>CAWUFW010002402.1:0-600000 GCA_963921515.1 Calotriton arnoldi | reverse complement strand
CAGGCGGGAGTCATTCTCAACTTAAAATTCTAAATAACTTCATCATCCACAACTCCCCTACACTCTTCTTGTATACCTGTTTTACAAACAGTTTGTGGACAATATGGCTAGTTCCATGTGCTTAATCTGGTGTTACATAACCTGTAGTGTTGGTTAAAGAACTTGAGTGTTTTCACTTTACCTCATAAACCACTCTTCATATTTTTTATATTATAATGAAATATCCCTTTGATGTCAGGTTCTACATCCTTGCAGGTTGGTTATGTCAGCTGTCACTCACTAATATTTAGATGCCTTTGAGTACAGCAAATCTATGTACAAAAGGCACAAAACTTTATTGGAACTGCCAATACTAAAATAGGGAAACAAACAATGTGAAACGCTCAGGCACTACTGAGATGTAAGGTAAGACATGGGGCCCTGAAAAACAAATAAATAATGAATAATGTGGAATGGAGAAGACTGTACAGAGAGGAGTGATGCTTTTCTACAGGAAACCAAGGGAACAGTTGCAATTAGACATTCTGCGATGGACCAGAAGTTGTGGAGAGTCTCTACAACTGGAAATAGCAGGTTGTTGTGTGAAAAACAACCACTCCTGGAGACCTGGACAGTTTTTCATTCATAATAAAATCATAAAATAGACAAAAAAGGAGGAACCACTCTATTCATCTATTCATCAAAGTGTCTTGAACATAGGGGCAGATTTTCTAATGAAGCTTAGAAAATCTGGTCCCTGTGCTGGCAATTTTAAAGGCTTCCTTGTGAGACGGACAGCCTTGCACCATGGTGCAGAGGTCAATGTGTTCTCTCTAGCATAGGATTTCTATTAGAAACATACTAAGTGATCAAAGTATTCTGTCGGTGGCTATTGATTTAGAGCTCCAAGCAATCGACTCCTGGAACTCCAGAATTGAACCTATGGGAGCAAAAATAGAAGTACTTGTGTTAAGTCCCCTGCACGTATTCCTTGAGCGGCAAAAAAGGTAAACCTTGATGTAAACTATTTAGTAAGAAAACAATTTAAGTTGCTCTCATTACTGAGGCAAAGGGAAATCAACTGGATGAAGAATGCAAGAACTAGATTGAAGGCGCCTGAACAAAGGAAAGAGGAGGCTCAGAAACCCAACTCAAATTTTGGGCCCTTGTAAAGCAGTAGGTGAACGGATCCGGCAGTACCGAATGTGCAAACATCTCCGAACCAGAATGATCAGCCTTCCTTTCTAGGCACTTTATGTTGAATGACTCTGATTGCCAGACTAGTCAAGCTCCTTAACATGGGGGCGATTGGTGCCCTATAAGCCCAAATGAAGTCACCACCTCTGCTACCCCTCAAGACCGTGACTGCTTGTCCTCCTCCCTTGCAGACCCACTATCTCTATCCAGCCAGCTGCAAAATATTCTGGTCAAGGCCAGATTAGATTGGGCCCCAGGGCATAATGGCCTTTCACAGGCTCTCTTCAAGCAGGACATTCCCTTCTGGGTCAACAAGCTCTCCCTGCTTTTTGATTTCGAGCTTGAGTCTTGGCACAGGGCCATTATTCACAAAGGAGGCTCTGAATTCAATCTGAGCAACTACAGGTTGATTGTGCTTCTGCATAATGAAGCAAATGTTTGCGCCAGTCTCCTGCTGAAGGATCTGCAGCAATGGGTGGAGTCGCAGGGCTCATCCCAAAGAACCAAACTGGTTTCACTGCAAAAAACGTCACGCTGACAAATTTGCTGCCCATATCCATCCTATCACCTTGTGCATCTCGTTGCACTGCTGCTTTGTAGATTTCAAGGCAGCGTTTGACTGTGTTGCAAGGGTGGCCTTCTGGTCAAAGCTAAAGAAATGGGGCATTCCACCAAAACTCCTGGAGGCCATCATTCAGTTGCACCTCCCTCTCTTGAATGTGATGAGGGCAAAAATGATTCCATCTTTGTCCTATGGCAGTGAAATCCTACAGGGGAGGGACTACAAACTTTTCAATCAATATGTGCACAGCTATTCACCCGCAAGGGTATCCAGGCGCTATGTTGCTGGGCTCAGTCGAAAAGCAAGGTGTTTAGTCTCTTCCTGAATTCCACCAGAGAGGGTGCTGACTGGAGGTAGAGGGGATGGCCGTCCTAGATCTTGGCGGCGATGTAGGAGAAGAAGCAGCCTCCAATGAAGCTTCAGTGGATGTGTGGTGTCTCTGCAAGGATGAGGGAGGCAGAGTGAAGGTCCCTGGAAGGTTGGTGAAAGTTCGGCGGTGGTTAATATATGCTGGTCCTTGGTCGTGGTGGGCTTTGTAGGCGTGTGTCAGCAACTTGAATTGGCATCTTTTCTGGACGGGGAGCCAGAGGAAAGTTCGGAGTTGGAGGGTGATGTGGGTCCATTTGGGCAGGATGAGTCTGGCTGCTGAGTTCTGTATCGTCTGGAGTCTCCGTGAGTTGGGTGGTGGTTCCTGAGTACACTGCGTACAGTGCGTTGCCATAATCCAGCTGGCTGGTAACAAACTTGTCACCAAGATCTACAAGTTTGTTTTTCATCTGCTGAGATCCTCTTCCGCTGCTCTGGAATTGGGCCTTTGTGACCAGCGAGTAGCCAGAGCTGGAGCATTTCTAAATCTGTGTTACAAACTTAAGCTTGCCAGGAGAGGTCACTTAGATGCTCTACTGTGGAATGAGATTCAAACTGGCGGCTCTAGACTACCCCACTTTCTGTATCTTGAGGACTGTCAGCACACTGAATGCGAGAGAGCTCTGGGCCTCTAATGCGAGTCAACATGCCTTTAAGCAATGTATAAAAAAGTGCTTCCGCCTTCTTTCGCATCAGGCTGGTATGGACACTCTGGGAAAACGTACGCATGCGTGGGCTGTTATCAATTCTTATCACTCAGCACTTACCTCATCCTATTAGTCCTGCACGTATTCAAAATATCGGAAAGCAGGATTCATGGCCCTTAGGATTGTGGAATGGCCGTTCCTAAAACACCTTGCCAGGTAGTGTCGCCTTTCGGAAACAACATTCAGGGGCTCTGGACTGTATGATAAATCTTTTGAACGTATTGTCTGCAGCTGCCAGGTTTACTTGAGGATCACAAATCTCTCATGAAACGGGAGTGTAATAAACTGGGTATTCCCACATGCCACCAGGCCATTATCGCTTCCCTCAACCCCGACAACACGAATGTATCTTCCCATAGCCACTAAGAAGATTCGATGTCTGAGGGTTCCATCGAGTGGCTCTGGCCTAAACACCTTAGTGGATCCCACACTGGGGCCTTCACAATAAAGGCGTTCTCATTCTCTTGACCTATCAGGTGGTTAAAGTAAGCGCTGTGCATGGCCATGAGCGGAGTGTCGTTTAATTACCATTGTGTGTATTCATGAAATCCTAGTCATTAGATGCTGCGAGGCTTAGCCTCTCATCTGATTACTCTTGCACTCATCTAAGGAATCTTATGGTATTTGTCTTGTCACCTTGGCTATCGCACTTTGCATTTAGTTCTGATTAGCTCTTGGTGCGCACCCCTTGTGGTGGAAGTTTTTGTTATTTTAAAACAGCATTCATGTTGTGTGTTCTATGCCCCTGGCCAAGTTTTATTATTGGAGGGCCGCTCACTGTTCCCGTTTACCTGGCACTTTGCACTTTGCTGTGGACTTCTTCCTTTTTGATTTGCTGTGGTTTAAACAATGGACTTGAGTGTGAATTTCAAGGAAGCCCTAATGGTTAATTGCTCACAGACTCGATTCATGAAACGTTGCTGCTATCATTTCGTCATTGCACTTTGCTCGAAGTAATAAGCTTCGTTCATTCTTCTTTCTAACTTGATGCCTGTTTTCAAACTGTTTGTAACCAGTAAGCTAAGTGCGTACAATAGCTTTTCTGTGCATTATTCTCGCTGACAGAAGTGCTAATCTTTTGCACAATGCACAGTACACTTTTTCTGGATTAAGAAGTTTTATTATCTTTTTATCTCGATGTCTGTTTATTTATAACTAGTAATAATGCCCCTGTTTCTAGGTGTGCATATTAGTCTTTCTGTGCCTTCAGTTATTGCCGAAAGAGGTAGTTTTTCTGCAAATTGCTTTTTGTACCTATGGATATAGGCCCACAGTTCGGTCCAATGTTTTAAGCCTGTGAAACACATAGGCTAACTTTTTTACTAAATTATGTGTTTATCACACGTATTGCTGCATTGCCACGTGTGTTTTTCCATCCGACTTGCTGTTTTTCTACGTATGTATCTTTGTTAAAATTGTAATGGTTTTTACTTATCCACACAAAAAATAAATACACTATATCTTCACCTGCTGTGTCCAAATTTATATGCATTATCCCATACCCTTCTCATTGTCGATATTAGTCTCCTAGTCATAAACACTCTCTCCAAAATTGAATCCAGCAATGGTCGTAATGAATGTTAAAGGGGAACAGAGTGGCAAAATGATCAGGCTGGGATATAAAAAAAAATCTATCCGACTTCAAAGAAATCCTGAAAGGGAGGTCTCCAAGCTCCATAAGAGCACTCCACCCGAGTAGAATGTAGCAAAGTATAGCGAAACCCTTTTTCATAATTTATAGGATGTTGAGAAAAATCGGAAAAACATCTGAACATTCAGAATTAATCAGATCTGTGGGCGATGAAGATAAAATTCAGGTCATTTAAAAGAAACATTTGTTCTTCTTCCTCCTACAGAAGCTTGTAATTTCAACCTAATAGAAACCCAGTCCTACTAGAACATGTAACTAATATCTGCACAACTTGTGTGATGTCCCAATTCCATAGCTGTTTTTCTAAAATTTAAAGTTTCTGATACAAAGGCCTAGAAAAATGGTTCTTCTCTGTTTTATAAATGTTGATTTTGATGCCTATTCTTGGAGATGGTTTAAAGTACTTTCCCAACTATTTATGTGAACTCAGTGACATATTCATGTTAATCATTTTCAGCTCAGACACAATCACTCTCTCTTAATTACTCAGGCACTAAATATACAAAAGAGTCTCATGAAACAGTAAGACAATACCATCTCCCAGATTTGGCTGCAGAGGGCTTGTTAATTAGCAGATCCTCAGCACAATGGATGTAGTGAAGTAACATGTCTGAGCGTACTCATGGTTGCCTTCCTGGCCCTCATATCCTACACAGTGGATATGGCCTTAGATTGGGATTATGGGGATGCTTAGCTGTCCACCAGCCTGCACATTAAGACTTGACGGTGACCCAGCTTCCATTGCAATCGGCTAAGATGCTCCTGGATCTATCGGCGGCATTCGACACGGTTGACCATACCCTGATGTCTCAGAGACTGCAGGAGCAGGGCATAGGGGGCACGGTCCTGGCCTGGCTGAACTCCTACTTAAGCAATCGCTCACAGAAGGTCTCACTACAGCCATTTGTGTCAAAGCCAAAACCACTATGGTGTAGAGTCCCTCAGGGGTCAGCGTTGAGCCCTCTCCTGTTTAACCTGTACTTGGCTCCGCTGTTCTCTCTGGTAGCCAGCTGAGGGGCAAAAGCGATATCATACACTGATGACACCCAGCTGGTCTTCTCTTACAAAGAGCAGTCTGAGGACTCCTTCAAGAGCTTCAAAGGTTGTCTAAGAGATATTGTGTTGTGGATGAACAACAACAAACTGAAGCTCAACGCAGGAAGCCAGAGGTGATGTTTTTTGGGAAAAAGTCACCTCCAGCATCGGATCTCTGGTGGCCTGCGGAAATGGGCGCGCCCCCGTCCCCTGCAGACAGTTTAAAAAATCTTGGGGTGAAGTGGGAGTCTGACTTGTCATTTTCGGCTCAGATACGACAGGTGACAGCCACCTGTTTCAGTAAACTCAGAAATCTGCGCAAATTTCTACATTTGCTGCCAGAAACATGCCGTAAAATTACCATCTACGCAATGGTAACTTCCAGGCTGGACTATGCCAACAGCCTCTATCTGGGCCTACCTAAGTATCTGATCAGACGTCTCCAGATGGTCCAGAATGCGGCTGCGAGGCTGATTAGGCGAGTCCCTTTCCGACATCATGTCTCTCCGCACTTAAAAGAACTTCACTGGTTACTAGTTGCTAAAAGAATCGAATTTAAGGCGCTGACGTTGGCTTTCCGAGCTACCCACGGTAACTGCCCCAGTTACCTGAAATCAAGACTACGTGGCTATAAGCAGACGAGATCGCTAAGGTCTAATTCAAAAAGCCTGCTCTGCATACCTCGTTTTAACAAGGTCCGCCTGGGAGGCAGATCCTTCACGGTTGGAACTACAAAATTGTGGAACTCCCTGCCAGATGACTTACGTAACATAGAGGCAGAGCCTCTTTTCAGGAAAAAAGTTAAGACCTGGCTCTTTAGGGCAGAATAATGGATCTGTGGCTTGCTCACTGGTTTCACAGCTGCATACTGTCGATCGCTTAGCGCCGGGACACCTCTGCTTGAGGTAGCTGTCACGCTTTATAAGTGTCTGTATTATTATTATTATTATTATTATTATTATTATTATTAAGATGAAACTAACAAACTGTTTCTCCATTGCTTCTGTAACCAATGGGAGCTTGTTCTGCTCTCCATAGGTCTGCAGCAACCTGGCAGTGTGAGGAAAGTCCTGTGGGGATCACTTTCACTTTCACAGACTTCCTTTAATAATTAACTACTCAGAAGTCATCAGAGTAAAGAACTTGACCAGCTCCAATAACATTGGACACATCCCACGAGTTCAATTAGAACTGGGATTGAGCTGATTTTTAGATAGCGTCTCTCAACTCAATAATTTGTCACTTTTTGTGCATCATCATTGAGTGCATTGAAATTAGAGGTCTAGACTGAGCACTCGTTTGTGTTTCTTCACCTCATATCTACACTGTCACACATAAACCACTCCATGTCTAAACCAATATTTTCGAACTTTCTCAATCTATGAAGGCCTATGTAGGCCTTGTATATAGAACAATGATTTACCTAGATGGTGAAAATTATCCTTCCTATTACTTCATTTGAATGTTAATGGAATATCACATTAAGTGATCATAGAGCTGGTGGTTGATCCAGATATAGTGCTACCTGTAAGCCTCATCTCAGATCTTCGTGTGAGGTGATACTATAGCAAAGTGCTCAGGAGAGATTCTTGCTCTACTGCACAAGTACCTATATCAAGACATAAGAATCATCAAGTTGCAACTCGCAGTGAAACAGGAGACTCATGTGGGCAATGGTAGAAGCTCAAACCTAGGAAGGGGGTTGAATTTGGCAAACAAATATTTTATTTCAGGTAACATACACACTTGGCATCTTAGTACTCACAAAAGAGCAAAACTAAACTCGCATTACTGTGTTTTAGTTCTTAAAGCAGACAGCTCCGAAATGTTACTAGAGATATCTAGATGCGGAGTACAAGAAGTTGTTTCAGAAACATGGAAATTCCAAGACAGGAGCCAGTATAGGATAAAAATTAAGGGAAACATCCTTTACATCGCGGTGATTACACCGCGATGCATTTAGAACGCTGCCATTACAACGCAAGCGTTACATCGACTTGCACTGGAGGGCGCAATAACCTAAGGAATAGTAAGATTTACTATTCCAACACCTTCCCTACTGTACGTAGACTGGTGTTGGAATAGTAAATCTTACTACTCCTAAGTCCAGCGCCCTCCAACGCAAGTCGTTGTAACGACTTGCGTTGTAAAAACTGCGATGTTACATGCTGCGATCATTTTGATCGCGTTGTAACATCACATATTCAAAAATTAAGTATGCATGCAAAGCGGAGAACATTTTTTACCCCTCCACATTCTTCCAGAGTCCTTAGAATCCTGAATGGAAAAACTGAGTACAAGCCATTGGGGCATTCTCTAACCTCCATTTCTCATACTGACGGTGACCCATGGATTCATGCGACCACTAAGAGAGCAGAAATGTTTGTCTTATAGCAAAATATTTATAGATCCTCAGGGGAAATATGTAAGGGTTGTTTGGGAATCACACAGAGCTGCATATTGCTTGCACTTGCATGGGGCGGGTGCTCAGGCTTCCACATGGAATGGACCTCAGTGATTTGGCACCTGCTGAGCACAGTAGCACAGAAATCTAGAGCTTGTGACGCACAGTTGGAATCAGGCCAGGGCATTTAGGCCTCAGAATGCACCTGCTTGAGTCGAGGGAGGCTGCAGGACATTCATGTGGCCCTTGCCTCATTAAGCCTGCATAAGGTGGGCAGTGGACTACTGCTCTTGGCCAGCTGTATCCATTATTGCAACATATCATGGCCCCATTGGTTATTTCCACCCCCAGCATGAGAGCTTTTTTTCTACATTCATACATTTTTGGCTTTGCCCAGAAGTTGAGCCAGCCCCCCACCCCGCCCCTTCGGGGAAGAAACTGGATCCTTGTTGGTTGTCATCTTACACAGCTGCTCTCCACTGCCTGTTCCCTGCCATCTGTCTCCCCCATGTGAAGTTACCCTGCCATCCACGGCTACCTTTGGCATACAAAATCCGCCATACCAGACCTGGCTATTTGACCCACCAACAGTAATTAGTGACTGTATTTTGAGGATTGTAATTTGTCCAGGAAGTAATATTTCCCTGAAAGTGATCATATAAAATGTGCAAGCCACAGTTAAAATAATTTTCATTATGCTGGAGCTGACATGCATGTCCCCTTGAACACAAGGAATTTGAAGGCCATGCTTCTTTCGTGCTTAGAATTCATTTCTATGGCTGACTCATACTTTCAGAAATGTTGTATCCTTGCCAAGGATTTTTCGAAGACGTGCGCGGACTGCTGGTCTATCTGCAGATTTCATGCCTCAGTAATAATTTATGTTTAGGGGCTCTAGAGGCAAGCTAGACTTAGCAAAGTGGCAGTGGCCTTTCGCATTGTTTGTCCAAGCCTGACCAGCATCAAACACCAAGGAGCAAAGAAAGATCTCAAAAGGCAGCCAGGTTTATTTTGTTCTAAGACAGGATCTCTGCGTCCTGCTGTCAATGCTGACGGTCTCTCAGGCACTTTCACTTCAAAGAAGCAAAAATGCACTTCTATAAGTTAAACACAAACATTCATGCTTTCAAATTTTTTTGATCACATTATATTTATTGCATTTGAAATGAATTGTCACATTGACCTTCACATCTACCATGTTATGTACTATAGTGATTTACGGTAACAAAAAAAAAAATGTTAATGTCCAAAAATGGTTTCTGCTATAAAAAAAGTGTTTATCGATAGCGATCAGTGGTTCTCATGTTGTTAAGGTGCCTGCCGATGGATTTATATTCAAGAAGTGGACATGTACTGTACAGAGATGCACAAAATCATATCACATACTAATATGGGAGATGCAAAAGTTTGCTTTGTCGGTAACAGCAAATGTTCTTGCAACAGTTCATATTTTTTTGATTCTTAAATCATAAAAATAACTGAATTTTACCAGCAAACTTTTCTAACTCAACATAATAATCCCACATATATTTGTATGAGTTATCTTATCCACCTCCTTTAACCAGGGATTTAAAAGCACGCACATAGTCTAATCAAACTGTAAATGGAATAAGATTCCCATTAAAAAATTGTAAATTGCATCAAATAGCGGCATGCAATTTGAGATGTCTTAATAGGAATCTACTAAATGCATTTGGTAGAGGAGGGTGCAATGTTTTACCGAATGCACTGGTATTTTGCAAACCAACCTATCTATTAATAGGTTGGTGATTCACAAAACACAGATTCATAGTGGGTCGCAATTCAACCTACCTCATTAATATGCATGAGGAAGTTCTCAAATTGCGACCCACCATGATTGACTAGCGTCACTGTCATGGTGGCCTGTTGTGGTCAGCAGAACACCATCTCTGTGATTGGTTTTAAATAAAGCAATCTTTTTTTTTTTTTTTTAAATGCAACTGGTTTTTCTAAAAAGAAAATGGGATGCGTAAAAAAAAATACAAACATTTGCAACCATTTTTTAGGAGCAGCCAGTGGTCTCATGACCAATGCCTGCTCCTTAATGTTTGTGTTGACATTCACAAAATAAAAGGGGTCCACTTGGAGAGACCACAAATTCCAAGCTTCTCCAAACAAGAAAATTTAGGGACCCCTGAATGAGCAAAGGGTCTTCATTTCCATCTGGATTTAACAGTAGACTTGACAGTGATGGTAGAAGGAAATGTTGCTCCACTGCCATCTCCAGGATCCCAGTGAATCATGGGTGAGACACCAACACCTGCGTCTGTGACTATACTTTAACACCCTCTGTAAAGTCATAAAAGTTGATAATGAATAGGCAATACCGCATTATATTTTGGCTAAAACCTTCTTGTGAGAAAGTGGATTATTAGTTGGGGTGGATGGTAGTACACCACTAGTAATTATTAGGGGTGGGTGGAACTCGCAGAGTTTTACTACGTGGAATTCCGTGGAATAACATTAAAACTCCGTGATATTCCGCAGAGTTCCGCCGCCCATATGAATACTTTGTTTACATTGCTTTTTGTTCATTGTCCTTTAAGTGATAGCCTTTTGAAGTGGAAAGTTTTGGTAAAAAAAATCTAATTAGAATGCTGATGGCAGACTTTCTAAAGATGGGCATTGTCTACCTCTGAGAACTTGAATGCCACTTGCACCTCTGCTGTCAGCCCAAGGTAAATAAAGGAATGAAGATCCCGGTGTCACCCTCACTCGTGTGTGTCGCGATTGATCCCAGCAGTCATTCGTTGCCCACTGCAGATGCAGATTTCCAATTTGTGTCACTTAGGCATGCATTATTCTGGTCAAGGAAATCCTCCCTAGCACAGGGCACACACTACAGCTTTATGAACGTGACCAGTCACGATAATTACATAAATTACCACCGGGTTGGTAGCCCATAAATCTTGGCATTCAGGAATTTAGGTGGTGAGCAGCAAAGGTGACATGAAAGGTACTGGGAGGCCTGTGGTGCCAGGCGGCAGCGGAAGTGGGGCAGTCTGCATCCTGGCACGTGCCATACACCCGTCCTCATCTGAGAAACAGAATGCCAAGCCTTGAGGGCAGAGGCGCAGCACAAGTGCTCACCTCTCTGTGTAAATGTAAATGCACCAGTGCAGCAGTGGCTAGAAAGCCAGTGCGTCATGGGCCAAAGGGCAAGGAAGGGAATGCCCCCAGGCCGCCGTCTGAGCTGTGGAATACAGCAATAATAAGGGTACAGTGGGCCTCTCAGGCCTCTGAGCCCCGGTGCCACTGTACCAGCTACACCAATAGAAGCTATGCCACTTCAATACAGCCCTTTAATGTTGGTGTGTTCAGCCTGTTTCTCCCAATTTTGTCAGATGAGGAACCTAAGGCAAAGAGAAGTTAGATGACTTGCCCATCTGTCATGCAACTGATGCTCATGTAAAGCGCTCCGATACTGTCGAGTTCGTGCTATATAAAACTGCAACAAACAAAAAAAAAAAACATATCATAGTGGGTATGCTAATGCATGGGGTCATTATGGCAGCGTGTTCTTCTTTCAATGTGCAAGTGTTTGTGTGTCAGTATTTATGCACTCATGTGTCTGTGTGAGCTCATGGGCCACTTTGTGTGCTCTTCTGATGGTGTGCATGCCACTGTGTTCACCCGAGGGCTACTTCTGTCAGTGTGCATACTCTTGTGTGGTAGTGTGTGTTGTGTGTGTGTGTGTGTGTGTGTGTGTGTGCATGCGTGCATGCGTGCGTGCGTGCATGTGTGTGTGTGATGAGTGCGTTTCGGGTTCTCTTACTAGTAATAAAGGGGATAAAAGCAGGAAGATGCATTCTTTCCTGTCCAGGTTCAGAAGATTAATTTCAATTATTGCAAACGAAAACACATTTCCTATGTTTGTAAACGGAATGTGTGCCCTGGTGATGTATGCCCATGAGACCCCTGCTTTATAGATGCCATGTATTGCCTCCATATTGATGTAAATTGCACAACATTGCAGTAGTAGACATTCTGTCAGTGGCAAATTAGGCATATACAGCTAGGACTTGCTTTATGCAAAGTCCTGCACTGATATCACATTAGTTTCAATTTGCTTTTTGGTTTTTTTGGTCACAATCCTGCAAACATTTAACAGCTCATGTATCTTTTTGGAAGGCATTAAGCAAAGGGACTACAGCCAGATGTGCGAACCCTTCTCTGCTATCTGAGTAGTTTCACTGACTACCTCCCAGATACAATTCAGTACCAAAGCAGAGAACTCGTAAAGTATGCAACACGAGTCTCCTGAAGCCCACAACATTAACAAATTATCAAGAATATGTTTAAATAATTAATCCGCTAGTAAAACATTTATCCATTAGTGAAGTAACTACTGTATCCAATGGATGGACGTAATGAAGCAAAACACCTGTTTCTTATCCATATTGTTATATATGCACCTTCCTACTTAAACCCAGAAAGATTAAGGAAAACAGCAAAGCAGCTCGTGCCCTGTATACCGTCAGTTTACTATTTAGGTAATCATCTATTCAACGTTACTGAGCCTAGTGGACCAGGACATGAGGATCTCCTATCACTCAAAGGCAAGTTCTCAACCATGAACCAGACTTACCCATCCACTGGTCCAGCTCATCACCACAGGACACTATTTACATATGCAGATTCGGACAGCTTACTATTAGATGCTCTCCACATGCACACAAAGGTCAACAGGGTTAATGCTCAAGAGACTAACAGAATTCCGTCAGTCAGCAACGTCACGTCAATCAAACGAAATGGGACAACATTCAACCTGACAACAGCAACCTGAAAACTGGAATTTTCATTAAACGACTTTCTAAATGTGATAATCTGATCTGTAATCTTATTCGTTTAACATGCGATCAAAGCAGGCTCAGCTTGCAGATGGTTCTAGGGTGGTAAATAAATGTGCAGTGTCTTTAAAGTTGATAACAACTTACCAATCTGTCCTTCGTGCCATTGAATTGCTGTTGTGACGATTACAGCATAAGGCTTGCTACGAATGAAACCATTTTATGAGAACTATGTACTAGGCCTGGGCGATGAACTCCGCTCCACTCACGGAGTTTGCTGAGTTTTCAGAACTCCGCATTACGCGGAGCTCGCGGAGACCCGAAAAACTCTGCCTCGCGTAGCGGAGTTTTTTTCCTTGCGGCAAGATTTTTCCTCATTCGCGATCGTCAATATCAAGTTGGCCAGAGGCCCGGTGAGCTTTGCTTCCTCTTCTGGGAGCTTCCCTCTCCCCCCCCCCTCTCCATGTAACCTAACCACGACCTCTCACTTTTCCCCGTAAGAGAGTGTGGGGCAGGGGGCGAGAGCAGTCACTGACACCGGGTGTTTCTGGGTCACTGAAAACAAACAAGCGACTTAAAGTTTAGAAGTCACTCAAGTAGTGGTGATTAATTCCGCCGGTGGAGGGGCAGAATTTATTAGTAACTCCCCATTACAAGCTTAACACGGAATTACTAAACTCTGCAAATTCCGCAGGTGGAGCGGAGTTTGCCACCCACCCTTAATTATGTCACTAGTCTTGTTAGGTCCAGTAAAGGTTTCAGTAATTTAAACCTGAGCTCAACCCCTGGTAGCTCTGGCACAAAGCAAACAAGCTTAACTTAAGAAAATGTCTAAAGCATTTAGAAGTACCAAAACAGTTCTAAAGTCAGAAACACAACACAACATAATAGAAATCTGACTCCAATTTATGCAAACAGAGAATATTTTAATGAACAAAATGATACCAAAATTACAAGAAGTCAGTGAAGGGAATCAGAGATATATTTTTTAAACGTTTCAACTAAAAATAGTGCCAAAAATTGCTAAGCAGCAGCCATGGGCAACTGGTCACGCAAGACTCGGACCAGGTCAAGTTTTCAGGCCGACCACAATGAGCGCGGGTCAGATAAAAGCACCTTGTTCATCCCTGTGTAACAGTTATCCTTCTGATGTCAACAGCCTTCAAGGAAAACTGACTGTGGGGCTCGACATTGACGGACTCCAGTGTCGAGATGTTGGTATAGGCAGGAAAAGCTCCAGTGGGAGAAGTTTGAGTTTTCTCGCCAAGGAGGTCCTCAGCATTGATCAAGTCCTCCTCAATAGTGGTGTCGAAAGTGCTGCAGGATTGACTTAAAGTATTCATTAAAATAAACAAAGGGTAAAGTGATGTTATAGTTAGGAATTGTAATTATATCTTTCTTTAAATTGCAAAAAACTAGTAATTTACTGAAAAAAACAAAGGTTTAATGTACGTTATAGTTAAGTGAAAACATATCATTTTAAATTATCAAAACCACTGAAATTCACTAGTAATAGTTATCTCAAGTAGATATAACTAGTGCTCTAAAGTACCAATAACTTGTGCCACTGCCATGCACATTGTTGTCATCAATGATGTCCTTTCCGATGTGGCAGTGATGTTATCAATAATGTCATAGGACATTTCATGAGTGATCAAATATGGGAGGTAATTAGTATTACATTTCCCCCCCACAAAAGTTCATCCACCTCAGCTACTTCCAGGAACTTTTTGTGGCGATCTGTCAAGTGGGGAAGGAGAAAAAAGGAGGAGGGGCAAAATGCAATTTCCCCATGCAATTTCTATAGGGATTTTTGAACAGAGCTACAGCCAAAAGTGCAGCAACTCCCCCTTCTGCTGCAAGAGTACAGCAGGATCAAAAAACTATTTTAAAAAACATGGGTTGGGTGTCCCATGGACCAGGCAAGGACCTGTGGCCAACCCCATAACGTGCACAGTGGAGAATTGGATGTGCACAGAGGGTTGTGCGAAGGGCCTGGGCACAGGCCAGGCTTGCGGTCAACTCTACATCCTGCATTGCCAAAAAACAAAGATTAAAGTGTTATAGTTAGGTGGAAATGTAAGTTAAAACGTAGCATTTTAAACTAACAAAAAACACTGAAATTCACCAGTTATACTTGAATGAAGTAACTACAAAGTGCAGACTCTCATGCACTGCTTATGATGCCACATATGACCTCTCATATTGTCACTAATGACATGTTCTATGTTATCACTGATATCATCACCAATGACATCTGAAATGACATCATTAATGACCTTACTGTGCATGGTGGGTGCGCAAATTATAGCAACCTCATTTAACTATAACTGGAACCAAGTTATAGTAAACTACCTTAAATTTAAACCTGTATTTATCTTTTTAGTGTTTTTAGATAACTAGTATTTATTTTATTTTAAGTATAACAATTGCTCATATTATAGTCTGTATTATTTAGTTATATTAACTTTTTCATTATCTATCTATCTATCTATCTATCTATCTATGTTATGTTATGCAGATTTGTAGAGTGCATTATTACCTGGGAGGGTATACTGGCACTGAGCAGGCGTGAGTCTAACCACACCTAGGGCCTAGTGGGACTACTCGAAAAGCCAGGTCTTCAGCTTCTTGTGGAATTCAAGAAGGGAGGAGCATGCTCTTATGTGCAGCTACAGGTCGTTCCATGCTTTAGGAACGATGTAGGAGAAGGCTCGACCAACAGATCTGGTTTTCCGTATGCGTAAGATTTGTGCAGGTATCTATCTATCTATCTATCTATCTATCTATCTATCTATCTATCTATCTATCTATCTATCTATACACCAAGGATTTGTGGAAAGGGTGAAGGTATCACCACGTGTTATAGGAAATAAAATAATCTCTGCCATAGTTTAAAGCATTTTGCAAGTCACCCTTGCCCTTACAAGTGAACTCAGCCTGCTTAGTCATGGAACTCCTCCGTGACTTGAAATAACCTTATAATGTAAACGGGGTACTTTATCCTATTTTCCTATTTATAATCTTCTAGGGATCGTTAGCATTTATGTACGTGCCTTCAAAATGAAGAACCTTCCTTGTTTTGCTTTCCTTACCTGTACAAGTAAGATTTAATTTCAGCCTTATTCTCATCACAACTCATGTCATCCGTGAAAATTGCACTTGAGTGGACATTAAAACTTTCTTATGAGAGCAATTCTCTCAAAAATTAAGAGTTTTTGCCACTGGGTTTTATGATCATTTGCAAAAAGATGGACATTATGTAAATTGTTCACATCTGTTGGTGAACAAAATTGAGTCTGTTGATGTTAAATTGCCTACAACCAATTATTACAATCCGGGGAATGTGCAAACTTTCAGCTGAAAATGTGTGATTCAGCTTGCTTTATTTATTCATGCAGCCGCCCATCTGAGGAGGCAGGTATTACTCAAGTGCAACTTTTTTTTTTTTAATTTGTTTGCAATCCTACTCAATTATCATGACCGTAATGACCTCGTGAAAATATTGGTGCGGCTCGGAGGAGGTGTTGTTCTGTGCTATGTGGCATGTTACTGTAAATGCCTTGTTTTCACAAAGCAATAAATAATGAGTCACAAAAATGTGGCAGCCCCTGGCATAGCATTGCCATATGCTACTTCTAACTCTTATGTGTGGGCAAGAAAATAAACACTAGCTTGTAGGGATGAATGGAAATAAATCCTGATTTAATTCAGGAAAGCTTTTATGAGTCTTTTTGGAATTTCATATTTTAGTAAATATAGGGCGTTCGCTTGCTACCTGGTTTCAGTGTGGTCTGTAAACAAAGCCACACAGCAATTCCAGGGTTGGGTCCATGTTTACGGAAAAACCTTAGGACCTGATTTAAAGTTTGGCAGACTGGTTACTCTGTCAGAAACGGATATCCGGTCCGCTGTGTTACAAGTGCATTCTATCCATGGCATTTGTCATATGGCAGACGGAATATCCATCACGTTTGTGAGGAAGTAAGCCATCTTCCAAACACTAAATCAGGCTCCAGGTCACAGGTAGGAAATCATTCTTTCATGTTTAGGTGTGAGGTGGGGAGAGATGTGGTGCAGTGGCGGGAGCGCCTGACTCCGGAGCGCGGGGTTCACGGTTCGATCCAAGGGGGCAGCTCAGCTCAGCATCAGGTGCCTCCGGGCAATAGGTCACTTAATCTCCCTGACGGCCCCCAGCGCCTTGAAACCCTTAAGGGGGTGATATGTTTGTGCTTTACAAAATAGGTTGTTGGCTGACTAGATTGCAAAAAATACCGTTATTTAGGTAGATTATCTACCAGTCAAATTTATGAGAAAATAATCGGCTATCGTTCATTTCAGAAGTGATTTTTGCATATTTGTTCATCCTGGTAATCCCAATGGAATTGTGATGTTCTGTTTCTCAATCATCTCATTTCTATTTCATATGAAATGTTAATTTTTAATTAGGAATATTTAGGAACATTTAGCTGATGCTTATCACCTTCTAGCCTTCTCATAATTTCAGTGAGAATTCGATGGTACAAAGACCCATATATTTAAGCAACATGTGGAATTCTTCCATGAAATTTATTGATGATCAAAGTCATCTCAATATAAAGCAGCTATGTTCTCTTGGTTCTGAAAACAAGGGTTATTTTTGTTTAGTCTGATTCTACCAAAAGATTCAAATCTTCAAAGAAACAGATTTGGAAGGTTCCTAGTTTTACTAATAGACTAAATTAATGTCCTTTACTGTACTTAATTAAATACCATTTTAAACAGTCGATTGAATGGACAATCTCTTGGATTGTCCTTCCATTTAACGATAATGTGACCCTGCCAATGGATCATAGAGCGGTGCAAACAAGTGTCATCATCTCACACGAAGTTGACAAAAAACCTCTGTGGAATCCAAACAAATATGTTATGCAGGTAAGCACAGGTTGCAGTTGTAAGTGAACTTGATAGATGTTTATTTAAAAGTTAACAAAAGATACAAAGTACATGTATAGTTAAGCAGTTTCTAGACATCTCACCAGGAGCATAGGTTAAATTATCTCAACTCAGCCCTTGACTTAATCTGTCTTTCAACTGTCACAGATAGAACCAGCTCCCAATGCAAGAGTATAACATCATACCCAGACTGACAACACGGATCACAGAAAATATGCTATATTCACAGAGACACTGGAAAAAACACAGGAAAAGATTCCACTTCCGCCCCATTTGCAAGCCTTTTGGTCATGGAGGGTAATTTACAGACACCGCTGGTGGTCTGACATGCATGAGATGGAGTTCCATGTATTTGAGTATTTTCTTCACCTGATGGCTCTGCTACACAGCAAATGCAACATTATAGTCACTATATTATAGTAGCGGAGAACTCGTACAATCTACACAAATTATTTCACATAAATGCTTTCAATCACAAGATAGAATAAACAGATCAATCAGGTGATAATCAGGACCTATATTACCCCTATTCTCAAAAATCTCCTATGGGCCTTTATCAAGAAACATGTTCTATTCAAATCCTTCGTACTCTTATATGAGGTCCTCCACCATTACTCCTTTCAATTCTTGGTTTCAGCATCCCAAAGCGTTGTTTTTGCTCCCTGAGCCAATAGTTTATGCAAATACCCAGGACCGAAACAGTTTTCTTCTCAAACAGACACGAACAGATACCAGAATCGTAAGGAGCTCTGGGAAAGTGCGAGAGCAAAACCATGAGGAAGGTGTGAGAGTCAAAGAAAGTGTGAAGGAGGAAAAGAAGGAAGGCAGGATGATAATGGTACAGGATAGCTGAAATACAGGACTGCAGGTGCCACGTTTTGAGTACATCATTTCAGGCATACTTCTTTAGTTCATAGAAGAGGCAGGTAAAAGTTTCACATTTATTCATGCTCCATGGTTGTGTACCATGCATGCAAGCATGTTGACCCATTAAAAAGGCAGATAAAATGGGCAAGTAGCTTCTAGGGCATTCATTTGGTTTACTACATTTCAGACATGTTGAAGAAGACTCTAGGAGGATGATGATGTGCCGTTTGCCCCATTTGTTTGCGTGCGTCTAACCAGAAGCTAAGTGTCATCTGGGTAGATTTGGTGCTCTATATTGAGTCAGAAAGCAATTTTGGTAGATTTCCCTTCTTCCCAGGCAGCATAGGTATACCAACTTACCTTTTGGAATGAGAAAAACAAACAGGTACTCCAAGAACCTCTCCCAAAATTACCTGTAAAGGATCCAAAAGGAAAGCAATTGACAATGCCAGAGACAATGCTTCTCAAGGTTCCCCTCACCCTATTTCCCAAGTGAGCATATACAAAACAACTGGATTAGTAAGCAATACTTATTGTCTGGCACTTATTAATTTTTATAATGCACAGTCAAACTCGTAAGGATCAAAGTGCCTGGACGAATTAAGTACTTGCTTAGAGAAATTGCAATCTGAAGGCCGAGTCCAGTCACATCTAATACTAGCTGGAGATTTTAACTGCCACCTGTGTCCCAATTTGAGGATGACGGATTGTGATTTACAGACCTGTACATTAAAAAAGGGGCCACACATGGAACACACCCAGTTAGGACGGGAGTTGAGTGTGCTCCTAAATGCCTTTGGCCTAACCCATACTATGGATCTGATTGCCCATCACCCAGATATAACTGTGCCCCCTACTTATAAGGGAAGAGGATGTGCGTCATTTATTGATTTTATTTTTGTTTCTCACATAGTTAGGAGGTTGATTACCTCTTTTAATATCTGTCAGAGTACATTTAGTGATCATAACCCCGTAATCATATCACTGGTGGCCCCCCGATATCACCCGGCATCGTATAGTCTGACGGGGGGACAGATCTCAGCAACCGATCAAGGTAGGCGGTTGCGTTGGGCACAGATTGATACTGCGGCTTTTAATAAATCCCTTTTACCAGAGGCTAGCAAGAGATACAGAAGTGTTTAGACCCAGAAATACAGGGCCGTGAGCTAGTTCAGACTTTTACAGACATTGCGCAATTAGTGAATAGTCTTCTAAAAGTACCTGCACACTCATGCTCTAGGGACGTGCCAAGATGGTTTGATGGGCAATGTTCGCAGGCCCTTAGAGCTTTAAAGAGGGCCCTTAAACAATCACCCAGAGACAGGGGATGGATTGCGTCCTGCCGCAAATGGTATAAACAAGCAGTTAGGACACGGAAGCGCCAACTCCAAATGAAGGCATGGGAGGATCTAGAAGAGGCTGCTGAGCTAAAGGACTCTACTCATTTTTGGAAAGTCATCAACAGCCCATGTTTTAAAGATTCTAACACTCCAAGCCTGGCCCATAACATTTTACCCGAGCAGTGGCAGGCTCATTTTGAGGGGCTGTACAATCAGCCCATAACATTTTACCCGAGCAGTGGCAGGCTCATTTTGAGGGGCTGTACAATCAGCCCTTAAGAGTGGATGAGCCACAGACATTATTCTTTGACCAGAGCAGGGACACTATCTCTTTTACTTTAGAAGAGGTAAGACTTGGAATAGATTCTCTCGCGCGGAACAAAGCCCCGGGACCAGATGGGATTCCACCTGATCTATTTAGAAGTAATCCAGAGGTATGGGTGCCGATTTTGGTAAGGGTATTAAATGCTGCAGTTGCAACAGAAAGCCTCCCTCATGGTCCACAGCCACCATTGTCCCGATATTTAACAAAGGGGATAGGGACAGTCCACACTGCTATCGCCCAATATCGCTTATCGATGTGACAGCAAAGGTCTTGGGCCGAGTGGTACTGAACAGGTTGGCAGAATGGGCTGAGACCCAAGGCATAATTACGGATGTGCAATATGGGTTCCGTGCGGGTTAATCTACGGTTGACCAATGTTTAAATCTCTATCTTGTTACTGCAAAGTATACAATAGTCAAGGCTGGGGCGCTTTACTTAGCCTTTATGGACCTTACGGCAGCTTTTGACCGTGTTAATCGCAGTAAACTTTGGAACATCATGGGATCACTGGGGATGGATCCGGCCTTAATTAACATTCTAAGGGCATTACATTCAAACACTTCTGCTGCAGTAAGATACACGCAAGAGGGGAAGACCACAGAATATTTTAAGTGTCCGTGTGGGGTCAGACAGGGATGTATTTTAGCCCCTTTTTTATTTACAATATACATTAATGGCCTGGACTCTGCATTAACCGCACTTCAAGCAGACACCGCAAAAGTAGGCCCAAGATCAGTCCCCGTTCTACTTTATGCGGACGATGCGGTCCTCCTTGCTCGTACACCTAAGGGCTTGCAGGTTTTATTAGATGGGTTCGTAGGGTTTATGAACGAGTTGGATTTGTCGCCTAATTTAACAAAATCTTACATAATGGAATTAGGGAAGAAGAGCAGGAAGCCAAACATTTATACAGTAGGCACCCTTGGGAAAGTACCGGCCTTCTCATACCTAGGCATCATGTTCGATGACAAACTGAGTTTTAAACAGTTTGCAGAGGGCAAGTGTCTCGGTCTGACAAAGTCTACTGGAGCGATTACAAGCTTTGCTCACAGATTAGGTAAATGGTCGCCGGGGACAATTTTAAAATTGTATAACTCCTTTTGTAGCTCTAAAGTCTTATATGGAAGTGAGGTCTGGGGGTTTGTGAGGACAAACAAACTACAAAATGAGGAAAACAGCTATCTTAGGCGTTTGTTGATAGTCCCCCAGAGTACCCCCGCTTTTATTGTCCATGAGGAGTTGGGGTCTAAATATATTTCTGACCTGGTGGCTGTAAAACCCCTTTTGTGTTGGGTTAACATATGGTCCAATGAGGAGACAGGTTTTAATAGGCAAATAATTCAGGACTGTCTCTCTTTGGACCATGCGTTGAAAATCCCATGGCTGAAATATGTAAAAGACACCTTCACCATGCTTGGCAGATCAGATTTGTTCTCCCATCGAGAAACGGTGTGTGCACGGGATAAAGCGCTTATTAAAGATTAATTTTTTAAATATACTGTGGCCCAAAGGGAGGAAACTGAACTAAAAAAAACCACGGTTAGAAATTATATTTTAGTCGTGTCGACACAAAGCATAGAACCGTACGTAACCCTCATAGCCAGTGCACATGATAGATTTTTAATTACGAGGTTTAGGTTGAATCTGTTTCACCATTTACTGGCTGTACCTACTGGGTATACAGCACATCTTGAACAAAAGGGGCCTTGTGGCTGCGACACTATGTCTCCACAGGACACCCTACATTTTGTTCTTTTATGCCCGTTGTTATACTTGGCATCTTTTGGCGTGTTTCCCCTGACTTTTTGCTTTCTGACCTCCCGGTTTTGACTCTGTTTTTGCTGGTGTAATGATTCTGCGCACTTTCCTCACTGCTGTCCAGTGGGAAAGTGCAAGTGCTCCTGTATAAAATGTGTTATGGATTGGTGTTTCCATGATTGGCCTATTTGGTTTATGTGTCAGTCCCTTGTAAAGTGCACTGCGAGTGCCAGGGCCTATAGACCAAATGCTGTTGGTGGGCTGCAGCACTGGATTGTGCCACCCACGCAAACAGCCCGTAAAGTGTAACTCGGGCCTGCCATCGCAGAGCCTGTGCGCAGCCTGGGGCTGCCATGTCGACTTGGCAAGTGCACACACTTGCAAGTCCCTAAACCTTCCCTTTGCTACATGTTAGTCACCCCTAAGGTAGGCCCAAGGTACCCCTGTGGGCAGGGTGCGTTGTATGCGAAAGGTAGGACATGCCCTGGTGTGTGTGGCATGTCCTGATAGTGAATTACAGCCTAGTTCGTTCTTCACTATTGCAAGGCTACCTGTTCCCCTAGGCCAGAACGGGCAGTTTTGATTATTACAGCTTATAATCCTAACTGACCCCGGGAACATGGTAGAAATTCGAGTTTAGTATGCCTGGACTCAGAATGATAAAATGCATCTTTTAGTGAAGTTGGTTTTAACATTCTGTGTTTGAAAATACCACTTTTAGAAAGTGGGTATTTTCTTGTCTAACCATCCAAGCCTGCCTCCGCGAGGTTGTGTATTCCGTGTCTGGAATGTGAGTGACAGGGGCTGGGGGATGCCAGGAGACAGGGTGAGTCAGCACAGGGCTGAATAGCAAGATCTACATGTAGATGGGTGGGAGGGGTCGCACCTGGGCCCTGAATAGGACAGTGCCTTCCCTCCACAATGCTGGCTCCACCTCCTGTGGTGCGTCTGATGTCCCTGGCCTACTCACTGAAAGAAGGGACGGAGACTTGTCAACAAAGTGCTCCAGAACTGGTTTGGACTAGGCAAAGGCCTCTCTGCCTTCAGAGAACAAAGGAATTTGGGATATAAATATTGGGGCCCTGACCCCATGAATTTAGATCTCGCTGGAATCAAGGAACCTGCCAAGACGAAGAGCTGGAAGAGCTGCCAGGAGGAGTACTGCCCCTTTGCTGTGTTGTTGCTTTGTTGGGTTGGCCTGCAGCTGCTGCTTCTGCCTTGGGCAGTGAAAGGACTGGACTGAACTTTCTACAAACTTGTGCTGAGTATCTCCAAGGGCCTGGAACCGAGCTGGCCTCCTGTTAAGAAGTCTCAGGGACTACAAAGACTTCACAAGCCTCTGGGTACCGCTTCTGGAACGCTGTTTCAGTTGCCACAGAGGAAGGGAACTGCAACCGACTCCGTCAACCGAATCCATCCCTGGCCGGTGACCTGTTTGCACCGCAGACCGCATTGCCCCGCTTCGCATCGCAACCCTGGTCTCACCGTGGGCGATGTCCGACGCCGCCAACATCGAGCCGCTGCTTGCACCGTGACCTGTGGGAACCGCAGTTCGCATCGCATCGCTTCACTGAACCAACCGGACCCGACCGACGCGGTCGCTGCAACTGGCTCAAGAGTCGAGACCGCACCGCATTTGGGGCACCGCTCGCACGTCTGCGACGCACCGCTCCGACTCGCACCGCTGTCCGACGCCAGCTCCCGCACTCCGGCTAGGTCGCCTGCATCGCAACCTGTCAGCACCGCATCGAGCATCGTCTCACCCTGCATCGCACGCCTTGGACTCACCGACTCCGTCTGCACGACGCTCATCGAGCCGCTGCCTGCACCGCATCGAGGGACACCGCACCTTGCATCGCTCCGTCTTGCACCGCAACCGCGACGAACGCCGACCGGCTCGTACACTCCGTACCAGCCACAACGAGAAAGGTACTGTAACCGAGTCTGTTCATGACTCTGCTGGCCCATATCGACGCGGTCGGCTGGAACTGTTAGACTCTGTGGTTTTCAGCATCGCGGTAGGCTCGGACGGAGCTACCGACTCGTACGAACTTTGCTTTTGTGCTATTCCTGCAAAGAAGAAATTACCGTATCAAGCATTCATTCGTAAAGTATAGTATTGTGGATTTTTGTCGTAATTGGTCTTGTCTTGAGTATATAAAATATTGGTTATTTTTCTAAACTGGTGTGGTGTCCGTTTGTAGTGCTTACACGGTATTACTGTTGGTTATGTGCAAATGCTTTACACACTGCCTCTGAATTAAGCCTGACTGCTCGTGCCAAGCTACCACGAGGGTGAGCAGGGGTTACTTCACGAGTGTAACACCCTTACCCTGACTAGGAAGAAGGGTCCCTACTTGGACAAAGGTGCAAGCCCTTGCCAACTAGAGATCCCATTTCTAACACCCGTATTACTCATTTCCGAGAAAAGTGTTCCTCAAGGGGCTTTTAAGGAAACTTAGATTTAAGCAGGCCCATGTGGCCCTGCTGTTTTTAAAACTGCCCCCAGATGTTTTTACTCTATTCTGTGTCTCTAACTTTTTAAGATCTGCTTTAAAGTTAAGAAACACCAGAGGGTCATAAAAGCAGAAGACCTCCCATCGAACCGTGTATCAATTAGGATAGTTGGTAGAGTCTTTTAATGCTTTTTAGTAACCATTGAGTACTGTTTTTATTGTACTATCAGAGTTCTGTTTTACCTTTATGATCACTGTTTTTATAATGATGTGCTGATTAAATTGTATCTTTTATGGTCATATTTTCTTATATGCCGAATAAAGATTATTATTATTATTATAAAAAAATAAAAAAAAAATTAAAACTGGATTAGTAGGACTAGAGGCTTTGCTTTCATCATATTGATTGCACCAATTTTGATGGTATTTTGCTTGATGATGCAATTGGCATTTACTACCAAGTAATGAGACTCAAAGACCTATTTACCAGTGAATTCCTGGCAGAGGAAAACTGTGTCCCCATTAAAGGAGGTGATAGGTTTGTCAGTACAGCAAACCGACTTTCCCATTTTCCATTTTTCAGTAGGTCATGCTTATAGTAGTCAGATTTCTAGTGAATCATTTGGTTTTGTGGGTGTGGGAAGATTGAAGAAGTTACTCATTTAAATCAGAAGTTACTCATTTAAATCATATAGGTTTTGGAGTAGACAGGAGTGAAAGTTTTAACAAACACTTAAGGAATAAAATACGGTTAGTGACATAAACTTATGTTATGGTTGGTCGATTGTTTTTGGGGACGGTATTTATGTGGGAGTCAGAAACAAAACAAATGATGGTATTTGGATCATCATGATTGCATTGACCTAGTTGATGCTTTTGAAGTTGTGTGGGAAGGAGAGATCTAGGGAATGTCCCATATACTATACAGAGCTGGTGGTCTAGTGGGATAACCTAATGATAATGATTTCATAGCGTAAAATATTATTGTCCAGAATTGCCAATAACTTTATGGTGATATGTTTGTGGGCATTGTTTCCTCACAATGTTGAAGACTCTTAACAGAATAACCATCTTGTTGAAATATAGATGGGATGAAAGGTCTGCAATGAAGCTCTGGAATATTTTAGGAGCTGTAAATTAGGTTTTTATTTACAGAGGGTTATTATGCTGTTTGAAGGAGACCTATGGTTTAATGTATAGCATGTGTTTTTAAGAATAGTTTGGGTTAATGATAGTGGCACACTCAATACAATAGGAGTCAATTGGAGTGGGAGTGTGGGTATTAAAATTGCATATATTTTTCAACCGTTCTGCTTATTCACCAGTGGCGTCTGAGCCCTAATTGCAAACAATGCAATTCTTAGTTTGCTAAGAAATTAGAATAAATCGCCAAAAACGTGAGAACTTTGAAAATATTCAGCAATCTGAGCATCAATTTGTACAAAAGAATCACAGTGATCATAACACATCCCAATATGGAATGAAATAAAACACATGGATAAGGACAGTTTGTTCTGGCTCTATGTACACAGTGATGAGCCTTTGCTTGTTTATCATGAAGTCACATTTTTAGTTTTACTTTGTGTAAGATGCAACTAGAGTCTACATTGCTTGCAGAGAATGTTTTTAAGTTTGTGTGTATGTGTGCGTAATAAAAAATAGGAACATATATTTTGCTAAAAGTGCTGCTGACATTTTACTGAAGGTAATCTTTATTAAAAATACTAAAGTGTACACAGTGAAAGTAAATTCAAGGCTATATATTATATAGTGTTTATTCACGGTCTGAGAAGTCAGACCCACCTTGAACCCCTGTTGTTCCAACTCACTTCACAAAGGTATTGATTAGCTCATATGCCCGTAGGAAGAACGGGGGAAAACAGAGAAAAGAGGTAAGAGAAATCCAGGACTGGACTTGTCCTCCAGGTGCATTTTTCTCAGTGGTGCTGCCACCTGAGGACTTCTAATAGGTAACCTCGGGTACCTTAGGGATAATGGACTGACTATAGGGTAAGTAGAACACCACAGTTAGAAATATGGTAGACTGAGGAGACTAGAAAGACTAAGCAGATGGAATAAGGCGTACCCATTCAACTGGCAGAATGTGCTGTGACACGTTCCTCATTAGACCAGGATTCTTGGAGGAACCCCAGGATGCTAGAAGATAGCCAAGTTACAAGCTATAGTTCAAAATGGCAAGCAGGAAAATACAAGGAGCCAAGCACAAGGACTGGTAGACCGTGAAGAGAACAACATGAAACCTTAACCGTGAAGAACCAGAAAGGGAGAAAACAACAAAAGTGCAGGCATGAGTACATGTGTGCAAACTAATGTGAATCATTGAACCAGAACAATTATGCAACATGTTCCCAGGCACCTGCTCGATCCAGAAGGGATCTTAAATGATGATTCTCCTACCAGCTCTCCAGAGGTGAGCAAGTTTCCAAACTTTCCAGGCATTCCCAACGCTGCATGAGACTCAATGTTAGGGACTTCTAGATCCTGACATGATGTACCAGGCAGGAAAATGCCTCATGTCGGCCATCAATATTTTTTCAATATCCACGGCAGCTCATGCAACTAATTACCTGCAGTTTTTGAGGAAATGTAAAAGTTTAAAAGCGTGTAAAAAGCAATCAGTTTTCACTTCTTGTTTGTTCTTTCAAGACCTACTTTCTAAACCAACTATTTGTTTGCAGCTTCTTATTCACAAAGAGCTGCCTGGACAAGTCGAGAATTTGAGGCCTGGTGTACGTACCAAATGGACTGCGATTTGATATTAGCAGTACATAAGGAATCATAACTACAGAATAGCAATCCATTATGTACAACCATTTCATGTTTTTTGACATAGGGATTTGGTAACATTAACATTGGCAAAATAACAAACTGGGGCCGTATTACAGAAAGAGCCACGGGGCCACAATGGGCATGGGCGCCCACTTTGTGTACCCCTGGGGCACTTTATTATTACTAAAGGGGCCACAGGCGTTTGTGCAGCCCCTTCTGTAATACTGATAGCGCTGACGCATATGTAGTTATATCGATATCTCAAGAGGGCACTCCCTCATGTGCCTCTGTGCTTGTGTCATTTAATGGACACAGGCACAGAGGCAAAGAAGCTTTCAGTGATGGGTAATGAGACACTGACACTTTTAGTAATTGACATGTCTGACATATTGACAAGTACAACCAGTAAAATGCCAAAGGCAGTAACTGCACTATGTGCCGTACATAATGTCTCCATCGTGCACAGGTGTCACCAACGCCATGTTGAACCAAGTCTGCAAACACCTGAAATTCCTATAGACAAGATAGTGCTGAGATGTTCCTGAGGGATTACTTCAACCTCTGCTTTACCTGAACTCCAGAAGTCAATACCTGCAACTGAGGCTGCTATTTCAGTGGGAGAAACATAGGAGGGATAAAGCATAAGTTGCACCTCAGATATATAGGATGCAATGGTTCATTGCGCCAAGAGTCAACCTCGAGGAAGTGGTAGTGTAGCATTAATGAAAACTCCTGAGAAACACATTGCTGGCCTTAAGAGGAGGAGATACAAATTAAATGGTGCTCAATAGATTTAAATATGCTTTCTTTAGGACCGGTATTGTCATGTTTTGTTATGAAAGTTATTATAATTGTTCCAACGACTTTGGTTTTGATAGGAGAGCAACTTTACATTGTTTTTATAATCTGTTCATAAATAGCAAACATGACTTTTGCATTGTATGTGGTTATCTATTTACCTACATCTCAATCAAACATTTTGGGGGATGCAAAGTCTCATTATAGTTATCGTTCACATCACTTACATAAATTTTCAGGTTTACTTTTAAGGTGGTGATGTTATTTTTAAAAATATTTTTTACATCTCTACATGCTTCACATCCGCCTCTAGTAAAGGGCAAATTGTGAGTGCTCAACTATGCTATTATGGCATATCATAATTTGCAGTTCCTTCATATATATTATTTGTGATTCTTTATCTGCAGTTCGCTTTCAGAAAATCACTATTTTCAGTTGCAATTTTCAAATTACTTGTTTTATCACTTCTCTATAGAAATGTAGGAAATTGTTATGTTTCGTATAGGTCAATTTTAGCAGTCTAAAATGAGTTTGCAATTGATTTGCGACTCACTAAAATTTCATGTGTTAAGGCCCTTGGTCCGGTGTGATTATTCAAGGGTTTGGAAGAAATGTGTCTATTTATAAGGATATGTCTAATAGGCTTTCTGGTAGTACACAAGTATGTAACATTTAAGAATGCAAGTTTACCTCCCAGGAACACCCACAAATCTGCCTCTAGTATGATTTTTGGGAATAAATAGGGATCCAGCATAATGCTGAAATGATCACATTTCTTCAAATACACTTAAGCCCATATTTATCATAGTGTTGTATCACCCTTGCGCCACACAAGGGGCATTGCATGGCCCTGCATAACGTGATAAATCTGCAGTAACGCAAGGATGAGCAAATGGCTGCCTTGCATTACTCCATCCCAGGGAGGTGTTCCATGGGTGGAGCCATGGATTTTGGTGCATTCCCAGATTTGCCTTGAGTAGTAGACCTGGGAATGCATCAAAATGCTGTGCCTCCCCTTGGTAGGCGTAACAAGCTGAAATATCTTTTAGTGAGGAGAAATATCTTTATTTCTCCTCAGTTTTTCCTTTCCTCTTTCTACATGTGCTGCATTCTGCAGCACATAGTGAAAGAGGAAAATGCCTCTGAGGATTGTTTTTGTGAAGGAAGGTGTCCCTTACTGCACCAAAAAATCCTGACTACAACGCAGGGACCCTTGCACTATGACGCAAGGGTGCCTGTGTTGTAGCAAGGCAGCACACTGTGAGCCAGAGCAAGGAAAGGACAGGAATGCACTGTATAATGATAAAGACGGTGCATTCCTGCCCTTTTCCTTTCACGCAGCATAGCACAGCAAGGTGGATTGCTGCATTGTGTGAAAGTATGATCAATCTGTGCCCCAGTGCATGAAAACATTCTGAGGTGGGAGAGGTTTTTACAGAACCTAATCTCTAGTTTACTCTCTCATTACCTAAGTGGAACTACACTATAAGACTAGATGGGTTTTTCTAGAAATGTCATTATTCATTACCAACTCCTAGATGACCCCTATGCTCTGAGGACAACAAATATAAATATCTGGTTCTGATATCTCGGTTTTTCTAAAACAAGGACTCAGCACAATAGGTGGTATCCTTTACCAGCCCCACAGTGGAAAAAGCTGGTGAAACAATGGGGTTGCTGGTTGATTGGGGTGTGAGCCCTGGTGAAGAAGCAACCACAATCCTAGTCAGGGTGAGGCACAAGCCAACTTTAACTTAACCCGTGCTCAGCCCTCTGGTAGCTTGCCACAGACCAGTCAGGCTTAACTTAGAGGCAATGTGTAAAGTATTTGTGCAAAACTTCAGACAGTAATAAAGTGAAAAACACCACACAGATAGGATCCCACACCAGCTTAGAAAAAAGAGTAATTGTTAATAAATAAAACAAGACCATAATGACAAAAACCCAAATCAGTAGAACTGGAAATATGCAATTTTAAAGATTTTAGGAAAAATAGTGCCAAAAAGCACAAAGCCCAATTCTGGATATATGGTTGTTCCAGACCGAGACAAAGTCACCAGTTCAGGCCGACTGCGATGGAACGCAGGCCGGCTACAGGGACCCAGTTAGGCCAGCTGAACAGAGTACTTTAAATTCTGGTTTGCCGAGTGTCACGAGGATCCGTGTCAAAGATGTGTCATGCTGCTGAAGCGATGCGTTGGTTGGGAGGTGCGGTGAGGCTTCAGTACGAGGTGCTGCATTGTCGTCAAGGATTCCGCCGATGAGGACTTACGATACTAAGTCGCGCAGTCGAGGCCATGCGTCGGCTCAGAGAGGCTGCGATGTGGAGTCTGGCGTCATCGTTGAGGCTGCCATCGATGAGAGTTGAGGGGGCCTGCGCAGAGGATGTGTCATGCAGCAGCAGTTCCACAGAGGCTGTGGAGGCTATGCAGATCTTTGCGACAGTTCTGACACAAGCAGCGGCGATGCATCGGTTCTGCTCGAGTTAGAGCCGCACAGCAGAAGAGATGTGGTGGTTCTGCTGCATCCACAGAGGCTGGCAGAGCACCTTAGACCCACTTCCAAGAGTTCAGGACAGGGGTGTCAGATGGCAGATGCTGGGGCAAGATTGGGGTCAAGGTTGTTGGAGCCTTCTGTCCCTGAGGTTTAAGTCAGGAGGCCAGCCAGCTATCCCTTGGAGGCACTCTGGTGGTCCTGGGTTGAACAGATGCAGGTCCATTCCTTCTCACCCAGGCAACCAGTCAGCAGGTCAGCACAGCAGGGTAGCAGGCCTTTAGAGTAGCAGTCCAGTAGAGTGGCAGTCCTTTCAGCAGCACAGCAGTCCTTCTTCCTGGAAAGAATCCACAGTCCCAGAAGTGTACTGAAGAGTTGGTGCCTGAGGCCTCTTTTTATACCCTGGTGCCCTCCTTCTGGAAGGTGGGGGAAGCTTCTAGACAGTGACTTTGAGGTGCATGGAGTGTCCTGACTCCTCTGTCCTAGTTCCAAGATACAGTGAGAATGTTAAGGTGATAGGTCCTTTGTGGGAAAGCAGTGCACTCCCTATGCGGTTGCAAGTAGGACTGTGCTCAGCTCCGCCCCCTTTCCTGCCAGTAGATGGCCCATTGAGGCACGCCTAATCCCTCTATTGTGTGACTGTTTGGGAGGAATTTGCAAAGTCTAACTCTCAGTTGCCCCCAGTCATGTGACCCAAGCCAGGGTGCAGGCACAAAAGGGCTAAGAGTTGAGAAAAACAACAAGGGAACCCTACTCACTTGGAACCAGGGTACTGAAATGATTATCAAAAACAATGGCTCCTGTGGACTAATGGCAAGAAAATCTCAATAAAATAACGCTCTATGGCAATGTAATGGGTTATTGTGATGTCAAAAAGAGAAGGAGTCGAACACACCTTAGATTAGTATTTCATTCATAATTCTTGTTTATATAGTTCTTTGAAGCAAAATTACATTCATGACATTTAACAATCAATTGATTGTAGTGAGTGGTGTCCCAGTGAAAAAAGGAACCTAAACAAATAAACCTAAATAATTTGTGACATATTCGTGACATATATACAAGGTTTCCTGTATTTCCTGAAAGCGACCATTGAAAGATATATATTATATAAACCACGCTTTTATACAATGATAAGTGCTGGCTTGTAATGATTCGCTTTGAAAAAACTGTCGACGGCGTTTCGACCCTGTGTGCAATGTAGGGTCTCTTCAGGACCTAAGATAGTAGGGACACCTGAAGGAAGGGTTTGCGCAGCCTCGTGTGGAATTTGTGGCACCGTGAGTAAAGTGAAAAGGAAGGATACTCACATGGGACCCGGCCGGGCACCCATGTGAGGGTAGCTGTCGGCTGGCAAAATTCGGTTAGCACAATAGGAGGATTCCGCAGGTATGGAATAGAAGGGCACGGTGAGTGTGCAGATCAAGCACGAGCCGATAGGGTTTTTAAGTAGAAGTAGCAGGCTTCTTCCATGTGTTATGGCTCTTGATAATTATTTAAGACGGCTATGCGCCTCTTTGTGTCGCCAGTTGATAAGTAATGGGGGGGTCTTACTCAAGAATCAGTATGTTCGTGCCTGCATCAAGGATATCTGTGGAGCAGAACAGCATCTGTCTGTCTGCCTTGGTTCAATGGCTAAGGGCAGAAATAATGCAGACTTTCTAAAAGTGGCAGTTTCAAAATTGTAATAAAAAACCTGACTTTACCATTAAATAGGGTTTTTCATTACAATTCCAAAGATCCCAAACATGACATAGCTACCAGCTCCCAATTGGAAATTACAGCTCATTAAATGTAATAAGGAATCTCCAATGTTATCCTATGAGAGAGGTAGGCTTCACAGTAGTGGAAAATCAATTTACGAGTTTTTCTCTATTAGGACATGTAAAACTAAAATGTTCATGTCCAACCTTTCAATTACAAGGCACCCTGCCCTATGGGCTACCTAGGGCCTAACTTAGGGGTCACTTATATGTAATAAAAGGCAGGGGGGTTTTGTTGCCAAGCCGACATGGCAGTTTAAAACTGCATTCAGCCTGCATTTGCAGGCCTGGGACATGTTTTAAGGTGCTGCTTAAGTGTGTGGTACGAGTGCTGTAGCCCCCACTGGTAGGATTTAATTTACAGGCCCTGGGTACATGACATACCACTCTAAAAGAGACTTATAAGTAAATTAAATATGCCAATTGGGTATAAACCAATTTAACTATGTTTTAGGGGAGCGAGCACAAGCACTTTAGCAGTGGTTAGCAGTGGTAAAGTGAACAGAGCCATAAAGTCAACAAAAACGAATTCAGCAATAACTGGTGGGAAAAAGGCAAAATGTTTGGTGTGACCAAACAGCTGGGTTCATCCTGGGCTCTTTTTGGAAGTTTGTTGGTGGGTTGTGGTGATGTATAAGGGGTTGTATGAAGGAAAATATAAAGTTGTACTATGGCAGGAAATTATCCAATTATTTTATTCATTTCTATATGCCCAATACATGGTTAAAACAAAACAAAGGAGAGGGGTAGTAGGTACCTATTAGTGTTCCCCCTTTAACCTCTACTATTGGTCAATATGTTTCAGCCCTGTCTTTTTAATGAACGTATCACTGGACTTTCTTCATATTGAAGGCCCTCCCTTTATTATCTAATTAGTGTAAAGTAGAAAGAAGTTATTTTCAAACCTTATCTCTAATCAGTGAGTGTCCTTGTATATTAGCCTGAAGAAAATAAAACAAAAGCATACAATCATTTACTTAAATGATGCTAAGCGGTCATGAAGTACCAACCACCAACCCAACATGGGTCACCATCATACATTAATTCACAGCACTGAAATCTGTGGCACATGGTGTCAACTAATCATGCTTAGCTACAAAATTCTGAGAAGGTACCAGGGCCTGAAGGACACAACACATAGGCCTAATTAGGCCTGCCCTGTGCCACACGTTGTAGGCTCTGTGAAAGCTATCAAGAGTAAAGCCATGCATTAATACTTGATTAAATAACAACCAAATGTATTACATAATAGGATTAATGTGACAAGGCCATATACCTACTTATTTTACATTTCGGCCAGCTTGGTGTCTATTTATTTGACTGGAGTGCGGACATGGGTAATTAATACAAAATACATTTATGTAGGCCATGTTTAGAGAATGCCACTTGTTGGACTTGGCCCTTTTTGCAGGGTCATCCCTAAACTTTTTGCTTTTCTCCTAGCCTTTTCTCTGACATGGTGTTGGTGGTTTTAGGACTCTGGGCACTTTAGCAATGCTGTCCAGTGTAAAGTGCGTGTGCTCTCTTCGATACTTATGGTAAGATTGGTCTACACCTGTTTGGCATATTTAATTTACCTGTCAGTCCCTTGTAAAGTGGTATCTCATATACCCAGGGCTGGTAAATTAAAAGCTACTGGTGGGCTTGCAGTGCTGATTGCGCCACCCACCAAAGTAGCCTTTCAAACCTATCTCAGGCCTCTGCCATTGCAAGGCCTGTGCGCGCAGTGTTACTGCCGCTGTGACGTGGCACCTAAAGTGTGGGCCATGTCTGTGACCCCCCTTTTACTACATGTCAGTCACCCCTAAGGTAGGCCCTAGCTAGCCCCATGGGCAGGGTGCATTCTAGGTAAAAGATAGGACATGTACCTTAAGTGTGTGACATGTCCTGGTAGTGACAAACAGCCATTTTGGTTTCTCACTACTGTGGGGCTGCCCTCCCATAGGAATGCATTGGGGATTCACTGATGAGTGTTTCAGTGGTAATTCCTGATATGAGAGGCGCAGCGTGGTCAAGTTTGGTATATTTGGAATAGTGATAATAAATGCTGCGCAATGGTGTGCGCAGATTTATTATAACTATTTTAGAAATGCCCCTTTTAGAAGTTGGCATTTCTATGTGCTCTGTGTCTGCCTGCCTGATGTGAATTGCATGTCTGGCTTTTGAGTGACAGGGGCTGGTGAGGTGTGTGTGGCTCCAGGAGGGGCAGGGTGAGTCAGCACTAGGCTGAATGGGAGATCTACATTTGGAGTAGTGGTAGGAGTAGTCCCCTGACCCTGAATAGGATTGTGCCTGCCCTGTACAATGCTGGCTCCGGTCCCTGTGGTGTGTCTGATCACCGAGCCCCCACCTGACAAAGGGGAAGAGGAGCCTGGTAAACAGAGTGCTCCAATTCCCCCCATAACCAGTTTTTGCTGATTCCCCCAAGCCCTGTACTGCAGACAAAGCAAATGTGACATATAAATATAGGGGCTGTGACCCCATGAGTGGTGGTGCTGTTCCTGTGCTACTGGGGCGTGCTGCTGCTGGGGGCCCAGGAGGAACCGCCACGAGGGCTTGCCTCCCTGTGGGAGGGCCCTGTGTGCTGGCCTCCCTGGGCCCAGCTATGCCCCATGGACCCTGAAGGACTCTTGCTTCTAGCGCCTCGTGAGTGCTATATTTTAACTTGGCCAAAAGAGGAGAGCATGGGCTGCGCAGCGCTGAGCTGCCCGTCTTTTTTTGAGGGAATCCCCGTTGTATGGATTCCCCCGTGATGCCTCGTGGAGCGGGTGCCCACCCCGCATTCTTTGCATACTGAGCGGGAGCCCACCCCGCTTTATGTATATTTAAAAATAGCGGGTGCCCACCCCGCATTATGGTGCCTTTGGAGCAGGTGCCCACCCCGCATTGCGGCCGAGAAACTGAGCCGCCGGCCCGACCCGGAAGCCAGGCGGCCTTGCCTGACTCTGGGCAGGGCCCAGAACAGGAAGAGGCTGCCGAGGCCGCCAATGGCAGCGCGGCCGAGTGGAAGCCTGCGGTCAGGCGGGGCTCCCATGAGCTGAGGGAAGCCCCGCGTGCAGGAGAGATGCTGGTGCTGGTCAGCGGGGTTCTCGTAGTGAAGAGAGAGCCCAGCGTATTGCTGAGCCGTCCGGAGCCTTGCGGGCTCCACCTTGAAGACCCGTGTCCCAGGAGAGGGACCGGGTGAAGAGCAGAGTTTCCCCGAGCAGCACCAGAGGAGCCTGCAGAGCCCGGTGAGTGGGGGCTCTAGTTCATGCAGGGTTGGCTCCTTTTCGAGGCACATTTCCGGTGCCTGAAGCTGGCCAGATTTCCTTTGGGGGCAAATTTGATTTAGAGAGCCCCAGTAGGGGCCCCGAGGGCACAGTCGTGCCAGGGCCCCTTTACTTTATTCACAGCTGCGCCGCACCAGCGCGGGCAGCTGCAACGTTTGGCAGCATTTTGTTATAGAAGTCCCTGAGTGGGACAAGAGAGGCACAGTGGTGCCAGGCCTCTTTGTTTATTCCTCAGTTGCGCCGTCGTAGCAGTCAACTGCAACGTGGGCCACATTTGTTTTACAGAGTCCCAGTGGGGACCCACCGAGAGGGCACAGGGAGTGCCAGTGCCCACGTCTTGCTTCACAGCTGCAGAGCAATTAGTGGCAGCTGCAACGTTTAGGCCAGCGCAATTGCGCACTTTTGGATTCTGCTGCATTGGCAGCACGCCCTGACATTATGGAACTAGGGCATTTGAGCCCTCTGAGAAGGCCAATGGGCCAGGGGGACAGTGTTAGGTTGATAGGGCGTCAGGCCCTAATGTGATTTATGTGGTGCCTAGGATAAATGTGATTTATGCACCATGATTTATTGCATAATGTGTTTATGCTTGTGAGGTTTATTGCATAATGTGTTTATGCTTGTGAGGTTTATTGCATAATGTGATTTATGTGGTGCCTAGGATAAATGTGATTTATGCACCGTGATTTATTGCATAATGTGTTTATGCTTGTGAGGTTTATTGCATAATGTGTTTATGCTTGTGAGGTTTATTGCATAATGTGATTTATGTGGTGCCTAGGATAAATGTGATTTATGCACCGTGATTTATTGCATAATGTGTTTATGCTTGTGAGGTTTATTGCATAATGTGTTTATGCTTGTGAGGTTTATTGCATAATGTGATTTATGTGGTGCCTAGGATAAATGTGATTTATGCACCGTGATTTATTGCATAATGTGTTTATGCTTGTGAGGTTTATTGCATAATGTGTTTATGCTTGTGAGGTTTATTGCATAATGTGTTTATGCTTGTGAGGTTTATTGCATAATGTGATTTATGTTGCAGGATATGATGCTGAGTCATTATTTTACCAGTAGTTACTGGTAGTGTTTTACATTTTCTACTTGTGCATTTGTGATGGTTCTGACAGTGGCCCGATTGGCCCTGTCAGGTGTATATAATCCCCTGTAAATATTGCCTAGTGCCAGTTGGCACAGTGTATATTGTGTGATTACTATTCTAATGTGTTTTGGATAATACAAAGGCTATTTTTATATATAACCTTGTGTGGAGTTCCTTTTGTGGTGTGCCTAGCGTGTTGCTGCTGTGTGTGTGTTGCGCAAACGCTTTACACATTGCCTCTGGGATAAGCCTGACTGCTCGTGCCAAGCTACCAAGGGGGTGAGCAGGGGTTATCTTCAGCGTGTAACTCCCTTGCCCTGACTAGAGTGGTGGTTTCTGCCTGGCTTTGGTGCAAGCCTTAGCCAACCAGAAATCCCATGTCTAACACCACTCTATTTTTAATTTTGCAGCCATGGATAAAAAGTGTAAAATCTCCACCAAAGGTATGTTGAAACCATTGTGGTGAGGCAGTCTCTGGTAAGAAGTTTTGCAATGACTATGTGAGGGCATATTATTGTTTTCCAAAATGTAGTCAGGAGCCCGTAATTGCAATAGTGGAATACTTATGGAAATGTTAGAGTAATTCAGCCATAAATATTGATGTAGCTTTTTGCCAGTGTTAGATAATTCTTTGAAATTAATAGAAGTGCATTCATATGTCAGTAACGTAAACATACTACAGTCAGGTGAATGAAGTAAATACACAGTTAGGTTTTAAACTGCTGCGTCTGAGCATTGAAAGCCAGGAATTCTAAAGTCTGAAAGGTACCGACACTGGTTTCTCCATACAGAATGAACCCTAATTTCTCTAAATTCAGCTTTGCCATTAGTAACTGGACCTTCAACTCACCAATTTCCGGAGACATCAAAAAAATATCATCCAAATAAGTTTCTCATTGAACATCACTCTCCCTTACATAACATATTTTTGGCCTCAGTAACTTGGCGAAGCACCAAGGAGAGGAAGAAAGGCCAAACAACAGACAAAATAACTGGTACAATTTACCTCACCATTTGAACTAAAGATGAGCTTGACTCTTATTTGCAATCAGAATCCCTAAGCAGTTGCCTTAGAAGGTAAATGATTGAAATTCCTATACACAGAATTGGTCAGCTATCTCAAATGTATGACATAGCTCCATCCCTTGTGTTTCTTTTCAATGACAAATAATCTACTCACATACCCTCTGAACTTCTCTTCTACCTTTATAATTGTACCATTCACTAGCATCTGATTTACCTCATCATTCCCTAATAGCTTTAATTCATCCTAAACAAATGACTACTCTGCTTCCTTCACCTGCACAAATGTTTTTGCAAAGTCTATCATATAACCTCTTAATGTTTCTAACACCCAGAGGTGCCCTTTAATCATGCTCCAGATTGTTAAAAAACATTTTCAATCTTCTTTCCACCTTTCCATAGGAAGACCCTGAAGAAATTTCCATACTTAACTTGAGATGTTCCTAACGGTTCACCTCTACACCTAGAGGGCCTATTTCTGAAACCTCATCCTGTCTCATGGAAAACTATTGGGGGAAATCCTGATGGACTTTGGGTACCCCCATATGTGCCTCTTCCTTGTTTTCCATACTGAGACTTAAAAAACCCACAGCTGAAAGGTTTCCCTCCTCTTGCAGCTCCACCATAAACACTACCTCCACCAAAATTCCTTTTCATGTAGGTTTGTGCTTTATCCAGGGTGGTAAAAATTGTCACTTAGTTCCCTAAGCTCTTCACCATCCCTTCACAAAAGAAGAGTACTATTGCACCTTGCTTTTTTCTTTCCTGGCCAAATCTCTCAATTTAAGACAGATTGTGATTAAATTCAGAAATTAGCCCAGCATTTGCATTACCTAGAAAGAAATTACTGGCACCATCCTCCTAAAAGGGTCAAATCAACCTCCTTGCCTTTAAAATATGGTTGCCCATTTTATTCAAAATACAAGCAACTGCTTCCAGGATATCAAGGAGCTTACCCTAACATTGTTTTAGCGAAAGCTCCAACCCTGTGAAAGGATCACTACCTAGATTAAGCATGTAAATAAGAGTCTCTAGTGCTAAATTTAGTGTCATCCTATCCTAATCTTTAACTGTTCAACTGGAACACTTCACTCTCATGGTCCATATCTCCTCTTTGCCCAATGGCCTCCTAGTACAATATAAAATATGGTCCACCATGCACTTTAGGAGGAACCACCGTGAACTATGAGGATGTTTAAACTTTTTGGATTAAACAAATCCTGACCCAAAAGATCTTTTAATTCTCTGTTTTTTGTCTGCACTCCTATCTATTACAGGATTAACTTCATTTCGTTGTGTGCCATTGTGTACACCAGAGACATTTGTGCCGCTATCAACACTAGATCTCTGCTTGACTGACCTAACAGACACATCCACACGTTTCCTCTTTTTGTATGTTTACCTCCACCTTCTTTACATTGTTTCTCCTCATCCTCAGGCAGGACATAAAACCCATCATTCTCATCATAGGGCTGTCTAATCGAATGCCCATCATTGCCTGAATCACATAATGAACCAACTCTTTAATCTCCATTAAAATAATTTACCTACTAATGTCCTCCTTTATATTCTAATTTGAAATACTAACTCATTTTCAACCATAGTAATTTATTGAACCACAACAAACACAGTCTCAAAACTTTATAGGAATACCAGCAATCAGACTCACTGTCCAAAACTCGTTCTACCTCTTTATTTTTAAATTATTGCTTGGGTCTGAAGGACTAAACACAACACACTTGTCCGGGGCCTGTCAGAAACTAACAGAAATACAACTGTGCCATCTAGAAGCATCTACTTTCCTCAAAAGTTGCATTCTTCCCTAAACAAAGATGGCGGCTCCTATGATCTGACATCCTGACAGGGAATTTATCGAAAATTGGAGGAGTGTCCTCTCACAATGTGAACTCCCACAGCAGAGTGTGTGAGTACACAACTCTACATGCTCACCAGGTCAATACCACAGGGCAAAAAACACCACGCTCGAATCACTGACATCGTCTCCCACCTACCACAGCCCAAGGGCGTAGGTTGCAGGTACTACGAAACAAACATTATTACACCTGTAAATCATTTAATAAAATTGAAGGAAAAATGCATGTAGAAACCAGCTAGCCTAACACTGTTAATGCATGGTTTAGCAATATTTCTGAATATCGTTAAAGAAATTAAACATTGAAGTGTGAATGATAAATAAACTTTAAAAGCTTTATTAAATTGGATGCGCCTTCCTCCCTTTTATTCACAATACACTTCAATTCTATCTAGTCATAAAACAAACAGGATACTTATCTTATTCAGAGCAGAAAATAAAAGAAGATCAAAAGGGAGGTAAGGGGCTTCTTACAGTGCAAGATTCTTCTAAAGCCACTGTATGCTCATATTAGGTCTAATGTTCCAATTGTTGTTTTTTACTGCTGCCGAGTAGTGAATAAAGGTCGTTACGCGTGACGCTAGCCTCTTGTCCTGTCATAAGATCCTCGGGGAGCGGTGGCAGGTCTTTAGTATAGGCACAGCAGCCGGTGACTGGTGACTCGCTATCACGCGACTGAGCCAGCACCATGACCCCCTTTCCCATGAGGCACGCAATCATGCGTTACATAATTCTTTCCTTTCAACTACTAGGATGAAAGGTCTCCTAACTGTGAGTACAGAGTTAGGTAGCAGTGATCAAGGGCAGGATACACCTTAGCGTGTGTAGACCACCCGGGTCACGTACTCTTGGTCCTGACGAAAACCTAGTAATATCGACATTAGGTTGAAACATGTAGACCTTCTTTTTCGCACTTTTTGCACTTTTTTACCTAAAGATACCAGTTGGTCAATTTAACCAAAAAGGGTGTCTTATAATTCTTTTAATATTGTCCAGGTGCTCTATTATTAAAAATACTAATTTTGAGTAATATTTGGCCAATTTTTAAATCACTATTTCATTCACCTACACAGAAAATAAACCTGCTCCACTGTAATCAGGTGTCGAAGCACACCCGGATGGCATTCGGCCATTCGGGTGGGACCCCGATGATGAAGCATGTCACCAACTAGGTTGGTGAGTGAGGGGTCTTCTTAAGAAAGGATATTTCCTCTCTTGTGCCCTTTATCCCAATACTTTGGAGACTTCACTGTGTCTCCAGGTTATACTCCTCTTATTGTTTGTTTACATAAAATGTCTGTGCCCACAGCAAGAGTTTTTAGCACCTTTTCTGCACTTGGGTGAAATGCTTTAACTATTGGGCCCAGAGAGTGAAACAGATTTGAAACCTAGGAGTATATGTACAGTATTTGTATAGTGCATACCTAGCTGAAAGGCGGCCCAGTGCTGTACAATATAAACGGCAAAGACAGAGTGAACAGGTGATAGTAGTGTTAGCTGTGTTCTAAGAGAGAAAGTGGGATGTTACTGCACCGTGATGTACTGCTCTTTACAGTACAGTGAATAATAAAAAGGACAGAAATACAGCTGAAAGTATAACCGGCGAAGTCTGCGGCCTTTCTATAAACCTGAAAAGGGAATGCTGTACCTCTCTAGAAAATGGCAACTTTTTTCTCAGAAAATTAATGAAAGTGGTGAATTGTCTTTCATGGCCATGCTCACTCTGCTAGAATATTGTACATTTCTCATGCATAATGCAAGCAGGCATTGAATGATTCACCCTGTAGTAGGCAACACATCCTGTAGGAAAATTAGCCTTCCACACGAGGGAGAAAAATCGTCTGGAATTCCTTAGAAATACCTTTTGGTGATTATGGCTCAAATCACATAAGGTGAGCATAGAAAGTATTAATTTGAGACACAGGACGAAATCTGCCACTATTTCATGTCCTTGGAAGTATAGTTTAAAGAACTTTTACCCCATATTATGAAAGCAGGATTCTGGAGTGGTAATATGTGAAAAGAATGTCTGCATTTCGTGTGTTGTGGTGGCGTGTTCTATTGTTTTTGTGCTGTTGTGTTTTGTCCTGCATAATTTAAATGTGATTTTTTTTTACAGTGATTGTTGAGTTGCTCGCAGTTTTGACTGTTTTGTTGTGCTGTGCCCTGTTATGTTTTAGCTGTGTTATTGTGTTGATTTTGTATGTTATTGTGTTATGCTTTGTTGCTTAATTTACATATGGCAAAAAATACTGGTACATTTCCAGACAGAAGCGCCACATGCATTTAATGTTCCTGCGACAAGCAACCATTCACCACTGTCTACAGGGGTAAAATAGCGCTGCTCCTGCTTTTAAATTGTTTGAGACATCTGTCAGCCTAAGACTGTAGCAGTGACTGTGAGCCTGATTTAGTGTTTGGCTGAAGGGTTACTAAGTAACAAATGTGACAGATATCCTGTTCACCTTATTATTACAAGTGGCATAGGAAATAATGAACTTGCCGACGGAATATCCGTCACATTTGTGTCTGAGTAACACGTCCAACAATCTTTAAATCAAGCCCTGTGTCTCACATTAATGCTCTCAGTGCCCACATTATGTGATACAGCCCTAGGCCTCTGCCTCAGTCTTAGACTGTCTAGTGTCTTAAATAGTTGAAGAGTGGGAGTAGCACTGTTTACCCCCTTAGTAGTGAATGGTTGCTTGTCGTAAGAACCTTAAAGGCAAATGATGCTTTGGGTAACTGCAACTGTGACAGCATTTGTTGACAGTTACAGTAAACAATTGAACATAACACAGTAACAATCACAAAGCAACATAACAAGAGAATTAAAACAGAGCAGAACACACAAAGGAATCAAATCAGAATGCAACACAAATACCACAGTACAAAACAGCAACATCAGATTGCAATAATGCAGCACAAAACACAAAAGAATATACAAGAACAGATCACATGAAACCCACAATAATATGCAACACAATAAATATGGGCAAATAAATATGCAGAAAGATAATTGTCCATTTCCTTTTCCATAGTCTCTGTATATGTTGAAACTCTTCCTAGTAGGGCTTTGCTTTGAATTCCGCACGAGGTGTTTCCTTTATGCCATTGTTTATGCCGAGCATGGGCGCCGCTTAGTCCTGTGAAATGTCTAGATCTCCTATCTTTGCTGGTGTTTTAATTATATATCTTGATTTTAATCTGCTGCTCTCTGCTAAAAATGCTGTTGTCATTTGCATGACCTACTGTCCGTTCCCCTCTGAGTTGTGGTTCCCAACTTATTTTAATGTTTTAACAAGTGCATTTGCTGTACCCCAGTGTTTTAATAATGCGATTCGACTTTTAAGCTCAATTTCTGATGAATTGATAACTTTTAAAATGAATGTTTCTGTTTGATGGATAAATCTTTTATGAAAGATCACCAGGGTCCAGAATCTAACCCAAGGGTCTGGGGGTCTGGTAAAGTCTAACTGAAGATAGGGGGCCTGATTCACAGAACTAACTTACGTCCAAATCCTAAACTTACAACAATTTTGGTATTCACAGAATGAATTTACACATTTGGGTATTCACAGAATGAACTTACACATTTGGGTATTCACAGAATGAACTTACACATTTGGGTATTCACAGAATGAACTTACAACAATTTTGGTATTCACAGAATGAACTTACACATTTGGGTATTCACAGAATGAACTTACAACAATTTTGGTATTCACAGAATGAACTTACACATTTGGGTATTCACAGAATGAACTTACAACAATTTTGGTATTCACAGAATTAACTTACTCATTTTGGTATTCACAGAAGGCACTTACTCATCAATGATTAAGTGCCTTCTGTGAATACAAAAATGTGTAAGTTACACAAAATGTGTAAGTTACACAAAATGTGTAAGTTACACAAAATGTGTAAGTGTCTTCTGTGAATACCAAAATGAGTAAGTTTATTCTGTGAATACCAAAATGAGTAAGTTCATTCTGTGAATACCAAAATGGTAGTAAGTTTAGGATTTTGTCGTAAGTTAGTTCTGTGAATCGGGCCCGAAATCAAAAGGATCGTTTTCAGAGTCCCCTTAAAAGTAGAACGACTGGGTAGAGGTCCCATTATAGTACTCTCTCGTATCTGTGCATCTATGTAATATTATTCTGTATATTTCTTGATGGCAGAGTCTTTCATTTCATCGATAAACAACTACTTTCTGTGTCCGACTAATGACCCTGCTTGCAACAACATGATGTGCTATGTTTTGAAAGTTAAGCTCCTTTCAGATCATGTATATTGAATGTGTCAGAGATATCTGATAAGAGCTTACAAAATCAAAGACCTCTATAGTCATTCTGCAATGAATAAATTAACCACCTCCCATTCTTATTTTCAAATTAGCTGAATTCAGCACATTCTTTGATTTTCTCTTGCCTGATAGAAGCCTGCCGACTGGAATGTACAAGTTACCGAAGCAGAACAACCTGGATATCTCTTGCAAGCTTTTGCTACGAATGATGTATTTTCTGCATTTTAGGTCTGACCTAAAGACATAGGGCCTCATTATGATATCAGTCGGAAACCAAACCGCCCAACTCCTTGTTGGATTCGGTTCTGACTGACTTGCGATCGGCGTTTCTGACCGACTGATTATGATGCGTCCAAACACTGTTCGGAAGGACTCCCATTTACTTCAATGGGAGCCTGTATTCCAACCAACAACAGAGGCTGCTATGGGGAAAATGGGTGAATGCGGGAAACCTTGCACCCTGTGATGGGCACCCCATGGTGCACACCACACTGTGCATGGTTTTACAGGGGGGTCCCTTGGGTACCCCTAACCGGAGGCCTCAGGATGAAGGGGGGCCTGCTAGGGGCCCCCAAAGACAGTTTCTGACAGCCTTTTTGTGTCGGACAGACTGAGTCGGAAAGGCAGTCGGAATCCGACATCGTAATCGGTCGGTCGGAAACGCGGTCCGTAGAGCTGTACGAATCGGGTCAGACCGACTCGGACACTCCGAATGCCGGTCGGGAACCGATTCGGAATGACCCGACTGAGTTGGGTGGCTGGGTTCTGAGACATTCTGGGAGATTCCTACTGTCGTTTGGAGGCTTTCCGACCGACATCGTAATGAGGCCCCATAGTTATCTGTCTCGCCAGTCTCAAGTAATAAGTAAAAAATATTAAATAATACACATATTTACACATGCATCAAGGGTATTTGGATAGGCCTTCTTTTTATAAAGATTGTTATTAGGATTTCAAAAACATATATGCAGCACAATACATTGAATATATAGAATACTTGTGGGCTAGGGAAATGGTTCTTTATCTGTATTCCGCGTACCCCTGGGAGTTCTTGGCACATATTTAGGAGCTCAAAGGACCCATAAGATGTTTAACCATTAGTTTCTGTCAATAATCATTGGCATTTTGAGCTAAATTACTGTATAATGATGTGTAAGAAATTGGAGTATTAGTTGAGGGGGTGAGAAGAGAATCTATCTCAAATAATTATCCAAGTCCTTCCCCCCTTCTGCCCCTCTCCCGCCCGACTCTCACTCATGAATCACTCTGGTGGGGGGAAGTGTATGTTCTGTGGTTGGAGCGCTACCTGATGCCTCATGTTTTATGTTTATTGGGATAGTTTAAGGGTTTGATACAGTTTGAAGGATATACATCTTACGAGAAAAGGCTATGCAATAGTAATTGATGCATGTTGCAGCATATTGATATTCTACGATGTTCTTATATGCTCAATGCTAATCCATGCTGTAATGTTTGATGTCAAATGCCATTAAAAATCATAAAAAAAAAAAAAATCCAAATCCTTGTCAGGGTGAATCACAAAAGTCACTAAATTAAACCTGTACTTAACCCTCTGGTAGCTTGGCACAAAGCAGTCAGGCTGAAATTAGAGGCAATGTGTAAAGTATTTATGCAGCTCTCAAACAGTAAAAAAGTGAAAACACAACAAAGGAAAATCCCAAACCAGTTTAGAAAAAAATAGAATATAGAAAATGATATAAAAAAAGACAAAAATACAATAATTAGAACCAGAGATATGATTTTTTAAAGTTTGAATTTAAAAAAGCGCCAGAAAGCACAAAGCGCCAGCCACAGTTTTCTGGTCACTCTAGACCGGGTCAAAGTCAAAAGTTAAGGCCATCCATTATGAATGGCTAGTCATATAGAGGGACCAGGTTCATCCCAGTGGAAAGTTTACCTTCAGACTTGGAAACTTCTATGCAGAAAAGTGGTAGTCTATGAGTCATCGGTGGGGCAAACTACAAGCTGGATCCAAAGTAAGGCGCGACGATAGCGGGTTGGTGAAGAGCAGGTCCCAGTGCAGTCATTAATGATGGCGAGAAAGCTCCAAATTAGCCAAAGTCCGAACTTTGTGCCCAGGAAGGCCTCGACGTAGACAGTTTGCTGCTTGGTGCCGTCCTGCCGAAGCCCGCTACATTCAGTTTTAGAAACTTTTCTGCAATCAGATCAACGTCAAAGGCTGCGCCTTCAATGGCGATCCTGGTCTCCGTCAGTTCTCCAGGCAGAACGTTGGAAAAAAGTTTCTAACTCCCAGCTTTTGCAGTTTGATAGGAGGAGTACACTCTAACACCAGCCAAAGGTCCAGGACCTAAGGGCATAATTTGGGAGTTAGGACTCACTCCGACAGAGGCCAGCAGCAGGTTCCAGAGCAATTTCAGTTGGTACTGGTCCGCTGGGCAGTTGCAGGGAGAGAGGACTCTGGATGTTTGCTGTGTCCCTGTAGCTCATACAAGAGGTTGGTCAACAGACCCTTGGAGTCACTTCTGGGGTCCTGCATTCAAGGGAAATAAGTCCAGTCTTCATTCAGGTTCTCTTCATACACAGGGTAGTCTTTCGTCTGATTGTTCGCAGGTAAGGGGGTTTTGAGGAGAGGTCTGTGGGGTCTACTTTTATGCCCAGTGCCAGCCACAGGATGGAGGGCAAGCTTTGTTCCACCCCTAAACCCCTGTTCTGGTCAGTTCCTCTACCCCCACTGAGCTTGGTGCAAGGCTGACCAGAAACATAAAGTCAGTGAGTTTTATCTGCCAGTTACAATGTAAGCATCCTTTGATGCTCAGGAAGCGGCTGGGCACAACCCCAGACCACCCTGTCACGGTTGGAGTCCCCTCCCTACTTCCAGAGCCTTTTGCCCACTGTCTGGGATCAATATACATTTCACCACAGGGAAGCCATAAGGGGTCAGGTGGTGCTGGACAATGGCAGAAAGGCTCTGTATGGCTGAGGCAGGAAAAACACAATTTTCTAAAAGTGTCATTTTTAACATAGTAATATAAAATTAAACTTGACCATTAAGTTGGATTTTAAATTAATTCTAAAATGAGTCCTTGACCATTTTCCTAGATGCCCCCAAACAGAAATTAAGCACTATATGTTGTTATAATGTAACCTAGAGTTTTCATGTTGATGAGCCAGCCTTGCCACAGTGATAAATGACTTTAGAGGTTTTCCACTGCTAGGACATATAAAACTTTTAATATACATGTCCTACTTTTAAATACCATGCACCCTGCCCTGTGGCATTTAGGGCTTACTTTGGGCGTGATTATAGGTAGAAAAAAGGAGGATGTAGGCAGAAATGGCAGTTTCAAACTGCACATCCAGGCTGCAGGGGCAGGCCTGGAAGCATGCTTTACAGTGCTAACTGAGTGAGTGGCACAATGAGGGCTACAGCCCGCTAATACCATTTAATTTAAAGGCCTTGGGTACATGTAGTACCAAATAAAAGGGACTTAAAGCAAAATAAATATACCAATGGAGTGTATGTCAACTTTATCATGTTTAAAAAAAGAGAGCACACACATGTTACCCCTGGTTAGAAGGGGTAAAGTGTACAGAGTTCTAGGGCCAACAAAAAAGGGTTCAGCAACAGAAGGAAAAAACTTTGGGTGACCCTGCAGGAAGGGCAAATTTCCAACAACAAGCATTTACACATTTTATATATATGTGTGTGTGTATGTGTGTGTGTATGGTGTGTGTGTATATATATAATATATATATATATATATATATATATATATATTCACTGAAAAAAACACAGTTCATTTGAGATGTCATCAATGATGTCTCTGACCATGTCATGAGTGATGTAATATGTGAGGTCATAAGCAGTGCATTACGGGGGCACGAGTTATAGTTAGCTCAGCTAACTATAATGGTTGAATTTCTCTGGTTTTGTACGAGTGAAATGTCAGACTAGCTATAACGTCCCTGAAACCTGTGGTTTTTTCAGTGAATTTCTAAGGTTTTTTAACTAGCAGTCACATTTGCAGAGTGGTGGAGAAAGGGGTCCGGGCCTCCGACCAGCTCTCAGGAATTCCGCAATGTAGGACTTACAGGAAGTGTAAAAAAAACAGAGAGGTGGCTCTACAGTCCAAGGGAACAGAGCGCTCAATATCTATAAGATAAACCTAATTTCCCTTGGAAATCACAATACATAGAGAAGTCTCATTCATTCACTAGTAACACTCAAGGTCATTCATATCCCTCACGGAATTTAAAACATATACAAGATCTTTCTATAATAAACCCAAAATCTGATGTAGCGTTATCACAATTTTATTACATGTAATCCATTAAAAACAGATACATTTTATGTTTAAAAAATATATTCATAAAAAATATACATAAAAATATTCATTTGGTATACACAGTACAACTATACTTCATTTCTAAGAATACCATAATGCCTATGTTAAAAACATCCCCGTGAAACACTCTCAAAGTAAAAACCCAGAGAGGCACAATGATTTACACTGTTGCTAACATTGATCTAACATTGTATTAACAAACAGAAAGACTGGTGAGAATCTTGATCTTATCCAAGTAAATCTGGTTTGTTGGATTCTCAGAAAAGACTAGCGTCGACGCGTTTCGGTGGAGTAACAGATCCTATACAGAACCACCTTCTTCAGGACTCAACATTAATATGGGTTTGTTCTTGTGGGAAGTTGATTACTATCTGCATAGATGAAAAGATAAGATATATATATTGCATCAATATTTCCCTCTCTATAAATTCATACAGTTTTCATTTTGTTTTGACATGTATCCCACATACTATATATATGTTTACTTCAATCCTCCTGTACATTGTTAAGCTAATCTTGTTAGCATATTTTAAACATTCCTATTGAGGTGCTACATCTCGATTTTGTTTTTATCCCAAAAAGAACCATGATCTGTCTTTAAATGGGGCAGTACATAATCGGGCACTAACAGACATACATGTCTCTTTTTCTCGAACCACGCACTCTGAATGCTCACCTTATCCAAGATCTAGTTGTTTCCACACATAATATGGAAAGTGTAGGAAATACGGCTTCGTTTATTAAAATGTGCCGATACTCGGCGTCATGGGCGTGTATTCGAACTCGGAACCGTTTGGCTATTGCTGTGTCCCAAAAGGGAAGGAAACGAGAAAGACAAAGTAAGGTAGGCGTTTCTTGTCCTTGCTGCATTATTATTAGGTTGTTTCTAAAGGGAGATAAATCTATCTACCATATTTACCTCCCCAAACAAGCTCCCCCTTTACCTTACATAATATAATGATCCTGGCTCCACTTTTTATCTTTCACCGTGTTCAGTGCTCTCCTTCCAATGTTCAATGCAGTGACTACTTCTCATAAACCTTAATAAATAATTTATCTTAGTTAGTTTCTGTTATCCTATTTTATGCTAATTTTACTCGGAGTTTGTCTTTTATTTTAAGTGCATCATGACTTACCTCACTTTATAGAGGATTTCCTCACAAACACCGGAAAAGAAGTTCTTTGTGCGGGGGCTCACGTCTCTTATAGATCTGTCCTCCACCAGGCCGTATATCCTTATCGCCTACGGTTTCAAGCCGCCATATATAGTCGGCTGATAGTAAATCCTATGGGGTACAATGGTGAAACCTGCTGAACTATTTGGGTTACTTGGTCTTATGATGCAACCTTATTTGTCCCTTACTATATTATACAAGTTAATAATATCTGTGTGACAACACCTATTATAATTATTTTTATTTCGCTCTGTGTCGCCACTTGTATATAACATAATGCTAGTCCTGGTCTTCATTAGTCAATCTAGGGTACGGAGATTCGTTTAAAACTCACACCCTTTTTCCTTAGCCTTATCTTATCCTCGTAGCCTCCCATTTTTTAAAAAGCGTAACCGCCGGCGGATTGAGTTCGCTCTTACCTCTTATTGTCCGGACCTCGGTATGTCCTCGTTTTCTGTGTCTATTCACCGAATGGCCCGGACTCACTTTTATTGGCTATTTACGCTCCGGTGGCGTGAATTCGACTAATTGCCCAGCATGCCTCCCCGTGCGTTCTGCGCATGTCTAAGCGCCATCTTGTAAGAGCTTCCAAGATCGATCTATTAAAAACTACTGATACGAATCCATAGGGTGTCACATTACAACATCCCTTTTCCTTTTTATTACGCATGGCTGGTGGCCATTTTTTAGTGTGTGAGAAAACCTAATACATTTTAATCACCGTACTACGGTTATGATTATAGACAGGACCTGATCATAGGATTTATCCGATCGTTTATTTAAGAATTGTAAATTTAGGTCTAGTTGAATTATATATTTGTCCTTCACACATTACTTTGTATTTAATTATGAGCAGGACGTAGTAATTTAATTCTATACTAAGAGTTCCATACTACTGTCTCTGTATTTTACGGTCCCCCTCGTAGGGTTTATATATACTATTTTTACTCCTAGTTATACCTATTCACATGATATACCATATTTCTGAAATGGAAAAGTATAGATGTTATACAAGCTGTCCAGTAGCAGCTAATAAGGGAGTGGGAAGGTAAGACAAAAAGTCTCCTTTCTATTAACCCAATTAATCTTACTGCTCTACATAGAGATGATTTTCTCCCATTCTTCCCTACTATTAAGGCCCCTTTTCACTGTATCAAATTTAATCATATACCACTGTTCCTGTAGTTTTCTATGTCGTGTACTATTGCCTCCTCGCTTAGACTCTCTTATCTTTTCAAGTACCACCCACCTCAAGTCAGATTCTGTGTGTTTATTATCTATCCAGTGACTGACAAGTGGTGCATTCTCTTTTAGTCTTTATGGCAGATCTGTGTTCACACACTCTTTGTCTAAGTTCTCTCGCAGTTTCCCCTATGTATCCCATGCCACAAGGGCACAGGATCAAGTATACAATATTTTTACTCCTACAATTGTTGAGGGTAACTATATCATGTCTGGACCCATTTAGGGTCACAGTCTTCGTCTTGTAACATAGATCGCATATACTACAAGTACCGCAGCTGTAGTTGCCTTTGGCCTTCTCCCCAAACAGGGTGTTTTGATTTTCTATATGGTCCTCCCTGTAGGTGTGTACTAGGGAGTTCCGGAGATTTTTATTTTTCCTGAAGGCATATAGTGGTTTGGGTATAGTAATGCTTTCTTCGTCGTTCAGGATTTTCCAATTATGGTTGATTATATTTTTTAGTTGGTTACTAATCTCTGAAAATTGACTTACCATCACCATTTTCTCTTGTTTCTCTTTTCTATTTACTCCTTGCAGAAGGCTTTCCCTATTATAAAACCTAGCACGCTTAAAGGAGTTATTAATGAGTTTCTTGGGGTAGCCTCTCTCCCTAAACTTGATCTTAAGTCTGTTAGAGTGTGTGTAAAAATCTTGTAGAGATGTACAGTTTCTACGTAATCTAAGAAACTCTCCCAGAGGTATGTTATCCCTCTGGCTTTTTGGGTGATAACTATTGTAGTGGAGCACGGTATTTCTATCCGTTGGTTTGGAAAATAACTCCACTTCTAAATGTCCCTCTTTATGTTTTATTTTAATGTCAAGGAAATTCACACTATTATTGCTATAGTGGTCGATGAATTTAAGATTCCTGTCACCTAGGTTAAGCCATTCTAAGAATTCCTTAAGCTGTTCTACTGGACCATGCCATATAAAGAAAATATCGTCTATGAACCTGACCCAACTGCCAATGTTTTCATAAAATGGGGAAATATCATTATGTATGTGTTTTTCCTCAAAGGCCCCCACATACATACAGGCTAGACTTGGGGCGCAAGCGCCCCCATGCTGGTCCCTTTTTGCTGTATATATAGGTCCTCTTTAATCAGAAATATGTTATTAAAAAGGACCATCGATATGCACATGATGATAAAATCTTTATTTGCTCCTTCAATTGTCGTGTTGTCCAAGATTTCCTTTACTACCTCTACTGTATCACTCTGCGGAATATTCGTATATAGTGCATCGATATCGAGGATCACCATATATTCTGTCTCACTATTGAAATCCATGCCTTCTATTTTAGTGATCATATCTGAGGTATCTTTAATGAACGATTTCTGTTTCTGAACCAAAGGTTTAAGAAATACATCAGCGTATTTGCTTAACGGTTCTAAAAGTGAATCTATGGATGCCACAATCGGTCTGAGGGGGGGATGTAGAAGATCTTTATGGACTTTCGGAAGTCCATAAAATGCAGGGATCTTTGGGTTTTTATTATTTAAAAAATGATATTCTTCTACACTGATCCACTCTTCATTTTTAGCGTTCTCCAATAACAGGCTTACATCAGTTTTTAGCTGTTCTAATCTGGCCCAAGAGGCTCTCTGGTAGTGTTCTTGATTGGATAAAAGATTTAATGCCCTTCTCTCGTAGTCGTCTGTATCGAAGACAACCACACTCCCCCCTTTATCTGCTGGCTTGACTGTTATACTACTGTCCTTAGACAGGGATTCCATAGCAAGTCTTTGATCTTTTGACATATTGTGTGTTCTGTAGGGTTTGGTTTTTAGAAGGTTACTCACCTCCATTCTAACAACTGCCTCAAATGTTTCTACATTTTTACTAACCATCCCTAGACTTGGGGTAAAAGTGGATTTTAGGCGGAGTCCCGAATCCACAGTAGGTTCTCTTATGGGTCTACCGTCAAAGAAGCGCCTCAATCTTACTTTCCTAAAGAAAGTTCTAAGGTCTTTTTCCATCTGAAATTTGTTTACCCCTGATGTTGGAACAAAACTAAAACCTTTCTTTAAGACCTCCTCTTCTGTCCTACTCAATTGTCTTTTAGAAAGGTTAATAATAGGGGTCATGCCTACCACCAGTATCTCTGGTTTCTCGTTCTGATATATTCTTGTGGAGGTTGGTTTCTTCCATACTCCTGAGGTGGTTGGTTCCTCGTTATCTGATTTCTCTGTGGTGTCCCTCTGCCTCTGTTTGAGTATCCCCTTTGGGGTCTCTGTGGTCTGGGGCCTAAAAACCTCCCTCATATTCCTTAACCTGTCCTACTTTGGATCTTTCTGCTCTAATATGTATCTCTTCATCGCCACTACTTTCCGAGGTGTCTGAAAAGTTGACGTGTTTAGGACATCTATAATTAAAGAATCTAGATTTTTGTGGTTTTTCCCAATTCTGCTCTTGTCTCTCTGTATAGTAGTCCTTTCTCAAGTATGGATATACATTCTCTATATTGAATCTGCTCATATCTTTTTTTAATTTGAGTGATTTTTTATTTATAAGATATTCTCGATATCCACTTATATCTAGATTTATTTCGTCCAACTTTTTCTTAGCCTCTTCTAAGGCATTATTCTCTCGTAGAGCGGCTTCTAGTTCTTCTATTTCTTTCCTCTCTATAAGTATTATTTCTTGGGCTGTCTCAGTGATCAGCAACATCCAGTCTCTACTACAGCGATTGGAAATTAACGTCCAGGTATCTAAGAATTTTTTATTTTGTACAAATAGACCTGGTTCCGTTCTTACTTGTAGGCCTATGGGAATCGTTCCTGACCTCACATATTCTATCAGAAACTCTGCATGGAGTTCTGTTCTGTTCTGATCATTTTCTTTTTTAGATTTATTAACTGGTTCCATTTTTCACCTCCATTCGGGATGATGGTGACATTGTGTCCACCTTTACTATTCGTGTTAAGGATTTTATTTAATTGTTCCTCACTAAAACCAAAGGTTTTTAGTGAGTCCATATTGCACTTTAAAAGAGATGCAATGCCTCTCCAACCCAGGGGTTGTACAAATCAGTGTAAAAAAACCAGAGAGGTGGCTCTACAGTCCAAGGGAACAGAGCGCTCAATATCTATAAGATAAACCTAATTTCCCTTGGAAATCACAATACATAGAGAAGTCTCATTCATTCACTAGTAACACTCAAGGTCATTCAAATCCCTCACGGAATTTAAAACATATACAAGATCTTTCTATAATAAACCCAAAATCTGATGTAGCGTTATCACAATTTTATTACATGTAATTCATTAAAAACAGATACATTTTATGTTTAAAAAATATATTCATAAAAAATATACATAAAAATATTCATTTGGTATACACAGTACAACTATACTTCATTTCTAAGAATACCATAATGCCTATGTTAAAAACATCCCCGTGAAACACTCTTAAAGTAAAAACCCAGAGAGGCACAATGATTTACACTGTTGCTAACATTGATCCAACATTGTATTAACAAACAGAAAGACTGGTGAGAATCTTGATCTTATCCAAGTAAATCTGGTTTGTTGGATTCTCAGAAAAGACTAGCGTCGAGGCGTTTCGGTGGAGTAACAGATCCTATACAGAACCACCTTCTTCAGGACTCAACATTAATATGGGTTTGTTCTTGTGGGAAGTTGATTACTATCTGCATAGATGAAAAGATAAGATATATATATTGCATCAATATTTCCCTCTCTATAAATTCATACAGTTTTCATTTTGTTTTGACATGTATCCCACATACTATATATATGTTTACTTCAATCCTCCTGTACATTGTTAAGCTAATCTTGTTAGCATATTTTAAACATTCCTATTGAGGTGCTACATCTCGATTTTGTTTTTATCCCAAAAAGAACCATGATCTGTCTATAAATGGGGCAGTACATAATCGGGCACTAACAGACATACATGTCTCTTTTTCTCCAACCACGCAATCTTAAACGCTCACCTTAATGGGACAATACATAATCGGGCACTAACAGGCATTCATGTCTCTTTTTCTCCAACCACGCACTCTGAATGCTCACCTTATCCAAGATCTAGTTGTTTCCACACATAATATGGAAAGTGTAGGAAATACGGCTTTGTTTATTAAAATCTGCCGATACTCGGCGTCATGGGCGTGTATTCGAACTCGGAACCGTTTGGCTATTGCTGTGTCCCAAAAGGGAAGGAAACAAGAAAGACAAAGTAAGGTAGGGGTTTCTTGTCCTTGCTGCATTATTATTAGGTTGTTTCTAAAGGGAGATCAATCTATCTACCATATTTACCTCCCCAAACAAGCTCCCCCATTACCTTACATAATATAATGATCTTGGCTCCACTTTTTATCTTTCACCGTGTTCAGTGCTCTCCTTCCAATGTTCAATGCAGTGACTACTTCTCATAAACCTTAATAAATAATTTATCTTAGTTAGTTTCTGTTATCCTATTTTATGCTAATTTTACTCGGAGTTTGTCTTTTATTTTAAGTGCATCATGACTTACCTCACTTTATAGAGGATTTCCTCACAAACACCGGAAAAGAAGTTCTTTGTGCGGGGGGCTCACGTCTCTTATAGATCTGTCCTCCACCAGGCCGTATATCCTTATCGCCTACGGTTTCAAGCCGCCATATATAGTCGGCTGATAGTAAATCCTATGGGGTACAATGGTGAAACCTGCTGAACTATTTGGGTTACTTGGTCTTATGATGCAACCTTAATTGTCCCTTACTATATTATACAAGTTAATAATATCTGTGTGACAACACCTATTATAATTATTTTTATTTCGCTCTGTGTCGCCACTTGTATATAACATAATGCTAGTCCTGGTCTTCATTAGTCAATCTAGGGTACGGAGATTCGTTTAAAACTCACACCCTTTTTCCTTAGCCTTATCTTATCCTCGTAGCCTCCAATTTTTAAAAAAGCGTAACCGCCGGCGGATTGAGTTCGCTTTTACCTCGTATTGTCCGGACCTCGGTATGTCCTCGTTTTCTGTGTCTATTCACCGAATGGCCCGGACTCACTTTTATTGGCTATTTACGCTCCGGTGGCGTGAATTCAACTAATTGCCCAGCATGCCTCCCCGTGCGTCCTGCGCATGTCTAAGCGCCATCTTGTAAGAGCTTCCAAGATCGATCTATTAAAAACTACTGATACGAATCCATAGGGTGTCACATTACAACATCCCTTTTCCTTTTTATTACGCATGGCTGGTGGCCATTTTGTAGTGTGTGAGAAAACCTAATACATTTTAATCACCGTACTACGGTTATGATTATAGACAGGACCTGATCATAGGATTTATCCGATCGTTTATTTAAGAATTGTAAATTTAGGTCTAGTTGAATTATATATTTGTCCTTCACACATTACTTTGTATTTAATTATGAGCAGGACGTAGTAATTTAATTCTATACTAAGAGTTCTATACTACTGACTCGGTATTTTACGGTCCCCCTCGTAGGGTTTATATATACTATTTTTACTCCTAGTTATACCTATTCACATGATATACCATATTTCTGAAATGGAAAAGTATAGATGTTATACAAGCTGTCCAGTAGCAGCTAATAAGGGAGTGGGAAGGTAAGACAAAAGTCTCCTTTCTATTAACCCAATTAATCTTACTGCTCTACATAGAGATGATTTTCTCCCATTCTTCCCTACTATTAAGGCCCCTTTTCACTGTATCAAATTTAATCATATACCACTGTTCCTGTAGTTTTCTATGTCGTGTACTATTGCCTCCTCGCTTAGACTCTCTTATCTTTTCAAGTACCACCCACCTCAAGTCAGATTCTGTGTGTTTATTATCTATCCAGTGACTGACAAGTGGTGCATTCTCTTTTTTAGTCTTTATGGCAGATCTGTGTTCACACACTCTTTGTCTAAGTTCTCTCGCAGTTTCCCCTATGTATCCCATGCCACAAGGGCACAGGATCAAGTATACAATATTTTTACTCCTACAATTGTTGAGGGTAACTATATCATGTCTGGACCCATTTAGGGTCACAGTCTTAGTCTTGTAACATAGATCGCATATACTACAAGTACCGCAGCTGTAGTTGCCTTTGGCCTTCTCCCCAAACAGGGTGTTTTGATTTTCTATATGGTCCTCCCTGTAGGTGTGTACTAGGGAGTTCCGGAGATTTTTATTTTTCCTGAAGGCATATAGTGGTTTGGGTATAGTAATGCTTTCTTCGTCGTTCAGGATTTTCCAATTATGGTTGATTATATTTTTTAGTTGGTTACTAATCTCTGAAAATTGACTTACCATCACCATTTTCTCTTGTTTCTCTTTTCTATTTACTCCTTGCAGAAGGCTTTCCCTATTATAAAACCTAGCACGCTTAAAGGAGTTATTAATGAGTTTCTTGGGGTAGCCTCTCTCCCTAAACTTGATCTTAAGTCTGTTAGAGTGTGTGTAAAAATCTTGTAGAGATGTACAGTTTCTACGTAATCTAAGAAACTCTCCCAGAGGTATGTTATCCCTCTGGCTTTTTGGGTTTATTATAGAAAGATCTTGTATATGTTTTAAATTCCGTGAGGGATATGAATGACCTTCAGTGTTACTAGTGAATGAATGAGACTTCTCTATGTATTGTGATTTCCAAGGGAAATTAGGTTTATCTTATGGACTTACAGGAAGTACCAGGAGGGCTTCTTGGCACCCCAGGTCCCTCTGGAGTAAAGTGGACTTCATCCCCCAACCAGTAGTGTGCCAGGAGACGCGATTGAAGAGTGGTGGAGAAAGGGGGCATGGCCTCCGAAGACCTCTTAGCAGTCCCACTGTGTGGGACTCACTGGAGGTAACAGGAGGTGTAGTTGGCCCCCAAGGACGTCCTTGGGGGCCAACTACCCCTCCTATTACCTTCAGTAAGTCCCACATAGCAGGATTGCTGAGTTCTGAAAGCAGGCCAAGCCCCCTTTGTCCACCACTCTCAAACTCGCCTCCTGGTGCGCTCTCGGTTGGGGGATGAAGTCCCCTTCGCTGCTGGGGGTCCTTAGGGGCCAACTAGCCTACCTGTTACCTCCAGTAAGCCCCGCACAGTGGGATTGCTGAGAGGTTGTTGCAGGCCACGCCCCCATTCTCCACCACTCTGCAAACGTGCCTCCTGGCGTGCTCTTGGTTGGGGAATGAAGTCCACTTTAGTCCTGAGGTCGTCAGGACACAAGGGGACCTCATCACCCCACCAGCAGTGCGCCAAGAGGCACGTTTGCAGAGTGGTGTAAAAAGGGGCGTGGCCTCCAACCACCTCTCAGCATTCCCACTGTAGGTGACAGGTGGGCTAGTTGGCCCCTGTTAGAACTGGGGGTCTCTAGTTGGCAGAGGTAGGTACCTTTGTCCAAATAGGGACCCTTGCTTCTAGTCAGGGTAAGGGGGATACACTACTAAAATAACCCCTGCTCACCCCCATGGTAGCTTGGCACGAGCAGGCAGGCTTATCTCAGAGGCAGTGTGTAAAGCATTTGTGAATACATACAGTAACACAGTGACAACACTACAGATGGACACCACACAAGTTGTATATAAAAATAAGTACTCTTTATATAGACTTAACACAAGACCAGAACGACAAAAATCCACAAGACAATAGAAATATGACTGTCAAAATGGTAGAAAATAGTTCAGTTCAAATGCAGGTCTTAAATGCAACACTCTACGTTCAATGTACCTTTGGATGCGTAACGGGATACAAACAAAAGAGTTGCAGGGAAGGTGATGCGTCGGTTCCTTACACGCAAGAACGGTGATGCGTCGGTTCCTTGCTCCGGGGGAGGTGATGCATCGGTTCCCTACTGCTGCGTAGGGGACGGTGATAGGTTGGTTCCTTACCGCAGAGGAGGTGATGCATCGGTTCTTCACTGCCTGGGGAGGTGATGCGTCGGTTTCTTACTGCGCTTCTGTGGCGATGCGACCAGCCGCGCCTCGATGACGACCCGGTGCAATGAAACAAAATGGCGTCTTCCTCTCGATGTGACAACGAAGGGGATGATGCGTGCACACCCAACGGCCGTGCGGCGACTCAGTGAATATTCTGAGCCGCGACAGGCCCTGCGACACGCTTCTCCGATGATGCAACGGCGTCTGCTGCGACGGCGACACTCTTCTCCGGTGATGCGAGGCGCTTCAGTGATGCGATGGCGATAGCGGCAGCACGCTTTCTCGGCGATGCGGCGACAACTGCTGCAGCGGCGACACGCTTCTTCTTCGTGAGTCGCGCTTCCAGCTCCCAGCGACACACAGTCTCTCAGAAGGCCCAACACAACAGTAGGCACTTCAAATTCCCAGCAAGGGAATTCAGGGGAGCTGGTTGGTAAAGTCTTGTATCCCTGAGACTTCAGCAGGAGGCAAGCTCAATCTTCAAGCCGTTGGAGATTTTCTGCAAGATGATGAAAGTAGGCACAAAGTTCCTTTCTCCTTTCTTTGGCAATCAGGCAACCACTGCGGGCCAATCCCTCAAACAGCACACAGCATAAGGATAGTCTCCTCCTTCAGTTTCTCTGGTTCCTCTCCTCAGCAAAGGTTCTTCTTGTTTCCCCAGAAGTGATCTAAAATCTTGGGGTCTGGGCCCCAGTATTTATACTTATAAATCCTTTGTCCTCTGAAGGCAGAGGGTCCTGTACCTAGTCCAAACCAGTTCTGGGTGCATTCTACCAGTGCACAACTTCTTCCTTTGTCAGTGTGGGCCAGGGTCATCAGACACACCACAGGAGGTGGAGCCAGCATTGTGGAAGGCAGGCACAGCCCTATTCAGGCCCAGGTGCTACTCCTCCCACCACTCCTCATGCAGATAGGTCTATTCAGCCTAGTGCTGACTCACCCTGCCTCCTGGAGTCCCCCAGCCCCTGTCACTCACAAACCCAGACACGCAATACACAAGCTAGCAGAGGCAGGCTGGATGGTTAGGCAAGAAAATACCTACTTTCTAAAAGTGGTATTTTCAAACACAGAATGTTAAAACCAACTTCACTAAAAGATGTATTTTACCATTCTGAGTTCAGGCATACTAAATTCGTTTTTCTACCATGTTCCCTGGGTCAGTTAGGATTATAAGATGTTATAATCAAACTGCCCATTCTGGCCTACGGGAACAGGTAGCCTTGCAATAGTGAAAAACGAAATTGGCTGTAATTCACTATCAGGACATGCCACACATACCAGGGCATGTCCTACCTTACACATACAATGCACCCTGCCCTAGGGCCGACCGTAGGGGTGACTAATATGCAGGAAAGGGAAGGTTTGGAGCTTGGTAAGTGGGTGCACTTACCAAGTCGACATGGCAGTACCAGACTGCACACAGGCTCTGCAATGGCAGGCCTGAGACACGCTTTCCAAGCTGCTCCGGTGGGTGGCACAACCAGTGCTGCAAGCCCACCAGCAGCATTTGATTTACAGGCCCTGGGCACACGCGGTGCACTATACTAGGGTCTGACAGTAAGTCAAATAAGCCAATCATGGAGTCACTAATCCATACATCAATTTATCATAGGGAGCACTTGCACTTTGGCACTGATTAGCAGTGGCAAAGTGCCCAAAGCATCTAGACCGGCAAAAACATATCAACAACAGTGGAGGCATAGTGAAAAAATGGAAGGGAGACCCACGCCAAGGATGCCAGATCTAACAGCCCCTAAGGACCCTTAGCATCGAAGGGGACTTCATCCCCCAACCAAGAGCACGCCAGGAGGTGCATTTGCAGAGTAGTGGAGAAAGGGGGCGGGGCCACTGGCGTGCTGCCAGCTTCGGGTTTTTTGTATTTTAGGAAGGGGGTGTGTGTGGCCCCCCTTCCCTTTCACCCTTTTGGGCCCGGGGAATGCTTTTAAAAAAATTAAATTAAAAGTGAGGGGGGCTGCGCGGCCCCACTCCCGAGACGGATTTCAGCCCGGGGGACCCCATCCCCTGGGGCTAGGCCTATGATTATATTTTAATGCATAAGGCAGATTTTGGCCCCGGGGACCCCATCCCCTGAGGCCCGGCCAATTAAACAAAAAAATTTAAGGGAGTGGGGACGAGTGGCCCCCCACCCCCTGGCCATTTTCGGCCCCGGGACTTGACCATTTGTTTTCAAAACATTTTACTTTATTTTAAGGGAGGGGGCCACGTGGCCACCCTCCCCAGTCCGATTGCGGCCCCTATCCCCCAGGGCCCGGACATTTTTTTATTTAAATAAAAAAAGGGAGGGGGCTGCTTTTTTGGCCACGGGTATCCCATCCCCTGGGGCATGGCCACGACATAGGGGACCATGGGGGGAGCCTCAAGTACCCCGCAGTCCCTCCCGGCTGCCCGCCTCCTGCGGGAGCCAGCATTGCTTTTGGGCAGAGGGAGCTGCACACATGCAGCACCCTCTGCCCAAAAGCAATTCTGCTTCGCTTCATGGAAGCGAGAGCATTTTCAATGCTCTCGCTTCCATGAAGTGAAGCAGTGTTTGCTATGGCATGGTGGGAGCCCCGGGGAGGTGGCAGTACCTGGGGCTGGGGGGGCCGCAATCCCCCCGTATTTCCAAAATGTAGCCCCGGGGAGGTGACAGTCCTCGGGGCTGCATGGGCCTAACATCATTATTTTTGATTGCCCCCGGGACCTGGCCCACCCGGGGGGCTTATAGAAAATGAATTGTGGCAGCCCATGCTTCTTTTTTACAAAGTTTTCGGCCAAATTTGCGGATCTAACGCGAATCCTGCCGAAAAAAAATAAATGGGACAGGGTGTTTATACCCTGCCCCCTTTTCTTGTTTTTTAACTTCCTTGCGTTTTTTTTTGGTTCAACTGAGTCACAAGATGGCTGCCAACACTTCCTGGTTTGAAGTGTTGGCAGCCAATCAGATTGCAGGCACAAGATCGGAAGGGTTCGCGGATCCTCCGCGTCCCCACTTGGATATCTGAGAAATATTTAAATTTCTCAGGAACTACTGAACAATTTAAACCATTTAACAAAAAGAGTGCTTTCTGAACCAAGAGCTACCTTTTTTGCCAAATTTGGTGTAATTCCGTTCAGTAGTTTGGGCTGTAGCCGTGTCTAAAGTTTCCTTTGGAAATTAGCATGGAGAAAAAGCGTTTTGGGACCCCACCTTTTTCTCGGCCCCCACTTGACAAATCACCCCGAAACTTTCAACACAGCAGCTGACCTGACCTCCCCATTAGTTTTGAAAATTTTGTGAAGATTCGTCAAGCGACGCCAAAGATATTGGCAAATAAAAAAACACTTTTCCTATGGAAACTAAGTCCTAACTATAACTACCTACTGGCAACCGCCAGTAGGTAATATATATAGTGAAGCACCGTTGCTTTTGGTGGAAGGCTGTCAACCTTATATCTGACATTCAAAATCAAAACCAAGAGAGGTTCCCTTCTGACCAGCCATTGATAGTTTCTTCATAAAACAAAAACAGAGAAACAATCCATTCGGCAAATTGGAAAGGCAACAAAAAAGGCAGTCAGGGTCCAATGCACAGAGAAACCCCATAAATCTACCCCCATACACATACTCCTTTATCTTGGGTGTAGGTTTATCAGTTTTGAAACTCAGAAACAGCAGTGCCAGTGACAGGTGTCTTGGAGTACTACTTGAAATGTCATCTGACATTTTTCTGAGTTGCTATTTCGCAAATGAGTAATTGTATGCATAGTAGAACCCCGCATTGGGAAAAGATGAGTGCTGTGTAAAAGTACATTTTTTGTTTTCTTCTTTTCTCAAGGGGGAAATTATTTCTTCCAATGGAGGAATCCACAAATAGCACAGCCCAGAGAGAAGATGCCCAAAAAGGCATTTAGCAGATAATATGGAAATAAATAATCACATTTCATAATGTTGTGAATCAGATTCCAAAAACAACATATTTTGTCTAAGCGGTTGTAGAATGGACCAAACTAAAATTGCTTATATGTGCTAGTACTGCACAACTTGAAGTATAAGAAATGGAAAAGTAGAAAGGGATATTCAAGGTTCTTTAGAACTAAGGCCCTTTCAGTTTTTCTAAAGTTCATTGTGGGAAAGGGGTACCAGTCTGGCGCTGAAATTAGAGCAGATCCACAGTAAAACTGTGAGAATAAACCACAGAAAGTCTCTTGAATGTTAAGTAGACAGGATAGTAAAAATGGAGTAAAGTGAAGGACAAAGAAAACATGTTAGTAGAATGAGGTGCTGCAAGGAAGTATGTCGCAAGATTCTGACCCATGTCAGGAACAGAGTAAGACAAGAAAGGAGAAGAACCTTTTACATTGCAGAAGGATAGTGTGATCAACTGCTTTTGAAGCTTAGGATAAGTCTAATGGTCCCATATTGAAAAGTACATTTATGGTGAGCTTGCATTGACTATTTTGGAAAATATAAGTAAGGTATTATAATAAAGTTTAAAAAGCACCAGACTGAAGAGAGTTTTCTGGTCATGCATCTGAAGAAGAAGGTCAGTCACATAAAGATAATGTTCAGGACAATGGTCATTTTGTAGAAAAGACTAAAGAGAACTGGGGTGCACATAGGAATGCATTTGAAAGTGGATACAACTGCTAAAATATATATAGTGAACAGGTTCTAGGAAGGGCAGTACTTATATAGCATTTTTAAATCATGGACTGCAACAGACAAGATGAGTTGAAGAGGTCAATGAAGCAATGAAGCTAGACATGAGAAGAGATCAGACTAGGGGCCAGACTTATCAAAGTGTTGTGTTGCCCTTGCATCACGCAAGGTAACGCAAGGGCAACACAACACTAAAGTCAGATATAGCAAGCCATGCAAGGCCACCTTACGTGCCCCTGCGGTGCTTGGTAAATATGGAAAAATGCAAGACAGCGCAAGGTGCTGCCTTGCCTTAATTTGCCCCAGGGAGGTGTTCTATGGTGGAGTGCGGGTATTCCCACACATCAACCCATCAAAATGCTATGCCTTTCCAGGGGAGGCGTAACGAGGAGAAATATCTTTATTACACATAGAAAGAAGAAAACGCCTCAGAGGATTGTTTTTGTGCAGGATATCGTCCCTTCCTACACAAAAATAATCCTGCCTGTAAGGCAGGCACCCTTGCACCATGACGTAATGGTGCCTGCATTGGCGCTGGGCAGCCAAAATTGAGCCAGCGCAAGGAGAGGACAGGAATGCGCCATAATGTTAAATATAGTGCATTCCTGCCCTCTCCCTTTTTACGCAGCGCAGCAAGGTGTCTTGCTGCATTGTGTGAAAGTTGGATAAAACTGTCCCTAAGAGTACAGAGGGGACACTCTATGTTCAATGGGAATTAATATTCAATTAGAACACTATTAGTAGCAAAAGACATGATGTCATTCTCTATTTAAGACCGCAGGATGTGAAAATATGGATGGGTGTTGAGGTAGGAAAAGTTGATATGTTAGAGGAAAAGGAGCTTGTGTTTAGTTTGTTCTGCAGGAGAGTAGGCATACATACTATGATGAAAAGGAAGAGAAGAGCGTTTTGATCAGGGCTGAAGCAAAAATGCAATTTGAATAGAATTGATAGTTTTTCAAAAATGTTTTTTTGGCTTTTGAGGATATAGAAAAAGAAAATAACATTCACGTTGTATACAATGCTTACAACATATGTAAAGTGGGGTGGAACATTGTAAATAGACTCATGGGTGTGACATAGGAAACACGGTCTGGAGCAATGCATTGAGGATTATAACCACATTATAATATAATGTAATGAAAAATAGGAGGAGAGAAAGGGGAGAGGGCAAGGGAAGAAATAAAGTACTGTGGAATATAAAATAAAGCAAGAAGGGGGTAGGGGAGGTGCGGTTTTGGTAAGTCTGACTGAGGTATAGATGGAAGATACATTTTGGATGTGCAGGTCTAGTTTATTCTATTATATTGTGCAGGCTCTGGGGTTTTAAGTTGTTGTTCAGTATTAAGTTGTTTGCACTTGCAAAGCATTCCCATGCCCACCAGGTATGGTGGGTTAGATTTTGGAATGATTACTACTCACAGAGAATATTTTTGACTCCCATTGGTAGTAAGATGTTTAAGAGACATGTCCTGGGCATTCAGTTTCAGAGCAGGGGTATGAGACCACCGTCCTAGTGTCACTGTATGAAAGTCAAGTTGAATCTCAGTATCAAAGATTTCATTTAATATGTTTTGGATCTCCTTCCAGAATAAGCTTAGCTTCTTACAGTGAAACAGCATATGGCTAAGGGTGCCTGGTGATTCATGAAAGTTCCAGCATTGGTCGAACTCTAGGAGACCCAGCATAAAAAGGTTTTCTGGTGTCCAGTGGGCTTTGTGTAGAATCCAACATTTGTGTTGTGAGAGGATGGGGGATATTTTATTTTTTGGAGATAAGGTCCAGATTTTCTTCCAAGTATTTTCAGTAATGGCTGTGTGAATGGTTGTTGTATGGAGATTTACCCATTTCTTTTGGATCTCAGCAGTCAATCTAATATTGGCATTGCAGGAGGTCAAAAATAAGTTTTCGCTGCTGCATGAATGGAATTGACAGTTTTAAGATGAAGATAGCTAATTGGAGTTTGCTGGCAAATGAGGTGAAATCAGTGTAAGGATTATCTGTAGTAGAAAAAGGTGGCAGGGAGTCAGAGTTGAGGCAGTTTGGAATGTAGAATTCAGGACATCAGAGGAGGAGCAGAGTCTAAGGTACATGAGTGGAATGTGTAAAGCAAATGGCAGCTATGTCAGGATCTAAAAAAGACAGAAAAGATGCCTGGGAGTTAAAGGCCCACGGCCAGAAGTTACTAGATTCATACATCCCAATAGACCCGATTCAGATGGGACACTCCCAATTTCTAAAGCCAAAAATGGCTTTATTTTGGCTGTCTCCCACCTGAAATTGCCTCTCCTTCAATAGAAGTCAATGGGGGAAATACATTCTTTCGATCATTTTCTTTTAAAAATCTCCCACTTTCCTCTTCTAAAATGTTGGCATGTATGTGGATTGGAAACGGAGGCAGGACATACATTGAGAGGGGGTGAGAAAGGGCCTGAAAACACAGGTTGGACCCCTGGACACATGCGAGAGATTTCTTTTTTGCAGATACCTAATCAACAAATCCCTTTATTTACAGACAGTTCACGAGTGCATGGCACTCCAGAATGTTTGCCTGAGATCAGTTTTAAAGAAATTGTACAATGTCCTCCTGCAAGTATTGCTTTAATTGCCCATTTGATGTGACTTTAATTAAGCAGTCTGTACCTGCCTGTCAGTTCCACAGACATGATGAAAAGAGATACCATGCCTTTGTTGTCAGATTGTTTTGATAAGTGTTTACTGTCAGGGCTCGACAAGAGCTGAGGCGACGCCTGACAGTTGTGGCAGTTTGTGATTAGTGAAGGTGTTCAGCCTCTACCTCGCCCCCAAATGAATTCCAGCTCCATTTTGTGCTTGTTTTCATTAATCTTCTGCAAGAATCCAGCACCAAATTCGAGACTCCTCCTCACGGTGCACAGAGGCCTGACTGCAAGTAGAATATTGTGAAAAGAGGGCAGACGAGAGAGATTCACCAAGGATTTGGAGCGAGTTTTAATTAACTTCCCGGAGCTCTAGTCACATTGAAATGAGAAATTTACAGCAATACAACCCAAGACATGCCCTGGTAATCCTCTTTACAGTAATATGATCGCCAATTCATCAAAGACCGTTAGCGCTGTGTAATACGTCTGGAATAATGAGATTAGGGGGTGGTGTACATGAAGTTCCGTGTGCAGCATGAGACTCCAACTCTTTATATTTGAGGGGACTTTTTTAAATGTGTATAAACTCATACTTTGAAAACAAATCAGTGGATAGGGCTAACAGAGCACCAGCTGGCGCAGAATACAATTCGATTTGCATATTTAAAGAAATTTGCACATCCGAACATTCTGAAATGGCCCATTCTTGTCACCACCATTATTATATGAGACTTTTAATTTTTACAAGAATGGCGCTTCTTTTTCCTGATTTACATACGTCTGGGTATTATTATCCTGAATTTTATCAGTCATGGCTGAAATCGACATACAATATCTACGCCACAGCGCATTATGGTAAATGCAGTCTTCTGCATCAATTTCAATTCGTAGTTCAAGTACATTTTTAGTTTCTGCCAATTTTTACAAAGACCTGACATTTCCTCACACATTCTGCTCATGCTTAGTTAATCATGAGCAAACATTACCATATGCATGTACAAATGTATCTTGATGTCTGAGCAAGTGGTAACAGCAAACCCCAGAAGGTATCTCACCAAAGCTGTTTATAGGGCAACATGTTAGAAATACCCAACTCGGTCGAATATTCTCCTATAACAATTGATAATGCCCATGAAACACGTCAGATTTTTGAACATTGCAAGCAATCACTCAGAGAGAGAAAATTACAGAAACTGAATATGTACTGGAAACACTAAGGGGGTCATTTGGATAGCGGGCGGATCGCCACCGCCCATATGGCGGTGGCGATCCGCCTGCTATTTCCCACCGCCCGCACTCCGTTTCCCTCCGCCATATTACGATGGCGGGGGGGAGCCCGGCGGACGGAAAGACCGTCTGCCGGTTTACCGCCGGTCGACCAGTCGACCGGGCGGAAAAGGGGCTGGATATGGTGGCGGTGTCTGCTAGACACCGCCATCCATATTACCATGGGCAGCGGTGCAGGGCTTTCCATGGCGGAGACCCCGCCATGGAAAACCATGCAGAGTTTGCTTTCGGGGGCCTGTTGCGGGCCCCCAGGGTATTGAGGGGGTGGGGGGTGCACCTGCATTGACATGGACATGGTGGCAGGCACCTCGCGGTGCCTGTCACCTTGCGCATGACGATGCACACAGTGCATTCCCAGCATTGTGGCGGGCGGTGCTGTGAGCACCGCCCGCCACAATGCTGGGAATGGAGGATGCTACCGCCACGGTGGCGGTGGCATCCTAATCGCCTGTGCGGGACCGCCGCTCCACTGGCGGCCGGTCCCAGCACCGCTAGGGTGGCGGGCGGACGAAAGTCCGCCCGTCATCCTAATGGTCCCCAAAGTCGGGGAAACTGACATAAAATACTGTATATACCATATACCAAAGTTCATTGCAGGACGACTAAGTATCACCTGGCTAGTGACCTACAGGGGGTAAAAATATTTGTTTATGGTTATCTGTCTGGGTCATAGCTTACTCCAGACTTCGTAAAAACAACTGGCTGGAGATAGTTATGAAGCTGCACGTTGGACACATCCAATTTGAAAGAACATTCTCCTTCCATTGTAGCAGCACCTGTTATATTGTTCACCTTGTCTTTGTTAAATTATATTTTTCTCCCAACGAGGTTAAGTCAGTGTTATAGCAAGACATTAAAGTAGTGTGGCTTGCAATTAACATTCCAGCAACAATGTCATTATAGTTCTAATAGTAATGGTTTTAACACTATTTAAGAGCACAGTCGATGTGGATGCCACTCATACTTAGATGACCCCTTAATATTACTGAGACGCCAGAGTGGATTCAAAAGTCTGGCCATGATGTGTGCCTGTGTATCCTTTGGGAGTGAAAAGGTGAGGGGTTAGGGAAGATGACCTGTAAAAGTGTAATCAGTAAGTTAATTCTCTGAGCCATATCACTTAACTAGTGTTCTAGGAAAAGCCACTCTAGCTCTTTGGACCTCAGTTAAAGAAAAAGTAATTTAATATTTATATGTTTTGTAGACATGAAGGACAAAGAATATATTTACATGGACTGAATGATGAACAGATTAGTGTGAAGTTTCCGTATCTTCCCTTTGCATGCAGTGTTGCTCTACTAATGGCAGTGCAAAGGTGACATCAGCAATGTCTGTGGGTTGTGTATCAGAACACTGAAGTCGAAAATACTGAATTATAAAAATATGAACTTCAAAATATTACCTATCACTATGGGGCCGATTCCGATCTGGTCCGGAAGCTCACCTAACACCATTCGGCCGGAGAAAATCCAAGCCGAATGCGTGTTTCCCGACCGATTCGTACATCCGTCCGAACGGGCAAGTATGATGCGCATAACTGCCCAGATCCCGACCCAGCCGTACTTACCCAATACAGCTCCTGTTCCCCGCCCGAGCCGGATCCGTAAACGCCGAATCGAGTCGCACAGAGGCCAAAATACAGCACCGTCCGGCCGGACTAGTACAATGCGCACTCCGTACGTGCCGAACCCGTCGCTACGCACAACACGTCAGAGCATCCGGGAGAGCCGCACATAAGCTCCGATTCGCACCACAAGACGATCCACGGCTACGAGACGAACACGCCAGCCACGAGTACGAGTCCAAGCAACCTGAAAGCCGAACGAGACGAACCAACCATGAATCCCATCGCGCAGGTCCTACCAATACTCTACATCTATTACCGGAACAGGTACGGACACGTACGGCGCAGAAGGTAAGTCAAATACCCACCACACAAACAAACGACACGTACCCGACATATAACACACACACATAGGGATGCAGAAATTACTTACAGCAGCAACAGCAGAACCATAGGGGCAGGATGGCTATCAGCAATGCCACATACACCCATAGGGGCATGGATGCCAACCACCAACACCACCCCTACTCAGGGGGGCTGGATGCCTGTCACTACCACCATCCCCACCATAGGGGGATGGATGCCTACCACTACCACCACCCCTACTCAGGGGGGGCTGGATGCCTACCACTACTACCACCCCCACTCATGGGGGGCTGGATACCTGTCACTACTACCACCCCTACTCAGGGGGGGCTGGATACCTGTCACTACTACCACCCCTACTCAGGGGGGGGCTGGATACCTGTCACTACTACCACCCCTACTCAGGGGGGGCTGGATACTTGTCACTACTACCACCCCTAACCATGGGGGGCTGGATGCCTACCACTACTACCACCCATACTCATGGGGGGCTGGATACCTGTCACTACTACCACCCCTACTCAGGGGGGGCTATTACCTGTCACTACTACCACCCCTACTCAGGGGGGGCTGGATACCTGTCACTACTATCACCCCTAACCATGGGGGGCTGGATACCTGTCACTACTATCACCCCTACTCATGGGGGGCTGGATACCTGTCACTACTACCACCCCTACTCAGGGGGGGCTGGATACCTGCCACTACTACCACCCCTACCCATGGGGGGCTGGATGCCTACCACTACCACCACCCCTACCATAGGGGGATGGATGCCTACCACTACTATCACCCCTACTCATGGGGGGCTGGATACCTGTCACTACTACCACCCCTACCCATGGGGGGCTGGATGCCTACCACTACTACCACCCCTACTCATGGGGGGCTGTATACCTGTCACTACTACCACCCCTACTCAGGGGGGGCTGGATACCTGTCACTACTACCACCCCTACTCAGGGGGGGCTGGATACCTGTCACTACTACCACCCCTAACCATGGGGGGCTGGATGCCTGTCACTACTACCACCCCTACCCATGGGGGGCTGGATGCCTACCACTACCACCACCCCTACCATGGGGGGCTGGATGCCTACCACTACTACCAGCCCTACCCATGGGGGGCTGGATACCTGTCACTACTACCACCCCTAACCATGGGGGGCTGGATGCCTACCACCACTACCACCCCTACTCATGGGGGGCTGGATACCTGTCACTACTACCACCCCTACTCAGGGGGGGCTGGATACCTGTCACTACTACCACCCCTACCCATGGGGGCTGGATGCCTACCACTACCACCACCCCTACCATAGGGGGATGGATGCCTACCACTACTACCACCCCTACTCATGGGGGGCTGGATACCTGTCACTACTACCACGGCTACTCAGGGGGCGCTGGATACCTGTCACTACTACCACCCCTACTCAGGGGGGGCTGGATACCTGTCACTACTACCACCCCTACCCATGGGGGGCTGGATGCCTACCACTACCACCACCCCTACCATAGGGGGATGGATGCCTACCACTACTACCACCCCTACTCATGGGGGGCTGGATACCTGTCACTACTACCACCCCTACCCATGGGGGGCTGGATGACTACCACTACTACCACCCCTACTCATGGGGGGCTGGATACCTGTCACTACTACCACCCCTACTCAGGGGGGGCTGGATACCTGTCACTACTACCACCCCTACTCAGGGGGGGCTGGATACCTGTCACTACTACCACCCCTAACCATGGGGGGCTGGATGCCTACCACTACTACCACCCCTACCCATGGGGGGCTGGATACCTGTCACTACTACCACCCCTAACCATGGGGGGCTGGATGCCTACCACCACTACCACCCCTACTCATGGGGGGCTGGATACCTGTCACTACTACCACCCCTAACCATGGGGGGCTGGATGCCTACCACCACTACCACCCCTACTCATGGGGGGCTGGATACCTGTCACTACTACCACCCCTAACCATGGGGGGCTGGATGCCTACCACTACTACCACCCCTACCCATGGGGGGCTGGATACCTGTCACTACTACCACCCCTAACCATGGGGGGCTGGATACCTGTCACTACTACCACCCCCACTCAGGGGGGGCTGGATACCTGTCACTACTACCACCCCTACTCAGGGGGGGCTGGATACCTGTCACTACTACCACCCCTACTCAGGGGGGGCTGGATACCTGTCACTACTACCACCCCTACCCATGGGGGGCTGGATGCCTACCACTACTACCACCCCTACTCATGGGGGGCTGGATGCCTACCACCAACACCACCCCTACTCATAGGATGGGTAATGCAAGACACAACCAGCATACTCCAACATAAGGAATGTAAGAAAAAGACATCCCCCCAACACCATGACAAGCGTGTGTAGACTGTGTCAAATGCCTACAACACTGAACATGACATTGAACATACAATGTGACCCCCTATCACATGTGTCACACATAAATGTGTGTGGCCTCCACAATGCAAGCAGACCATGACCACTGTGGCAATGGGGTCCAACCCCCATCATCACAGTGACCAAAAGGTAAGTGTGGGGTCCATAGCTGAAGCACATTTTGAACATTGTGGCAATGGGGTCTAAACCCCCATCATCACAGTGAACAAAGGGTAAGTGTGGGGTCCATGGCTGAAGCACATTTTGAACATTGTGGCAATGGGGCCTAAACCCCCATCATCACAGTGACCAAAAGGTAAGTGTGGGGTCCATAGCTGAAGCACATTTTGAACATTGTGGCAATGGGGCCTAAACCCCCATCATCACAGTGACCAAAAGGTAAGTGTGGGGTCCATAGCTGAAGCACATCTTGAACATTGTGGCAATGGGGTCTAAACCCCCATTATCACAGTGAACAAAAGGTAAGTGTGGGGTCCATGGCTGAAGCACATTTTGAACATTGTGGCAATGGGGCCTAAACCCCCATCATCACAGTGACCAAAAGGTAAGTGTGGGGTCCATAGCTGAAGCACATGTTGAACATTGTGGCAATGGGGCCTAAACCCCCATCATCACAGTGACCAAAAGGTAAGTGTGGCCATGGAAAAAGCTGCAACTGCCAAACAGCATGGATGATTCCTGGTCACAGAACAACAAACACATCAGTGGCAAAGTAGTGCTTGTGTCCCATAGCAACACAAATTGGGTGAGGCAAACAGTGCAGTGCAAATAAGACATACCTTTGGCCATGTGCAGACAAACATCACCCATGGGGGCTGACACTGTCAACATTCATCAATAACACAATGACAGAAGTGACCATCATAATGCAGAACCACATACCTGCACCAATGGGCACACCAATGTAGATATCCTGTGGAGACTGTAGATGTGAGGTGAACAGATACCATACCATGGCAGCAATGGGACACACAAACCATGATCATTGTGCTGACTGATGACCTAGGAGTACCAGGGACAGCAGCTGAAACCCACCAAACAACATACAGCCAATGGCACACTAAAGATATTCCAATGCAGTGGTGCAGATGCACAAACACAAACAGGCAGTCCCACACTGCATATCAAACACAACAGGTCAGGGGGGTGGGGGGGTGCCAGTGTCCCCAGGCAACCACACAACACATGATGAGGCCTGAATAACAATTACACAGATGCGCATACAGTGCCACACAAAGGTAACTCATGGATCCTAATCCCTATGTGGGCAATCAGGCATTGTCAGATGAGAGTGAGCCCAAATTACACATGTCACACAAGCTTGTACGAACAGCAACTAACACAGCAAGACACAGACCCACCACAGCACTACCCCCAGGGTCCCCACAATGTGGTGACCCTGGGCTGCATGATAATCCCACTGTGATGACAAAGCTAGATGCCGTTCACACTGTCAACCACAGTCATGTGTCCTGAACAACAAACTACCATCACATCTACACAAGCACAAATCAATCAGCACGGCCTGTCAGCCAAGGCCAACATGGAGGCAGGGGTCTAGCCGTGCAACAACTCTCATCTGCACACACTCAACACCACACACCTCGACCTCCACCAATGTGCAGCAGTGAAGCTCACATGCACTGGTGACATTGCACATGCACCCCTGATGATAACAGGGGTGGTGGTGGGAACTAAGGAGCAGAAACCCATCACACATGGCCAGTCAACAAGACTCCTGAATGTCTGACACACTGCACAGTACGCCGTACATGGACATGACGTCAATACCACACCAACCAATGGGATCCCGGCCACAGTCACACACCAATGAAGAAGCCAAGGTCACCCACAAAGAACACACATAGACAACTTCCAACATTGCAGCTCTGACCCTGAGGAGTGGCAGCAGTCACACACACAACGTGTCACAATAACTGAATGATAACACAAACTGGAAATTACATGACAGGTGTAACCAACAAGTGCCAAGGGGAATCCAGACTGTGTCACGTCTGCGTTTGCCCACAAACTCAGCCCTGACAGCAAACACACCTATTGGTGACACCCTGATGACCAGTAATGTGCCATGCACCCACATCACAGAGAACCCAGGGAGAAGACTTTGGGGGAACATGGGTCAACTCAGCAAGCATCACAAACAGGAACATCACTAGGGATCCCAGCCTGCCTAGCAAGATGGAACTGAACACACACAGACATGCTCACACAACACACACCTTGTGCTCAGGCAATGTCACAGAATTACACACTGCCATGAAGGGACTCCACTCCTGTGTAAGGAAAGCTGTGCCATACGTTGTCTCAGTAGGGCTCCATCATGTCAGCAGAACACTTGGTCACACAGTCAACAATTAGCACAAAATGAAGGCTCCCGTCATATCAGCCTGGTCATGGGAGTGTCACCGAAATCATCAGCACAGATCCAACACACATGTATAGCAAGTTGCACTGATAACACAGATGAGTCCTTCCCCATTGATGCCCAAACTTGCATGTCCAGTGGAGATGGCCACACGGTCAGGGAAATAGACTAATTGAACAATGGCAAGCACAACAGATGTGCAGGGGTGTATGCCACAGATGTGATTTTGAAAATGTAAGTAGGAAATCCCATTGCCAAATCTTGAAAACATGACACCCTCATATTGCTGCAAAGGATGACCTGGATACACAACAGGATAGGACACATTCCCCCTGGACCACATGGGGTCCTGCACAGTAACACTTCATTTTCCTGACATCAAAAATCACCATCACTGCAGAAAGGGCATGGTTAGCATCATCAACATCATGTACATCAGAAGCAAAACCACTAGTGAACAGAAAGTAGCTTTATTCAGCAAATGTTTATGAAAAAGAGTGAAAGTCCAGAAAAATAACACAGGCCAATGGCCAGTCCATAATCACAGTCCAAACAGGGTGACTGTGCCAGATGTCACCCTTTGCATGCCTGCACTGCTACACACCAGGGACATTCCCCTCGGAGGGGCATACGGGGGGCAGGCCAGGCACCGCAGGGACAGGATCAGGGCTCACCAGAAGGAGGCAGGGAAGGGGTGGTGGGTGCTGGAGAGTCACTGACAACTGCAGTGGAGGTGTCTGACATGGTGTGTGCCGGCACAACTGGGGGGGGCATGAGGCAGATGGTATGGGTGCCGGCACGACTGCAGTGGGCCGTGCAGATGGAGTGGACAGGTTCCCCACTGCAGTGCCCAAGTCAGACGGGGTGGTAGTGGACTCCACTGTAGTGCCCATCTCCAGGGGAGTAGAATGGGGTTCAGGTAAGGTGGGCAGGACAGAGGGGGAGGACACCGTCTCCACACCAGTGGCACAGACATGCGCAGCGGGGGGGGTGGTGCTGGAAGAGCAAGTGGCAGGGGGAGAAGGCTGGATCATTTTGGGTATGGTGTATCTGTGGGTGGGGGAACCTGGGGCAGGGTGTGGTGGGGGCACCTGTGGAGTGGGGGCCTGAGGGATGGAGGAAGGAGACTTGGTGGTTGAGCTGCAGGGCGGCAGCGGGGTCTTGCTCTTCCGGGTCCGGGGGACTTGCGGATGGGGGCCTCAGTCTGTCTGCGCCTGGGGAGGGTGTCCGGGGGTGAGTGGCACTCCCCTCTGTGTGGGTGGACTTCCTCTTCCCCCTGTATGCTGGATCAGCTGGATTGGAGGGGAAGAGGCCGAGGTCACAGAGGAAGAGCCGCTGTGTAGGTGGGGTTGCAGGTGAGGCAAGGGAAGGGGCCTTGGAGGGAGAGGTATCGGAGGCCTGCGGAGTGACTGTGGATGCCTGTGTGTGTGTCTGTCCCCCATCCCCTGTGGGTGTGGTATCAGTCCCCTGAGGATGCCTGCGTGCACGTCTTGTTTTTGTAGTGGGTGTGTCTGTGCTGCTCGTGTCTGTGTGTTTGGGTGAATGTGCAGGTGTGCATGTGTTTGGGACAGGTAGGGTGCCAGGAAGTGTGGATGGGGCAGAGGTAGGAGGGGTGAGGGACTGTTGGAGGAGGGACACTGCTGCCGTCAGGGAGGAGTCCATGGACCTATTGCTCCTCTGTAGGGCAGACATGCCCGATGAGATGCCCTCCATGAATGACACCAGCTGTGTCAACAGAGTGGTGTGGGCATGGAGGACACTCAGCATTGCTGTCTGCCCTACATGGAGCTGGCGAAGTAGGTACACAGACTCCTCACTCAGGGCAGCAGGGTACACAGGGGCAGGGGGTGCGGTGCCTGGCAGGAAGAAGACACGCTCCCGAACACGGGAGCCTCCACGGACCTCTGGAATGGGAGCCGATGGGAGGGCGGTGGTGGTGGTGGTGGTGGTGGCGGGGACAGCAATACTAGCTGCGGTGTGGTGGCTGCTGACACCCGCCTCCACAAGGGAGTCATCCTCCGAGCTGCTGTGGTCCTCAGCTGAGGTGGATGGTGCTGAGGACTCCTCGGTGTGGCTCCCCTCGCCCTCCGTGCCACTGGGTCCCTCCGACCATTCCTCGGCTGCTGACCCAGTCTGGCTCTGCGGCTCTTCCTGGTCCGTGGAGCTGTCCCCCTCCTGTGGCCGTGGATGTATCTGCAAACAATAGGGAAACAGACAAACATCAGTCACCTGCACTGACCGCACACACCACAGTAAGTACAGCACATTACAGAGCAAGCCCTGGCATCCTTAGTTTAACATTGCCAAAAGTGCCCAAACAGAGTAGGAGAAGCCAATTGACAGTCACATGGCACTCACATCCCTCCTGGCCTTGCACCCATCTGTCTGGTGTCTGTCGGATGGCAATACCCCAGTGTGGACACATGCACCACCTACACAGTAGTTGGACAGTGCAGAGAACACAGTGAAGTATGTGAACATGCACACATCACAACTCTTGCCACTGAGTCAGTACAGATGTCCGGATAAAGGGATGGCCAGAGTCTATTTTGAAATGCATGTGATGCATACCAGCACCAGACACCATGATGCACCCATGTCCTGATAGTCAATGCCACAATGGGGTGCAAGTAGCACATGTCACTCCCCTGCAGGATCACACATAGGGAGGTTAATGCCATGGCACAGGCATGCCTGCAAAGTCATAAATCACTGTCTCCAGTCACATGGGCAGGGCAGCCAGACAACAACAGTCTGCACCGTGTCACAATCCTAGGTCATGGGGAATGCAAGTCCTGGAGCTGACAAGTGCACATGTCCATCCCCCACAAACCACATCATCTGAACTCTTATTTGTACACGTCATACCAATTGGACATATGGGAGACCTGAAACACAACCCTCGGAACATGAGCACCTCACAATCTGCTGTGAATGGGAAACAGCTGCCTGAACTTCACAGTCGCATACCCCAGTCTGCACGGTCAAGTGATCAAACACCTATATGTCACACAAGTATCGTCTCCTATGGTCACATCTCCGGTGGCATGCTGAGCCCTAACCGAGAAACAACCCAGTAGTCCTGACAACGGAGCCACAGCACAATGACACAGAGGCAGACACCTGAGGGAACATTTCACTGAGCACAACGTGTCAGCTGATACACGGGAGTGGGAGTACAGAGTGTATTGTATGGCCTGGAGTAGGCATGACTGTCCTGCTCCACGTGAATGAGGGATGAGCCCTGGACAGTAGGCAGGTGGCTAAGTATGTGTGACACACTTGATATACATACTCCTGAGGCCCACACATTGTTCCCACCCGCAGCATGGGTGTGTGCCAAATAACCCAGGCACATGTGGTGCATCAGATCAGCAATTGGACCACATATCAATGTAACACGCAGATTACATGTCAGAACTCAGGCATGTGTAAGCAATGGACCCACCCATAAAGCCCACCACAGAGTTACGGGAACAAATGCTGTCCCCCACCTTGAGCTAAGCAAAATGCAAGGACACAGTACCCAAGTGACACAATTTCCTGACTGTAAGGGCCACACCTGGGTATCAGATGAGGAGTGGGCAGTGCACAATTGAGGGACATGGGTCCTGGACCACATGACTGATGTACTGTTGAAGTTTAACCAGGCCGGAGGAGGGCACATAGCATGTCAGACAAAGTTCACAGTGCAGTCATGGACTCACCCCCTCCTTGCTGCTGTCTGGCCTTCAGCTGCCCATCCAGATCAGGGAAGACCACCGCCAGGATCCTGTGCATGTGGGGGGTCAGGGTCCGGTGTCTACCCCTCCTGCGAGGAGGCGTCAGCTTCAGCTGGACCCGTGCGATCCTCCGGGTCCAGCCCCAAAGGTCCTGCCACCTCTTCTGGGAGTTGCGGATCCGGCGCTTTAAGACCCCCACGGAGCTCACTGCCCGGACGATGGTCAGCCATATCTCCTGCTTCTGGTGGGCATCAACCTGTGAGGATGACAAAGTGAAAAGGCCATTACTACACATGCCACATTTCCGTGCATCACACAGTTGGATATACATGTCTCAATCACAGGGGCACATGATGTACACAGGCAGTGCAACGATGGCTATGAACAGTTTGCCAGCAGTAACTACATGGTATCATTGCCTGGGAAGTAAAACCTTGTTTAAATGCACTGTTACTGCACTATGCCTGTTCAGTGCATGTAACTACACACTATGGGGGGTGACAACTACTCAGTGAGCCTGCTAGCCAGTGGCGTGCACACTGTAAGTCTTGCTAGTCAGACAACATGCATATTTAGTGAGGCAGTGACAGCACACTCACCTGCTCCCCTGGTTTCCCATACAGCTTGCTGTACTGTGGAAGGAGGCTGTCCAGCAGGGCCTGGTTCTCCTCAGTGCTGAAGGCTGGGGCTCTCTCCACAGTACGTGCCATTGCAGGATCCAGAGGATGCAGATACAGCAGCAGTGGTGGTGGCAGATGTCGTCCTGGAGCATGTAGTGCAGGCAAGTGAGCTCTCAGGGGAACAGCCAGCTTTATATGTGTGCTGCTGAGGCAGATACTGTCCCATGTGTCCATAGTGATAGGTCCAAGTCGTTTGCATCTTCTGAATCTGGCCAATCCATGGAATTGCACCACTTACACACGCCCACAGCATCCTTCAAAAGTTCAACTTCATGAGACCCATGAATTTGCAACAGTGTTGTGGGTGGCCAACTGAATTCACAGCACAGACTCGTTAAAGGTTTGAAAACGCGTCCGTTGCCATGCCAGGCCATAGCCAATGCGTGCGCACCGATCGGTCCATTGCTGTACAACGCGTATTTCGAAAAACAACACGCATCCGTCCATATCATATTCAATGGCCAATGCGTGCGCTCCGATCGGTCCATTGCTGTACAACGCGTACCCGTCCACATCATATTCAATGGCCAATGCGTGCTCACCGATCGGTCCATTGCTGTACAACGCGTACCCGGTCACATCATATTCAATGGCCAATGCGTGCGCACTGATCGGTCCATTGCTGTACAACGCGTACCCGGTCACATCATATGCAATGGCCAATGCGTGCGCACCGATCGGTCCATTGCTGTACAACGCGAACCCGGTCACATCATATTCAATGGCCAATGCGTGCGCACCGATCGGTCCATTGCTGTACAACTAGTACCCGGTCACATCATATTCAATGGCCAATGCGTGCACACCGATCGGTCCATTGCTGTACAACGCTGTACTCGGTCACATCATATGCAATGGCCAATGCGTGCGCACCGATCGGTCCATTGCTGTACAACGCTGTACCCGGTCACATCATATTCAATGGCCAATGCGTGCGCACCGATCGGTCCATTGCTGTACAACTAGTACCCGGTCACATCATATTCAATGGCCAATGCGTGCACACCGATCGGTCCATTGCTGTACAACGCGTACCCGGTCACATCATATGCAATGGCCAATGCGTGCGCACCGATCGGTCCATTGCTGTACAACGCGTACCCGGTCACATCATATTCAATGGCCAATGCGTGCGCACCGATCGGTCCATTGCTGTACAACGCGTACCCGGTCACATCATATTCAATGGCCAATGCGTGCGCACTGATCGGTCCATTGCTGTACAACGCGTACCCGGTCACATCATATGCGATCGGTCCATTGCTGTACAACGCGTTCACGGTCACATCATATGCAATGGCCAATGCGTGCGCACGGATCGGTCCATTGCTGTACAACGCGTACCCGGTCACATCATATTCAATAGCCAATGCGTGCGCACCGATCGGTCCATTGCTGTACAACGCGTACTCGGTCACATCATATGCAATGGCCAATGCGTGCGCACCGATCGGTCCATTGCTGTACAACGCGTTCCCGGTCACATCATATGCAATGGCCAATGCGTGCGCACCGATCGGTCCATTGCTGTACAACGCTGTACCCGGTCACATCATATTCAATGGCCAATGCGTGCGCACCGATCGGTCCATTGCTGTACAACGCGTACCCGGTCACATCATATGCAATGGCCAATGCGTGCGCACCGATCGGTCCATTGCTGTACAACGCGTTCCCGGTCACATCATATGCAATGGCCAATGCGTGCGCAGGATCGGCCCATTGCTGTACAACGCATCCCTGTACAAGTCACTGGCATATGTCACCATGCCTGTCACAGATGAACGTATGCCAGCCACATTTACTTTCCAGGGATTCAGGGGCACACCTACAACACCACAGCCTGTCCACACTGTATCCTAAGGCATGTAAGGCTGCATTACCTTTTCCGTGTATGGGGGTCAACATGTGTTTTTTTGGGTGTCACTTGGGGGCAGCCACTCCCAGGCTGTGCACGTGTTCATGGGGACAGAATCCTTTGTGTGTTGTGCACATGACCACTGTGATGTGCAACTGTTCATTTCAGAGCATGTCCAGGTTGTGTATGTGTATGTCATGTCACATACACCCTGAGTCCCATGTGGGACGGTATGTACGTCACAGGCTGACTCATTGCCACAATAGTGATGGCCCTCCACAGTCTGTGTGCATGTTGTGTTTACAATGTCTCTGATTCCATGTGCACAATGGGAGACAGTCTCCACATCCACGTTGTTTGTGCATGGACTTTGATGTTGTGCGTGTGTGTGTCACAGACGTCCATGTCTGTCCTGCCGAGGCAACAGGGACCACTACCTGTGTGGGTCATGGTTGTTTTGCTGTGGTGTATTCATGATGCACCATGCCATGCCAGTGTCCATGTGGCAATACAGGGTCCCTGGGAATCTACCTGTCAATGGGCTGTGATGCCTGGGGCACATCTGTCCTCACATGTCACTGTGGTGTGTGTTTGGAACGTGACAGCAGTACATGGGTACTGTGACACAGCCTAATGGTATCCCATAGCACAACCTGGGACTTGTTGACGACACATGTTGAACTGTGATGTTAGATGTTGGCCATGTATGTGCCATACATGTCCTTACGGAACAGCACACACATCATGTACTTGTGTCTCGTAATGATGTATCATGTGATATTGAGTATGGTCAATGCCACATATGTGGGGTGACTGACAATCTTTCTTTCTTCACCTATGCACTGCAGGGCACCAGCTGTCCATAGACCATTCCCTGACCTTGCAACCATGGTCGAACGTGACTGCATCCGACGGTACCGCTTCACCAGGCCGCTGATTGAGGAATTGACGGTGCGCTTGGCCCCACATTTGCAACCTGGCCGGACATACCCTACAGCGCTGACCCCCAAGGTGAAGGTGATGGCAGCCCTACACTTCTTTGCCACCGGTACCTTTCAACACACTGTGGCGTCTGCTGGTGGGATGTCACAGACCATGTTCAGCCGTGTGCTACGCGATGTTTTGGAGGCTATGTTGAGATACCTGAACCAGTACATCTATTTCCCTAAACGTCAACAACTGACTGACGTCAAGAGTGACTTCTATGCCCTGGGGAGGATGCCGCATGTCATTGGCTCCATTGATGGGACACATGTGGCTTTGGTACCACCACAGGCACATGAGCAGGCATACAGGAACCGAAAACATTACCATTCAGTCAATGCTCTGGTGGTATGTCTTGCAGATATGAGCATCTCACACGTGTGTGCCCGTTTCCCCGGTTCTGCACACGATGCCTACGTGATGAGGAGTAGTCGCATCCCGAGGATGATGTCACAGATGCAGAACCAGCGTGCCTGACTTGTCGTTGTGTACTGACTTTGTACAATTGTGTGTGTTCTGCAATGTAGTATTCCACCCTCTTTTCCAAGTCAGCTAATGTGCAATTGTCTGTATGTAGGTGACTCCGGATACCCCAACATGCCGTGGTTGCTGACGCCCCTCAGGAACCCTGTGACACCAGCCCAGATGCGCTACAATGAGGCACATGGTCAGACCAGGAGAGTGATTGAGCGGACATTTGGTCTCCTGAAGAGCCGCTTTCGCTGCCTGGACAAGACAGGAGGTGCCCTCCCATATGCCCCAGCAAAGGTGTGCAAGATTGTCATCGTCTGCTGCATGCTACACAACCTGGTAGTGCGGAGGGAGTTGCCTCTCATCCTGGATGACGATGACCAACATCCGCCACCTGTGGAGGATCATGGCCTGGGCCATGATGCCAGTGATGGGGATGATGATGAGGGTGATGTCCACACACAGCTCATCACCAACTTCTTCAGCTGAATGTGAGTATCCTGAGATGTCATGTCAATGATGTGAGTTTGCGTGATATGTGTTGGTGGTGCTCTGTTGTTGTTTGAGTGTGTCCATGTGCTACTTGACTGTATGCATGCAGCGATGTGTCCTTACAGGTAGTCTGTACTCCCCAACAGTGTTGACATGCTAACTTGGTTTTGTGTAGGTATCTTGTGACATGTATTGGGCATGAGTGTTGCAGTTCTGTCCTGTTCTTCAGTGCTTTTGACTGTGTGTCATGCCTGTCCTTCACAGGGTACTTTCAGAGTTGTTTGGTCAACTGTGATCCCCGACACCGTGATTCAACTTCCAGGGTGGAAGCTGTCGTTTCCCTACAGGTGATGTGCCCCACACCCCTGGACTTCCTTTCATCTACACTTGTTGACTGTGTGGCCACTGCCACGTGGGATTACCTTGCATCTGTAGTGGTAACAACATGTTGCAAATGTGTAATAAACCTGTGCTTCACTTTGGGATGTGCGTTGTCTGTGGTCACACATCTGACTGACATTTGCTTACTGCACCAGTGGGCTAGTTTACACAGACTGTGAATAGGTGTGGTGTCTGTGCATTGCACTGTATTTCCTGGCAACATCAGTGTAGGCGATGAGTCAGATGGCCCTGGTGTGTATGTGTTGTGTAGCCCTAGTGGTGTGTCTCCCTCATATGTGTCACGTCGCCATGACTCATATGACGGTGTTGTAATTGCTGTAGCAGTTAGCATGCACAGTGTCATTTCGCAGATCATCATCTCCATGACAGACACCACGTTGTAATCACAACAGAGGCAAGTATGGTGTATTAGTGTGTTTATTTACATACATGTGTGAGTATAGTGCACAGGATGGTGGGTGCTGTACATTGGGATTGTAATCCAAAGTTCCTAGATGAATTGGAAGTCCTGGTAGCAGAAATGTCCTGAGTAAAGTCCACAGTCATCTGATACATTGATCCAACTTGAACTCCCCATGTCATGTGGGAGAGTTGGGTTGCATTCGACAGGGTGAACAGTTTGCACACAAAGGTGAATTTCCAGAACAGGTGTTGGCTTCCTGGGGGTTGTGCATGGCCATGGGCCTCTCAGTTGTCCTTCCTCGGACGACCCCTCTTCTTTGGGGGGGGGGACCCTCAAGTGCAGGCTGCTGCGGTGCATGGGACTCTCCGCCAGAGTCATCCTCCCTCCCTGTGGCAGTTGCAGTTGTTGCAGCACCAGATGTTGTGGGCACACAGGGAGGTGTTGCCATGTTGGTGCTAATCTGGCGGAGGCATGTCAATATGTCCCTATGCACCGCCGTCAGTTCTTGCAATATGTCCCACTTGGACTCCATGCCAGCCATGTGTGTCTCCACATGGGCCATGTGTGTCTCCACACGGGCCATGTGGGAGTCCAAGCGGGCATGATGGGCAGCCTGCTGCTGTTGAATGTCCTTGAGGATCCCCACTACCTGGCTGACCTCTCCGGTGCTATTCTGGTACACATCAGCAATGCGTACCAGTTGTGGGTCATCATGCAGTCCAGACCCCTCTGCAAACAGAGACCTATGTCTAACACCCCTCCCACCACCCCTTGCGACACGTGCAGGACCTGCGGTGGCATGCACAGGTGACCCCGGGCCCCCTTGGGGGTTGTTACTGGTGTTGTTGTCCGTTGCTCCACGTTGGGCTGGGGTCCGTGTGCTGTTGTCGTTGCTGGTCCTTGGTCTGTCCGTGTCGGCAGGGATGGTCTGTGTGTTGGCAGTTGTTGGAGGGGTGGGTGCAGGGGGTGCAGCTGGTGGTCCTGCTGGTGCTGCATGATGACCCACACCGGAGGTGCCAGGTAGGTCTTCGCCATCCGAGGAGTGCATAGGCTGTTCCACACCAGTGAGCTTAGTGTCCCCCGGAGCCTGGGACAGGGACTCCTCAGCGTCTGCTGCTGTGTCCCCATCATCACCTGTTTTTGGGAGACACACACAATGTATGTTATGTTTCTGCAGGCATCAATGGTTCACACACCTGACAGTTGTGACTGTACCTCTGGATGCAGGCCTGTACATTGCATTGTCCTAAGTTGTCACAGTCAGAGGTTGATATTGGTGTAGCACATTGTCCTGCATACTTTAAGCATTGCTATATGAATGTTGAGGTGTGTACATGGACAGCATTGGTTGTATTTGGTGGACATCCGGCCCTCCTTCTCCCCCCAGCCCAGTTATCCCAACATGAAGCATGCCACCCTAGCAGTGGGATCAGGTTGACTCTCAGGATGTCAGTCAGTGGTGTCCTGTTGTTTGTTGGTGCCCAGTTCCCAGCATGGCCTTGTGCTCCCCACAGCAGTACCCAGTGTCAGCCATCTTGTCAGTTCTTTTCCACTCCCTGTGAGGTGTGCATGCTTCAGTGTGAGCTTGCTGGGCCATGTGGGTGGGGGATGTTGAGCTGTGACTACCACTCCCATCAGGCTATTGCCTACACCCCCCTTCCCAGCATGGCCATGCTTCCTTCCTTTTGAGTGTACTTCACTGTGTGTGAGTGTGACAGCAATGGCAAGATGGCTGACAGTGGTGTCCTGTTGTTTGTTGGTGCCCAGTTCCCAGCATGGCCTTGTGATCCCCACAACAGAGCACCATTGTCAGACATCTTTGAAGTGGCTTTTCACTCCCTGTGAGGTGTGCATGCTTCAGTGTGAGCTTGCTGGGCCATGTGGGTGGGGGATGTTGAGCTGTGACTACCACTCCCATCATGCTATTGCCTACACCCCCTTCCCAGCATGCCCATGCTTCCTTCCTTTTGAGTGTACTTCACTGTGTGTGAGTGTGACAGCAATGGCAAGATGGCTGACAGTGGTGTCCTGTTGTTTGTTGGTGCCCAGTTCCCAGCATGGCCTTGTGATCCCCACAACAGAGCACCATTGTCAGACATCTTTGAAGTGGCTTTTCACTCTCTGTGAGGTGTGCATGCTTCAGTGTGTGCTTGCTGGGCCATGTGGGTGGGGGATGTTGAGCTGTGACTACCACTCCCATCATGCTATTGCCTACACCCCCCTTCCCAGCATGCCCATGCTTCCTTCCTTTTGAGTGTACTTCACTGTGTGTGAGTGTGACAGCAATGGCAAGATGGCTGACAGTGGTGTCCTGTTGTTTGTTGGTGCCCAGTTCCCAGCATGGCCTTGTGCTCCCCACAGCAGTACCCAGTGTCAGCCATCTTGTCAGTTCTTATCCACTCCCTGTGAGGTGTGCATGCTTCAGTGTGAGGTTGCTGGGCCATGTGGGTGGGGGATGTTGAGCTGTGACTACCACTCCCATCTTGCTATTGCCTACACCCCCCTTCCCAGCATGCCCATACTTCCTTACTTTTGACTCTGCTTCCCTGTGGGGTAATGTGCCTGTGCTGAAAGGATGGCTGACAGTGTTGTCCTGGCGTTAGTTTGGCTACAAGTCCCATGAGTGTCCCTGGGCTTCACACAGCATTACCCAGGGTTGTGGTTCTTTGTGGGATATTTAATTGGAGTGTGAGGCATTGCATTCTCCCAGGTGAGTTGTGTGGAGTTTGTGTTAAGGGTGTGTGTGTGAAAAGCTGCTGGTAACTATGGTCAGAGCTGTCAGTCCTCCTTCCCACCCAGCCAGATATCCCACCATGGAACGTGCTTCTATTGCAGGGAGTGCAAGTTTGCTTTCAGGATGTCAGTCAATGGTGTCCTGCTGTTGGTTGGTGCACAGTTGCCAGCAGGGCCTTGTGCTCCCCACAGCAGTACCCAGTGTCAGCCATCTTGTCAGTTGTTTTCCACTCCCTGTGATGTGAGCATGGTTCAGAGTGGTGTTGATGGGCGTATTGTGAGGGTGGGCAATATCTGTGACTACAACTCCCATTATGCTATTGGCTACACTGACTTGACCAGCATACACAGAATTCCTTCCTTTCAGTGGGCTTCCCTGTGAGGTGGTGTTGTAGTGGTGGCTACATATCTGACTGTGTTTGTTGGTTAGATTTGTGCCACTGCCTATCTGTATTTGTTGTTGGGTTTGTACATGTCATGACACAGTTACATATCACTATGAGATGGCATGTATTGTGTTTATCTGACTGACATACACATCTTGGGATGATTATCTTTTGGTTGGTGTGTATTTGCTAAGGGTGCATGGTTTGACTATCCCCATGACAGTGATGTGTGTGTATTGTCACAGACTATTGTGTATATTTGTTGTGTACTCACCAGGCTCTGGGATGTTTGATAGTCCATATATGCTCACTGGTGGTAGGATGGCCCGCACCTTCTCCTCCCAGGGCCTGAGGTATACAGGTTTGGCAGGAGGGCCACTGCCGGTGTGTTGGCTCAAGGCGTAGTCCTTCTTTAGTAGGTCCTTGACCCTCCTGCGCACGTCATACCACCTGTTCTGGATGTCTTCCTTTGTGCGCAAACATGGTGATTGTGCGTTCACCCTGTCGACGATCCTCTCCCACATCTTGGTTTTCTGCGACATGGGGGTCTGTTGGACCAATGTACCAAACAGATGTGGCTCTACACTGAGGATCTCATCTACCAGGACCAATTCACTGTCTAGGAACTTTGGATTCTTCTTTGGGGGCATGGTGATGGGTGGTGGTGGTGATTGATGTGTGTGTGGGTGTGCAGGTGAGGGTGTGTGAGTGTGGGTTTTGCTGGGTGTATGTGAGGGTGCTATTTGTTGAGGTGCTGATGGTGTGTGGCTTGTGTGATGGATGAGCTGTGAGTGTGTCTGTGGTTGCTGTCTGTTGGTGTTGTGTGCTGGCAGGTAATTTGAATTTGCAAAGGATCATGGTAGGGATTTGTGTCCTTTATATGGGTGGAGTTGTGGGTGTGTCTTTGTTCCATGTTTCCCCCAGTATTTATTGGCTTTGTAATTGCTTGTTTGGCCCTTTTTTGTGTTTTTTCCTTTGTACTTTTTGTGCATGTAGGAGACGTTCTTCTGACCGAGTAGGACGCTGCTGTTGGTCTCGTGCGAGCTTCTCCGAGTCATTCACGCTGTATTTCTGCTGTGTTCCATGGGCGGCGTACGCGTCGGTCGCGGAGTATTAGGTTGCTTCGACTCGCTGTTTTGTATGCGTGTCGGTCGAACGGCTTGAGCTCCGTGCGACTCGGTCTGTTTTTCCACGCATTGCATCATACTGCGCGGGTCGGAGTTCGTGGGTACGTTTCGTTCGGGTTCCATCCTGGTGCGTGTTGGTCGGTTCGATTCGCGTCGTTTTCCGGCCGGATGGGTTTTTTCCGTGCGGTTCGGTCGTTCGGCTTGTGTTCCATGCGAGTCGGTCGTAAATCGCATGCATTTCATCGTACTAGGCGAATCGGGCTGCACCGGTACGTGTCGGTCGGAATGGATTCCCGAACCGAGTCGGTCGGTACTTTTTCCGGCCCGAATCGGAATCGACCCCTATATCTTCAAGGAAAGTGTATACAGGTGAGTATAGATTTACTATTAGTAACAACACATCTAGGTACCTTGCCAGTATCTTCCATATTCTGTAATCCACCTGGCCTACTTTCCCTTCTCGGTCATTCATTGGAATGTATGACAGAATATCGACGGACAGAAAATCTACCTGCAAAAATATCGACACAGAAATATAGAAGTAAAAAATATCGAAGTCCAATCTACATAAAGGTAAGTACAAAAATATTGAAAAAAATATATAGTTGTCAAAAATATCGAAGTTAAAAATATCGTTTTTTAAAATGTTTTAATAATAATGTTAAATTAAGTAAATAATACATATGATTAAAAGAAATATAGTTAAAAATATTAAAAGATATTTAAAAATAATAACTAATACATTAAGGGGCCAATTCCGATTCGGGCCGGAAATCTCTCCGACCGAGCCGGACTCGGAGAGATTTCCGACCGAATCGGACCCTGGCAGCCTGACCGAACGAGTACGATGCGCACGTATGCCATCGGACTCGATTCGGTCGGACTCCCATTGAAGTCAATGGGAGCCAGTCGTATGACGCGTACACGGGCTCCCATTGACTCAATGGGCACGATGCGAACAAGGGCGCCCCCTACAGCGTGTTCGCATCAATGCAGGTCGCGCCATACATGCACGTGTAGGGGGGACCCATGGCTCCCCCCTGTGTGCGACTCGCGTGCCTACGCTTCCAGGGGGGTCCGACACGGACCCCCAAAGTGCGGCTCCGACAGCTCCTTGGAGCCGGACTGCGCGAGTCGGCCGGAGCGGTCGAGGTGCGCATCGTACTTACCCGGCCGGGGAACCTCTCCATTGCGCGGTGCGAGTCGTCCCCGTGCGAGTCGGTCGGAGCGGTCGGGTCCTGCGAACGAGTCGGTCGGAGATTTCGCGAGCGCACGCATCGTACTCGCTCGCCCGGACGCACGTACGATTCGGTCGGGAAATAGGGCTCCGAATCGGATCCGGTAAAGCCGAATCCGATTCGGAGCCCTACCGGCCGAGATCGGAATCGGCCCCTTAATGTTAAAATAAATTAAACATATACATATAAATTAATATATATACTTACTCCACATAGTGCAACAGTAGAGAAAGCGTTGGATAGCGTAGAGGTAAAAATTACTATTCCCACTCCAGAGAGTGCAACAGTAGGGAAATCGCTGGATAGCGTAGGGGTAAAAATTACTATTCCCACTCCAGTGAGTGCAACAGTAGGGAAAGCGTTGGATAGCGTAGGGGTAAAAATTACTATTCCCACTCCAAAGAATGCAACAGTAGGGAAAGCGCTGGATAGCGTAGGGGTAAAAATTACTATTCCCACTCCAGTGAGTGCAACAGTAGGGAAAGCGCTGGATAGTGTAGGGGTAAAAATTATTATTCCCACTCCAGAGAGTGCAACAGTAGGGAAAGCGCTGGATAGCGTAGGGGTAAAATTACTATTCCCACTCCAGTGAGTGCAACAGTAGGGAAAGGGTTGGATAGCGTAGGGGTAAAAATTACTATTCCCACTCCAGAGAGTGCAACAGTAGGGAAAGCGCTGGATAGCGTAGGGGTAAAAATTACTATTCCCACTCCAGTGAGTTCAACAGTAGGGAAAGCGTTGGATAGCGTAGGGGTAAAAATTACTATTCCCACTCCAGAGAGTGCAACAGTAGGGAAAGCGCTGGATAGCGTAGGGGTAAAAATTACTATTCCCACTCCAGAGAGTGCAACAGTAGGGAAAGCGCTGGATAGCATAGGGGTAAAATTACTATTCCCACTCCAGAGAGTGCAACAGTAGGGAAAGCGCTGGATAGCGTAGGGATAAAAATTACTATTCCCACTCCAGTGAGTGCAACAGTAGGGAAAGCGTTGGATAACGTAGATGTTAAAAATAACATACATATAAATGAAATAAATAATGTAATTAAATAATGATTTATTAATAAATTTAGAAAAAAAAACTACAAATATATCAATAATAATAATTACTTTAATAATATTAAATACTTCCCACCCTATTCCCCAATAAACACACAACACACTCCACATAAAATTTCACACAATTTAATTAATTTTCAATTAATCAATTAATAAAAATGAATTTGCAATTAATAATTAAATAAAAAAATGTCAATAACAATAATATAATATGTAATAAAATTTAATAACCAATTATGAATTAATTAACAAAAATTAATTATCAATACCAATAAATAATATTTTATAAAAATTATGATCCAATTAATAATTAATTAACAAAAAGTAATTATCAATACCAATAAATAATATTTAATAAAAATGAATAACCAATTAAAAATTAGTTAACAAAAAAATTAATTATCAATCATTTTTCTTAATTCATTACTTAATTACAAATAATTTACTTACCACCCTATTCCCCTAAAAACACACAACCCACTCCAATAATAAATTAATACAAATAAAATAATCAATTAATAATAATTAATTACCAATTAATAATTAATTAACAATAAATCACTTATTAATAACAATAATTAAAAATTAATAATTACTTAATTAAAATTAAATTACTTCCCACCCTATTCCCCTATAAACCCACAACCCGCTACGGTACTAAAACGCGAAATTTACTTTAAAAAAAATTACTAATTTCTAAAAAATGTATACATATATTTCAAAAAACAGTACAATACTTAACAAAAAATATAGAACACATACATATTAAATACATACTAAAATACAAAATACTCATATAAATATCGATATTATTAACATCGATAATTTAACTATCGATATTACTAACATCGATATTTGCAACATCGATATTTCTTACCTTAACTTCGATATTCTGGTTGTAGATATTCTTGACTTCGATATTTTGTCCCTATGATATTTAAAACTCGATATAACTGTGCTTCGATATTTAAAAATCGATATTTTGACTGTCCACACATTCATTGCTACCCTCAAACATGCCAGAAACATGTATCATGAAGCCAACTTCAAAGGCAAACAATAATTCTATTTGGGTCAAATCCAGAATACTATCAACTGTTCTCAAGAACTTTTCAAGACGGCCAAGTAATTTGTCAGCCTCAATTGCGCCACTGCCACCATACCACCCAAGCAAGACTGCTGCAAATCCATAGACTCCTTATCAAGATGGTCTAAGAATTCCACAACAATGTAGTCAACTCCTTCTCAGACACTCAATCCATTGTGAATTCTGCTCAGCTTTTCCACTTCCTATTCACCAACAAAGATCAAATAGCATTTCTAATAAAGAGCCTAAAAGTAAGCAATAATCCAGGTTAACCTTGCACGACCAATAGGGCCACTTCATATTTCTTCTCCATTTATTAACAAAGGCCTACAATGCGGAGAAGTTCACACCCAGGTAAACAGTCACTCCTGAAAACCACGTTCCTCGATCCAGCAGATCCCATTGAACATCAACCCACTGCGGGCCTCCACTGGGTTTCCAAAATTATTGAAAAATCTGCTACCTCACAAATCCAAACCCACCTTAATTCCAATAATATTGATGATCTTCAGCGGTCAAGCTTTTGATCCAGTCATGGTACTGATGAATGTGTGGAGTGCTATCATCCAAATGTCGAGCAAATGATTGGTGTGCAGGCTGATCCTTGACTTGTACTCCAAATTTAAAACAGTGGTTCAAAACATCCTTTTGCACCTACTGCAATCTGTAGCCCACGTCTCTAACCTCTCCCTTCTTTGGTTCAAATCCTTCATCAAGGGATGCTCCCAGGTACTCAGACTAGGAGAGCCCACTTCCCTTCCAATCCCAGTAACTTGTGAAGTCACCCATGTTTCCCCTCCACTTTAACATCTGTGTCAAACCTATCATGGATCTTATACATTCCTCCCACTATCATTGGCACTCCTTAGCTGAAGACACTATACTCTACTTGAGAGCACAGGCTCCACAAACTACTCTGAGCCTGTTTCAAATGGTCTCTAAATTATTGAAACTTGGATGGAACAAAACAGTATTCAACTCAGTGGCTTTGAGACTAGAATGTTGGTACTAGAATCCCCACCATCTGATCAAGCAAACTGATTTCCAATACAGCACCCACACCTTCTTTGGGATTTCTGTTTCCATCAACAGTTGGATGAGAAAGCAAGAAACCCTTGGGGAGGCCAATCTCAGCTTTAACTTACAACTTAGCAGTGGTTAAGTCAGTTTTCCACCAACTTAAACCGCTCATGAGGACTCTCCCTTTCATGCACAAAACTCATCACCCAGGCTCTCCCACTAACTCCTGTCTGGACAACTACAACCCCATACTACAGTTTACCAGTCCATCACATCAACAGACTCTAAAAAGCACAAAACACCCAAGTCCACCGCATACATGGATGAAAAAAACACCAACACATTGTACCATGGAGGAAAACTCTGCCGGCTTCAGTTAAAATGGAATCATCTTCAAAATCCTATGCCTTGCCTTTAAAAGCATAATTGGTCAGGTTCCTCTTACCAATAAAAAAGTAATGTCCAACCTAGCCAGACCCCTTCATTCCCCCAAGGTCAGCATCCCCCTTTCACCCAAATCAATTTGCGAATCCATAGGATACTTGCACTTGACAGTTGCACAGCCCTGCCTGTAGAGCAGCTTCCCACTTTACCTAAATCGATGCAATACCCTACTCTCCCTCAGCAAACAATTTAAAACCTATTTGATCGAATCTATACTTATTTATATCTATATAAACTTAACTTGAAGAAATAGTGGTTTTAGATTTTGTGGATGTTATACCTGCTGCTCAGCCAGTGTGACTGTGTTGATGGAATGTAGGTGTGTGAGGTGGCAGTGGAATGTTGGTGAGTGAGAGAGTCAGTTGGTGGATGGGCTGAGCAGCAGAAAGGCTGCTCCTGGTGGGGTTTCTCTACATTGTAACATCTATCCTGAATAAACCTACTTGACTAATCTACATGGAATCGGACCTGCTTTCATTCACGACATATTTTGGCGACGATTTTACTAAGAAGAACCTGCGTGTGCTAACAGTACGGACTTTCACTTTGAAGCCTTAAAGTAACTTGAAACTGTAGATGATGAACTTGAAGAAGCTCCTCTTGTAGCCTTGGCATGTACAGCAAGCCGGCAGTCCTTAGCCCCACTAGTGACCACAAGACCGGTCGGCCCCAACTCGGGCGTGCCAGTTTCTGCTGTAGTCTGTGTTACTAACAGCTTTAAGGAAGAAGGAGGTTCCCTCTGTCTTTGTGGGGAAGAGCGTTTGGGGTGCTGCCACTTGAAGACCTGCCCTTGGACAGCGTCAAGCCTCCAGAGCCCACGTGTGGAATTACCTATGGCTTTGTGCTCAAATCAATTAGTGAAAGAAGTTCCCTGTTTGGTGGGCAGAGGAGCCCTTTGTTCGTGCCTTGAGGAGGAGCACTAGTGTCTGTGTCCAGTGGACCAACGTGTGAGCAGCCCTGGAGTTCGTGTCAAGAGCGCCTACATGCTTTTCGGATTGTCTGGGACAGCGTCGGTCCAAAGGTTCAACTTTCTTGCCTCGTACTTGCGTGGAACAGTGCTCCGTACGCTGTGGTTTTGGCTCGCACTAAATGGAAGTCAGTGTGCCATGCAGCGCGATGTTGTTCTATCTACATGCGATTCTGTTGCTGAGCAATACACGGGTCTTTCTAAAGGAGCATGGTTGTGGTGCCGGCCGAAGAAGTGGTATTTTTACTGTGTGTTGGTGCAATACTTCAACACGAGGCACATCTTTAAAATTTATTATTGCCTATCTAGCACTGCGACTTAAAAGGTGCTGTTGTGAAGCCGTTTAAACCGTTCGGTTTAAATTACGGATTGAGCGCGTGAAATTTTCAATGGTGCCACAAGTCAGGTAACGCACGCGCGCCCTTACCTTCTATTTCGGGTCGCGTGGAGCTTCTTCTTCTGTCGCAGTTGCTACGCAGCTCCCCGAGCTGCTTTGGGACACTATGGTGCACGGAGGAACTGAGAGCCATCTGGCACAGCGTCGCAAGCGTGCCGCCATTTTTGGGTGTTGTTCCGTCTTTCCACGGTCAAGCCGGGTACAGTGCATACGTTCTTCATGTTTTCGTAGCAGCAACAAGGTACTTTGGTGAGCGCTGCACTGGATTTTCGTTCAACGTGGTGGTGTATATCTCTGACAACTTATGTGACATTGAGTTGTCCAGATGGCAGCAATTCTCGACTTATGAGAAATATGACTTATGTCAACATTTATTTCTTCCGGCTTCGTTTTTAGAGCATTTTGCACCATATTTATTCCGTGATGTAGCCCACAGTTCACGTGTTTTCGGCACAGCGATGGAGAGTTTCGTATCCAGTCACCTCCTGGAATCTCCGGTAAGATTGTTCCAGTGTTGTCTAACTGCAGACATTTACTCACATTTTCATTGAAGTTGTATTACGCGCACAAGAATTTGTTTTGGCTACTTTTGTTGGCACAGATAGAAGCAACTGTTGGTGGATTATATTTGACTGGATATTTTATGTTTAAAATGCCTGCAAAGTTGCTAGAAGTACTCTTTTACATTACATTACATTATGTCTTGGGGTACCCAAGACGAGAGTGTGCCCAAAGTAGTACTCACTCGGGTGAGACGTCGCTCACCGGTGTATTCCACTTGCTCTCCCTCAGTTTTGCCATATCTGCTGATTTTTCAATGTCTTGTTTTTTTCCCCTGTTCTGGTGTGATTTAACAGTCTTGCTTTAACGAATTTTAAGGGGCACGTATCTTGGTGTGTTTTTTGATACATGCAAAACTTTCCCTATGACGATTTTTCAGAGAGGCAATTTCTTTCTTTATATTCCATCCTACCTTTGGGGTATGGGTGAAGGGCACAGTGTAAGCCAGATTTTGAAGTGTTAGTATTTACTGCGTGATTGGGTGTCGAGTTGTGTTGTGGTTGATTGGTGTGGAGCGTTTTTTCCACACTTACCACCCTTACTTAGGGTAAGGGTGAAGGCCAGTGGAGATGCCAAATTTTGTTAATGTTGTGTGGCAGTGTGATGCCACAGTACATGAGATTTTAGTGTTTTTCCACCCAGCCTTTGGGGTTAGGGTGAAGGGCAGAGAGTGAGCTGAGTTTTTGCGGTGTGAGTGTTTTATCACTAGTGATTTCTGTTTCTATTTTACTACGAGATTGGATGTAGAACTATGTCGTTCTTTTCTTGGTTCATGTGGACTGTTTTTTCACACTTTCCACCCTTACTACGGGTAAGGGTGAAGGGCAGTTAGATGTCACATGGTTTGTGTGGGGTGGTGTCCCACACATACTTGTTTTGGACAGTTTCCTACCACGCCTCCTGGTTGGTTCCCTATTTACCACTTGTGTGTTAGCCTGGCCAGCTGGTATGTGAGTGTCACAGGGGCTTAGTAGTTGTGGTAGGGTGCGGTAGATCGTGTGGTTTTTTTTTTTTGCATGGTGGAAAGGGAGAAGAGGTGAGTGTTGTGGTGCTTATGTGTTTAGAGAAGTTGTGGATTGCGTGGTGTGTTTTATTCTTTTCATGAGTAATTTATAGTTATCTTTGCATACATGTATTTCCTCCATCTTTACATGTATTACATTGCATTCTCTTGTTGACATGTACCATCTTTACATCTAATATGTTATTCATAGTTGCATGCAGTGTCTTTTACCATCTTTGTATATAATATGTCAACATGTACCTCCCGTTCGTTCATTACCTTGACATGCGAGTCGTACATGTTGTAGTAGCAACGTTATCTTTGTTTATTTAAAGAAAGGAGATGTGTTATACCTGCTGCTCAGCCAGTGTGACTGTGTTGATGGAATGTTGGTGTGTGAGGTGACAGTGGAATGTTGGTGAGTGAGAGAGTCAGTTGGTGGATGGGCTGAGCAGCAGGAAGGCTGCTCCTGGTGGGGTTTCTCTACATTGTAACATCTATTCTGAATAAACCTACTTGACTAATCTACATGGAATCGGACCTGCTTTCATTCACTACAGTGGAGTTGATATTTTGTGGGTCGATTTTAAAGGCTTGATAATTAAGTATTACCCCCAGTGCTTTAAATGGGCTGGTACTCACCGGTACGGAGTACCAGCACTTCCGATTTTTTTGCCGGCAGTACCGGCACTTCTCTGTAGCCAGGGAGAGTACCGGTACCCTGATCCACGGCACGGCAGGCGCAGGTTAGGTTTCTCCTCCAGTGCAGGGCAGATGCCGCTGTGCTTCCGAGGAGCTTGTAATGAACCGAGCCGTAATGTAGCCTTTTGCAGAGTTGCAGCGCCCATTTGAATGTCCCCAAACTGCAGGGGTTTGAAAGGGCTTGTGTCACGGTGTGATTAACAGGACAGGATCTCTAGACAGACCCTGCACTGTCAATCAGGTGTGCAGCGACCATTCCGGTGAAAGTGCCATCATGGCTTTCATTATGTGTAATGAGTTAATCTGTTTTATTGACATAAACACATTTCTCGTGTGCTTTAATATGTGCTGCAACTAGTACAAAAGTCATTATGTATGATCATATCTTGCCCTTAGCCCCACCCCTAGCCACACCTCTATTTTATTGAGTTCCTGCACTTATTTTTTCCCATTTAAAGCACTGATTACCCCCTCATCCCGGATCCTTTTATGTTTGGAAGATGCTGTTCCTTTAAGGTTTTGATCTTATGTGCAGAAATAATCGCCTAATACTGCATTGGCAAATGAAGAAAATCAACACAAATGCAGTCAGTACAAAAAAGTCACAAGAGTTATTTTTAAGCTGCCTAGCCTCTAGCAGTCTCTGGCGTTTCTGTGCTATCAATGCAGAATGTTACGCATTTGAACTACTCTCTGTGGAATTGCCTGGCTGGTGGAAAGATTATTCCCTTAAGAAGTTTCCTGCACAATCCCCGGTACAATGCTTCATTAAGCTTTACAAATTAGAAAATCCTTGTTCCCTTCTCTGCGGTCATACGCTTCCAAGTCCTCTGCGGTTTCACCTTGTTCAGCCACATGTTAAAAGTACTGTACCTGTCTACTAACAACAGCTTCGGTGGAGTAAACTGCTAGATTAAATAATGGGTTCGGAAAGCTAGAGAAAGGAGAAAACAAATATAAAAAGTGAAAATCTTAAAGAAAGAGAAAAAATAATTATGCACGAAAAGTAAAGGATTTCTAGCTGGTAGCTAATTTATGTACCAATGAACAGTTTTTTTGATCAATGCTCTTAGCCCTGGTAAAGGCAGTCTGATTAACCAACATAGGTAGTAAGTGTGACAAATGGCACACTTTCATCACAATTACTATAGTATAATCCTACTGATGTGATGCTTTTTCCATTTAATGTTTCCCAGCGGAAAAGACAAACTAAGCTAACGAAGCATCAGTGGGACCTAGCAAAAAGGGTGTAGATCAAATGAAAGGTTAGTGTACATAGCAGACCTCAATGTTTGAGTCTCAGTCGTCAAATGTATAGGTCAGCAAAAACTTACAGTAGCTAGGACTTTACATATTACCAAAAGTACAAACTCCGGGTAAGATATTTCAGTGAGCTGAGTAACTTCACAGAGATTAGCAGTCGTAGTTGAGGCGAAAGCCTTCAGATTTGATTGAGTGAACATCAAAACTCAATAATATCATAAGGTCAATAATAACTCCTATCATTTTGAGTATTTTAAGATGAGGCAGTTTGTGGTGTGAGAAATAAAGTTTGTTTCTTGTGAAATAATTATATGTAACTGTGTAATATAATTATATGTATTTGGTAAGGTAATAGCTTGCAATTTGAATATGCATTAAAAAACATTTAATGGTGGGCTGCCAAGAGCTATCCTGGCAATATGCTTACCACTGCACTCTCACATTCTGATTTTTGTATACTGGCCTCACCAGGACCCCACCCCCCGGCTCTGTTCTGAACAGTTCCCCCTGGGTCAGATGCTCAAACTGCAATTTAACTCTTCTCAGAAAAAGACCCAAATGTCTCTTTGGACCCGTATCCCTATTGCATAAAAAAAATAAAAACAACATAGCATAAAATTCAGTGATTGTGTTAAAAGAAGAAACTAAGGGCAATAGATTAAATAATATACCTCAGAGCAAAATGGCTTGCTGCTGGCGTCAGGCGTGTTTGAATTTGAATGACAGCTCGGCCTTTCTCCTTAATAGTTTACAGCATTTAGAAACTGCATAAACTGTTGTATAAAGGGCTATGTAAATGATAAGTTATTAATATTGTTTCTTCAGAGTATATGCAGGAAATGCTGAAACATTGATGCTACCCATTAATGTCATTTACAAGAAATTGACCTTTTCAACTAATGACATGTTCAATTAACTATAGGGTTGTTATGCAACAATACTAAATGAATTTGTTCTGGCTATTGATATCAAAACATAACGTATAGTGCACATAAGCAGACATCAACAAGTATATGTATCATCAAACAGAAACAAAACTATGCAACATTTACTTTGGACAATTCATAATGTCGTTCCAATGGATACATATTTCTCACTACATTCAACTTAAAGCGCACACATTTACCAATATTGTGTCTAGTGCACAACAGACATCAAATGGGAAGACTTTGTTATCGTACTCAACAGCATGAAGATCTTGGGCCATCCTTGCAGGGACCTCGACGTGATCTGCCTCATAGATTGCAGGGTCTTGAAGAGAGAGTGCTTCAGATTACACTATGAGCTGAATAAATATACTTACTCAAAACTCAATCACACAAAATTTACTAAAAACCTCCACGCTGGGTAGAATGTATTAGAACGTGAGTTGCTATATTGTTGGAAGAGTGTCTTTTTTTACAAATGTGTAAAGAACAAATGCTTAAGGCATTAAAGGCAGTAGCAGTGTACTTTCCTGAATCTCTTTGGTTGGATCGAGCTGAACCTGAAATCTTGAACCAATGTCTGCAAAACAGAAAAGCTAATGAATGTTCTGTTTTCCTCTCTGCTCCATTGACTCTTTCCAGGGAACATTGGCTATGGTGGCTAGAAAGAGGCAACCCATTTTCTACTTCACACTTGAGCAAGTTTTTAATGTTATGTTGTCGGACATGAGTCATTGCATCTGTTTACCTAAGTAAAATGCGGATATGAATGCCGGTAACGCGTGATTACCCACTGGCATGTTTCCCGAACATCATTGGTTGGATTGACTGCACTCATATTCCCAACCTGCCTCCGCAAGCCAGAGAGCAGGTTTTCCAAAATAAGAGTTTGATGAACTCAGTGAACATTGCAGATATTTGCAATGCAGATTTGGTGATAACACGTTGCTATGCTAATTTCTTTTGTTATGCATAATTAATTTATTTTACAGAGTAGCAGCATACACCATACCCCAATGACGCGTGAGAATAACAAATGGTGCATTGGGTAAGTAATCATATTTCACTTCCTGCTTTATAACTTGGGGTCCAACAGGGTCAAGAATATCTGGATCCATTCCTGACTTTCAGGATAAGTACTGCCTATCTTCCATTAGCAGTGAAGCTCTCTGTTTTATGTTTTAAGTAAACTGCACCTGATTTGTGAATGATCATTTGGCATCTTCGGTGCTCTCAGTTATAGAACACTCTCAACCTTGAGCTACCTACCTCTTTTGCTGCAGTAACTCTGCCAGTTCATTCCTCTTCTTTTTTGTTTCCCTCTAAAGTAATATCGTGTCTATTTTTTACATTCTCGTGCATTCCACTTGAGTGCCCTCGCTTTCCTAAAAAATGCCTTTATGCATGGCATTCTCTACAGGCTAGATAAGAGACCTATGCAATTTGGGTTCATTGGCATTACATTAACAACAAAATGTTCAATTTCTCAGTCGGAAAACGTTGTCTTCTGCATACCGTATGGCATGAAAGAAAAGGACAATCAAATAATGAATACATGCACCATAAAAGTATAGCTGGATGTGTTTCCTTCCTCTTAACAACAGAAAATACTGGCAGCCCTCAGTCAAACACTAAAACTTTCACAGTGCATGTGTCAATTTCTTGCAGGGACTGGATTCTCTCGTAAGCACAATGCTCCACATACTACATATCCTGAAACATCACGACAAATGGAAATCTAAATCAATGGGCCTTATTCACGAAGGTATACTTGCAAGTTTGTGTAAGTTTACTCTTTTTTAGTATTCATAAAACTGTGATTTAACAGTAACTTTACAACAGCGAGGACTCCTCAGTCGGGGTGGGGAACTCTGCACATAAAAAGATAGGACAAGCCTACCTTTTATGTGCAGAGTTGTCCACCCCGTCTGCGGACCCTCCGCAGTCGTAAAGATAGGCCTATCCTATCTTTTTTATGTGCAGAGTTCTCAGCCCTGACTGCAGAGTTTCTGCATTTGTAAAGTTACTAATAAGTCACAGTTTTGTGCATGCCAAAAAAGAGTAAACTTATACAAATATTCAAATATACCTTTGTGAATTATGTCTTACATTCACACAACAGCTTAGCAATGGCTAAGACCGCATAAGGTATTCACCTATTGGAGACTCAGGAGTACTTTCAATTAAACAGAAAAATAGAAAGGACCTGAAAGCTTCAGAGTGAAGTTTTGAAGACCTCACAATCATCCTTACAAATCTCAACCCCCATCCGGCATCTCTTCAAAGTTGGTACTTTTCAAGAAATCTATTTCATGTTCTAATCCTATGAAATCTTCAAAACATTCTTATGATAATTTATGAAGTAACTGTTCCTCAGGTAAACTACTTGCATGCAGTGGAAACTGTTCTCATGGAAAGTGCTCTGATACCTCTGAGTCTAGTTATATATAAAACTGCATAAATACATAAATGAAATACACGTATTACACATGGGAAAATATGCAATTTAGCCAACTCCTAGCCAGGATTGCGCCACTTTAAACTAAAAAATGTCAATTATAATCATATGATGGCTTCAAAAATTTGTAAATGAACCACCAGTCTTTTTAGATCAAAGCAAAAACAAGCAGTTCCAAAGGTTAATTTCACATTAATTCATAGCATATGGCTACATTAACATATTCTACTGACCCACCAATGCATGTGCCAATGGTTGATGTTCCTGTATAGATTGAATCACACGCCATAGAGGCACAAGATGGGTCCATGACTATCAAAAGTCATTGCCCACTGTAGTATGACAATCCTCAACATAGTGATTGAATGTTAGAGCTGGCATCCTTGGCGTGGTTTTCCCCTAACTTTTTTGCCTTCAGACCTCCTGTTTTTGCTGAGTTTCAGAATAAGGTTGCAACTTTTCATATTGATGCAGGATCTTAAAGTCTTTTTTACTTCAGAAATGCAACACCTGTAATCGCTCCTTTACTGGTATACAGGACTAATCATCACAAAAGGAGATATGGGTAAGGGTACCACTGGAATGGGTTCTCTTATAACATTCCTGTGCCTCTGTCTTCCAACCTCAGTCCTCACCGTATGGTGCTACATTCCACCTATCCTAGAAATGAAGCGAACTCCAAGTCATGGTGTTGACTCTGAAGTTCCTGTTTTGACGTTCAACATTGAAGGGTGGGTATGCACTTCTGAAACTCCAATAAATGAAGAGAGAATGACAAGGAAACCAAAGTAGGAAGAATAGGAATCCGTGGTGTACCTATTCCAAGGGAGCCATGCAGGGCCGGCTTAAGGTTGGTGCGACAAGTACAGCCACACATAGTGCTAAACTTGGTGAGGTGCTGTGTTTAGAAATATCTTATGGGTTTAAGGGGACCTGATGCAGAGTTCCGCGTGTGTCTAGCGGTTTTCAGGCAACAATAAAAATGTCAAGATAAGTCTGGTTATTAATGTTCCTGCTGAAAAGAGATTGGAGTTTCTTCCAGTGCCTGTTTTGACTCATAAAGTAGCATAGAGGGTTAATATGCCGGAGATTCAAGAAGCGGGTAGCGGAAGCCTTATGAACAAAAAACAGTTCACAAATAAAATTTTGAAGTATGGGCAGGGAAGCAAAAAGAAGAAAGTCTCACTATGAGGATATGAAATTCCCTTCTGGCGTCCAGTTAACCTATTATTAAAGACACTGATACTTGGCCAGATCTAGGATTTCTCTTTGAAACCTGATGTTTACTTCTTAGGTATTGAGTTATATGGGTTCATATCTTCCCTTACCCCTAAGTTAAGAAACCAGCTTGTCACACCAATCTATATTAAAAGAAAACATCTTGAAAGCAGAGCTCCTGGATAATACTATACAGCATTCGATCTGACATGCAATGCTTCCATCCTGCACCTATATTCCCAGGATTTACTCCCTCCAGCATGTATGTATTATTATTTCATCTATTGTGTTGTGCATATACGAGTGCTATGCATAGTTCATGAATGTAATGATAGAGCATAGTCTTAACAGCAATGCACAATATAATAAGCAATCATAAGATGAAGTGGCTCCCAAAAAAAGATGGATGTTATGCGATGAACGCATTGTAAAGCATTCCAGCATGCTAATGCCAATCCACAGAGATGTTGCGCAGTGTTGGTTTTTCTTTATTGTTTCTTTTTTCTTGTCAATTGGCATAACATACTGAACTTATTTATCAATCTAATTATGCAGAGTTCTATAACCAATCCCAGACACAGTGGCCGTTACTGTGCTGTACAGTAGTAAATATGATGTACATTCAACTCAAAGACTTAGGCCATGCATGAAATAAGCCATGGTGGGTATCACAGAGTTGCCCAGAGGTATAAAGAAGCATGTGTAGATTTATAAGAGCTCGGAGTGTGGCTGAATCATCGTGTGCTGGGCATCAGCCATGCCTCTGCAAGGTACAATACTTTAAGCCATTCCATTCTTTCTGAGACCTCTGAGTAGGGCATTGCTGTAGTTCAGAATAGATAATACTAGTCTCTCAGTTGTTCATTATTTGAAGTATGTCGTCAATGACCTGTAAGTTGGGTTTGTCATTGGCTAAGCTTTCCCAAGTGGCAAGAGACATGTTACACCTGGCATCCTTGATGTGGTTCTTCCCTAACTTTTGCCTTCAATCCTCCCATTTTGGTGACTGTTTTTGTTGGCGTTAGGACTCTGTGCACTTTACCACTGCTAACCAGTGCTAAAGTGCTTGTGCTCTCTCTTTAAAACATGGTAGAATTGGCTTACACCCAATTGGCCTATTTAATTTACGTGTAAGTCCCTAGTAAAGTGGTACTACCTGTGCCCAGGATCTGTAAATTAAACGCTACTAGTGGGTCTGCAACACTGATTGTGCCACCCACTCAAGTAACCCTTTAAACATGTCTCAGGCCTACCACTGTGTGTGCAGTTTTAAACTGACATTTCTACCTGAAAAAATAAAAAGTTTGCCAAGCCCAATCCTTCCTTTTCAATACATATAAGTCACCCCTAGGGGAGGCCCTGAACAGCCCAGAGGGCAGGGTGCAGTGTATTTTAAAAGTTGGATATGTACCTTTAAGATTTTCATGTTTGAAATGGCTAAAAATGATCCTGTGGATGCTCTCTTTCTCAGCCCAATGGACAGTTATCCAGGCTATGATTCTTTCAAGGATGGCTTACAGCAACATTCTGTATCTGCATACAGACAAGGCCACAATAAGATGCTTGCAAGTGGTCGAGAACTCTGCCGCCAGACTTCTGTTACAACTCCCAAAACATGCTTCTGTGTCTGGCCTCCTTTGCGACATTCATTGGCTTGCAGTGGAGAAGCGAATCCAGTTTAAGACACTATGCTTTATACATAAAGTCAACTCATGTACTGGCCCACTGTTCCTACAAAAGTTGATCGTGCCTTACCAGCCCTCTAGTGTCCTGCCCTCGAGTAGTCAATCCCTTTATACAATCCCCAGAATCAAACACACTCAATGGATGGCTGTTCCTTCTCCTATCAGGGTCCCAAGCTATAGAATACTCTCCCCGAGTCTCTGAGAAGCTGTACGTCACTAACCACTTTTCGCAAGAACTTGAAAACGTGGTTGTTTTAATCTGTCTTGGTCCATGGTGCCCTACCTGCCTCTAATGCACTGGGAAACCCTTTTTGGGTAGCTACACGCTATATAAGATATTAATAACAATGTTCTGGTAGTGAAAAACTACTAAATTCATTTTTCACTACTGCAAGGCCAACCTCTCCCATAGGATAACATTGGTGTTACCATATTACATTTAATGAGCTGTAACTTCCAATTGGGTGCAAGAAGACATGTCGAGTTTGGTGTCTAAAGACTTGCTATTAAATTTTCTCTCTAATGGTAAAGTCAGATTTGTAATCACAATTCTGAAAATGCAATTTTTTGAAAGTTGAGATTTTTTTGTCCTAATCATTTGGTGCCTCCTACCTGATCCTGGGTCATATGACTAAGTATACCTGGCAGTTAGTCTTTGTGTAGTGCTTCCAGACAGTGAGACGAAGGGAAGATAGGCATTGCCAGGATGGGCCACTGAGTTAATGACTGGGAGGTGATTCACCTACAACACTTGCACATCATGAAGACTCTGCACAAGCACTCTCACACAGGGTAAACATTGGTCTTTTGTGACCCATACAAGCTGGGGCCAAGACAAGTGCCACACCTCAAGGGTGTGGAAACCTTTAGAAGCTTCCTTCACTTCAAAGTGGGCATCAGTTATAAATATTAGACCTCAGACCCCAGCTTTTCAGTACACGTCTGGACATGTGGACTCTGCGAGGAAGAAGGACTGCTGTGCTGCTGAAAAGCACTGCCAGTCTGCTGGACTGCTGCTCTGAAGGACTGCTGCCCTGCTGTGCTGCCCTGCTGCCCTGCGGCCCTCTTGCCTGTGTGAGAAGGAGTGGACCTGCATCTCTGAACCTAGGACCCCAGAGTGACTCCAAGGGCTAGTTCGATGGCATCCTTATCAGAAGCCTAAGGGACATAACAGGCTTCCAAAAACCTTGAGCCCAGTACTTGAACAATGCCATTTGTGAGTCAGTCCTGCCCTCCCAAGTGGTGTCATCTCGATGCTGGACCTTTGGAAGTGAGCCTGATGGTGCTCTACCAGCCTATCTGTGGATTTAACAGAACTGACGCATCTCTTCCGCTTTGTGGTGCATCTCCCCAAGGAATCACTGCATCGGGTCTACTGCTCGACAGATCCCTCTTCGATCTGACACATCGCCTCTGCTGCGCCGACTTAAATGACGATAGGATTCCGCATTGCCTACAGCAGCCCATTGGAATCGCAGCGCTGCGGAGTATCTCCAAGAGAGGACTTTGCCGCGCTGAACACAGCCCACCAGAACTGCAGCAGTGCACGCATCTCCACACGAGGACATAGCCACACCCATCGCGGTTACCAGAAACTGCCACCACGCGATGCATCTCCTCATCTGGACCTCGCATCGATTTTGCTGCGTGATGCATCCTCAATGCGGAACTCCGCATCTCTTCGAAACCAGATTTAAGGTACTAGGTTCAGCAGGCCTAAGTGGGTCCCTGTAGTTGATGCACGCTCCATCACGGTCAGCCTGAACTTGTGACTTTCCCCATTGAGGCGCCACAAGATAACCACAGTTGGCGCTTGCAGCTTTTTGGCACTATTTTCACTTACATTTTTCAAATTACATATCTCCAGTTCTACTGATTGGGTTTTTGTTGTTTTGGTCTTGATTTATCTATTAAAATGTACTCTATTTTTCTAAATTGGTGTGGGATTTTTGTTGTGTTTTTACTTTATTACTGCTTGAGGTGCTGCATAAATACTTTAAACATTGCCTCTAAGTTAAGACAGAACACAGGTTAATTTGGATTTGCTTGTGACTTCATCCTGACCAAGACTGCAGTGTTTTTTGAGTGGGCCCTCCTCCCCTTCAACCAGTAATCCAATTTCTTACAAGAGCTAAGAAGAAAAGCAAGATGTTGAGATCTGCAGGGTTCCTGCTTGGCTTTTTCTGATGGGTGTAACCAGTCCAGAATTTAGGTGCATTGAACGTACCCCTTGTTCCAGTGAGGATTTGATAATTTTCTTCAAACATGGGTGGGTGCAAGGATTGAAAAGCTGATTTGACTAGAGGTGATGTTTTGGCACCCCTGGGAATTCCAACGATTTGAGTGAGGAGAAACATTTTTGGTATCAACCAAATTGTTGCTGTAGTGAGTTTGTGGATATGTAGCAACATTTTCAGGTTCAGGCGTTTCTCTATCTTATTTCCCCTCAGTAGTTAGAAGAACACATTCTTGCAATTTTTATTTCAAGTTTGGGATTTATGTACATTTCACTGAGTTAAAGCATACATATGCACATTGAACAACGTCAGTGGTCTATAATTGTGGCATCTATCTGGGCCTTTAGATATTGAACTTTAGCAGAGTTCCATATGCTCTTGTAAAGTTTTGTAACATATAGGTCCACAAAACTGTAGTCTTTCCTTTCTATAATAATGTCTGCCATTTTGCATTATAATAAGAGATGGGAAGCTTATTTTCTACCCAGATATTTGTATCTGGAAATTGTTCCATACCACTTCCAGTCATCCTTGTTGCCTTCTGCATGTTTCTGAGGTTTACATTACAAATGGGAGTTTGAGTCAATACGTGATGATGTGTTTGTATATGGTGTCTGTCTCTGTACTGGGTACCAATTGGTAACTAAAACAAACTTTAGGTCAAATTTACCAAAGTGTCACCCAGCACAGCAGCCAAAAATACTGCCCTGCATTGCTTGACAGGGACTAAGCATGAGGACACAATATCTACATAGATATGGCCCTTTTCTACCTTCACGCCGGTGCAGAATTTTGCTGCTGAGCGCCACACACTCATCTTTGCACCATAGTGCAAGGGTGTGTGTGTGTGTGTGTGTGTGTGTGTGTGTGTGTGTGTGTGAGTCTAGCATAGGTTTTGTACTGGAAGGCTTACCTTCCAGTACAAAATACTATGCGTAGACAATTTTTAAAACATTTCCTGCTTTGTATGCATGCTTTACAGTGCAGCACACATGCATAGTCGGAAAAGAAAGGAAAAATTAAAACATTTCTCCTTTTAAAGCCTAATTTCATGTGGCGTTAATTTTTTAAGAAAAACCCTGTTGCAAATTTTGGGTAGATAGGGTTTTGCATTAAAAACCATTGGTGGTTGCATAGGAACGTCCATGTACCACCTATGGAACGCCTCCCCTGGCCTGAGAATAATGCAAGCATCTCATCTATAACGTTTTTATTGTTGCAGTAGATTCCTTAAGTGCGACAGTGTGGGTCCCATGTGCACTGTGCCACAGGACTCTAGATCTAATTCATTGACAAGACCTAAGTAGGTTGAAACCGGTGTGGGTTGCTTGTGTCCCGTCTGGATGGACCTGCTGTTTCAGTTCAGCTGGACTGCTCCTATTGGAGCAGGCCCAAGACTGATTTGCATATGGCCGGTCTCTGTCTAGAATGTCATCGTGGGGAAAAAACGTGGGATTGGATGCAGCCATAAGCGACTGCCAGTGGATAGGTTTAATTCAAGCATTCCAACATCACGTTGTTATTGTTGCATTAAGAGAAATCATAGCATGACAGAGTTTAAAATCATGGAATTCTGTTGAACAGGTATTTGTGCATGCCAAAATGTGAGCACAAGGGACTAGGGAGACTCCGCCACCCTCTCATCTTCTACAGAGTGTCTATAGTCAGAACTCTTTTGAAGCCTATTCCCTAACGGAAACATTTTTTGTTTGTCCAAAGCTGAATGGGAGGAGAAGGAGGCAACGGCCTCGAGCAAGATTCACACTGTACAAGTACCAGCACAAACAAACATGTGGAGCTTCTTGGTTCCAAAAGAGCTGAGACAAAGGGCCTCATTACGATGTCGGGCGGAAAGTCTCCAACCAGCTGTCGGAGGCTTTCCGCCCAACATCGTAGGTTTCAGTCCGACCACCGTATAAGGATGACTGTGGTCGGAGTGAATCCTGCGGGGGGAATTCTGACATGGTTGAGCCCGTCGGAGCATCTGAAGCCACCATAATCCCCTAATGACGGAAGAGCCAGGCTCGGCTCTGCCATCGGGATTATGATGACACTTTCTGACAGCCTTTTCATGTCGACCTTTCTGATATGGAAAGGCTGTCGGAAAGTGTCTTTGGAGGCCCCTAGCAAAGCCCCCTTCCCCCCTGGCCCTCCGCTATGTGGCCTGGGGGCAAACATCCCTGTACGTGTGGCAGGCACTGTGAGGGTGCCTGCCACATGGTGCAGGGATGTTTAAAAACATCCATTTACCAGTGGCAACTTGTGCTGCGGGCCTTTTTTGCCCGCCGTACAAGCTGCCATTGGGAAATGCATGTTTCTGACCGCCCATAGGGCGGTGGCATACAAATCCGGCGGCCAGAACTGCCGACCTAAGGTCGGTCGGTTCCAGACCATTACGGTGACATCGTAATGAGGCCCTTCGCTGCGGCACGAGGCACCCAGGTTACAGCAGAAGCCACTCCATGTTTGGTCTTAGGTACAGAACCATGTCTGTTTGCATCAAAATGTCTGTGGAAACAGCAGTGTGACAGATTTGTTGTATCTGAACCTTATGATTAGCGAGCTGCTGGCATAATTGAGGGCAAGCCGCGCTTTGCAGTACAACACCATATAATGCAAATTACTACAGTGGCATGAGAAGAGTGACAAATATTGCCAACTGAAGAGGTACATAAGTTATCGTGCCATACATTGCCTTTCCAGTCTGTCTCCTCTGAAGAACTACTTTTGCATGTTCCTTCCGGAGTCCTGTAAAATGAATATCTATTACCATCTATTTGCAGGTGTACATCTCTCATGCCCAGCATAGCCATCCACTTCCATGCATCAAACAAACGGTACCTACGCTGCTATAGATTTATGATAACAATACAGGGTTACCATGCAGATCTTGACAGTGACTTTTTTAATATTGACCCAAAATATAAAACCAAATTAGCTACAAACCCTTAAGGAGATAACAGGATCAGACATCTCTATGTCAACTGTCTATATGGACCACACTAATAATTAACATTCTCATATTATAACTTTTATTTTGTACTATGGTTAGGGGCAGGCGAAATATAAATTACACTGGAGTTTTTCAAGTAATTTTAGAAATTTTGCTTTATGCTTGTTATGTGAAATTCACAAAATTACACCATTATGTCATGTTGAGTAAATATGCACTATTCTCTGTGCAATATTACAGCGAGCACATGGGAATTACACGAATGGACAGAACACAAGCAGCTGTTGCCTGTGTGGCTTGTGCTTTTGTGGGGTTTTTAAGTGTAAAAAGCATTCTCTGCTGATGCATTTTACGCTAAAATATAGCTCTAAATGATGGATTTGCATTTTGTGTAATTATGAATAATTTTCACAAACATTCACGTAATTACGTGAATGCAAATTAGAGAATTTAGTGCAACCCTAATTATAGTATTGTGAAATTTTGGGGCATATTATCAAGGGCTTTATCGCCGCTTTAGCGGCAAGGGCTTTATCGCCCTATCAGCAAGCTGTCGCTAACAGGCGTTAGCGACAGCTTTCAGGCGTTAGCGGGCGGTTTTACCATCGCCTTGCATGCCAGCGATAATTATCGCTAATGACATGCAAGGTAGGCGTTCCCCACTAAAAGCGACTGAAAACAGTCGCTAACACAACTAACCCCTATTAACAAGGCAGGCGAAGCGATAAAATAAATCGCGCTAAGCGCGTTTATCGCTAGATTTTAACACCTGCTACTGAGGATGACTTACCTGTTTAAAGTATAGGAGGTGGATTGTCAGGCTGAATCCATCCTTGCGTTAATGCGAGACTATCGCTGCTTTTCCAGCGATATTCTCACATTTTGCCGCTATCGCTGGAAATGTTATCGCTATGGAGATAAACCTTGTTAATAGGGTATCTCAGCGATATTTTCCAGCGATAGGCGGCGTTAAAAAAATTCGCGCTAAGCGCGGTTAGCGATAAATATCGCTATTCCTTGATAATATGCCCCTATGTCTTTTCAGAAATCTCTCACTTCTTCCTTAACAAAATCAGTCTAAGCAATGGGGTGCCCCCTTAGAGCTGTACAGGATTAAGGAAAAACATATGATAAATAAGTAAGACCCTGATTTACAGAGCTATCTGTTCGCTAATGTTGTACTTAATTAAGAGTGCAGATGATTTGTTTTGTGAGTTTAAATTTATATTTTGTATTTTAACAAAAACCAATTTTTACTCACATTGTATTTCACTCACACATCCCCCATGGGAAAATGTTTCCCTCTTAGTGAAAAAAAGGTTCAGATGGCAATTGCACTTTTGCTATACCTGACCGCCCATGTGAAAGTACACTATATACGTTTATAAATACATGAATTATAACGTGTGTGAATACCATGAAGTTCACAAGAGAATTAAACACCTACACCTGGGAATCTGTGACTATCACAAATTTCTTTCTCAATTCAATGGCAGTCGGAATTTAACTCTGAATGTTGGAGAAAACCTACAGGAAAACATTTCTGACTTTGTTTTGTGAACGGGACATCACGTGTGGTGGTAGCTGAACATATGTACAGAAATAGAACCATTATGAAATGTACTGCATAGGGAAACCACTTCTTCAAGGACATTTGTTTCTAATGGGTTTGTTGCCATGGTTTCATAAATACACTTTAAAGATGCCAGGACAAGAGCGTCCTCATGACCTTGCATCTGATGATACTGCATAGCAACTGAACATTGGCGTGCTCTTATATCAAGCAGATCTTGCTACATGTGTTTACAATTATTGTAAGTCTTGTGTAGAAAGGGGCAACAGAGGAGCTGAGATAATCCCTGGTTCCAATCAGGAGGAAGTGTATTGATATACAACAACCCACGACAGAGAAGATGAGGAAGCAATGGACACCTCAGCAGCCAAAGTCAGAATGCTGGCAGGAGGGACCCAATACATTTCACATTCCAGAATACAAAATACATTAAAAAAACAGTGAACTTAATTAGATAGCTACATACAAATACATTACCAGAGATTAGAACACACTACATCTTGATTCCTCTAACCTACACAGTTTGATGTTTGCCAGTATTAGCCAGGTCAAGTCGCCAGTGTGTGTTCTGTCATTCCTTCTGTTGTAATTTCCATCTGCACATACCATTGCTGTTTATCAAGTAGTCTGCCTAGCGCTTGTTGTCCAAGAGACCTGTTGACTGAGCTTCTGACGGTGATGGTGCATACTAGATTCTACATTCCAAATGGACAATTCGGCAGGTGTAGTCTGGACCTTGCAGTGGCGTCAGCTGCAGGTAGGCCTCTCTCGTCTTGCGAATAAACTAACAATTTTTATCTACACAAGGTCTTTAAGGCTGATTCTTTCTCTGTTGAAGCATGTAATCGCTGAGATGCCTCTTTTGTGGCTGATTTAAATATTGGCGAAACTCAGTCACAATGGTGATGGAGTACCCTTTCTGTCAACCTGAAGGTCCGCCCACCTCATTTAGAGTCGGGCGAAATTTCAGTGTATAGACAGGCAACACTACTCTGTCTTCTCTGCCTTTATACACCTAGGATGGACCGCTAGAGTAAGGGCCGTCGGAGGTTTGGCCATGTGTCCCCCCACCGTACTTAAATTGCGAGGACAAATGGCCAGTTTTAACTGGCTATCACTGCTATAAAAACTGTGGTGCTAAGGGGCAGTGAAAACGTCTAAATGACCCCCACGCAATGGGAGAAAGCTCCCATGGCAAGGGAGCATTGTTCTTATTTTTCAAAAAGAAAATCCCACTTCAGGAATTTCTTTTGAAAATAGAGAAAGTTGGAAGAATGATATACGGCTCTGTCATGTTGACAAAGCTGCCCGTCAAATTTACAATACATTTCCAGGAACTGCTGTGACATTGGTTCTTGGAAATACTCGAGATGTTCTCAAGAGCAGCGGGCATCTCTGAATATGGCGGGCAGAGTACCCTTGCCATGGCAGGAGTAAAGTACTCAATGATAATTACTCTGTCCACCAATAAATAAATCAGCTCCTATATTTGGAACTGGTTTAATGACATTTAAATCCGAATGAATTGGCACATTTTAGAGCACTCTAAAAGTTGGTTAATTTCTCCAAAAATAAAGGCCACAAAAAGGAACTTCCTAGGCATGAATCACCTCTTGGTAACCACTTTGTCCCAAATATGTATATTTAAAATGGATTGTCTATCAACATGGACACATTAAAGATCGATGTAACTCATGCATATCTGTCATTGTACTAGAGTGGCCTCCCGCTGAAGAATATTTTAGAGATTTTGAGTGAATAATCTGGTGCAGGCACTGATATTGGTATATACATCAAAATGGTTATCACCGGTGAAACTTCTAGCTTTTTCTCAGCTTAAGATCAAGGGTAGCATAGAATCTGGTAGGAAGGTAGAGGTCTTTAACTCATCCTGTCAAAGGTACTGCCAATCATACAGAGGCACTTAAAGATTATCTGTTCTACACCCTTATCCTTCATGCTTCCAAACAACACCTGTTGAAAGCACACTATGCCATTCATTAGTTGCACCCAACTATGTCAATGCACAGCCCTTGGTTACCCACCCAACACTGCCCCCACAGTCTAGTTTGACATTCCTGTGCCACAACCTCTTGAAACTTTTCATCTAAGAGCTCTCCAACTTTCAGGATCCTCCTCTCCATAACCCCCAAAGGACAGCGTTAGCAAATGAACCGCTTCACATCCATTTACCAACCTTTTTTGTCACATAATCTCCTGTTTGCTTACTGATAGCCCTCGTTCATTGATTCACTTCAAAAGGAACCATTATTCCTAGCCAGTACAACCACTTACTGGCCTGCTACCTGACCAGTATTTCTGGTCAATGACTCCCACTGCCTAAGCACTACCTTTTAAATATCACACTCTGATCTCTTATCAACATGTTAAGTGCCCTTGCCATCTTTTGGCCCATCTGCACATCAATCCACTTGTCTCTATCCAGCCATAATCCTCTTGCTACTCTGCCACATTCATGGGTTTAGCTCTTTCCAGTTATTGATTTTATCCTTCCCAGCCACAGGCAACTCATTTCCCATGCATTGACTTTCCTTGCCCCAACACTGAGTAGCAAGGTCCAGAAACGGAGTCTCCATGAACTTCCACTAAACTCATCTAATCTAATCACCAGCACAACTCTACTCAGTTGCTCACTTTCCCTACCCACCTACTTACATCTCTGGATCAGACCACTGACTTTTCTGTACAATGACTTCCGTTCCATACTGCTGAATTCCCATTTGACCACTAAATTACCCTGTCTGACCACTGACTCTCTGTGTCTAGCCTCTGATGCTCCTATCTAGCCAAGAGACACCTCCTACCCAGCTACATACTGCCCCTGCACAGCCACTGATAAACCATGCTTAGGGGCTGACACTCCCTGCCAAGTTTTGACTGCCCATGTGCAGAAAATAATGCCCTTTCTTCCTTGCAAGTAATACTAAAACATCCAGCGTAAACGTCTCTTTTTGTCATAGGCGTTAGGCTACTGACTTTACAGTGGGCACTAATTTTCTCCACCAAGCCCAACTTCTTATTCTGCCAGTCTAACAACCGATTTTCCTCTGTTCATGAAGATTTTCCTGTCCAGCCCCTGAGCCCCCCTTCTACGCCCCTCAGAATTCATCAAGGATACCTTCAGTGATACCATAATTAAAGATGCCACGGCCCTATAAAAGTGGAAAAAATGGTATATAATTATAAACGGATTTAATTTAACATGTCTCAAATCAAAACTCTTCAATTAAAAGACATGTCTATAAAGGCCTTATTAAAAGACTCATTTTCAAAGTTCAAAGCTAAACCAAAAATAATTCCAAAAATATTACAAATATATGAACTAAGCAACGCAATCATATCAGATGACAGATAAAAATACATTTGTTCTTTAATGGAAAATGGGGATAGAACCCAAGAATAAATGTTTCTCAGAGCTGCCCAATAAAGTCTATGGTGGTAGAAAATGAAAATGTTGTTCTGACTTTCTTTAGCAGGACTTTGGTCAAGGAGAGACACACCTGGTATGTGTTAGAGGGTGAGCACCCTGAACACAGCTTTTTGCACATATGCACAGATGTGCTAAACGTTGCCTGATTTGAGGAAAAGCCTAAGGAGGCACAATTCAAAGGCATTTGAAACAGTGATAAAATCCAAACTGATTCCAACCATAACATATGGAGGCAAGATAATGCTGGGGGAGGAGCTTATAATACCTATGTATAAACAAGTGTTTTCAGCTACCGAAGTCCACTTCCCCAACTCAAGTAAGACTTGAATTTTCCTTGATAAAATAATCATTAGCTAGACAAGGCGCTTTTGTTAAATGTCATCGATTACGGAATGCCCCTGAACATTCATTGGCACATCTTGCTTGGGCAGAAATCAACTTGCAAAGGAGGAATAGTCAATTTGCCACGTATCTACTAAGCAGTGTAGAGAACCTTGATATTTCAGATTTATTGCAACTGAACACGACTGATTATACTTTCAAGGAAACTTTGAATAAGGGGATCCAGCAGAAAAGCCGCCTGGAGAATAAAATAAAATTGGTAAAATGAGCACATGTGTGGCTGGTAATAAAATCCTACAATACCAACAAGGAACAACCCTACTTTGAGGCAGCATTCTCATTGTCCATCAAGAGGAACTTTTTTAAAATGCAATTTGGATTCCTTCCATCTCTTGACTTCAATACCCAAGTGGCAGAAGAAGGCCCAACCGGAGGTCACATCGTGTCGCCTATGCCATCAGGCAAATGAAACGTTCATGCATATACCTTGTGTATGGCCCAGCCTATTAGCACATCGGACGACCTTGCTGCGTAAAGAGTTTTTAGCCCTGGAAGTAAGAACTTGTAGGCTGGCGGCCATAGGGGCTTTCAACCAACTGAATTTTATGCTGAACATCCGATTGATGCAATTGTTAGCAATTTTTAATAAGCAGATAAAAGCACTGTAAATAGAGATATCTTTTGTGGTTTAGATAGGGTATAAGCTTATGTGACTCTAGAAGGACCCTATTTTATGATGGGCTGCTAGGGGTTGAAACTGAAAAGGAACAAATGAGAGCAATTGACCCCTAGCCCAGTGTTACTGTGATTTAAGTTAAATGGAAGGGTTGCTACAGGACGTGTACCAGGTAGCTTGCCCCCTATCCCGCCTATTTCAGGGTGTTCAGCAATGGTTAGTTTGAATTAAGCACTATGGAGTGCGTGCTAATGCCTCATGGACACTTTTCCCTTGTTTGATTGTATAAGATTTTCTTATTCTCCTCGAGCCTTTATCATCCCGGTAGGACCTAAGATCTAATTTTAAGTTACTTTATAATCAGGTCTTTGGGTAATGATTTATTGCTTGCTCTTTTGAACAGTATGTTTTCACTGTAATTGGCTGAAGCTGTCCTATAAGAAAAACTAAAGATTAGAATAAAATACTTTTTCTGCTAATTTGTTTTTGTGATGAACTACGGGAATGATTAAGCCACGATTTTTAATATTTAATAAAAATCGAATTCACTGGGGAAGTCGGATTCTTGATAAATATTTATGAAAAGTAACTTTTAAAACTTACACTTTGTCTGCCTGAACCTGCAGTAGGCTAATTGGCATTTGCCTGCCAGCAGCAGGCCCCTGTCAGCGCTTCTACTTAATGAGGTGTGAAAACATCTTCTGGAGTAGAAATATTGCCTTCGGCAGAAAAACCTAGTTTTGAGGTATGTGACCCTCCTCAGCCCTGGATGTGCACTAGTGAGGGTCCAGAAACTCATAGTTAAGTGTAAACAGACACCCGGGGAAGAGCAGCCACTGTTCCCTGGGCCAACTGTACCCGACTTGGTACCAACCCAATGGGAAGGGCAAGCTGGTCCAAGAACCAGTTTGGTGGAGGTTGAGACAAGGAGACAAAAGAAACCTCCATGGGCACGGGGGTGCTGTTGACACTATCTTATCAAATAATCAAAAGATAACGTGCCTCGGCAGGTTCGGAGGCAGTGTTGTCCTCAGGAATGTATGAGGAAATGAGCCCCCCCCCCCCAAAGAAGGTTAGATAGTCAGCAAATCAAATAGCATAATTTATTAAATAAGCCTTATTGAGACAAGGTTTAAGTTAGAAACCATGAAGGTTTATTAAATAATGAAAGTTCATTACAGGAGGCAAAAAATGGTCAGTCTCAAATCAGGAAAAATGCATAATAAATCATATACAGGGAATTAGCATAAGATTCAATAAAATGGCAGAAATCAAATGCTTGTATTAGTTAAGAGCTGGCATTTAAGCTAATAGATGCACTATGAAACTAAGGGCCTCTCTCATGAAGAATCTGCAAATTATCCAGGGTATGCAATAAATCAATGTGAGTCAGCTTTCTAAGAATCAGGAAAGCAACACTGGCTCACCTCCAAATGAGCTGCCCTTTTTTATAAGGAAATATACAGTAAAAATCACTCAATCAGCATGAGGTGAGCAAAATCTTACATAGGCTCAGCAAATCATAATACAAAATAAAATGCAACAATACCTAACAGCATCCTTACACCCACCATCCCCTAAATTAATAATAACTAGTCCCCTTTTGTCCTAGCGTCATCAGATGTGACAATACTAATCTAGTTAGAGCAAGCAGGGTTACAAAACGTATTTCATACAATTATGACTTCAGCCCACATTTTGCTACGTGTGGAATCAGTGAGAAATGAAAACATGGTCAGGTTTAGGATTCAAGAGGAAGTCTGGGGCTAGTCTGGCTAAGCAAAGGAAAGCATTGTTCTGTAAAGTACAGCAAACTCATTTTGGTAGCAAATCATTCCTGTCATTAAACAGTGATTATTTATTAGTCATGAATCTGCTCTAACCCTTTTATGATGAATTTCACTCAAAATAGTGCACCGTGGGATAGTTTGCAGTAAGGCACAGAGGATGCATTGCAAAAGTGGACAGAGTTACCTCTGGGAACTTTTTCTTCATTGGCTAAGGAGTTTCCTGCAATGACTCCCACCCACTGGCCAGGGCTGGACTGGGAACCCAAAGCAGCCCTGGCAATATTCTCGGACCAGCCCCTGTAGAAGAACTGCCTGGTCCCCGGAGGCTGGAAAGGCTTGCCTGCAGCTTTTGTTACTGGGGGCTGATATTGCAGCACCACTGCAAAACCAGCCCCAATAACAAAACCGGCTCTCACCTCTACAAAACCGGCCCCATCCCTTCCAGCCTCCTGGGGCAAGTCCAGCCCTGCCACTGGCTAGTAAATCCTCCAAAAGTAGCACTTCACCCACAGCTCATCAGAACACATCTGGATCTGTGGAAGAACAGAAGAGGACTGTACCTGCTTTCTGTGATATGTGTTGAGACTTGAAAAGCAGGACCTCCTACCACCTGTGCCTTGGACTGAAAAGTGGACTGCAGGGTCAGTTGGCAGTCTTGCTAGAGGGAGCCAACAGAAGTACAACATGCCTTTTTCCTGGAGTGACCAGATGACCCGTAGCAACTGGACCTTGACTGGACCCCTCTGGTGGGCTCTGCAGGAGTGAGTCTTGACTCCTAGGTGCAATCCCTGAGTTCCTGGTGTCTTAGAAATGACCAAGGGAACTGGTCCAGAAAATCTGATATGTTGGGATTTAGAAAACATTTGGCCTTCCAAGATCTCCGGAGCATCACTGGGACCTTGCAACAGAGGTGTCAGATTTCAAGAGGCATTCATTGAATACAGGCTTGCCCATATGTAGGAGTTTTAGCTCCTAAAAAGAGACTGACCTCAAAGGTAGAAATGTTGTCCAGGCGAACGTGCAAAAAGTATCTAGCCAACAAGGGAACTTTGGTGGCTGTGAAAAATGTATTTTTCCACTCAGAGCTTTTCCAGCCGAAACCAACAGCTTCAGCGGGACCTCATCCTACAGCTGTCCAACTTCTTGAGGAATATTCCAGATACATTCTGCAACTTTGACCCACTAAAGGATTTCAACTTACATTTCAGGTATTAAGTCAGAAGGGAAAGTCTTTGAACAGGATCAATTCATTGGAGTATCCATCCTCCGCTCCATTGCATTCCGTGTAAAATGACATGTAGGTCCCGGTCAACCCTGAACAGTGACTTCTGATTGGTGCTTTATTTTTAGGTCTCACCTAGCGTTGCAGCGCACATGCGCTGCTCGCTCTGCGAGACATATTGTGGTAGATGAGATTTCAGCAGGGGACTTGAAGCCCCGCCCATTATTTTCTTTGGCTGGGGTCATCGTTTATGCTAAACGGTGGCCTCCGATTGAAAATGAGGCTTCTTTGTTACCGCCCTGTCTCCTTTTGGGACGGCCCATCCAGACTGGATCGTTTGCTTGACGGCTGTCGTGAGGGTATTTCTTATCTAAAGGAGGCGTGTAGTGATGGATCATGTTTCCGAAGTTAGTCTGTGCACGCACAACGCGCATGGCGCGCTTTCACTTTCCTAGTTCTTTCCGATGTCAAGTTGGCGCTTGAAACTCGCCGAGACGAAAGCCCCCAGCCACCAGCGGCACCAACCCGTCATCAGTGGGGCAAGGACAGGGGTGAGTGCAGCAAGCAGTGCCAGGCTGAGCTGGGTGCACCTCGAGTCAGACTGTAGCACCTTCATTGACACATTGGCACGGGGGTGGACGGCCTGGGCTGCGGTGTCTGTTCCCACGGTTACTGGCTTGTGCAGGGAAGCACAGAGCTGCCGTGGTTCGGGTCCAAAGCAGCTGAAAGGTCGCCTCCGCCGGATGGAGCATCAGGCTGGCCGCTGTAGGCTCCGATGAAAGGATGTGGGCGAAGCCACAGACCCGAGGCCCTTCACCTCGGGCTTGCACTGGTGGCACAGTAGAAAGAGTGCGAATCATTAAGCAGATCTGTCAACTCAACCTTCACTCGTTTACCGTGTGTGCTAGTCCGAAAATCCACATCACCTGCTGGAATCTGCACATACAGGGAGGGGCTTCACCTTTGGGTGTTAATTTTCTAAGTACAGCGACCTGCCCATCGAATAATTGAAACTTAGCATGGCTGAATTTAAAACTCACACGGCTGAATTTAAAACTCACACGGCTTTCATTGTAGGTGTGCAAAATATGCAATGTTTGGGGGGGTTGCGAAATTCTCGTGTTTTCGTGGCCTTGTGTGGATTACGTGGAATCTTGTGTTCGTTTTCTCGCAAGGTTAAATGCAATGTGCAAAAAAGAGGCCACACGACGTATCGGCAGGAAAATGCCTTGTTGGAAGATTCTCCATCAAGTCTCCCGTGGGTAGGACATTTCATGCTACCATTTCGCACTTTTCACGTGACACGAAACCCCGATTTACACCAGACTGCGCCGGCGTAATAAAAACTTTGTACACAGGTATAAGAGACGCAATTAAAAATGGTCTCCTGTGCGCTTTCATGTACGCTCCTAGGCGCCCGTCATGCAAAGCTCTTTGCTATATTTGAGCATTCTTTGACTGTTCTAGATTTCCCAACAAGTAGTTTCCATTTGAACTCTAAAGTAAAATGGAAGTATAATAAAGGAAACGAGTTTTGGCAAAGTCAGCAGCCATTTCCATGTCTGTCAGCATTAATATTGCCCCCACGCAACCGCCCAAACGCCGGTGCTCTGCATTGACAAGACCCCCGCCCCCAAAGCCCTGCAGACTGAGCAGTTTCTAGTTTTATTAATAGAAGTAGATGAATTATCCTTTTAGAAGTTTTATGTGATATAAATTTACATGTATTAGCAACATTTTATTTATATAAGTTTGATATTATGATTTATTTGCTGTATACTTCTACAATGTTTTGAATTTTCTTTTTTTCTTTCTTGTATGAATATAAAATAAGCATTTTGTCAATATTTTAAATAAAAAAACTTTTTTAATAAGAGTAAATAGAGGAAACAGAATTTTTGTTAGTTTTTGTTTTTGGTAGTTTTTAAGAGACTATTCTGGTTCAGTGCACTCTGTTTGATAGATTTATGAATTAAGATATAGCACAAAAGAGATCCATGTGTTTTACAGTTTGCCCCCCCGCCCAAACGTCGGTTCTCTGCAGCATAAAGTTTAATTAAGTTTATACTTCAGACCGGCGCACCCTTTAGTATTACAAACACGGGCGGGGATACGAAAGCGGGAGCCGTGCTGAAGTATAAACTTAATGAAACTTTATGCTGCAGCACAGCGCCCGCTTTAATATTATCTATACAGGCGCCTCGCTATATTAAAGCATGTCGCCCGTTTTGATAATATGAAAGCGGGCGCCGTGCTGCAGCAATAAGTTTATACTTCGAACCGGCATACCCTTTCGTATTATCAACATGGGCGCCGCCACAGCTTTGAGCAGTAGGTCTCTCGACCGGTAAACACTGGCGCTTCTTCTGTGTTTACTTATATAATGTCACATGCTACGGGGTGTGCAGTCCAGACCTCGTAAAGGGGGCAGAGTGGGGGACGGCTACATTTTGCACACCCGACTACATCCTGGTAAGAGAAAGCTGTTGTGGGGGAGGGAGGCTGCAGGGCGTTATCAATACTCTGCATAGATGAACTTTTTTCAAATAGTTGTATATTGCCTTTCGTTAAGGGAAATTCCACTCTGCATTCGATTCCCATAAGTGAGCTAAGGGTTACTTTCTAGAATCATCCGTTTCTCCTAATTACCTCTTTCCTGTGAGGGGGCTCTCACTCAGCCAGAACACATTTTACCGGAGGACAAAGTCGTGTTAATTACCCCATTGCTGTTCGGGGTGGGGGGCGGTGATGGCCCTGAGGACGCTAATATTTAATTAATTTCTCTTTGAGTAAAGTGTGTGAAATTGAGAAACCCCTTTTCTTCTTTAATTCACCTCCTCCACCATATCTTTATTATTCTCCCCCTCCACCTCGATTTTTTTCTCTACTCCGAATGGGCACTTAACAATTACAAACCCCAATATTACACGCAACGTAAATAAACACGTCACGATTAGCGTTGGCGTGTCACTGCCCTCCTCCCCATCTCTAGTAGAGAGATGGACCTTCCCCGAATCGCCCCACTTGTGTTGGAAGGGTTGGACAAATCTCACAACGTTTTTTTCTTTCGCGCTGTTGCTTCAAAAGTTGCTGGGCGAGATAACGTTAACTATTGCTGCACGACTCGCCATCACCCACAAAATAATTTCAAAGTTTCTATAATTTCCAGACGCTCCTAATCTGAGATTTGATTCTATCCTATCCTAATCTTTGTCCTAGCTTTGTTAGTTGCTGCTGTTTAAGGGACAGTGCATGCAAGATTGCCATACTTCACTCTATTTTCACACCTTACATAAAGGAAACTTTTGCTATGATCAGAGACTAAGTCGGTCAGCTCACTTTCTTTCAGTGTTTACCACCATGCGCCCAATCCTAACATTAGAATTATCCCGAGTAGCTTACTTTTTAGGTCGAGCCTCTGCGGCGCATGCTGTATTGCAGTATGGACTTGAAGCCCTGCCCACTCTCCGCCCATACTTGTCATAGGCTTGTGTCATTGTCCTTCGTAAATGCTGGCCTCTGATTCGTTAATAGGTTTGCTAGTCCCTCCTTAGTACCCCCTTTGTAACCTCCCATGAGGACTGGCCCTTTTACTTTGGGTGTTTCACAGTACGTCTTATTTAGTCTGTAAGCACTATTTTCTTTAATGAGTTTGTCCTACTGCAGGCACGACATGCTTTCCTGCAACATTCAGCGCGCCATGCGCGCTTTCACAGGGCCCTTTTACAAAAAAAACATTTGTTTGTCAACTTCACAAACAAATGCTTTTTCTTGTAAAAGCGCCCCATACCGCGCTTTCACTTTAATAGCGGCCACGGACCTTTCTTTAGACACGGCTTGTCTAAAGAAAGGGGCGTGGCCTCTATTAACGTGAAAGCACAGCATGGGGCGCTTGTAAACAACAAGCATTGCGTTTGCAATGCAATAGGTGTCGCATTTTAGAAACTTTGACCTATTGGTATTGTAAAAGACAATGCCTTTTATTATTCCAGGTTTTTTAAACACATAAATGAAAGGCATTGTCATTTACAATGCCAATAGCTCAAAATCTCGCAATTGCGAGACCTATTGCATTGCAAATGCTTGTTTCTTGGTGCTTTTGCCCTAAATCTTTCCAAATTCATATTCCTTCCTACTCTTACTGGATTTAAGTTGATTTGGCGTCATTTTTCTTATTACAATTTTTCTATGTTTATATATTTGTTGAGGGATTTTTTTTGTGTTGCAATTTGACTTTAATTGCTTTGGCACCTCTAAGCACATTTTTCCTTAAGTTAAGCCTGTCCGCTCTGAGCCATGGCTATTATGGGTGAGCCCGTTTTTTTCTATTGAACTTGTCTGTAGGACATGAAGGATTTTGGACTTATTACTTTGGAAGGACTCACATCCTCCCCAATGAACAACCAATTGCCTTACACCACTTTAGTGCACCATGCTTCTCATAGAAAGAGAAGCGGATCACAGATGTAATCTGAAGATGTTTTAATGTCCTCGGACAAACTAATGACAAAAATCTCTTGATATGACTAAATTTCTATGCGTGCAAGCAATACAAGCAGGCCAAATAAAGAAGCAAAGTTATTGAATGTACATTGTGGTTGTCCATGTCAGTTGTATTTGAAGTCATTTTTGTGCAACATGGCCAAGGGCACATAATTGTTAATATGGTTTTGCCCAATTGCTTTACTGTTTTCAGAATGCAGTGTTGAGCTGCCAGACTATTAGTTATTCTGGCCCTAAGTTGTATCAAAGGCCAGAAGTGTAGTTGTGTTGGCACCAATCATAATTGGTGACATCCAGGTGCCCACGAGGGGTTTCTGGTACAGTGTCTTGAAGTCAATGGTTCTGACATCTTGGAGACCCATGACGCTGGTTACCTAATCTTCGTACACCAGAAGGGTGGTGTAACAATCATGTTCCTATTCTGGAAGCGTAGGAGTAATAAAACTCATGGGTGGCAAAAAATTCTTGACTACGGAAGTGCTCAATTTAAAAACTTTTTGGTGCAAAGTGCACATAAGTAACACAAAAGCTATGAAAATCACACAGTACTTCTCTGCTGGAGGGGGTGGTAATCTGAAAATCAGGACGTTTGTGTGCATTTGCACATGAATGTAATTTGTGTTGATTCAAAAGCTAGGAAAAAGCTGAGCACTGTATTCATTCACGTAAAAAGATCTCTCAAAGTACTAGCACAATACAGTTTCAGCATCACTCTCTAGGAAAAGCATGTCAACACTTCACTACAATATGCTCCTGGGTTACCAGTGTTAGGGGGTTTCAGAGTTACTTGCAAGAAAAACAAGCATTGGCATAGCCAATAGGTCTCGCTTTTGGGACCTTATAAGTATTTAGTTATGCAGCACAATATCCTTGGTGCAACAACATCAACTGTTGCATGGCTAAACACTTATAAGGTCCCAAAGGCGAGACCTATTGGCTATGCCAATGCTTGTTGATTCCTGTGATCAAATCCCCTTTTATGTACATTTGTGTCCTACTTAATGTATGGGGGTCTTTTAGTGTGCTATTTCATAAGTGTGAAATTACATCTAGCACATGAAACAAAGCTTCAATAAATTATTACTGCTTTATGTTTTAATCACAAACTCCGCCCCCTCAATAGGACTACATTGGCGACAGACACCTGCCATTGTGTGAATATAAACACATTTGAAGTAGACGCGATAAAACTGGGGTCTCATTCACGTCAAAACATCCACTTTTGTCTCCTAAGATTTACAAAGACCACACACAATATTATCACCATGGGAGATCACCTTACCCTCGGATAGGTTGTTACATATGATCCCTGCGCAGACAAAAAGTAGCTGTTAATGAGCCATACAGGTACATTTCAAAAGCAGGATAAGAATATTAACTGGGTTTTGAGGAGGCGCTCAGCCTAATGTTTGTACCATGAAGTGGAAGTGGCCATGAAAGGCTGAAGGTGCAGGTAACGAAAATCTGTTAGCAACTAAACACACGAGAGGGGCACAGACAAGAAATTCACACGAATTCGTTTTTTATTACCACAGCGCTAACTAGTTTTCTCACTCTATAAAGATGGGTAATGCAGAACTTGGAACCAGGTCGAGGAAGCATTGGAGGAGATATGGATGGAGAGCTTCAGGTTCTCTTCAAAGCAGACGGCAAGATTCCAGGCAGTTGAAAATAATGCTCATGGATGGTTAGTACGAAGCAGCAAGTTGTGATCCAGGGGCCAATGGGCACACAGGGGGTCTTACAAGGTTCGATTAAATCACTTAGTGATGGGGAAGAAGCCTGTGGCTGCTCGAAAACATGTTTGTCAGCTGTGTTTCAGACCAGTATGTGCTGGGAGGAAGACCATTTTATGCGACCTGCCAGCTAGTAAGTAGCATGCTTTTCACGATCCTGGCTAATAGGCAGAGCATCGCCATGGTTTCCAACGTTAACATAGGAGTTACTGAAAAAAGTGGCACCCACCTTACAATGGGGTGGTTTAATTTACCATAAAAGGAGGCTGCGCGGGGAAGAGCAAAATGTTTTGGTACATGCCGAGAGGAGCGGGGGCGAGCGAGCACGGCAGCCTGGGCTTTTGAAAGCTGACCAGACGCTCGTGCGTCATGGCCTTTCCCCGCACGGCCAGCATGTGTTTCCAATTATCGCGCCCGCGTCTGGGCACGATGGTTGGAAACAGATGTCTGCGCGCGCGTAACCACAGGGAAAAGGCCATGACGCACGAGCGTCTGGTCAGCTTTCGAAACCCCCTAACTTAAAGTCTCGCCAGAGCAGCGCTTGCGCGCTACTCGAGGCTCGACCTAAAAAAGTGAGGATGGTGCACAGTCTCATACAAATTGCTCATAAGTTACCGGCAACCAAGAAACATTTGCGAGAAAAAAGTAAGCAAATGTGTAGGTGTCTGAAAAAGAAAAGACTCTATGGGATGTGTCTAGACCAATAATCAGGAAATATACAATCTACGCTTGCGTAATAAATGAAGTGCATAGAAATACTCTTGATCTAATAAAAGTTTTTATAATTTGTGATTCATAGTTTCCATTTTAATAAGGGAATCTACCAGCTGAATCGACCAAAAGATTCAAGCTACTAATAGAATCAATCAATGATTGTTGTGACATGAATCAAACCAATTGTGGACACAGCAGAGACTTTAATAAATAAAAAGTACCTTTCACAAGCTCTAGACTGGTGCCTGTTTTTTGGTGAGTAAAGAGGCTTGAGTCTATAATTCCTCTCCAATATGACAAATATGGTGTGTTGCCTCTGCTACTCTCTCCAGTAAGAACTAAGTGGTGCATTTTAAGTTGGGCAGATGGCCCCCCAGCTCGTCCGGTCATTGGAAGGTATGGCCTCTGCTCTCCTGATGGAGGACCACCTGTCAAACCTAGCCTACAGTGATGTAACTTGTGCGGCTGCTAGAATGTAGGCTGAGTGAAATGCAGAGCAGGGGTCATGTTCGTTTCTATGCAGTTCCTTTGGTTTTCAAGAGGAAACTCCTATACTGGGAGTTTGGTTTTGAAAACCAATCAATCATCCCCAGGAGCAGAAATATTTCTCCTTGCACATAGTGGTCTTTGATTGATTTCTGTGCCTAGGACTGACAAGCAATATGGCAGTCCACCCGGGCAGGAAAATCGAGTCACAGTAGCCATGCTCTAAATAAAACAATGACAAGAGAAGTAACAATGGCTCCTGTGGATTAATATGGCTTATACTAATAAAAAAATAAGCACAGTGGCAATATGCAGAACTAAGTTGATGTCAGAAAGAAAGCTAGCCGCACACCACGAGGTAAAGCTAAAGCTTTTATATATAATGGTTACATGAAATGAACACCATATACATAAAGCTGCAAAAGTAGAATCATTATTGACAACAAACAATAAATGAACAATAGTGAAGGGTGTCCCAATGTGTAACGTATTGAACCTAAACTATTAGTGACATAACATGTGACATATGTGCAAGGTTTCAATGTAAAACATAAAGGCGACCATTGAAGACTTTAAACACTGTAATACACAGCACTTTATACAATCATAGGCGCTGGGTAATGGTTCGCCCTTATTTAGCTGTCGACGACGTTTCGACCCCGTTCGAATGTAGGGTCTCTTCAGGACTGGGAAATGTGGGACACCTAAAGGAATGGGATAGTATCAATGTGTGGCCAACAACAACTGCAAGCAAAGGATGACTAGGCACAGGAATGTAATGTACCTGAAGGGGAGGGCTATTGCTGCCAAACGTGAAAGAGGGTGGCACCGTGAGAGAAGTGAAAAAAAGATGACTCACAGGGACCCAGCCGGGCGCTGAGGACAAAGAAAAAGTAGCATTTACTTAGGGCGAAAGAAACATGATTGCAAATCTGGTGCGGTAAAATCAGCCCGTGTAAGGCCGGACGAACTTACCCCGTGTGAGGGAAGTGTTCGGCAAGCTTGGACGGATATCTGAACCGGGAAAGCCTCGGCGGTGATGAAAACACTCGGTTTGACCAGATTCTAATAGAATTCTGAAAAACGATGGCAAAAAGGCCCAGCGTTTAGTGAAGGGAATTTAACCAGCAAAGGAAAAGTTACTAAGGGCGGGGAAGCCTGCTCTTACCGTGATCTTGCTAGGATAGCAGTTGGAGATGTATCCGAGTGAGGCTGTAACAACGGAGCGTGTGTCTCCTTGTTAGGTGCAGTGACTAAATAAAACAATGGGCCTAATTCTGACAGCAGTCAGAGCGCAACGGACGGCTCGTTGGTTGCAGTCCGTCGGCCATCTGCTGCTGCGGTCCGACGGACGCATTTGGATGCGTTCAGTTGGAGGCGGAAGTCAGAGAGACCGATCAACGCTTTCTGACGGGCTCAAGGAGCCCGTCGGTTGGTTAGAAACTCCTCATAATCCCTTAAGGACAGTGTTTCCGCCATTGGGGTTATGATGTCTGTTTTCCAACAGCCAATCCATGTTGGGCTTTCTGACATGGATTGGCTGTCGGAAACTGACTTTGGGGGCACCTAGCAGGGCCCCCCTTCCCCCCCTGGCCCTCCACATTTGTGCCTGGGGACCCCCTATGGTGCCCCCTCAACATCCCTGCACTGTGTGGCAGGCACCTTGAGGTACCTGCCACACGATGCAGGGATGTTTACAAACTTCCATTTTTCAACGGGAGCTTGTGCTGTGGGCATTTTCAGCCCGCCACTCAAGCTCCTATTAGAAAATGGATGTTTTCGACTGCACTATGGGGCCTATTACGATGTCGGGTGGACACCCTCGCGGAACCGGGAGCGTCCCACCTCCGGTCGGCAGTCCGGACCTCCTGATTAGGATTAGACTGAACACTGTTAGGTCGCATTCCGACATTTCCCTATGTGAGCATGTATTACGGCCATAAACCGGCTGTAGTACATACTATCATAGGGAAATGGGAGGTGGTGTTAATCCCTGCACCCCGTGGCAGACACCTCAAGGTGCCTGCCACGGGGTGCAGGGATTAACAGGGCCCCTGACCGGATGCCGTGCACACAAGGGGGCCCTGCTAGATGCCCCCAAACACGCTTTCCAACAGGGTTTCTATGTCGGAAAGGCCAGCATGGAAACCCTGCTGGAAAACGTGCATCGTAATCCCAAGGGCATAAAGACCGCCCTTTGGGATTATGGGCCGGCCTCCATGGACCTACAGGCTCCTTGAGCTATCGGAAGCAAGCCGGAATGACCAGCCCGTTTAGTTTCCGACCGCCAGCATTATAATGCGGCGGTCGGAAAGTAAACCGAGATACTGCCCAGAAAGAGTCCAACCGTCGGTTGGAGCATTTCCGGTCCGAATCGTAATCGGCCCCTCTGTGCGGTCGCATCCAAATTAGGGTGTCGGAACGGCTGACCTATGGTCGGGCGGTTCCTTCCCTGCAACGCATCGTGATGAGGGCCAATGTGTATTCACTAGAAAAATCAGGTTGCCAAGCCTCATCCACTGGAGTCAGCTAAGGCTCCAGGCTCGACCATCGCAACTCCTGAGGTTTGACCACCACAAAATAGGACTGGATGACCTGTGAAATTGGTGAAGTAGGTCAACTGCCAGCTTATGGCTGTGCACCTGATGTCCCAAATTTTAAATGAGGGGATACGTTTGGTGAGATGTAGTTGTAGGATCTTGTGTCTGAATGAAGATAATCTGAAGGATTTCTCCTTTATAAAATACACCATGTTTGGATGCATAGATCTTTGTATTTGTTGTGACGCAACTAGTGTTGGTCAAGGTTAATGTATATAAAGGCAAGAATATAATTTGAATATTTGTTAATATAAAAATATAATATTAATTTAGGTTCACAGTATGACTCTCTACATGATAACCATAATTTCATAGACATCATTCAAAATCTCTTTTTAGAGAGAAGTACACATTGTTCAGCATATTCATGTTGTTCCTAAATATTAACGACATTGTGCACAGATTTACTATGATTTTGTATCATGGTTGCATCACTTTTGTAGCGCAGCGCTGACGCAAAATAATTTTGGGCATTTACTAGGCCACACAAAACCACTTTGTGTCGCTTTGAGTGGTTGAGTAAATACAAAGTAACTCAAAGCAGCGCAGAGCAGGGTAGGTGTTACATGGGTGGAGCATGGACATGTATTTTGACGCAAATCCAGATCTACAAAGACTTGTAAACCTGAGTTTGAGCCAAAATGGTGCGCCTACCCAACAGAGGAGTAACAAGGAATAATATCTTTACTTTCCTGTGTTACTCATCTTTCCATGTGTGCTGCCGCAGCACACATGGAAAGAAGAATATGTATCTAAGGATGTGAAGGAAGGTGTTCTGATAGTGGCTGCAGTCTACTACCCTTACTTGTGGAAAATATACACCTAACATTCTTTGGGGCTAATAAGTCCTGACCTTATCTGACCAAATTAATATCTGAATAATCATGGGCTAGTTGCTCTCTCCATTTGTGGAATAATCCTTCCACGTTTTTGCAAGGGTCGGTGCCACACCACCCTGACTCAGAACAAATTGATCAGAAGAGCTACGCAAACAGATATGATAGTAAAGATGAAAGACGTTTATGTCAGAAAACAACACGTCAATACACATTGAAGCCAAATTCATTACATTTTGTTTCACTGCAACTCCCAATGCGTATTTTCTTATTCTGTTTGAAATTCATCAGAGGAATGTTTCAATATAATTTTTTAATCAGCCAAATATCAGCACTGCTGTGTTTCAATGACACATCTCAACTGTCACAAATCCAGAGGAAGAAAAACCTTGTACAGGGCTGGCTTTAGCGTGCAACAATCTTTTTTGGCGACCCCCCCATGTCCTCCTCCTTGGATTCGTTCACTACCACCCCAAATCTCTCAATAGCCGCTCTCTCACATACAATTAATGTGTTTTAGAGTGCTGGTAAAGACTGGCTTTACTAATCCACTCAGCAATTCACATAAAATACAGATCTGTACTTTGCAGCAGGCATAATAACTCTCTGCAATACTTTATGGTGAGTCAAAGCTGCCACTAGACAAAACTCTGATCTCTCTCTCTCTCTCTAGCAAGAACATTAACCACAAGAGTTATCTTGACATTTTTATTGCTGCCTGAAACCTGGAGACACAAGGAACTCTGTAACAGGTGCTTTTAAATCGTAAGCTATTGCTAATCATAGCGGCTCAGTGACATCAGTGCCCTCCTCCAGGTCAGCGCCCAGTGTGGCCACAACGGTCGCCCCACCCTAAAGCTGGCCTTGACCTTGAATACAAATAGGGGCTGCAATCCAGTGGACCTTACTGGTCCCACACTGTGAACTGGACAGTTGGTTAGGCTCCTCAACAGAACCGAGTTGAAACTGAAGAAGAGCAATCTGTGGAGAAGCTGCTGTAAAATTGTTCTAGGGTAGGGTGCAAGGTGTCCCTGATTTCCCAGCACAGTCGTAGTCTTCACCATCCGTCCTGTCATATTTCAGTACATTTAGCACCTCTCGGTTTTTAGAGTGTATCAGCTGAACACAGAGGATGGCAAGTTTTCATCTCTCCCTGTGAAAAATTAGGTAGCGTCATCAAGTAGAAAATAATTTATTTAACGCAGATGATAGTGAGTGTAAAAGTTGCATTAATTCCCTATATTCCCTCACTATCTGTGTTTTTATGTTAGTGAGCACTGTCAAATAATTAATTCTGTGCCCCTCAGTCAATGCAAATTTTTGGTCCTGCTTCTATGTTCGTGGAATGTCCTGGTTCTTTGTTTTCAAAATCTGGTCACCCTGTGCTATGATAAGCAGCCGCCCCAGATTTGCTGGTACAGTCATAGTTTTTCACCATTTGTCCCAACAATTTTCAGTAATTAGCATGGCCCAGGAAGGCAAGATTTCATGGGTTTCAGGGCAGAATTAGTGAGCAGCTTGTAGAAGAAAACAATTTAGTTAACACATATGATACTGTGTTAACAATTTAATTCCCCTTAGTGCCACAATGCGCACATTTTCTATGTTCGTGACCACTGTTGATTAAGCCGGATTCCAATCTGATAATTTACTAGGAACCCTCGGTCAACTGGACCTTTTGTTACCTGCTGAGAAGTGTAAAGAGGAGAAACAACGTATTCTTTACAAGCTAACATGCATCAATTTAATCAAAATTCTGAAAGGATCACTGACTCCGAAGTTCAAGTTTAGGAGTTTATTACAAAACCAAAAATAGCTGAACATACAGACACCTCAGAACGAGGTTGCAAAAATACAAAGGCACTAATACAAAGTTCATCCTACGCACCAATCTAATCCGGTATAGCATGAAGAGAATGAGTAACTCCAGAAACACTAAACAGGCAATAACTGCACTAACATCTATATTAGTCTTCATTGAAATCCGTAAAGAAATCCGTTAGTCTATCCCTACTCTATTCTAAAGGGCATCCCTACTTAACTTTGCTCAAGCAAGATCATGAAAAAGGTGTCAGCTTGTGATGACTTCCTCAGAAGTACACTCACGTTGTGAAAATCCGTCTAAGTCTCCATCCTAAGAATCAATCTTTTCCTTTTACCCTCTTTGCTCTTCTACCTCTCCTCAATCAGCTCCTGCTCAATCTGCCCTCTCTGCTGACTACCTCTCCTCTGTCTGTATCTCCTCTCACCTGACCCTCCTCCCACGGGGCACTGTCCCTAATACAAAATGGACCTTCGTTAGGCCCGCCCAGGTAACACCTCTTCTGGCCAAACACCTCTTCTAGGTGAATTTCCACTAAAACTTGAAATCGGTCCAACGACGGTTGAAGTGTCCTTGGGTCTCAGGCTTCTTCAGCGCATCTTCCAATTATCAGCATTCCTGGAGACTTTGTAGCGGATCTCCTCCATACCTAACTCCTAAAACAAAAGCATTATTCTAACTAACGAAGACAATGTCCTTGCACCTGCAACGAATGCATGAGAAGGAAACAACCTTGCACGCACATGAATTTCGCTGACCGTCTCCAAATGAGAGCCTCACCAGGGGAAAATACAATTTGGTCCTACAGAAACCAGCTAACATAAGAAACCGCATAGGCCTTTCTTAGCACGAAAGAGTAAATACTCCATCAAGGCCTTTAACATAAAATTAAACACACATTAATACCACATTTATAAGCACTACATTTCATCATTGTTAATTAAACACAATTAATTACTTCGACATAATGCACGTTTAAATATAATGCCTTACATTTCCTCTAAGCTACTTCATTAACATTTCATTTACCACTGATTATTACATTACGAATTCTAACTAATATTAGCGCACACATAAAAATATAGGTGGGTACGGACTACTCATGGATGTAGGGTACCCCTACAATTTTCAGAATATCTTTGCGCTCTATCAGTTCCCCCTCTGATGACTAGTGTCATCAACAAAATCACAATTCCCTGGAGAAAGAACCGACCTAAACAGAGCTCGTAGCAATTCTTCCTTGTCGGAACCTTTCCAGATTCTTGATATTCTCATAATGACTGTCCTGCAGTCTAGTCATCCTTACTTCTCGTGCCCTAAGGGACCTTTCGACCTGATTCGCCTTGTACCACTTATAGGCCCTCACAAAACCCCATAGGCAAATCACACAGACCACGATTATAAGGATAGGTCTCAGATTGTAACCAAGAATACCTTTTCCTAAGCTCGCAAACCAACTCCCCACTTTACCAAATCCCTTTCCAACTTTCTCCCAAACGCCCTCTTCGGTCAGATCCTGGATCTCATGATGAATCTCAGTGATGTTACTTATATACTTCTTCAGATCTTTACTATTATCTGGTATATAAGTACAGCACTCTTGCACCTTCAGCATTTTACAGACTCCGCCCTCGTTTGCCAATAAGACATCTAAAGCAAGACGGTTCTGCATCACCATTGTCCTTATCGACAACATCTATCCATCCACAAGCAATAGTGATTTAGCTGTATTCGTCGACAATCTGTCCACAACAGTCGCCAGCTTTCTAATCTTCACATCATTCAAAACCACTCCTAATCCTGGTATCACAGCTCCAAAAATATCTCCAATCACCCCTCCTGCACTTGCATCTCTCCTTATCCTAGAATGTAATCCTCCCTCGAGGAGTTCCAGCTCCTCCACATGATAAATCTTGGGGAAAACAGCTGCCAGGTAACAAGTACCATACCAATTGGCAGGCAATCTCACATAAGCGTTTTTCCCACATACGAAGTATACTGTTGGTACCACTTGTACCGGACCCTGCAAAAAGTTCTTAGCTGACTCTTCCATGGTGAAAACGTGATCACACGCACTCTGTCCCACATAAACCTTATCATAATAGGTCTGGACACGTTTCACACACAGCTTCCCTTTTTGCACCAGATCTAATGCTATAGGGCCATAGCTCCCTTTCGCTCTGTGAGCTAACTCCTCCTTCGTCCAATCTAATGGACTTTCTCCAGTGTTACGTGTTTGTGTTAGTTGTCTATACCTATCCTCTACTTGATCTACAAACTTCTTTTCTATCTCTGTTAGTGAACAGGTTAGGTTATGTCTATGTGCATAAGCTGTATCTAGTGATTCAGTCGGTATGAAATACTTCCCAATTCTATCTTCTTGCTTGTAATAATCATACTTGTTCAGGTGCTTATATACTGGAACTTCTGAAAGCACTGCATCATAATTGGAAAAGAAGTATTGATAATGACCTCTCCCATAAAACATGCTAAGCAACAAACTACATGAAATCCCATAAGTCAACGGAAGATGATGATATCTAATACCCTCATCCACTGACGCAGGCAATTGCATACACACATAACAATCACTCACATCCATCGTTTCAATGTATTCGTACAGCAGCTTGGCATACGCGTTAAGCTTAAAATCACTTCTAGACAAATCTACATGCAATCTACGACTATTTTGATCTAGCATAGCCTTTTCAGCTCCTATGGTGTCCTCTTTCTTGCTAGAAGTACTAGGTGTAGGTGTCCCTTTCACCTGCACGACTTCTGGCTCATGTGAAATAGTAACTGACATTATAATAACTATAACTATTTGTTAGAAATGGGGGTATCTAGTTGGCAAGGGCTTGCACCTTTGTCCAAGTAGGGACCCTTCTTCCTAGTCAGGATAAGGGAGTTACACTCCCAAAATAACCCCTGCTCACCCCCTTGGTAGCTTGGCACGAGCAGTCAGGCTTATTCTAGAGGCAGTGTGTAAAGCATTTCCACATAACCAACAGTAATACAGTGTAAGCACTACAAACGGACACCACACCAGTTTAGAAAAATATCCAATATTTTTATATACTTAAAACAAGACCAATACGATAAAAATCCACAGTACAGTACTTTAAAAAATCTTCAGTTATCACTGTGTCCTTAAAAACAGTTCCTTGATGTCGATAGCTCCGTCCGGGGCTATCACGGCGTCGTGAACAAACAAATTCAAACAGTTCTGGCTGACCGCGGCGTCGCGGGTCAGCTACGGTGTCGGGAAGACCCGCCAACAGTACCTTTCAGAAATGCAGGGCGTCGATGACCTCGCGGAGAGCTTCCGAACACACGGCGTCTGCAGGCGTCGGTTCCGGAGGTCGGTGCGGCGTCGTCGGGGCCCTCGAAGTCACCCGCGTTGCAGATCGATATCCTCTCTGTTGAAGTCAGGAGCGCTGGTGTCGGCCGGCGTCGGGTGCTGCGGTGCGAAGTGCAGCAGTGCGGCATGCGGTGCCCTCAGGTCGCGGTGCGAGCAGCAGCTCGGTGGCGGCGTCGGATGGCGTCGTCGGTGAGACCAGGGTCACGGTGTGAGATGAAGGCGGGGCTCGTCACAGTGCTGGCAGGTCACAGTGCAGCAGCGGCGTCGTCGTTGCTGAAGCGCTGTCGTCGGCTGACGAACTTGGAGTTGATGGCACCGGCGTCGGTGGGCCAAGGCTGTGGTGCGGAATGAGGGCGGTGCGTCATGTAACTTACGAGCGGTGCCCCCGAACCACGGTGCAAGCAGCGGCGTTGAGTCCGGCGTGGAGCGGCGTCGTCGGGGATACCACGGCATCGTCGAGAAGCGAGGTGGTGCGGAGTGCGGTGCCCACAGGTCGCGGTGCGAGCAGAGGCTCGGTGGCGGCGTCAGCAGGCGTCGTCGGTGAGACCAGAGTCGCGGTGCGGCGTTGCGGCGGTGCCCTCTGCGGTGCCTTCAGGACACGGAGTCGGCAGCGGCGTCGTAGACGGCGTCGGGCTTGAAGTCTTTGCTGTTCGTGAGACTTCTTGAACAGGGGGCAAGCTCTACCTCAAGCCCTTGGAGACACTCACAAAGTAGATTGCAGAAAGTTCAGTTCCAGTCCTTTCACTGCCCAAGACAGAAGCAGCCACTGCAGGCCCACACAGCAAAGTGGTAGTTCCTCCTCACAGCTTCTCCAGCTCTTCTTCTTGGCAGTCTTCTTGATCCCAAAGAGTTCCAAAGTTCTGGGGTTTGGGTCCCCCTTTTTATCCTTAATTTCTCTTTGTTCTCTGAAGGCAGAGAGGCCTTTGCCTAGTCCAAACCAGTTCTGGTCAGTCCTGGAGCACTTTGTTGACAAGTCTCCTTCTTTCCTTTTGCAGTGTAGGCCAGGGACATCAGACACCACAGGAGGTGGAGCCAGCATTGTGGAGGGAAGGCCCAGCCCTATTCAGGTCCCAGGTGCATCTCCTCCCACCCATCTACATGTAGATCTTGCTATTCAGCCCTGTGCTGACTCACCCTGTCTCCTGGCATCCCCCAGCCCCTGTCACTCACACTCCAGACAAGGAATACACAACCTAGCAGAGGCAGGCTTGGATGGTTAGACAAGAAAATACCCACTTTCTAAAAGTGGTATTTTCAAACACAGAATGTTAAAACCAACTTCACTAAAAGATGCATTTTATCATTCTGAGTCCAGAGCATACTAAACTCGAATTTCTACCATGTTCCCTGGGTCAGTTAGGATAAGCTGTAATAATCAAAACTGCCCATTCTGGCCTATGGGGAACAGGTAGCCTTGCAATAGTGAAAAACAAAATAGGCTGTAATTCACTATCAGGACATGCCACACACACCAGGGCATGTCCTACCTTTCACATACAATGCACCCTGCCCACAGGGGTACCTTGGGCCTACCTTAGGGGTGACTAACATGTAGAAAAGGGAAGGTTTAGGGACTTGCAAGTGTGTGCACTTGCCAAGTCGACATGGCAGCCCCAGGCTGCACACAGGCTCTGCAATGGCAAGCCAGAGTTACACTTTACGGGCTGTTTGCGTGTGTGGCACAATCCAGTGCTGCAGCCCACCAACAGCATTTGATCTATAGGCCCTGGCACTCTCAGTGCATTTTACAAGGGACTGACACATAAATCAAATAGGCCAATCATGGAAACACCAATCCATAACACATTTTATACAGGAGCACTTGCACTTTCCCACTGGACAGCAGTGAGGAAAGTGCGCAGAATCATTACACCAGCAAAAACAGAGTCAAAACCAGGAGGTCAGAAAGCAAAAAGTCAGGGGTAACACGCCAAAAGATGCCAAGTCTAACACTATTGAAACTATCACTCTCACTATGAAAGTACCTATCACACACTTGGATGTACGGTTCGGATTTCCAGACTCCATTTTCTTGTCAGTCGTTCAATTTAGAGGATACACAAAGTCTCTTCTTTCCACCTCGGTTTGCTGCTCAAAAGTTCAAGCAAAGTTCATTGGAATTCTGGAAATTTGTTCTAAGTTCAATTTTTCCGGATTTATTTACACAGTCCAAAAGACTTCCCTAGCCCTCTTTCTTCTTCTATTGAAAAAGCCCTAAATTTATTCTTCTTCCACTCGGGCCAAGGTTATCTTCTTTTGAACACCTATTTACAATGCACAGTTCATTCACAATCTACGATAAGTTCAGATCCTATTGCAGCTAGAACATGTTGCAAAATCTCAAGACGAACATCTACCAGTTCATGAGGTGATGCTTCAAATCCAAACGTTGGGAAAACTAATTTATGCAATATCAGAATTCGCACCTTGCTCAAAACTGGAGGTTTTGGGACCGTGATTGTCAGCACTCCTTCAACTTCGAGTCCTGGAACTATCAGTCCCACATCAATTTTCAGTAGAGGATTCCTGCTGATCACAAGCACGGACCTCAGCCTCCCGGAACTCACTACTCCCGGCATCAGTTACTGCGTAAGTCCACTCCGGGGCAGCGTATCTCTGGCAAGGCACTCTTGTCCTTCTTGACCTTCTCGGACCTTCTCGGTCTTGCTCTTCTTCGCTCACTTCTGATTCAGATGTCTCGGACACAGGGGCGAGATCTCTCTCAGGGGCCAACCTCAGATTCAGCCTTATTTGTCTTTCAGGCCACGATTCTTCTGCTCGATCAGCCCTTTTGCCTTTCTCTCGAACCCTCTGCGCACCACTTCCTTCGGCTGAGTCTGACTCTATATTACCCGCAACGTTACCTTCTTCCTCAGAGTCAATACCTGGGTTGTGTGTAGCGTAACCCTCCTCAGCCTGGTCTGGTGAGCCACCAGCTTCGTCAGCAACCCTCACAGCTTAGCTTGTCCTCTATAGTGGCCCTGACGCCACCGCTGGATTTTCATTCACGAGAGGAGCTGTCTCTTCCAAGGGTTCTGAAACTCGACGAGTATGGGAAGCATGTATCCAATTTGGCAATCCTCCGCACTTCACCGCTGTGTTCGTTACCAGTATCACCTGGCAAGGGCCTCGCCACCGAGCATCCAAACAGCTCTTTCTCACGTGCTTCCGGACTAGCACCCAATCTCCCGGACACAGGTCGTGGCAGAGATCTTGTGAAGCCGGAACAGCAGAAGCATCCACCTGCTGAGACATAGAATGGACCACATCAGCTAGTCCTTTGCAGTAATCAACGATTAAGTCATCAGTGATGTTTATCAAGGCTGAATACGGTATTGCTGGTAATCGCATCACCCTCCCCATAATGATTTCGTGCGGGGAAAGACCGGTCCTCCTATCTGGGACACTGCGAACACTCATCAACACTAGAGGCAACGCATCAGGCCACTTCAGAGATGTAGACGAACACACTTTCGCCATCCGTGCTTTCAAAGTTCCATTAATCTGCTCCACTATCCCAGAAGCCTCTGGTCGATAGCTACAATGAAGTCTCTGATCAACATTTAAAGCCACGCAAAGCAATTTCATGATCTCACTGTGGAAGTGTGTTCCTCTATCCGACTCCAATGAAGTTGGAAAACCGAACCTAGGAATCAACTCTCTCAACAGTAGCTTGGCCACTGTTAAGAGTATCACACCTTCGTGTTGGGTAAGCTTCCACCCATCGTGAAAAGACACAGACCACCACTAAAATGTATCTCAATCCGTTACACATAGGCATCTCAATAAAGTCAAGCTGTATCCTGTTGAAAGGTCCTCCTGACCTCCCAATGTGACTCAGTGTAACTACAGTCTTCTTTCCAGCATTCATTTGTTGACAGGTAATACACCTATGACACACTGCTTCAGCAAACACACGAAACCATGGATTGTACCACATTTGTCTGAACACTCGCACCATCGTATCTCTTCCTAGATGTACAGCACCATGAATTTGCCTTGCCATCGGGCTCAATAGGTCATCAGGTAACACTGCTCGACCATCACTTGAAACCCAAATTTTACAAGGGACTGACACATAAATCAAATAGGCCAATCATGGAAACACCAATCCATAACACATTTTATACAGGAGCACTTGCACTTTCCCACTGGACAGCAGTGAGGAAAGTGCGCAGAATCATTACACCAGCAAAAACAGAGTCAAAACCAGGAGGTCAGAAAGCAAAAAGTCAGGGGAAACACGCCAAAAGATGCCAAGTCTAACACTATTGAAACTATCACTCTCACTATGAAAGTACCTATCACACACTTGGATGTACGGTTCGGATTTCCAGACTCCATTTTCTTGTCAGTCGTTCAATTTAGAGGATACACAAAAGTCTCTTCTTTCCACCTCGGTTTGCTGCTCAAAAGTTCAAGCAAAGTTCATTGGAATTCTGGAAATTTGTTCTAAGTTCAATTTTTCCGGATTTATTTACACAGTCCAAAAAGACTTCCCTAGCCCTCTTTCTTCTTCTTCTATTGAAAAAGCCCTAAATTTATTCTTCTTCCACTCGGGCCAAGGATATCTTCTTTTGAACACCTATTTACAATGCACAGTTCATTCACAATCTACGATAAGTTCAGATCCTATTGCAGCTAGAACATGTTGCAAAATCTCAAGACGAACATCTACCAGTTCATGAGGTGATGCTTCAAATCCAAACGTTGGGAAAACTAATTTATGCAATATCAGAATTCGCACCTTGCTCAAAACTGGAGGTTTTGGGACCGTGATTGTCAGCACTCCTTCAACTTCGAGTCCTGGAACTATCAGTCCCACATCAATTTTCAGTAGAGGATTCCTGCTGATCACAAGCACGGACCTCAGCCTCCCGGAACTCACTACTCCCGGCATCAGTTACTGCGTAAGTCCACTCCGGGGCAGCGTATCTCTGGCAAGGCACTCTTGTCCTTCTTGACCTTCTCGGACCTTCTCTGTCTTGCTCTTCTTCGCTCACTTCTGATTCAGATATCTCGGACACAGGGGCGAGATCTCTCTCAGGGGCCAACCTCAGATTCAGCCTTATTTGTCTTTCAGGCCACGATTCTTCTGCTCGATCAGCCCTTTTGCCTTTCTCTCGAACCCTCTGCGCACCACTTCCTTCGGCTGAGTCTGACTCTATATTACCCGCAACGTTACCTTCTTCCTCAGAGTCAATACCTGGGTTGTGTGTAGCGTAACCCTCCTCAGCCTGGTCTGGTGAGCCACCAGCTTCGTCAGCAACCCTCACAGCTTGGCTTGTCCTCTATAGTGGCCCTGACGCCACCGCTGGATTTTCATTCACGAGAGGAGCTGTCTCTTCCAAGGGTTCTGAAACTCGACGAGTATGGGAAGCATGTATCCAATTTGGCAATCCTCCGCACTTCACCGCTGTGTTCGTTACCAGTATCACCTGGCAAGGGCCTCGCCACCGAGCATCCAAACAGCTCTTTCTCACGTGCTTCCGGACTAGCACCCAATCTCCCGGACACAGGTCGTGGCAGAGATCTTGTGAAGCCGGAACAGCAGAAGCATCCACCTGCTGAGACATAGAATGGACCACATCAGCTAGTCCTTTGCAGTAATCAACGATTAAGTCATCAGTGATGTTTATCAAGGCTGAATACGGTATTGCTGGTAATCGCATCACCCTCCCCATAATGATTTCGTGCGGGGAAAGACCGGTCCTCCTATCTGGGACACTGCGAACACTCATCAACACTAGAGGCAACGCATCAGGCCACTTCAGAGATGTAGACGAACACACTTTCGCCATCCGTGCTTTCAAAGTTCCATTAATCTGCTCCACTATCCCAGAAGCCTCTGGTCGATAGCTACAATGAAGTCTCTGATCAACATTTAAAGCCACGCAAAGCAATTTCATGATCTCACTGTGGAAGTGTGTTCCTCTATCCGACTCCAATGAAGTTGGAAAACCGAACCTAGGAATCAACTCTCTCAACAGTAGCTTGGCCACTGTTAAGAGTATCACACCTTCGTGTTGGGTAAGCTTCCACCCATCGTGAAAAGACACAGACCACCACTAAAATGTATCTCAATCCGTTACACCTAGGCATCTCAATAAAGTCAAGCTGTATCCTGTTGAAAGGTCCTCCTGACCTCCCAATGTGACTCAGTGTAACTACAGTCTTCTTTCCAGCATTCATTTGTTGACAGGTAACACACCTATGACATACTGCTTCAGCAAACGCACGAAACCATGGATTGTACCACATTTGTCTGAACACTCGCACCATCGTATCTCTTCCTAGATGTACAGCACCATGAATTTGCCTTGCCATCGGGCTCAATAGGTCATCAGGTAACACTGCTCGACCATCACTTGAAACCCAAATTCCATTGTCTCCCTTCTCACATCCTGATCTGACCCATACATCACTTTCCTGACCTGGAGCTCCTTCCTGCAGGCTCTTGAGTTCTTCCCAAGTGTCTGCCATGGCTAACATCATGTTGAGCTCGGTTCCCTCTTGGCTCTCTCCAGTGTAATCTCCAGTAAATATGCACCCTTGTTCAGCGCAGAAACGTGCAATTTCGTCCGCGTACTTATTTCCAACAGGCACAAAGTCCATCCCCCTCCCATGTGCAGTGCACTTTACCACTGCAATTTCCCTGGGACATTGCAACACTTCTAACAATCTTCTCACATAATCTCCATTTCTGATGGGAGATCCAGATGAGGTCAAGAAACCCCTCTGAGACCATAGCTGTCCAAAGTCGTGAACCACACCAAACCCATATTGGCTGTCGGTATAGATGGTGATTCGGATCTGATCAGCTGCCAGACAGGCACGAGTCAAAGCAATGATTTCAGCCACCTGTGCAGAGTATACTCCTTCCAGGCAAGCAGCTTCAACCACTCCAGTAATGGTACATACAGCAAATGCTGCTCTCAAATGACCCACATTGTCTCTGAGACATGAACCATCGACAAAGAAAATTTCATCAGGGTCAGACAGAGGTTCATCAACAATGTCGGGTCTTGGTTTGGTGCAAAGTTCAGTCACATCAAGACAGTGGTGGTCTTCACAATCTTCATCATCTACATTTGGCAATGGTATCAATGTAGCAGGGTTTAAAACAGAACACCTCTTCAGAGTCACATTCTCCGCGGCAAGTATGACTTGCTCGTAGCGTGTGAGTCTATTATTCGTCAGGTGCTGTGTTTTAGTCCTTGTCATCAACAGTTCAACAGAATGCGGAACGTAGACAGTCAAAGGATGGCCTATAACAATGCTTTCACACCTTTCAATGCTGACACCTGTTGCAGCAACGGATTTGAGACATCCGGGCAACGCTGAAGCTACTGGATCTAAAGTAGCTGAAAAGTAAGCAACTGGTCTACGGACACCTCCATGACTCTGAGTCAGGACTGACAATGCGCAACCTTCTCGATCATAACAGAACAGTGAAAAAGACTTATTGTAGTCAGGCATCCCCAGAGCCGGAGCACGACACAAGCCCTCTCTCAACTCCAAGAACGCAATCAGACAGTCATTGTCCCATGGTACCGGATCACTCACATCATTATGCGTCAGTCTCTGCAGAGGCTTCGCCTTCAGTGAGAAACTGGGAATCCATTGGCGACAGTAACCAACCATTCCCAAGAACATTCTGACTTCCTTTTGAGTGGTAGGCACAGTCATGTTCATGATCGCCTCAATTCGATCTGGAGACACTTTCCTCTTGCCTTTCTCAATTCGATGGTATAAGTACTGAACCTCACTCAGACAGTACTGCAACTTGTTCGGGGACACCTTGTGTCCATTTTCTCCTAAATGATTCAGTAAGGCAATCGTGTCGATCCTGCAAGCATCCTCCGTTTCGGACGCGATGAGGAGATCGTCAATGTACTGCACGAGAACAGAATTCTGTGGCAGTACAAGACTTTCAAGATTCTTTTTCAAGATCTGATTAAAGATTGATGGACTCTCTGTATACTCTTGAGGAATATGACACCACGTTAACACACGATCTCCCAGACAGAAAGCAAATAAAAATTGGCTCTCCTCGTGCAACGGTATCGAAAAGAATGCTTGGCACAAGTCAATCACCGTGAACCACTCGGCTTCACATGGAATCTGGAATAGTATCACTGATGGATTCGGTACCACTGGACAACATGGAACCACAATCGTGTTGACCTTTCGCAGGTCTTGCACGATTCTGTACTTCCCACTTGGATTCTGCAATCCCATAATGGGTGAGTTACATGGACTGCCCATTATCTCCTTCAGGATTCCCTGCTGAATCATGGATTCGATGACAGGTTTTATCCCTGCAATCGTTTCAGGCGACAGATTATACTGAGGTGTTCTCGGAAACGTAGCATTTTGCTTGACCTGGATCTTAACTGGCTCAACCCCTCTGATCAATTCGATCTCCTCCCCTGTAAAGTCCCACACATCCAATGAAACAGAGTCTCTCAGGTCAAGTGGAAGCTCTTCCACTGTCAACACAGGGTACATCTCTATACAGAAATGCTGATTTGCAACCTTGAAGGTGGCATCTGTGAGAAGTTGGCCTGGTATATGCTGTCCACTAATTATAGTGGGCACCTTGCACCAGTCCAAACAACCCCTTATTGGAGATAGGTTAAAGACAACCTTTATTGAAAGCTATCCTAGTGGTAGCTATGGAGAGCAGCCTTCAGGCTAAGTCTTGAAGGAATGTAAAGCAGCTTGTTTTACCAGTCTATAATCTCTTGAGTGACCAAATGAAAGAGGACCACACCAGGTATATATATAAAATATATGTATTTAGTCTTAAACACACCCCTCTAGTCTCTTTATGAGGCTAGAGTTCGAAGTACATAAGTTACAAGTCAGTTATCAACAGTAATAGCACAAATACACATTTGAGCCCTAGGGGCGTACCAAACCATATACCAATAAAGTGGTATAAGAACCACGACTGAGCTAGACACAAGGCCTAGAGCCTGTAGAAGTGCTTGGCCCTCAAGGAACCACCCAAGGTAGTGACACAGGGGACCCACGGGGGACGCGTGCAGTGTGAGAACACAGCCGCGAGCCGCCGTTGACTTCTATGGGGAATGTCGCGGTTGGAGTTTTAAAGAAAAAGGACACTTAGAGGAGTACTTGGTGCAAACCCCTTTAGAACTAGGTTGTTCTAGAGTCTATACCCACGGGAGCACCGGAGTACTCGAGTTACCTCACCCAGGGAAGTCGGGTGCATAGGTGTCTTTCAGGGTCGGGTTTCGTCGTCGTTTTCAATGGCGATCTGCTGCAAAGTGCTGCTGGCGACCAAGTCGAAAGTGTTCGGGTGGATCCAAGGGTGGATCAAAGATCTGAAGAACCTGAAAGCAGAGGGGACAGAGTCTGGGTCACTAGCCAGTGACCAGGAAGGCGATGAGCAGATGCCCACCGATGTCGGGTGCTTCATGTAGGTTGACGGTCGTCTTGACTCTTCAGCCATGAGGTCCAGGAGGCGTCGACGACAACCAGGAGCTGGATTCGAGCTGTCCCACGACGTCTGTCGATTGCTGGGGTGTCGGCGACCGGATTGGACCCAACAAGCCTTGGCAACGGCAAGTCACGTGAAAATAAAGAAAGGACGTTGATGCAGACCAGAAAGGTCTGGGGGACTCACCCAGCGAGGGTAAGTCAGGGCACATCTGGAGCAACCAGGGAAGCCCAAGCAGAAGATGAGTTGCCTTCGGGAGGGCCCACTAGCCAACGGACTAGCGACCACAAAGGAGCCTCGAGTGGACTCACTTGGAGCTGGCTCACAGGACACTCGTAGAGTGGAGGCCAGTGATCTTCGGTGCAGTCGGTGCTGGAGGCGGGGGCTACTCGGAGCCCAAAGCACAACTTCGTGGGAGACCAGGAAGAGGATGCACTTGCAAAAGTACTCGGTGTCTAGGGGTCACGGTTCCACGTTACCCACGACAGCTACGGGCCTAAGCTTTGCTGGGGACTCAGGCCAGCCTCGGGGAAGTCTGGAAATCCACCTCTGGTGATGCAAAGACTTCGGCGTCTGGCGGGAGCTTCAGCGATGCAGACCGGACAATTGCTTCTTAGGTGCCTGCCAAGCAGGGGAGTCACTCCTTGACCCCAAGGGAGATTCTTCAGTCCTCTAATCTTCAAGTAGAGCGTCGAAGGTCCAGGATTCAGTGTCCAGAGTTTCGTCCAGGGTAATCTAAAGTCCTAAGGACTGGGGTCCCATACTTATACACAGTTAGGGGGTTGGACATACTCTGGGGACCCACCTATGGGAGGGTCAGGGAAGAGGGGTGGTTACACCCATTCCCTTTGTCCAGTTTCGCGCCAGAGCAGGGGCAGGTAGCCCCTGCAACCAGTTTGAACTGGCATATGCACAGGGACACCAAATGTGCCCCCAGTGCAGGACTTCAAAGCACCAGAGGGTGCTCCCGCCCAGCCCCAATACACACTATCCTGTCTGGGGAGGTGGTTACACCTCCCTGTGACAGGAAACCTATTGTCCAGGCCTCCCCTGCCGGAGTTTCAGTCAGCAGCAGGAGGCCAGACCCGTGTCTGTGGCAGCGGCATCCATTTTGTGATGCCAGGGCTCTGGAAAGAAGTTACCGGGTAGCCCAGTGTGTACATGTCTCTCCCTCTAGAAGGGTGGAATGCTACCCCCGCCGCCAGGACTGGCGGGGGGTAGTATTCCAAGATGTTTGACACCAAACACGACATGTTTTGGTGCAGCCAGTCCAAAGTTAGCATTGTACCGCGAGGATATAATGCACTTAAGAGTATATGGTCAGGCTGTACCACAAACAGCATCAGAGGAGGGACTCCGAACGCTGTAGAGGGGCTCTGCTCATGCAGGGGCACCCTCTCACATAAAAACCAAGCACTCTGCCTTCAGGATTGGTAAGGCCTGCCATAGGAGTGACTTATAGGTTTATATGTGTGTGCAATGGTAGTGATATAGGTAGCCCATACCACTGTAAGGGGTGCATGCACCACCTTACCCAGGCTGCAGTAGCAGACCTGTGGTGTCATTTTGGATGGCCTTCCAGGGGTGGCACAATACATGCTGCAGCCCCTGGTAGGCCTCAGAGGTACCTATGCCCTGGGTACATAGTATACCATATACTAGGGACTTATAAGGGCACTCCAGATTCCAATCAAAGATGTACCTAAGGTACATGGAAACCATTTTAAAGAGTAAGCAGATAAACTGGGGCCCTGAATAGCAGGGTCCCAGTCCAACTAAGTCAAAAACCAGCAAAACACCAGGAAAAAAGTGGGGGTAACCATATAGTCAGATTCCACCTTCCTACAGCATCGTCATCATTTGTCTGAAATTCCACTCCCTTTGGGGTGCAATAGATGGTACAATTCAGTTTGCACAACAGATCACGTCCTAGCAAACAGACTGGACTTGAGTCGCACACAACAAATTGGTGTCGATCTCGAAAAGTTCCTATTCTCACAGGAATCGGCTCGGTCAAAGGGCTATTCATCTTCTTATTTGCCACTCCTACTACTTGGATTGATTGTCCCGAGAGGGGTAGGTTGGGAACTACTGCAGATCTTACAGCAGAACGGGTAGCACCAGTATCAACCAAAAAGGTGGTGGGATGACCGTCAACATCCACCTCGACAAACGGTCCCCTCTGGTCTACCTCTAAGACTGCCCCAAGAGCACAGTCTTCCTCCCCCCTCAGGCACCGTCATGCCAACGGGTCTGAGCTGTAATCATCATAATCCTCGAAAAGGGGCATCTGCTGGTATGTTCGATTTTCCTGTGGAATTCTCGGAGGTTGCGGAAGTTGCGCCTGCGGGGACACTGTCCCCCCTTGCATGGACCTGGGTCTCGTCACTGTATTGACGACCTCAGATGCCTGCACTGTCTCTCCCTCTTGTTGCATTTGGTTCGCTGGATTCGATCTACACTCGTGTTTCCAATGCCCGATCTTGTGACAAAAGTGACAAGCAGTTGTCTTTTTCAGTGTTGCCACATCCATCCCTGTCTTAGGGTCTATAGGTTTCCCCCTTCCTGGACCCTGCCCATTCTGGGTCCCTCCTTGATTGTTTCCCTGTCTTCTCCCTAATGTCCCTCCACTTGGCTGTGTCTGCAATATTTTCCCTGTCAGCATTTTGCATCTGGACTAGCATTAGCTTATCTTTAAGCTTCCTATGTTTCGAATCCACTTCATCGCTGCAGTACCTTGCGTACCGCAGTATCTCGTCCACTGACTTGTTCTGCCAGCAGATCAAATGCTGCTGAATCATGAAGCTGATTTCTGATCTTAGACCCAAGACGAACTTGGAAACAAACTGTCCCATGTCTTTGGGGTCTAACATGTCTAGCCCACTGTACTGCTTAAAGGCTTGTAAGATTGTAAGAGCCTCTCGTAATATTCCTGTATGGACTCTTTTGGTTCCTGAACAGTTCGATCTATTTTAACCCAATCAATATCCTGCGGTGAGATTTTGGATTTCACCATGTAATTACTTGCTCAAACTTCTTCATAACAATTGGTGAAGGACCATTGGTAACCAAATCCCTGTCTGGTTCGGAAGTTGGCCAATCAACTGCAACTTTACAAGCTGCCCACAAATCACTTGGTACCACAATATCAAACAGTGTATTCAAGTCAACCCACAACACCTTTGAGATTTTAACAAAACGATCAACCTGTTTGTACCACTCGACAGGCTTCTCCCTCAGCCGAGGAAATTCGTTCGTGAATGCTGCCAAATCACCTATACTCCAAGGCACATGCACATAACCTCCGTTCTGTACCTCTCGCAAAGGATAATTCCCTACTCCTTTCATCCCCCCTCCTGGAGGCGGTGTCTCTCCTATACTCTTTTTAGTGGTTTTCTTTTTGGACCATCTTTCCTCCCACTTGTCAAGCATGCTCCATGCGCGGATCCCTACAATCAGTTCTCGAATGTGAGTTCTTAGCCCTATCACTCTCTTCTCTTCCAGTTCCTGGTCATTGTACTGTAACCTATGACTTCCCTGCAGCGTCTTAGTCTTGGATATATCCACCTCGTGTGTTCTTGCCAATTCTGTCAATTTCTCATGTGCTGACCTCACCTTGCGAGTTACATCTTTTGCTACAAACAGCAACTCGTCTGGTCCATAAAGCTCTACTCTTTCCAATGGCAGGTTCCCACTAATTATCTCATCTACCTCAGCTTTTAATCTCATCACATCCAGCATCTTTGCTCTTATAGCAGTTTTGAGCATCCCTCGACTTGATGAACCACTTATTCTCCATTCTCATTGTCCTGATCCTCACATCGGTTCCCTTCCTCTATATTCCCTAAGACTGGTCGACTTCCTATGTTCCCGCGATCCCAGTCTCCTGTCATCCTATCATTAGGGTTTCTCACTGGTGGTTCCCACATCCTTATGTCAGATCTCGAATCGGCTAAAGACCTTGGTCTCGCCGTTCTTACCTCTACCTGTCCTCTAGAGGAGTCTGCCGTGGCTGGAAAAGGAGTACTTGATTCCACGGGCCTCGGAAGGTGACCTATTCCACTCACTATGCCATTCCCTCTAGAGCCAGTCCCTTCTCCTGCTACTGATCGTGCTAGACTTCCATTTCTTGTTTGATCTGGGTCATATACTGACACTATGGGGCCTATGGTAACAGGTACTGTAAGAGCATCCGGTAGCCTTGTAACAACTGTAACTCCATTAGCTTCGATGCTTGCTGGTGTGTGTGTTCCTATCCCTTCTGTTCCAGTTGATATTCTTCCGACTACTCTCGCTCTAGGTTGAGTCTGCGATTCTCCAGTTCCCTCCGTTGATACTGCCTTTCCCTCTTCGTAATCTGGATTATATGGAGGTGGTCTTTCTGATAGCAATCTGTCTAGCAAGCTGTCATCTGTGTCACTATCGTCTTCCTCACCCCACTTCTTCTGAGCCTCTCCTACATTTATCAGCAACGGATATAGCCTATCCCCTTCAATAGTTTCCACCCTCCATCTCTTCTCCAATGCATCCCATCGCGCATCCTGAAACGCCCTGATTGACTTTTTCACTCTTTCCTGGCTTCTGTCTCTTTTCCTATCATGCGCTGCTCTTATCCATGCATGTAGTGCCTCAAACTGTGTTGGTCTGGTTAAAGGTCGCAATGAAGACATCACCATTTTCAATTGGTACAACGCTTCCAACCTGAAAGTGCCATAGCGCGGAAAAGTCAATTCTCCCTCATGTTCAGTCATTTTATGCCAATTTTCAAGCCAAATTATAGTATGCAATCCCACATTCGTAGCCATGTAATGGGCTGGGGTATCCTCGGGTGGAGCTTCTTCTCCCCCCCCCCCGAGTAACCACTCGTCTGTCTCCTCTACACATATCTCGTAAAACTTTGAAACATTTCATGATAATCAACGTTTTCTTCTCTTGTTTTCACTCGACTTCCTGATGACAATCCACCAATACCAGCGCGACTTCACACCAACCGACCTATCACAGCGCGACACTCTCTGGACGTCACTCTTCCTCCTCATGCAGCAGTTCCCCTCCTTTACAATTTGTCTCTCGCACTCTCACGCGTCTCACTCATGCTCTGAAATAACTGTTTGTCCACCAAACGACCGATCAGTCACTTCTCGGACTGTCTGTCCACAAACGACCGGACAGTCTCGTAATTGTCGACCTCAACTCTGGCAACCGTCTGTCCGCGAACGACCGGACAATTGCTCCAGACTATCTGCCCACGAACGGCCGGACAGTCATGTACTTAATTGATAGGATCCAATCACTCAATGTTCCACATGCAGTAACCCACGACCTGCGTCGGTTACTCACGCACTCACACACACGTTTCCCTATCACCGGTGGGTTAGTCAACGACGTCTCTTGACTCCCACAATCACTGGTCAGACAATTTCAACTCTGGGTGTCTTCTACACCACAATCTCTTATCCCGGGATATCAATAAATCAAGTCTCATGGACCGCACACGTTCGGCCCGAAATAACAATCACTCAACTCTCATTCCAACTCCGCAAGACATCACTCAATCAAAACAACACCGCAATCTAACAGACACATATCCCTGTTCATACTCACTCCAGCACGAACTGCTGTTTCCGCCGCACCGTCACTCGCTGTCAATTTCCATCAAACGCTGTCATCCTCCGCTCACAATCCACTGGATAACCATCACTTGGGCTCTACGGGGATTCAATGACTACCCTTCTCTACTTCTCCCCTTACTGCAGAGGTAACCATCCTACACTGCTACCAACTGATTAAGCCGGATTCCAATCTGATACTTTACTAGGAACCCTCGGTCGACTGGACTTTTTGTTACCTGCTGAGAAGTGTAAAGGGAGAAATAACGTATTCTTTACAAGCTAACATGCATCAATTTAATCAAAATTCTGAAAGGATCACTGACTCCGAAGTTCAAGTTTAGGGGTTTATTTCAAAACCAAAAATAGCTGAACATACAGACACCTCAGAACGAGGTTGCAAAAATACAATGGCACTAATACAAAGTTCATCCTACGCACCAATCTAATCCGGTATAGCATGAAGAGAATGAGTAACTCCAGAAACACTAAACAGGCAATAACTGCACCAACATCTATATTAGTCTTCATTGAAATCCGTAAAGAAATCCGTTAGTCTATCCCTACTCTATTCTAAAGGGCATCCCTACTTAACTTTGCTCAAGCAAGATCATGAAAAAGGTGTCAGCTCGTGATGACTTCCTCAGAAGTACACTCACGTTGTGAAAATCTGTCTAAGTCTCCATCCTAAGAATCAATCCCTTCCTTTTACCCTCTTTGCTCTTCTACCTCTCCTCAATCAGCTCCTGCTCAATCTGCCCTCTCTGCTGACTACCTCTCCTCTGTCTGTCTCTCCTCTCACCTGACCCTCCTCCCACGGGGCACTGTACCTAATACAAAATGGACCTTCATTAGGCCCGCCCAGGTAACACCTCTTCTGGCCAAACACCTCTTCTAGGTGAATTTCCACTAAAACTTGAAATCGGCCCAATGACGGTTGAAGTGTCCCTGGGTCTCAGGCTTCTTCAGCGCATCTTCCAATTATCAGCATTCCTGGAGACTTTGTAGCGGATCTCCTCCATACCTAACTCCTAAAACAAAAGCATTATTCTAACTAACGAAGACGATGTCCTTGCACCTGCAACGAATGCATGAGAAGGAAACAACCTTGCACGCAAATGAATTTCGCTGACCGTCTCCAAATGAGAGCCTCACCTGGGGAAAATACAATTTGGGCCTACAGAAACCAGCTAACATAAGAAACCGCATAGGCCTTTCTTAGAACGAAAGAGTAAATACTCCATCAAGGCCTTTAACATAAAATTAAACACACATTAATACCACATTTATAAGCACTACATTTCATCATTGTTAAACACAATTAATTACTAATTCGCGTGCAATTTCGACATAATGCACGTTTAAATATAATGCCTTACATTTCCTCTAAGCTACTTCATTAACATTTAATTTACCACTGATTATTACAACACGAATTCTAACTAATATTAGCGCACACATATAAATATAGGCGGGTACGGACTACTCATGGATATAGGGTACCCCTACAATTTTCAGAATATCTTTGCGCTCTATCACTGTCAATTAATTCATTCTGTGCCCCAGAGTGGATGAAAAATTGTAGTCTTAGTTCTACGATTTTGGAATGTCATGGTTTGTTTTTCAGAATTAGGTCACCTTAAACTGTACCTGTAGACACTTTATCATGAGTGAGCAATGTAGCTGTAGAGTGACACTGATAGCACGATTTAGAATTGGGTTGAGAGACTATTAGACATTGGAATGGTGGCGTAGTACCCTCTCCGCCAACCTGAAGGTCAACCCACCACATTTTTGTCAATTGCAGAGACCACCATGTCTCTGCTGCCGACATAAACCTCAGACGGCTTGCTTGAGTAAAGGCTGTTGAAGGTTGGCAATGTGCTCGCCCACTCTAAATCATAAAACCTGGTTGTAAGTGGCAGTAAAAACTTCAAAATGCCCCCATCATCATGGGAGAAAACTCCTGTTGTGAGGGAGACATTGTTTTTTTTTCTAAAACAAAATACCACTTTGGGTTTTTGTTTTGGAAAGTAAAATAAAAATGTAAGTTTGCTGTGCAGCTCCGTCATGACGGGTGTTCCTGCCAATGCTAGAGATGTCCGCTGGGCCAGAGGACATCTCAAAATTTGGCAGGCAGGGATTCCTTCAGGGCGATGGAGTGCTTTGCTCCCTGAAGGAGCACCTCCAAACTCTAAATTGGCCCCGTTATATCCCGCATAGAGGCCCTAATGTAGACCCGTTCATACATGCCCTAAAATAGATGTATTCATATTTACCCTAATATGGTCATATTCGTACTTGCCCCATTATGGTCATGGCCGCATATGCCCAATTATGGTCACAACTGTACATGTCCTATTATAGTCATGATTCCTTATATAGGCATGATCTTTCACCTACATTGGTCCCAGCTAGTACACAACGAGCTCTGAGGGATGAACGTTATCTATCCTGTGGTTTTGAATACAGCAGGGTTCTTCCAAACACAGGCCCACACTGTACTCATTAATTATGCATGGTTTCTAAGAATACACCACCGGCATAATATGTATGTACAAAGTTCACCCCTGACGTCTTCCTCATGTCCAATACAAACCATACTGAGGACCGAGACTCTTTAGGGTATAAATACAACACATCTTGCCCCGGTAAGGCAGAGGGAACCGAGACTTCCATGCTGACAAACTGACCAGAGACGCTGAGGCTCCTGCATGCAGTCGCTCCAGCTGACAGCGGTCTGACACAGCCCTGACGGGGTGTCCAACTCAAGACCAGGACGGGGTCCCACACTCTCTCTAGTCAGGTATGGGGGTTCGACTAAATCCTAGGAGGATTCTTGGCTCTTAGCTTCTAAGACCTACACACATATGCTAGGTACACACAGGTACATCTAGGTAGGCATCGTAGGAGTACGCGCACTTGCATAATGCTTTTATATTCATGTATGTACTCATGATTATCGCAATATGGTAGAACTGTTCTATCCCTTTGCTTTTATCGTATTGCTGATAATATATCTCTGCTATTGTCTGCTGGTTACCGCAGCACATATATTTTACACTAGAATAACAACTGTTCAATAAATGCTTATTGAAACGCCCGACTGTTTATTCTGTGTAACTCTCTGAGACAAACCGAATAAGTGAGCACGAATGACTGAGCGAAAGGCAGTACATTGTTTCCATGATTCTGAGGGAATCAGTGTTGTCATGATCTAAGGTTGCCAGAAACTAATCTCTCCCCGATAAGAGGAGACACTAGCGGCACTGTGAGCTAGCTAATGCAAACCAGGCTAACGTATACGGTGGGGGTGCACAGAGCCGGTCTGCCACCAAGCCCGCAGTATATGTTATCCAAACGCGCAGGTCCTGCAGGGGTACTATAGGAGCTACATGACATGGCGCCACCAACGTTGGTTTGGTACTTATTTAACAGTAGAATCCGAGTAGTTCAGTCGCGCTATTCTCAGAGAACCTCCTCACAAAACCACAGAGACGTCTGGAGTGGGTGGGCACAAAATCCACCGCAGCTGAGTAGTACGAGAATACTATTTATTGGCTGTTGGTTATTCAAGCTTGAAGGACATTTAGTTCCTACAATTGTGCACTTACACCTTATTTTAAAATACTCTTTAATCTCCCTCCTTCCAATTAAAAATGGTGGAAGAAACAAACGCAACAGGGAGAGTTACAACAAACCTCTTCGGTTTAGAAGAAGACCCTGAAGATGCAATACAAATTTCAGAAGGGCAGTCACCATAAAACTTCTAGAACATGGTTTAAGAGCCAGGGGTGGTACAGTAATTTTCGTGATTGAGGCACACGAATCTAATAAAACAGAGGTGTTCTATTCATGGGTTACATTCCCAGCAGCGAATGCAATTACAAATGTATTTCACTACTACCTAGAAGGTGAAACACCAGCGGACTATACTCCTTTTGAGGAAGTAGAGGTTCCGCTCACTTACCAGGAGCATAATTACTGGTTTAAAGGCGCCCTACCCCACGTACATGGAAGAGCAAGATTAGGCCCGCTCGGAGGAGCAGGAGCCACATGGCCCATATTAGCGGCATACACACCGCATCCTGACATTGACACAATGCCACAGCCAGACTTACTCGTACAACACAGAGATTTAATTAAAATCTACAGAAACCTCACACAATTTGTGATGAGGACTTTAACAGTTCAGCCTGCACCAGCTGCAGCACAAGACACTCCAGTCCAAGGTACAGCTAATAAAATAACTCCACAAACATTACACGCGATAATGGGCAAAATGCCAGCAAAACGCGAACAAATCCCATTCTGGATAGCTCAGAAAATAACTCAGCTTGAAGCAGTATTCCCGAATAATACAACCAGTGATAAACACAGAATTCTAACAATCTGCTTGCCCATGGGTCTCACACCACAAGTAGAGGACTGCACCTCTTGGGGTTCAGTCTTTGCTGCCATATATACCAGAACACATGGTATCCCGTCCTTAGCAGTAGTACCTGACGTATTGAGACAGATATAAAATGAGTACGGAGCAGAGTCTGCCCTTAATTTAGGGATGAAGTTGCTAAACAACTTTGAACAGGTCTCAGCCATAATACTAGCTAACATTAAGGGGGAAGCAGCTTCTGTGGCGATCCACCAACGCCTGAGGGAGTTCGGTCCAGAGGATCAACAACACGAACTACCCAAAATAATTGAAACTGCATATGCAGAACTAGGCAGAGACAGTTTGGGTGGGAAAGCATTAAAACCACAACTAGTGGGCAGTCCTGAAAAGGACACTGCAAAGCAGACACCTACTTCTTCTAAAAAGAAGTGGGAAAATAAAAAACAACAAAAATCTAAAGACACCAGATCTCAGTCTAGAGGTAGGTCTCCTCAACAGGAGCCCTCTGAAAGGAGGTATACCCTCAGGAATAGGGATAATATTAAAAAACCTGACAGGTATCAGGATATGTTCCTCTCGTTCCTTTCAGGGATCGTCAAGAAACTCCGAGAGGGAAGGACGGTCAGAACACAGACAAGAGGAGCGTACAAAGTCCAGAGACACGCAACGCGCTGCGGACTACGCACCTAAAATGAAGATAAACAAAAATCAAAACCTCAGTTCAAAAAGAAGAAGGTAGCAGGTCTCAAGATCAGACATGCCCAGAATTCTGAGGACACAGCTTCTGAACGGGGTATGGGCTCTGACGATGCTAGACAGCGTGGCAGAAGTAACGATAGCTCGCCAGAACCTGATGGAATTTCTGGTGACAGCGGAGTTGAGTGAGTATATCACGGTGGAAACACCTGATACTCGGGTAAGTGTCCCACATAAGTTACATGAGATAACACTCTGGATGGAGGGGGACAAGCCCAGAAAAGTTAAAGGGCTATTTTGGGAGAATTTGTCATCTGGTTATGACATCCTATTAGCAGAGCAAGACTGGCTGCCAGCATTCGTCATGGAGTGCCCTAGGGGAGAAACTGTAATTTTTCCAGCCTTTTCCGACCTCGTTCCCATTCACCTAAAACATGCATATGCGCAGGAGTGGGCGGTTGCCCTAGCTCCAGCATTATACAAAAATCATACTGGTTGGGATGAGGAGTCAACCCACCACGTGATCCCGTTAAACGTTTCCCCAAATGCCCAAAGGCAATACCCTATAAAGCAGGAAGCTAAAAAAATAAGTCAGGGAGATCCTAGGTCAACTTGAATATCAGGGGGTGATAGAAAATTGCACTTCACCTATGAACAATCCTTTGTTCCCCGTAGCCAAACCTGACAACACATATCGTCTAGTTTTAGACTACAGACATTTAAACACTTGCACAAAGACATTTGCAGTTCAAAATGCACACAGTGCCGCATTAATGAATAACATTGTGCGGAAAAAATACAAAACAACACTTGATATCTCAAATGGATTTTTCTACCAAAATATAGCCCCTGAAAGCAGGTATCTAACCGCATTCAGTGCGTTAGGGTCCCAACAGCAATTTTGCTGACTCCCCCAAGGGTACAAGTATAGCCCGGGGTTGTTTTCAGCAAGGATAACAGAGTTACTCCAAAATTTGGATGAAGAAGCATTGTCCTATGTGGATGATATTTATCTGACGGACGATGACTTAAAGAGGCACTTGACCAGGGTGAGCACCATTATTATGGGATTCGCCTCTGAGGGCTATAAATTTAATTTAAAAAATCAAAAATTGCCCACCTCAATGTCCTGTTTTTAGGATACGAGCTGTCAAGTGAGGGGAAAAGCCTAGCAGCTAACTTTTTAGAAAAGTGTGCGCTGCTCCAACCTCCAAAATCATTTAAGAACTTACAATCAATTCTGGGATTCCTAAATTTTGGTCGAACATACATTTTGGATTACACAGAAAGGGTAAAACCTTTCTACGACTTAATAAAACCTGACTTTTCAGTTAGACAATGGACACAGGAACACACAAATATCCTGCGTTCCCTACAGGAAGACATGATAGCTTCTAAACATTTACAGACACACGTAAACGCACAGAACTTAGTGATCCGAGTAATAGCGGGTCAATGCGGGTACACTTATTTAACTTTTAATGAAGGTGAAACAGTACCCATCGCATACAAATCACACCTGTATACAAACGCAGAAATGCGTTTCACTTCAACAGAAAAAATCCTGACAGCAGTTCAGACCGCTGTAGCAAGAGAAAGAGCTCTGGCTCAGGGAAAGCACATAATTGTCGTGACCCCAGTACCAGCTTTAGAAGCTGTTACAAAAGCTAGCATTCCCAATGCTAAAGCCTTACATGCAAGATGGATACAATGGGCTAATTCTCTTACTGCAACGGATGTTGAATACAAATTTGATCCAAGTTTAAAAACACAGGCATTCCTGCAATACGAACAAGAATATCCTCTACCAAATGAAATTTTGCCTCTCGATCAGTATGAATACATTATTTACACTGACGGTTCTGCTCAACCAGCCATACGGAATAAGCAAGCTTACAGTGCAGCGTGTGTGATTGTCAAAGGTCGCATGCACGATGGCAAGTTCCATCCAAGTTGCACAAAAACGCAATCTGTAGGAGACTGCACGGCACAGTTGTCAGAACTCAAAGCACTTATACTGGCACTTATAAATACGGATCACGAATTCCCCACACTTATTGTGTGCGAGTCCTTTTACTGTGTACAGTCGTACAATGAATATCTACATCATTGGGAACAAAACGGGTTCAAAGATGCAAAAGGTGGCACAATTAAGCATAAAATGCTATGGGAACAGGTAGTGGAGTTGAGAAACGAACTACCAAGGGCTCACGTGATACATACACTGAGTCATCAGCGTGATGGCGTTCACGTTGAAGGGAATTCATTGGCTGATGAAGCCGCAAAGGGGGCTGTTCGCACAGCTGCCGTAGCTGCAGTTACTCGTTCAAAGACGAGAATAGACGGCGAGATTATGGTAGCTGTCAATGCTTCACGCAAAGGCAGCACAGCAGTACCTAAAAAATTTCCACTCAAGTACTCCTACAAGTTAGATGCACAAAACATTCCATATGCTTAGATTCCTGGAGTGGGGGATAGAGTAATACCAAATATGGATCGTAGGCTAGGCTTAATTGTGGCAGTAGACGAAGGAACAGGTTCTGTACATAACAGACTTAAGGAGACTGTTGCTTTGTTAAAAGAACGCTACTGGTGGCCCGTGATGAGAAGGGTGATTAGAGACTACGTCTGGAACTGCGACATCTGCAAGCAGATGAATGGGTCCACCGCAACACGTCCAGTACAGATACCATTGTTAGACAACATTAGGTTGTCCGTTCGTGCGCGTCCAGCTCAAGTTTCCTCAAAGTTTGGCCTTAGCGCTCGGCTGACGCTCGAACTGTTATAAAAGATTTGCGAGTCTTTATTGGCACATACGCAGTTGGCACGTTACATTCTGACCGTGTTCCGGCGTTTAGCTCTCGGGCTTACAAAGAGGTCATGGAAGGAATGGGCGTAGCATTGCGGTACTCCTCTCCATACCATCCAGAGGGAAATTCTGTTGTGGAGAGGAAAAACCGAGACTTAAAGCAATCTTTAACAGCTAGGGTATTAGGCAAGGGCGGTAGATGGGTCGATCACCTTTATGGGGTACAGCGCACGCTCAATAATCAGCCAAGAAGCTCTCTAGGAGGTGTCACTCCTTACGAGGTCCTATTTGGGACAAGAATGTGGGTACCTGATCTTGATTGTGAAGGCACAGTGGCGGATGAAAAACCATTTGATATCCATGATCGTTTGGCTGTTTTACAGGATCTAAATGAATCCAGGACACAACAAAGTAACGTGCTCCAGAAACAGGCCGCCACTGAGGAAGTCAAGGCAGTAACGGCAAGACCTATCTGGATCCCAAAAATCGGGGATCTGGTCAGAGAGAAGATTGCTGACAAGAAAGAATTTGGGCCATCCTACAGAAAGCCTGTACTGGTCCTTGCAATCCACGGCACAAGAACTGTACTTCTGCCACCTCTTGCCGGAAAAAAGGAGAAACGATTTGTCTCAATCGACTTAATCAAACCACACTATGTGGCCGATACTAAACAGTAGGCCTCGTGGACTCCACAATAGCAGACGCCCTACTCTCGCTACAATCCAAGAAATTCAAACAGAAAGACTCATCACGTTTGAAGAGTCACCTGTACGGAATGAAGGACTAAGCTGCAATGCTATGGAACTCGTTCCACTTCAACAAGAAATTCATCTCCAAAGTGAAAATCAACTTAACCAAGTTGCAATAAGACCTAATACTGACATCTACGTCAACATGCCTCGTCAAGAGCAAAATCCGATTTCAATAAATCCCGATGCAATTCCAACAATTGATCGAACTGCTTCTGGATATTTCATGAACTTTGATACGTTTTCACTGGATCCAAGCGAACCGGAAACGACGCCAGCCAAAAAATCACTCCAACAGAAACTCAATGACTTTTTGAACTTTTTTAGAAAGACTTACCTTGTGTCACCTTGGATAGAACTATGGTATATCACTGGGATTTTATTTTCCATTTCGGGCTAGGTCTAATAATAACTTTTAGTATGCTTATTAATGGACGATACCTCCAACCAAGCTCGTTAGCCCAAAGAGTCAATTTGATTTTAAAACCACACCAGTCTTCACATCGTGAACCAAGAGACTTGTCTTCAGTGAACATTACAGCAGTTCCTATTCTGGACGGTATAGTATGGGACAAGATTGATTATGATGTATTCGGTCCGACTGAACTTTTAAAGCTTAAACATGTATTTAAAATTTCTTTAAGTGATATCATTACCTCCAGTACATTTTCTGATGATTGGGACACTGAAACTGCAAATGCTATGATGTCTGATTTAGAAAAAACTGCAGCATTTCCGAACAATGAAATGTTAGAAGGTACTTCAGACTATGATACATTGTACTGTTACCAGCAATATGGTCATCATTTCTTGCACAAATCGATAACACCTAGAAATGTATTTGAGTACCACCAGTGGGAACACTGCCCAACACCTCCAAAAGGTAGTTCACAAGCATTTGCACAGAAATTTACATACTTCTCAGGGTTTCACACATCCGACCCAAAGTCATTTTATTATAGAGTGGCGAAAAATTCAGCTCAGAAAATTATGTTAACAAACACCAAACATATTTACTCTGCATCCTTTCTGAACCAGTTGTCTAAACAGGGTTTCGATCTATGGAAAGACACAATAGATTCCAAATCGATCTGGGGTTCTAGGGACTGGCAAGTCCAGGGAATAGAAGCACTTTTAGAGCATGCATCATTCCGCAGCAGATTTTATTTCTGAATGAAACTGTGCAACAAACAACCTGTCTTGGATTAGCCAAAGGCAAGGAAATGAACACACCGGGGTTTCCAACACCATCACAGATGGGTGGGGGCAGAACTCAACTGCACAAGGGGTAGGATTAGATGACATTTTCCAGTACAACAGATCAGATCCTGATTGGACAGAATGGCTGGTTTGGCCCATTGACACAAACAAATGTCAACAGAGATTTATGAATACAACCGAAGGGTTTAGTATCCATAGGCCAGACCCACGCTATGTACAGAGACATCACCCGGGGGTAGTGACATCCTATAGTGTTGGGAAGTTGTGCCTTGATTGGCTAGAGACCTCAACACTCACAGAAGTAAAGCACCACTTGACCTTACTCACACCTGACATGGATCTTAAAGATTTTCTACTAGGTCCCAGGAAACAACGTCAGAAACGTTTCATATATGCAGGCCTTTTTGCCTATTAATAATGAAAACTGGAAAATATCCCAACAGGAGGCCGCAGAAAGGATACGGGAAATAGACCGTATTAACTTAGAAAAGGCATTAGCTGTAGTGGATAATGGGTTAACAACTTTGACCTCCAGGATTTACTCCTTAGGCAACATTGTGTCCTCAGCGATCGACATATTAGAACAAGATCTGGCAATGTTACAACACGGGCAATCTCAGCTACGTTCTATTATGATGTTAAGCTGGACGCTACAATCTTTGCGTGCAGGCTATGTGCCATGGCGTTTTATAAACACCACGTCTCTGTTCTCTGAATACAATCTAACTGATAAACAGACAGAAATGGCACAGAGGGGAGCCAAATATACAATGCTGCGTATTGAGAAACTGGAAAGGTTACCATTCACTGTAGCCGAGTCACCATCAACAGAATGGCTAATTCATGGCCAAATCACGCTGCCGGTCACTACGTTTCAGTTTCAATATTGCCTTGAGCAAAGGCAGGCAGGCAAATATGAGAAAATGGGTAAGGGATACATCAAGGAAATTTGGAAGTTACCATATAGATACCGATGCCGGAATGGGGATCGAGAAGTGTATCTGAGTGGTACAAACTGCAAGAACGCTTTAAGCGGTTCTCTCATGTGTCAGGATATTTCTCTACACGGAGCCTGCAGTGGTTCAGTGGCGAACTTATCTTGTCACATGTCAGGGACCCCAGCGGCCATGATCACGCCGGTTTTTCAGCTGCTCTCGAATGGGAGTTATTTAATGCTAAATGATCAAGGTTGTTGTGGGATGCTTCTGGGCGTCGCATATCTAGTAACTGTTATCTCCAGGGTTACTTGCTGTATGCAAGTATTGTTTCCGCCACTGAACACAGTCAGGGAGGCTCCGTTATGGCCTTTGCTGAATGTTTCTTTTATACAGTTTGATACTCTGAGCAGATTGAAAGCCATACTTTTACAGCAACCCGTGCCCTTAACCTCCGCTCGAGAAACCTATGAACTTCAAGTTGCAAGGACCTCGACTGAGATACAGGCACTCATACGTACAAACTGCCCCATTCATTTCGCAGAAATGGTGGGACGTATGTTCAATATGTCTGATACGAGCGGAATTGTACACCTATTTAAGACCATAGAGTCCGGACTGTTAAGCACCTTTCAGACAGTCCTCGGAGTAATCCCAAATTTTATACACTCCATATTAGGAAGCGTATTTGGAGGATTCCCGCTCATCCTGTTCCTAATCGCAGGAATCCTGATTGTAATACTGCTGCTACGCAATGGACGGCCCACTTCCCGAGGGAATGGTGAACACGCTCCTGGAGCGGAAATACCGTGAACGCATGGTACAACTTCTGGGCATTTCCTGCCTGCGAGAACTCAATGCCTCCTGGTTTCTATCATTTAGACCAGTCTGGAAAGACTGCATCTTACCTGTGCTTCGATGCCTGTTCTGCGGAGAAGAATGCACATTGGATCTTTGTCCATCAGATGCGCCTCCGGACAGGGATGCAATGCTAGACCCCATAAAGGCCCGCATTCTGCGTTGTCCTCAGCGGCTTCCGATTCTGATGAATGCATTCCTAGAGAATCCACAGGTGCTGTTTGCTCCTGCTGGGTTAGGTGACTCTTCCACAGGCACCCAGCTTACAGCTGCCGCACAAGCTGCTGCAGCACCGACTGTTGGCAGTACTACATTCCATCTATGTGCGATTGACGTTCTCTGTGAGGCGTTGGATTTGTCATCTACAGCAGCTGACACCGATAATATTGTGCTTCCCAGCCAGGACGCGTAATCTTGAATTGGCTCATCGTGTCCTGGGAAAGAATTCAGCTTCTTCACTCGTTTCAAAATAAACGATCTAAATTTGGAACATTTTCTTACATTGACACTTTCGCTTGAGAAAAGCATGGCCTTCTCCTGCTTATGGTAATGCAACTTCTATAAAGAGACTTTTTAAGAAAAGTGGCACTTAGAAATAGCTGAAGTATAACACTTTTTTAGCACCTCATTTTTAACGATTTTTTAGAACCATGTTTTTACTTGCTTTTAAAAATGTTTTTAAATTGTCCAGATTTTAAGTATGGTCATTTTTTATCCAGTTCGGAAGAGGAGTGGGTGTTATATCCCACATAGAGGCCCTAATGTAGACCCGTTCATACATGCCCTAAAATAGACGTATTCATATTTACCCTAATATGGTCATATTCATACTTGCCCTATTATGGTCATGGCCGCATATGCCCAATTATGGTCACAACTGTACATGTCCTATTATAGTCATGATTCCTTATATAGGCATGATCTTTCACCTACATTGGTCCCAGCTAGTACACAACGAGCTCTGAGGGATGAACGTTATCTATCCTGTGGTTTTGAATACAGCAGGGTTCTTCCAAACACAGGCCCACACTGTACTCATTAATTATGCATGGTTTCTAAGAATACACCACCGGCATAATATGTATGTACAAAGTTCACCCCTGACGTCTTCCTCATGTCCAATACAAACCATACTGAGGACCGAGACTCTTTAGGGTATAAATACACCATATCTTGCCCCGGTAAGGCAGAGGGAACCGAGACTTCCATGCTGACACACTGACCAGAGACGCTGAGGCTCCTGCATGCAGTCGCTCCAGCTGACAGCGGTCTGACACAGCCCTGACGGGGTGTCCAACTCAAGACCAGGACGGGGTCCCACACTCTCTCTATTCAGGTATGGGGGTTCGACTAAATCCTAGGAGGATTCTTGGCTCTTAGCTTCTAAGACCTACACACATATGCATCTACAGGTACATCTAGGTAGGCATCGTTGGAGTACGCGCACTTGCATAATGCTTTTATATTCATGTATGTACTCATGATTATCGCAATATGGTAGAACTGTTCTATCCCTTTGCTTTTATCGTACAGCTGATAATATATCTCTGCTATTGTCTGCTGGTTACCGCAGCACATATATTTTACACTAGAATAACAACTGTTCAATAAATGCTTATTGAAACGCCCAACTGTTTATTCTGTGTAACTCTCTGAGACAAACCGAATAAGTGAGCACGAATGACTGAGCGAAAGGTAGTAGATTGTTTCCACGATTCTGAGGGAATCAGGGTTGTCATGATCTAAGGTTGCCAGAAACTAATCTCTCCCCGATAAGAGGAGACACTAGTGGCACTGCGAGCTAGCTAATGCAAACCAGGCTAACATATACGGTGGGGGTGCACGGAGCCAGTCTGCCACCAAGCCCGCAGTATATGTTATCCAAACGTGCAGGTCCTGCAGGGGTACTATAGGAGCTACACGACAGCCCATGAATTATTTAACACTCTAACTTGCCTGTCACTTTGACTGGTGTAAAAGCACCATTATTCAAAGCAAGTAGTTGACTGAAAAAGTAAATAAATAATCTATTACTAAAAGTTTCCACTTTTAAGTGTCCGTGTGTCTTAATTAAATGTTTAATGCAGTCAGGTATTTTTATTAAACGTACGCACAATTGTGGCTCCCAGTGGCTTCTGTGATCTTTGATACTGTTCCAACGTCCAGCATTATCGGAATTTGCACTTCGCAGAAGGGATGCATAGATTACCACAAACGGGACACAGACTCTGCATGCATTCAGCTGTGCTTCTGCAGTTAGACTCACACAAGAACTTTGTTACAAAAAGCTGTTTCCTTTCAGACTGGATTTCCAGTGAATGTGTTTTGCAGCAAAATTCATCAGTCGTATTTCTGACACCTCTACAGAAAACATCATAAGCCAGATTTTTAAACACTTTGCAACTGTGCAATGTCGCCAAAAATGTAATGTAAACTAATGCAGTGTTGATTTTGGATTTACTTTCTAGTGCAAAACTTAGTTTGCATTGTAAAGTTGTCTAAAAGTAAGACATAATGGGGCCGATTCACAGAACTAATCTGAGACAGAATCCTAAACTTACTACTTTTGGTATTCACAGAAGGCATTTAGTAGTAGTAAAGTTAGGATTCCTAACTTTACTACTACTAAATGCCTTTTGTGAATACCGAAAGTCGTAAAGTTAGGATTTTGTCTCAGTTTAGTAGTAGTAAAGTTAGGAATCCTAACTTTACTACTACTAAATGCCTTTTGTGAATACCGAAAGTCGTAAAGTTAGGATTTTGTCTCAGATTACTTTTGTGAATCAGGCCCAATAACATTATGCTTCCTTGCAGTATTTTGTGTCAACTGGGAGTGAATGGGTGGAGCACGGCCATTTCCATGCAACCACTCATTGCATTTGATGCAAAGCACTAACATTTGCAGGCAGGGTTTCATACAAAAAGTACATTTACATGTGGCAGGCGCAAACTAGGGGGAAAGTTTTGTTTTCCAAACGTTTCCCTATTTGCATGTGTGCTGCTCTGTATAACACACATACAAAGTGGGAAAAGTTTAAAAGTATGTATAAGCATGTTTTTTTATTTCCAGTCTAAAAGCTATGCTATACTCATCCAGACCACTTTGCACAATTGTACATAGGTTTCTGTTTAGCGCCAGTCAGCCAGAAATCCCACAATTGTGGAAGAAGATATTATGCTGTCCTGCTTTCTTCCTCTCACGCAGAACTGCATAGCAACAAAGATTGCAATGTTGCATGAGATATTAGTAATTTTTCCCCCATGTGTAATAAATTATCTGAGACCAAAATGACAAAAATCCAATCAGTAGTAACGGGAACATGCAATTTTAAATATTTAAGGTAAGTATATCACCTAAAAGCACAAAGCGCCACAAGCAGATGTCTGGTTGTGCAAGACTGGCTGAAAGTCACAAGTTCAGGTTAACCGGGATGGAGCGTGGGCTAGATACAGGGACCAGGTTTGTCCCGCTAAAAGAGTTACCTTCTAAAGTCCAGTGCGAAGAGTTCCATTCACGGTGGAGAGAGCCGCCAACAGCAGGCCGGGTGTCGCAGAGCTTGTCGCTGTAGCATGAAGATCCTGTCAGGCCTTGAGGACAGTCATTGCTGGAGATTCGAGTTGGCAGCCACCATGGACTGTCGATGCTGTCACACGAAGTTGAGATCCCACGGTGCTGGCTGTCGCTAGCAGATGCTGTGGCGCGAAGGGTTGAGTTCACCGAAGCTTCTTGTTGGTGGGTGGCACAGGTGGGAAGATCTTGGCGCAAACAGGCCCGCTTGTGGTCGAAAAGAACCCAAGACTTCAGGATTTCTCCTTTTCTTGAAGGGGAGCTCAAATGATGCCACATCAAGGGTTCAGAGCTTGAGGGGCACCTCTAAGAGATCAGGAACTCTTAATAAATCTTTACTCGGAGGGCCAAAATAACCATAAAAGAATACAATATACATACATATAAAATACACATCACAATAAAACATTTTCCCATCAGGGACTCACTCAGTTGCAGGTCCAGGAAGCAGGTGAGGTGGGCAGATGCAAAGTTCTGGAGCATGTTATGTCCCTGTAGCTCAGAACAGGAGGTCAATCAGCTGACCCTTGCAATCACTTCAGCCTGGGATGAAGACTGCATGTCCAGTCTTCCTTCTCAGCAAGAGGGCAGCAGAATATCAGCACAGCATAATAGAAGTCCTTCTTTAAGCAGAGCAGCATAGCAGTCCTACTTCTGTAGTATCCACAGATCCATAGGTGTACTAAAGAGTTGGGTTTGCTTGGTGTCAGCTTTGAAGTAGGAGAAGGTTGTGTAGTTTCCACCCCAGAGGTGTTTAGAACTTCCTGCTTTCCTGTTCTGGCCCGAGCATGTCTGGGGGCACAAAATACTAGTGTCAAACCCATTGTGAGTGTGCTCAGGCAGAGGCTTTGTGATGTGTAAGTGTGTTAGGAGACAGCTCCAACCCCCTATCAAGTCAGAGATGCCTGATCCTGCCAACACCTATTCCCCCTTTGTCTCACTGTTTGGGAGCAATGCGCAAAGACCAACTGCCTGCTATGCCTAGTCATGTGATCCAGGATACAGGCTGCAGGCACCAAATGGTTGGGACAAGAAAAGGCAAACTTTCTAAAAGCATTTATTTTCAGAATTGTGATTAAACTCCGACTTTATCATTAAAGAGGCTTTTAACTTATAATTCTTTAGACACCAAACTTGAGATACCGATCTCCTCCCAATTGAAAGTTATCACTTATTAAATGTAATAAGGTAACCCAATGTTATCCTACAGGAGAGGTAGGCCTTGCAGTAGTAAAAAACTAATTTAAGAGTTTTTCACTAGCAGGACATGAAAACTTAATAGTATATGTCCAACTTTCTAAATACACTGCACCCTGCCCTCTAGGCTGCTTAGGGCCTAACCTAGGGGTGACATATATGTATTAAAAAGGAAGGTTTAGGCCTGGCAAAAAATGTATTCTGCCAGGTCAAAATGGGAGTTTTCAACTGCACACACAGGCTGCAATGGCAGACCTGAGACATGCTTAAAAGGCTAATTAAGTGGGTGGCACAATAAATGCTGCAGGCCCACTAGTAACATTTAATTTATAGGTCCTGGATACATGTAGTACAACTTTACTAGGGATGTACAAGTAAATTAAATATGCCAATTGCGTGTAAACCAATTTCACCGTGTTTAAAGGAGAAAGCACAAGCACTTTAGCACTGGTTAGTAGTGGTAAAGTGCACATAGTCCAGCAAACCAAACAAAACGTGTTCAGAAAACAGGAGGGTGAAGGCAAAAAGTTTAGGGATGACCCTGCAGTAAGGGCCAAATCCAACAGGCCCCAGCTGCAGTCATCTGGTACCTAGTGCGATTTAAGGCAGAGTGTGATGGAGCGCTGGTCAGATACAGGAACCAGGTTCCATCCTGTCAGAAGTTTTTACCTTTGGACTTAGTCTCTGAAATGGAAGCCATACATTCTCAGTAGGCCAAGGCAGCAATGTGTGACTGAGTAGGGCTCCTTGAGGCCAAATAGCCATCTGACAAGGCCCTGGTGAAGCCGTTCATTTTTGGCGGAAACGATTTGAGCTGGAGAATTACAATTCATGCCAGAAGAAGTTCCCTCTCTGGTCGGTTACTATTTGGGCCTTCGCACAGTGAAGATTTCTACAAGTGTCACTTTTTTGGAGCTCAGATTCCTCCAGCAGGGCAAGGCTGCAAGCAGTACCGGAACAGGGCTCTATCTGTGATGACCCACTGAAACTGATTTGCTGCTGCATAAAGGCTTCAAGTGGGAGCCACCTGAATCTTTGCAGATTTGTCACATTTCCTCTGAAGGTCTTTGGAGCCAAATAGTTTATAACTCCCAGGTTTCTCAGGATGTTAGGAGGAGTAAACGTTTAAACTGCCAGGGTTTCTAGGACCCCAGGAACAGCACTTGGGGGTCGAACCTCACTCCAGTAGAAGCCACTAGCAGGGTCCAGAGCAGGTCTATTTGGAACTGGTCAGCTGGGCTCCTCAGAAAAAGGGATTCTAGCAGCTTGTTGTGTCCTCTTAGCTTAACAGGAGGTCAGCCAACTGACAATTGGAGTCCACTTGTTTTTCTTGGGTACAAGAGGGAACAGGTCTAGTCTTACAGGTCTCCTCATTTGTCTCAACAGCATGTGCAGTTCCTCTTCTGTCTTGCAAAGGTCCAGTAGTCTTCCAAAGAGGATTCCCTGGGTGCCATGGTCATGCCTGATACTAGCTTGTGGTGGGGGTAATCCTGCTCCCCCCCAAACCAATAGGGAAAAACTTCCCTACCCACTTTTGAAGCAGTTCCTGTTTTCCCTACTGCAAACAATCACACAGCGCCCCCTCTCTACCCAAATCTAAGATGGTGAAACCCTCCTCTCTCTCTCTCTCTCTCTCTCTCTCTCTCTGTGCAGAGAAGGTGGGCACGCCCCAGAGGTGTGGCCAGGGAAATGATCAACGCCTCCTCTATTGTCACTTCAAGCCATTTCCATGAGTAGCTCCTCTCCTATTGGGATTGGTCCCTATCTGACTGGGGGAACAGAAAAGGGCACTACCCAGGCACTGCCCAGGTGTCAGCTAGCGTTTGCTTGTGACTTTAATGAAGTTCCTGGTCAAAGTCATCCTGCCAAAGGAACAGAACAACCTCCCCACACCCAAGCCTTTGTCTTGCTCCGGTAGCGATTTTCACACCTCGTAAAGGGGGATTTTCAGCTGGCACGTGACAGCTGCAACACATGCAAATGAGCCTCCAGAGGCCTTAGGCACAGAAAAGGTAACTTTCGAAAAGTACCTTTTCCAAAATATTTATTACAAATCCAACTTCACCAGTGAATTGGGCTTGTAATAAATATTTCAAAACGTCCAAGATTAACATTTGTAGGTGTTTTCTAGCCAGAGATAACATTATTAAATTTAAAATTGTATCCCAATGCTGTCATATGGAACAGCCAAGCCTTCTAACATGTTAATCGCTTTTTACGTTGTTTTCACTGTAATGACATGTTTAAAATTAAACTTTTACACACCCTACTTTTAAACACCATGTACCCTACCTTATTGGCAGTAAGGCCTGGTTAGAGGTGACTTGCTAACAGTTAAAAGGAAGGTTTAAGCCTGTCAAAAGGGCATATTTTGACAGGTCAAATTTGAAGTATTAAAACTGTTATAGTCAGGCTAAAATGGTTGGCTTGAAGCCATGATTGGACTATCACTGTGGTGGGTGGCGCAATAGGAGCTGGAGTCCACTATTGACATTTAATTTACAGGCCCTGAATACACTTTGTGTCATACACTAGGGACATTTAGGTAAGGTAAATATGCCAGTTAGGTGTATTCCAATTAAACTTTTTTTTCGGGGTCACAGATCACATACTGGGCACTGGACACCAATGTCACTGTGTGCTGCGTCAAAAAACCAGCAATGCAATTGAGCACGCACATAGGGGCTTTTCCTACTTGAAGTAAATGAGAGCCAAAGGCTAGATTACTTTTTGACATAAAGTAAATACAGTAGAAAAGCTGTTTTGTATTATTATAGTTGCTTTAATAACATGGATTGGAACACTGAGACTCTGATCCAGTCTACTTTACGTAAGAAAATTTGCATCAGGTAGAAATAGGGAAAACATATTGTGAAACTTTTCCAATGAAAATTTGACATCTATGGCTCACAAAAGTTTTACTTTTAGATTAAACATTTTAAACAAAGGAATTCTAGTTCTGCAACAACCTTCTTTAAAACTGAGTAAACAATTATTGCGTTAATTTTGCCTATTAATTAGTGAAAAATTAAGAAACACATTTTATCTCAAATTATGTCTCAAATTTTGCATGAACTTGCACATTTGTAATGTAGCATCACACATGCACCAAGAAGAATGCAATAAAAAATTGCTCCAACTATTTCGGCTAATGCTAAATCTTTGCACAATACAGCTCTCAATCATTTGTATATTTTTCATACACTAAAACAGACATATATTTTCTCATTATATTAGTATACGTAACAAGATGAACAATCCTTATCATAGCAGTAAAAGGACGAAGAAGGTCAATTCTATGTCAGGACCGGAGGCTTCGGATTATGCTAATTCTCTCTTCGCTTTATTCCTTAACACACTTCATAGCAGCCAAAAGAGAACATTTTGAGACAAAAAACAACAACTCCCATGAACCATAGGGAGATTCCATGTAATAGTCCTTTCACAGTGTCCAGTAACAGCCCATAGTCCTTCCATTATGACAACTCCTCCTCTTTCTTCGCTGCTTCGCAGCCAGTTAAGTGTACTTTTCTTGTTCTCCTAGTGTGGTTTCCTATTGTGTGGTTAATTGCCGTGTTTAATCTTTACCGGAGGCGCGTTGTTAAAGGCGCCCCCCGGGAGTGCTGTCAATTGCTTTTGATTATTTTCAATTTGCTTCGGCTACGTTTTTCTTTCAGCTCCCCAGCCGCGGGAACGTGTCACCGTTCCTTACGCGGCCGCGCCTTTGAAGTTGCAGTGCTTGAAATAGCCCGCTAGGCGGACTGTTCCGTCTCGCTGCTCCCACAGCGCGTCTCTTCAAAATGAGGAGACCGCGCTGTGGCAGTTCGCGCTAACGGAGCCTTGTCCACCGCTGTGCCACGAACGCCCGTTTATCTGGTCTGTATCTCCCGCATTGCGGATTGTTCTCGCCCCGGTAGGGGTCTGTATTGCGACGGTTGTCGCGTTGACGCCTGCGGGCGTATAAATGACACATTACTGTTTGTTCTTTTCCTTGCGCGAGCGCGCACATTAAGTGGCGGTTTTGGCCATTTTATGCGCACAGTGGGACAGCGGAGCCCAGTCAGGTTTTCCTGAGGGCTGAGATATTATATTTTATGTATACTCTCTGTGCGCGGGGTGGTGCAAGCCCTATTGCAGTCCTTGGGTCTGCCCAAATTATCATTTCTGGAATGCCCAGACGTTTAATTTAACCCTTTGCAGCGTAGATACGCTTGAGTTCTTTAAACCCCTTTGGTAGGGCAAAAATCTTTTCTGTGTGTTCATAGTTGCATGCTTGTTCTGAGTTGCCTAGGATGATAGAGGCACAAGAGTGTGTGTATGAGGAGGAAGAGTCCAAATCATACTTTCAGTGGGATGATGAGTTGTTTGAGGCAGTTGATTCCTCCATATATAGGGTGGTCCATGAGGTGGTTGGTCCCATGGAGCAGCGCCTCAAGGGTTGGGTTGTCCAGGAGTGTGCGAGGTTGGCCCAGGCACACACTGGCTCTCGTACGCCCCCTCCTCCTCCCCCTGTGGGCGAAGAAGCCCCGCCACCTAAGAAGAAGCGCACAGATGGGGTCGACAAGGGTGCTTTTGCGTGTCTGAAGTCTGCTTTTCTGGTGCAAGGGCCTCCCCCCCCTCCTCCTCCCACTCCCTTGAGGTCCCTGTGTCTCCGGACCCTGACGTAGAGTACCTGTATGGCTCGGAGGATGACGCAGGGCCTTCACGGCCTTGGTGGCCTGTAGTTACCTCCCCCTCGACAACAGGGGAGGATTCCGGCATGTTGGACCCGGATGATATTGTGCATCCTCGGTCCGCGGCTTGGACCCTGGGGAGAAGGTGGCGAAGTTTGTGGCGGGTCGTCTCCACAAACCTCTTGAGAAGGAGGCCAGGGGCTGCCTCAGGGCGGAGTGCCCGAGGCCCACCTTAGACTACGGTGGCTTGTACGCCAGAGCTAGACTCTAAGATGGCCACGTTTCTGGCGAAATATATGAAGGACCCATGCTAAGGCATCGATAGATCGTGGCGTTCTTGTGAGGATAAGCTCTTTGACGCCATTGGTCCAATGACAAAAATTTTAGATATGGCCAAGGAGGCCAAAGTGTCTGGCTCTGTTATTTCTCCCGAGGTGCTTTCCAACTGGTCCCAGCGGGCCATAATTTTCATGGGCAACGCAAATTGTGCGCTGTCAACGGAGCGTCGCCGCTCTTTGTTGATCAAGCTTGACCCTAAGCTCGGGGACTTGGCCTCCTCGGAGGCGGGTGCAGTGGCTCATGGGGGCCTTTTTGGAGATCCTTTTGTTAAGGAGCTCGGTAAGTTTGTGGCGACCTTTACCTCGCTGGATAAGGCGCAGTCAAACATTAAGAGGGTGATTAACCAGCGGGTTTTCCAAGGGGCCGGCCGAGGCAGGGGCTGCTCGTCCGGCCGTGGCTTCCAGCAGAATCATCCCAAAGGACAAGGCTCCGGGCGCGGTCAGTACAATGCCAGCTCCAACTACAACAACTTCTACCCCAGCGGGGGTCAGGAATCAGGGGCCGAGGAGGCTTCAAGAATAATTCCGGAGGCGGAAATTCAACCGGTAAGTGTCATACCGTCTTCTTCGGTCCGCATTGGGGGTCGGTTGGCAGGCTTCCTGGACGCTTGGCGGGCCATAACCTCGGACGCCTGGGTTCTTCAAACCGTGCAAGGTTTCCATATCGAGTTTTGCAACCAGCCTCGACAAGAGGTCCAACCTCGCCCCATTTGCTTCACGGCCCGCGACGCAGAACTGATCGACGAGGAGGTTGCGGCGCTTCTGCACAAAGGGGTCATCTGCCGGTCAGTTCTGCATCGCGACGGTTTCCTGAGCAACATATTTCTTGTGGACAAGCCCGACGGGGGCCGGCATCCAGTCATCAATCTTCGGGATTTCAATGGATGGGTGGTTTACCGCCACTTCAAAATGGAGGGGATTTATCTCCTTCGGGACGTCCTTCTACCGTCGGACTGGATGGTTTGTTTGGATTTGAAGGACGCTTATCTGGTGGTCCCAATTCATCCTCCCCATCGGCGGTTTCTCCAGTTCCGTTGGAGGTCTTTGGTCTACGAATTCACCTTCCTTCCGTTCGGTCTGTCCTCGGCGCCATGGTGCTTTACCAAGGTGCTCCATCCGGTGGTGGAATTCCACTGATGACAGTGCATTCGAATGATTGTTTACTTGGACGACATTCTCCTCATGGCTCAGTGTCCCAGGACCTTGAGCTCCCAGCTTCACCAGACTGTGAACCTTTTCCAGGGCCTGGATTTTGTCATCAACGAGGCAAAGTCGGTCCTCATTCCCTCTCAGAAAGTGGTTTTTCTGGGCTTCGTGGTGGATTCAGTCCAGGCTTCTTTAAGCCTTCTGCCCCGGAAGATGGCCAAAATCCGCCACGAGTTACGTCAGACTATGGCCAGATCGCGTACGTCCCTCAGGCAGATTGCCCGGCTGGTGGGATTCCTGTCCTCCTCCATCCAAGCAATCTTCCCGGGCCCCCTGCATTATCGGGCGTTGCAGCGTCTAAAGGCTTATCATTTGCGGCAAGGGCGAACTTATGCCCAGGCAGTCACGCTCACTTCGGAAGCGAGGGAGGAAATAGCTTGGTGGCTGAGTCACATGGAGGCATGGAACGGGCGAGCGATTTTCGGCTCCGTTCCAGACCTTATCATAGAGTCGGACGCCAGCAGATCGGGCTGGGGCGCTCAGTGTGGGGAATTCTCCACCGGCGCAGTTTGGTCATTAGACAAGCAAGCCCTGCATCTCAATTGCCTGGAGCTCCTAGCAGGGTCTTTCGCTGTCCGCTGTTGGACCAAGGACAAGGTTCAATCTTGTGTGCTCCTCAAGATGGAAAACATATCCGCGGTTCGCTAAGTCAACCACCTGGGGGGTCCCCGATCCCGAGCTCTAGCGAACCTGGCAAAGGATTTCTGGGATTTTTGCCTAGCCAATCAGGTCTCAGTGACAGCGGAATATCTCCCGGGAAAGGCCAACCAGGTTGCGGATTGGCACTCGAGACACCTGCACGACTCCAGCCTCTGGAAGTTGGATCCACAAGTCTTCCAATGGCTGGCGGACCTTTGGGGCCCTTTCGCGACGGACCTCTTTGCGTCGTGCCTCGACCATCAAGTACCGCGCTGCTTCAGCTGGAGGCCGGACCCGCTGGCTGCAGCCACGGATGCTTTCCTCCAGGATTGGAGTCTGGAGAACGGTTATGTTTTTCCCCCGTTCTCGATGATCATGAGGGCGGCGGCCCAGATCCGCCAACAGGAGGTGGAGGTGGTGATGGTGACGCCGTTTTGGAAGTCTCAAGTCTGGTTTCCGGTTCTACTGGAACTTTCTTGGGATTCTCCAATCCGACTCCTCCGGTTTCCTCATCTTCTTCTGAACCCGGATCAGATGCCGCACTACCTCACGGCTCAGGGTTCCCTGCAGTTGATGGCCTGGCGACTTTCAGGCAACGTTGGTCGCTCCCAGGCCTATCGCGACCAGCTGAACACCTTTTGTCCAAGGAGTGGGCTGACAGTACTGCTAAACGTTACCGGTCCGCTTGGATGAGATGGTTTCGTTGGTGTCTTCGGAGGCACTTGGATCCCGTGGCATCAGACGTTGTTCAGATCTTGAACTTCTTGGCTAATCTGGCTACAGAAGGCTTGGCGTACCGTTCTATTAATGCCATGAGATCGGCGATTTCTGCAGGCCATGCCCCGGTGGATGGGGCTCCCATGGGGGAACACCCTTTCGTTTGCAGATTGCTGAGAGGCATTCGCCTCTCTTTGCCCCCAGAGCCGCGGTATTCTACCTTATGGGATGTCAATCTGGTCTTGAATTGGTTTCTTTCCTGGCAGCCGAATAAATATCTGTCGTTGAAGGAACTCTCAGCCAAACTGGCTACGCTGTTGTGCCTGATCTCCTGTAGGAGGGTTTCGGATGTCAGAGCCTTAGACATTTCTGCAAGGGTTTTTTCCCCGGATGGGGTTACCTTCACGGTAGGGCGCCGCACCATAGTCGCTCTCCCGCACGGTCTCTTACCCAGCGTTTCCAGACGCTCCCAAGTTGTGAGTTGTGCGTTGTCTCAAGGCGTATGAAGACTTGACTCAAGAGTTTCGTCCTCCGGGCGAACGTCAGTTACTTATTGCCATAAAGAAGCCTCATAGGGCTGTCTCCTCCCCCACTATAGCCAGGTGGGTGCGTTGGGTCATGCAAGAGGCAGGCATTGACACAAAGCAGTTTGGAGCCCACTCAGCAGGCGGGGCTGTGGCCTCGAAAGTTTTCTCTTTGGGGGCTCGTCTAGAGGACTTGATGCGGGCAGTGGATTGGTCCTCAGACTCGACCTTCAAAAGGTTTTATTTCAAACCATTAGTGGAGGTTGCTCAGTTGGTGGTAAGTAAGCTTTAAACTAGCATAATCCGACATAGAATAGAAATTTGCCTAGCTACCTAACGGTAAGTTTCAATTCTATTAAGGACACGGAGGCGAGGATTATCCCACCCGGGGCACCTTTGGTGCACACCCTCTCCGTATGGTGGTAGGTAAATTGTTCATGAGTTTATTGGTTGTTTGTTGAAGATAAACTGGTGATATGGCTGCATCGAGTTCTTTTCGGTGCCTTTCCCTGTTTTTATTTTTGCTAGGAAATGACGGTTCGAAACAGGACCAGTGATGATGATCTCGGCATACTTCGCGTGAAGAAAGATAAGGAGTTGTCATAATGGAAGGACTTTGGGCTGTTACTGGACACTGTGAAAGGACTATTACATGGAATCTCCCTATGGTTCATGGGAGTTGTTGTTTTTTGTCTCAAAATGTTCTCTTTTGGCTGCTATTAAGTGTGTTAAGGAATAAAGCGAAGAGAGAATTAGCATAATCCTCGCCTCCGTGTCCTTAATAGAATTGAAACTTACCGTTGCGTAGCTAGGCAAATTTCTATTCAGCCTCCACCTTCCTGTTAAAAAATTTAATTAAATAGGGCAGTACACATGTTGAAAGTGAATTACTGCCCTATCTTAAACACTTTTCTGCTATCCAACACATGGGCTTTTGAAAAGAGTAATTTAGGACTAGTGTTTTCACTAAGTGCAATAATTTTCCTATGTTTATTCTCGGATTTGCTTTGATTATTTGATGTCATGAAATATTTAATTGGCGGTTGAGCAAAAAAAACGTGAACTAAGAAGACAGCTCCCCGTTGCCCTGTCATAGATCACTCCAGTAGCCTTGTGTTGGCAGCCATATTGCTGAATGACTTGATGGGGAAGTCTAGACTCCACAAGCAGTTGGGACGGTTTCACTACATTAGCTTTGTGAAACGCATGTTGAATCTTTAATTGCTGTTATTCAACATGAATATGTTCTTTTGTAAACACTCTGGAAACTGTCAGTCTGTAACTGCTTGCATGCATTGAAACATGTGAAACTAGGCTTTAGTAAAATACATTATGCTGTAGTAATGAATCTTTTATATAACACTCTGATGCTCATTTGGGTTATATTCATGCTATATAAAATTGCAAACGTGAATAAATAAAAGATTGTGCTTTTGGAAGAGGTAACATGTGGACTGATTTCTCTAAATGGAGTGTGCTGGAATTTCTCCGAAAGGACAGTAGACACACTCTGGCTGGACTTTACGGCTGAATATGATGGACAATACCCCATCCATCAGGACAGCAACGGACATTACCTCCTCCATCCTATCGAACTGCTGCCCATCAATTTTAGAGATGACCACTCGCCCAGCCGTCGTCTCTGTATCTTGAAGGGAACTGCCATCATGGTGGTTCTCTTCAAACTACATCATGGCGGTTCCCTTCAAGGTACAACATGTTTGGTGGACGTCCACTGTCAGTTCTGACATCTGTCCACCGACTTAAAAAAATTGTTTTAAAAAAAAAAAGAATATTCCCATAGTGGGAGCTTGTTTTTTAAAATGAACCTCGCACCTTGGGAGTTTTAACTCAGGGTGGAGGGGGGGGTCAATATTGTTTTATTCTGTCCCTCACTGCCATATTTTTCCTGGAGGTGACAGAGAAAATGAAAAGACATTACACCATTCTCCCTAAATAGGGTGGTCAGTGTGATGTCAAACACACAAAAGGCGATGAAAGGATGCTTCCAATAATTCTAACCACTGGCAATCGCTCGGGGTAGCATTCCAACCCATCATTCTTTTGACCATCATGCCACCTCAGATTAGACCCAGCCATATGCAAATCAGTCTTGACCCTGCTCCAATAGGAACTAGTCCAGCCTGAACTGCCAAGCCAGGTCTTCTCTGATCTGGAACACAAGCAAATCAAGACTAGTGTCTCCCTGACTGGGGCTCTTTAATCGGGTATAGCTTGGTTCCAGTGGCAAAGTGAGCAAGGGACCCACATCTGGGCACACTCTTTGCCACCTAGGGCAGTACATGAAACACACAAAAGGTGATGGGAGGATGCTTGTAATAAGTCTATCCACTGGCAATCATTCTGGGTAGCATTCCAACCCATCATTCTTTTGCCCACCATGCCACCTCAGTCTTGACCTTACTTCAATAGGAAAAGCCAAGCCCTACCTGCCAAGCCAGGTCCTCTCTGCATATATCTACATATTGTAAATTGTGGCAGGTTGCTAGCATGCTCCATAGTGAAAGCGTTGCTCAACTCTCAGGTACTGCCTCCCTGTTCAAATAACATCAAGCATCTGACATCAAACAAAGTGCTTGCACTCAAGAAGTGGTTTTCAGTGGATTTTATTCAACTTGCCTGTCAACCACGTTTACATGCTTTGACTTCTATGTAGCTTTGTTCACGACAGAAGACACCAGTTTAGGTTGGCTTAAAATACCCAAACTCCATCTGCTAATAAACATAGTAAAAATACTTCAGTTGTATCTTCCAATTGCAGAGTACAATCCATATTATTTTTTGACACAAAACATATACATTTGTGAATATTGTTAACCATAGTGTTGTAAAGTTAGAGGAGGGTCTATTACAAATGGAAACTGCTGTCTCTGAACATGCATATTTTGATTAACATTATTACTCAGTGTATACATATGTACATACAGCTCCAAGGTGCATGGATATGCAATTAAGAATAGCATATTCATACGTACCTATATATAGTTACTGCTTTCCATATCAATCAGACAATAATGATGCCCTCTACCAACCATGCATACTAGGCAGTGTTGCACCATAAACAACAGGTTCTGGACAGTGTTTCAGGGATACATACAGGGTTAAGAATGTGTTACATAAATGATATGATACAGTTTAATACAATACCATAGTAAGTGCCCAATGAATTACCAAAGCTGCTCATCCACACATTATTACCAAAGCTTTTTTGGAATCCTTCTGTCCAGAGTGTCTTCAGTCAGTGTTTCTAAATGTATTGAATATCCACACACTCTTTTTGTGCTCTTTCATGAGTCACTTCGCAGCATATTTATTAAAGGGTTGCGTCACTTTTGCACCACGCAATGGTGCGCAAAATGCCACACAACTTTTAAGTTTGATTTATCAAGCCATGTAACGCCACCTTGCGTGACCCTGAGTGGCTTGATACATCCAGAGTAGCGCAGTAAAATGTAATTGTTGTGTTGCGTTACTCTGCACTAGGGAGGTGTTCTATGGGTGGAAAGTTGGTGTTCCCACGCATCCACCAATGGATTTGGCACATTCCCAGATTTACCCTTAATGGTAGACCGGATTTACCCTTAATGGTAAACCTGGGAATTCATCCCAGGTGAGTCGTAACAAGGAGAAATATCTCCTTGTTAATCGTGGTGTGCATGGCGCAAGGGCGATGCAAAACTTTAATAAATACGGGCCCATATCTTTAATATGTATCATATTCTAGGTTTTCTGACTTTTACTACTTTCTGCAACAAAACTGCCCTCCCATATTGTGCTTTTATTCCAAGCTCTATTGCATCAGTACATCTGACCTGAGGGATGCAGGTTGTCTGTAAATTACTCACCTGTAACGAATGCCTGGCATCACACCAGGAGCTGCTTCCACGCTGCCTAGATCTATTAATCCAAGTGAATAATTTCCCTCCCTTGCTTCTAAACTAATAGAGGCGTAGACACGTCCCCACCAGAAAAGCCTACGTCTCATCCGTTCCACCTGCTCACTGGCAAGCAGCAGAGCAGGACAAGGGAAGTAGAACAGGAAACTAGCAGAGTGCTGGAGCTGCATACATATGGCGCGGGACGGCAAGCAGGAGCTGTCACGGGCAAGTATTCAATAACTGGCAGAAGCCAAGGCAATTAATCTTTACATGGCGCGCGCTCCTGTGCCACAGTTAATCATATCATATCTGCCCGCGTGGACTGCACACTATAGAGAAGGGCCCTCTCGATGCCCGTCAAGCTTGACGCCTATTCTGCCTCCAATGTGCGGCCTGATGCCAGCAGCAACTTGGGGACACGCTGTCAGACAAGCAATACATCTGGCAAGGAGAAACACGGACCCTGAGCACAGACGTGCCTTGTGCGTATTTGGTTTCTTGCACCTAAAGCAGCTTGTTGGGATAAACAGAGCAGGAAGGGATCCACATACAGAAACAGTGACCACCTGAGCCCTTTCATTACCAGTTGACAGTGCCACTTCTCCGCATAATTGCAGGTTGCGATGGCAGCCCCTGCGATTCTCAGCCTACTTTCATCAAGCCCACTTGGGAACAGAGCAAACTCAGGAGAGCCACATTCAATCCATTAGACAACAGTCATTTTCCCTTTTCAAATAGTGGGAAAATGTTCTACCCCCAGTGGCCTGTCTGTAAAGAAGATTGAGGGGCCTATTGACGAGCCAGTTTGCATCATATTTACTCCAGCAATGTGGTACATGCGCGACGCAAACCTTAAATGCCATTTATGAAGCCATGCAAGGCCACTTTGCGTGGCCCTGAGTGGCTCCATAAATGTGGAGTAAAGCAACGTGTTGACTTACTCTGTGCAAGGGAGGCATTCCATGGGCATTGCATGGGTGTTCCCACGTGACTCCCATGGTTTTTGGCTCATTTCCATGATTTCCCAGAACTGGTAAACCTCGGAATGCGGCAAAACTTTACGCCTTCCCAAGAGAGGTGTAAAGAGGAGAAATATCTTTGTCTTCTTGTTACTTCCTCTTTCTATGTGTGCTGCATTCTGCAGCACACATAGAAAGAAGAATATGCCTCTCCGGATTGTTTTTGTGCAGGAAGGTGTCCCTTCCTGCACAGAAACAATCTTGCATCCAACGCAGGCCCTTGCACCATGGTACAAGGGAGCCTGTGTTGACGCTAGTCTACCAAAAGAGCGCCAGTGCAGGGGAAAAGGCAGGAATGTGCTGTATTGCCTTAAATATGGTGCATTCTTGCCCTTTCCCTGTCACGCAGTGCAGTGCAGCAAGGTGACTTGCTGTGCTGTGCTGCACTGCACTGCGTGACATTCTCGCAAATAGGCCCCTGAATGTCTGGCGTCTGGATAACATGGGATGTCTGTGCTCCTGTCAGTAGGTGCGATTGTAACCCAGAAATCTCAATATGTCCCATGTCACCAGTGAGTAGCTCAGCGAGATGAGTTTAGTTACTGTCTATGCTGCTGCTTGCAGTTCTATTTTTCTTCTTTAATTACTAAGACTGAGCTAAAAGTGGGCATGGCCAAACAAATATGCAAATTAACGCCACTGAAACATAAATGTCAATCTATTTCATGCTGTTCTTTGTGAATATCCAGACTATAGTTTAGCAATCGGTGACTTTTGAGAATGGATGCCTTCAAGTAAATTAAAAAAACAGGACTTGCACCCAATATAGGACAAGCTTAAGATTACTGGTAAACAGTAATGACTTTGAGAAAACCTGAGATACGAAGCTGAAAATACCTCGCAGGGCAATAATGCAACACACAGAGTTCTCTCATGAGCCACTTAAGTGCGAACCACGAGATGGTCTCGTCCTCAAAGCAGTCAGCCCCAATGGTGCTGAGGACGAGACTGTCTCGTCCTTAGCACTCAAGAAATTAAACACAAGGTAAACTGGAATTGTAAAAGCCCTCCTAGAGATACACCGTCATTTAGAGGATAGTCCTATTCGTCCATAGTCATTGGTGTGGGACCAGGATGGGCAGGTTTCGCTTGTAAATGATGCAGACACCTGCATCTTCCATGGCCTGACATGTCACTTTTAAGCAGGGACGGGCAGTTTCACTCAGGTAAAGACTGGCAGGCAGTTGCTCAAGCCGACTGCTAAGTTCTTAACAAAGTTATTTTACACAGTTTCTAGTGACCAGTCCACATATATGACTGAGAGTGAGCATTATTTTCGTTGCAGTCTGTGCGAAAATTAACCTGAAAAATAATTATACCAACAGTACTTACGGCACTTTGATATATAGTGCCTAGATGCCAAGTGATTGGTAAATGCTGCACTATGCAAAAAAATATGCAGCTCCGTATAGCAGACAGCAGCATGGGTTTATTTAGAAGCATTTATTTCTACTTGGAGGTGCCATAAATAAAATATCCCACTGGAAATGAAGGCTGACCAGAGAGACACTCACTGTGCGCCTTATCGCTCAAAAGATTAACATGAACACAAAAGATGTGCTCTGGAATAGCCCAAAAATTGCAACTGCCCTGTTTTTCATGAAGTAAGAATACAGCAGATAAGCGAAAAGAAGAGCAGGGAATGTACAAGAAAACAGACAACGAAAAAAAACAATACAATGTGAGTAGTGCTGGAAACTGTGAAAAAGCTGTAAGCATATGCTCAGTTCACATGTGATCTTAATAATGAAGATGTATGCACATAATGAAGCGACACTAATGTTTTAAAAATGAGGAGACTACATGTGTGCAAAATTTGGGTAATTATCTTTTGTAAAACTGCCATTTAACGCTGTATTTTAGTGTAAAATAGTCCTCACATCCAAAGTGCATCAACATTGCAATTAATGCCACAAACAAAAGCACTGCAAACAACAGCTACTCATGTGCTATCATTCACATTGGACACCTAGCCTGCCACTTGCCTGTGGCCTCCAGTTCCTGCTTGTTTCAGCCTGATCCAGTCCCATCGCCACTGCCTAGGTTTTCCCACTCGCCATTCTACCCACCAACAGAAGCCTTACCCACCCCAGGACCTACTTAATGCAGGCTGCAAAATAACCATGCAGCAGACATGCTGAAGGTGTGCCAAAGACAAGCCTGTCTGCACCTGTCCGTGGCTGGACTATGCCCAGCGCCACCACCCATGGCCCTCCTGCCCCCTGAAGATATATCATCACCGAGCTCTACACCCTTGACCCAGGATGCCTCAACAAACACTGCCACCACGTCAACCCATGCTCCACAGTAGGACCTTTCACATGCACCCACTGCCACAGCACACATTCCATCCCACTGATCAGCCCCACCCCAAACACACCACAGACACCAGCTGAACAATCACACCACCCTGCATGCGCCATTCTCGACAAACGCTTACTATGCAAACACATCACCGAGATTTGGGACCTCATCTCCATCCTCACACCTGACGTCCTCTTCCTCACTGAGACCTGGCTCAACCTCACTTCTGCGCCTGACATCACCACTGCAATTCCTGAAGGATAGAAGATCACCCACTGTGACCGCATCAACAAGTCTGGTCGAGGGATCACCATCATACACAAGGAATCCATCCAATGCACCACCACAAATGACAACATCACCCCATCCATGGAACACGTCAACTTTCAACTCCAAACAGTCAGCAAAACCATCATCAGGAGCCCCCTCGCCTGCCGTCCTCGAGGACCACATCCAGTCTTCTGCAACTTCACTGCCGACTTCATTGCCCCCCTTGCCAGATACTCCAGCACCTACATTTTCCTCGGCGACCTCAACTTCCATCTCGACGACCACAATGACATCAACACTACCAACCTCCTCGACAACATGAACAACACTGGACTCATCCAAATCGTCGATGGCTCCACGCACACCGCAGACCACACGCTAGACACCATCTTCACCTCCAGTGACCGCATCAGGTACAGTCAAACCATGGAACTCACCTGGACCGACCACTTCAACGTCTACATTAACATCACTAGCTCACGGACCTCTGCCCCCAGTCTGCTCAACACCCCCACAGCAGCTGGAGCAAAGTCTCAAAGGACACATGGATCAACGCCCTCAACGCCATCCACCCCATCTCTTCCTACAACCTAAATCAGAATATCAAAAACCTCAACAATTTGTATTGCCGACAGTGTCACTTCTATTGGCAACAGCACCCACAGAAGGTTCAATAGGCAGGCTAGTTGGTACACTGAAGACCTAAGAACTGCTAAATGACACTGTAAACAACTGGAAAGGAGATGGCGCACCAGCAAGGACACAACTGAAAAGACCACCTTCAGGACAGCGCTCAACCTCTACCACAGACAGTTGAGAGAATAAAAGAAAAAGGCCTTAGCCTCACACATCAAATCAAGCTCCAATAACAGCAGAGAACTCTTCAACATCATCAATGAATTCTCCAACCCCCTCAGCTGCAACAAACATCATTACCCCCTCACAGGAACTTTGCAAACCTCTTCCAGGACAAGAACGCCAACATCTACAGAAACTTCAAACCCCAGCCAAGGTCACAGACTTCTTAAAGCAACACAATGACCCCGCTACCACCACCGACATCCGACTAACCCAATGGAGCCAGCTCGCCCCACAGGATACCACCTCCATCATGAACTCGGTCCACTCTGGGGCCCCAGCCAGCCCATGCCCTCACCACATCTTCAACCTAGGTAAAGCCAGAATCAGCCATGTACTCAGCACCTTGTTCAACACCTAAATTGCCACGGCCACCTTTCCCAAGGACTGGAAACATGCAGAAGTCAACGCCCTACTAAGGAAACTACTGTCAAACCCCAGTGAGCTCAACAACTACCGATCAATCTCCCAGCTCCCGCTCCCAGCCAAAGTATCAAACAACAACAACTTTCCTCACATCTGGAACGAAACCTCCTCCTCCCAATCCGGATTCTGCAGCAACCACAGCACCGGGACAGCCCTCATTGTGGCTACCAATGACATCCAAGCTCTACATGACTGAGGAGAGACAGCAGCACTGATCCTCCTAGACCTCTCGGCAGCCTTCACTATGGTCTCCAACCACACTCATCATAAGGCTGCATAACATAGGCATCCAAGGAGCCGCACTCCTCACCGGATTGCCTCTTTCCTCACCCCAAGAACACAAAAAGTCTGCCTTCCCCCCTTCAAAACCCACTGACTCAACATCATATCCTACGCCGATGACACACAACTCATTTTCTCCCTCTCTGAAGACACCACCAGCACAAAGACCAACCTCCCACTACTGCATGACAGACTTCACCAACTGGATGAATGACAACTACCTGAAGCTAAACACACACAAGACAGAGGTATTGATTTCGGGAAACAAAAGCTCCCCATGGGACACATCCTGGTGGCCCTCAGAACTCGGACTTACTCCTGCCCCCCACTGACCACGCCAGGAATCTAGGCATCATTCTGGACAGCAAGCTAACCATGATGACTCAATCAATCAGGATTCTTATAAAGCGCAACTACTCACCCATGAGGGTCTCAAGGCGCTGAGCATGGGGGGGGGGTGGCTCTGCGGTTCAGTCGAAGATCCAGGTCTTGAGGTCCTTCGTGAATTGCAGCAGTGATGGTGATTGCCTGAGGTGCAGAAGCACAGAGTTTCAGGTCTTTGCAGCGAGGTAGAAGAATCTTCCTCCAGCCGTGGTCTTGCGGATCCGTGGGATGGTGGCCAAGGCCAGTTGGGCGGAGTGGAGATGTCTGGTGGGAGTATAGAAGGAGAGGCGGTGGTTGATGTATGCAGGTCCAGCATTGTGGAGGGCCTTGTAGGCGTGCGTAAGGAGCTTGAAGGTAATTCTTTTGTTGATAAGTAGCCAGTGTAGGTCTCTCAGGTCAACTCCGTCTCCCACTCCTGCTTCTTCTTCCTCTGCATGCTTCATGAGATATTCAAATGGCTATCCCAAAGCTCAAGACGCACCATCACCCAGTCCCTCTCCCCCAGCTGACTGGACTATGGCAATGCTCTCTAAGCATGGATCGCAGATCCCCACATCTAACGAATACAGACCATACAGAACGCCACAACCAGACTAGTCCTGGATCTCCCTAGACAAGCCCACATCACCCCTTACTCAGGGTACTCCACTGGCTCACTGTACAGAAAAGATGCCAGTTCAAGCTCCTGACTCGTGCATACAAGGCCCTACTCAACTGAGGACCCGCCTACTTGAGGACCCGCCTACTTGAACCACTACCTGTACTTCCATCAGCCCACCAGACACCTCCGCTCCACATCCCTTTCTCTAACCCTCACCTCCCACATCTGACATAGAAGATGCAGAGATTGCTCCTCCTCCTACCAAGAAGCGAAGACATGGAATGAGCTACCCTTTCATCTATGGACCTCCCATCTCTTCCAGAGTTCCGAAAGCCCATGAAGACCTAGACCTAACTATTCGGCTAATCAACTGGATCCTGCCAGACCTGGATACCCCCACAGGGGACAAGCAACGCTCTACAAATCTACTGATTGATTGATTGATTCATTCATTCATTGATACCACAAACTCTGCAGATGCAATATTTTTTTACAGAGAACAGTGCTTAATTACTTAATTTGGAATTTTGTGTAACAAAGAGTAACACGAAATTATGCTAATTACACTGGCGTAAGGCAAATTTCACCCAGGCCCACAGCAGATTGTGGATGACAGTTAACATTAATTTATATATGTTATATTAAGAAGTTCAGCAATGTAGAACCCAATATAGGTTGTTAAAAAAAATAGAAACATCATGAGAGGCAATTGTTTACTATCAGATGACTAAATTAGCATGGCATGGTATTTTCCCTTTGGCCGCACACTGATTGACATCAGCATTAGCCCCGGCCAAAACGCACTACACTGAAAGTTTCAATACTGGTCTCCTTGAATCCAAAGTAGACCACCAACAAAAAGTCCAGTAAAACGTTTCATTGCTATCCAAAAGATAGGAGATCCAGTGGCAGCTCTGCAAAGATGGCTTAATTTGTTCTCTGCATCATTTAATTTTCACTTCAAGATGCTTAGCTTCATATAAATATTAACGTCAGGATCAACTGCCATTAATCCCCCAAAAAAGGATGACCTTGAGATTTTCTGGAAAAGGACTTGGGCTTTAAATGGCAGCATAGGTAGTCTCCTGAATGGGGGTGACAACCAACTGGTATCTCGCATGATTTATATTTACAATATACTACTCACTTAGTTCCCCTTACATTTTTTAATTTTGGGAACCTCTCTGTAGATTAGACATTTTTGCTGGGTCCTGATGAATAGCCATTGATTCTTTTGGGTACAGCTTGAGGCAAGAAATATGTCAACCAATTTCACACCTTAACATTGATATCCAAAAAGGTTGTATTTTGTTTTTAACCTTAGCAAAGATTCCTGAAATTAAAGACGATTTTCCAAGGGTATCTTTAGTTAATTTTAAGCTTATTTCACCCTTTTGTTGGCCAATCTACTTGATAATACTGGGACTAGATAGATCTAGCCTCTGTTGGCTTTTTAGTAAAATATCTCTGGCAAAGAGCCCTCTAGTGGAGTCCGATGGGCATTGCAGCACCAACCCAACGAGGAACACAGCCATATGATGAAGCATGCCACCACTTGGTGAGTAAGGGCTTGTGATCCGCAACCATGTTGCCTATGATCATAACAATTGAATGAGACAAGCTGTCTAAAGACCACATTCTGTTTTGGGTGAGTTGAGTTTTCCCCTCTCCTCGGAACTGCACACTTTATTATTGTTATTATATACAATTGGGAGGTTGTACCCTGGACTGTTAAACCACTTTTTGCCCTCCTATGGATTGATGACATAAAGATCTGACAGACCATTCCCTTCTGCCACTCTACAGAAACTCGCCACATCTCACTCTGAATATTGAGGTAGGTGGGACAGTTATTCCTGGGCCCATGTTCCGAGCGTACGGAACATCCAGTCCTGCCATCCAGTTTTCTCCATCAGAAAGTCCCTCAAAGACATTATTGTCAAAACCCGCAAATTCTGTGACTCCTCCTACTCCTGAGCAAGTAGCTTATGTCTCCTCCACTAGGGTACTCAGCTAGCTGCTTCCGTAGGAGATAAAAATGTCCTCTTTAAGGTTTGCCCATGCTCCTTGCATAGCCAATAATTTCTAGAGCCATGTTTGCACAAACCTCTCCATATATGCATAGTGCCAACCAATTAATGTACACAAACTAAAGTGGTATTATACAGTCAATTCACAACTATTTTGCAATTTTGACAACATTAGCAGAAATGGAAACATAATGATTCCATCTTAGTTGTATTTTAAATGTCTCAAATTAGACAACAAGAGAATGGACAATTCAGTACAATAGTTATTATATAAGTGGTAATCACACAGACACTTCAAATTAGATGGCTGTTAGGGAGGAACCTTGTTGCAATGACTCCAAGCAGCATTATGCAGAGTGACATCACTAAATGCATCTTAGTGAGAAATGTAGGGTACACCAAATCAGTACATGATCACACAGATGTAACAAATTAGTGGTTTGTTGAAAGACAGCAACCTCCTAGCAGAGGTAAGATGGAATGTAAACCATGACATGTCACAATGTAGGACAGGTAGTAACCCCCATTGATATGCAATGTTTTTTTCTGGATCTACACTAGACAACGGAGGATGTTTTATAATTAAACAAGACAATTTTGCTCAATAAATTAAAATACTCTTAGGTGGAAAATGTGTATCTTTCGAAGTGCACACAATTCTGTGCATCAGATACATTTACCTAGTTTACCAGGCTTCCATTTTTTTGCTGTGCCTATCATGATAGTAGTCTAAAAGAGTTGTAAAAGAAATAGTGCGTTTTTTTCTGGGTGATGGTCGGGAAATTTTGTCACGGTGGAGACTATAATTTTAACTGAGACATTAATACATAGGGGCCGATTCCGATGCGGTTTGGAAGGCCGCCTAACTGCATTTGCTCCATCTGAATCGGATCGGGAACGTGTCTTTCCGACCGAATCGGAAAGGTTTCCGACCAACCGATTACGATGTGAGTTAGGCATTAGGAATATTCTTATCTGAACCTACGGCATTCGGAATGACCGGGCCGCACAGAGCAGACTCGTACGTCTCTATGGGCCGCATTTACGAACAACCGATTACGATGCTGGATTTGGACAGCCTTTCCAAGTCGTGCTGTCCGACTCGAATCGGCAGTCGGAATCAGACTTTGGGGGCCTGTAGCAGGCCACCCTGAACTCGGAGCCTTCCCAATCGGGCCTGTGGGGGTTCCATGGGTCCCCCCTTACCAGCCGTGCACAGTGTGGCAGGCACTAGGGGGTGCCCGTCACAGGTAGCCCGATTTTCCCCAGCCACCCCTTTCTTCAATGGGAGCCTATGCATTTGGTCGGAACATAAGCTCCAATTGAAGTCAATGGGAGTCCGACCGAATCGTATCTGGAAGCATCCGGATGCATCGTAATCGATCGGTCGGACTCTCCCGATCCGAGTCGGTCGGAAACCATTCCCAAACCGATTCGGTCGGAATGATTTCCGAACCGCATCGGAATCGGCCCCTTAGTGTCTGATTTACAGTTTGACGGACAGAGTACTCCGTCACATCTTGTCTGCCAAACCCTCGGTCCACCCGCCTCATTTAGAGGTGGGCAGACCATAAGAATACGTCTGCTGATGGACCGACGTAGTAAACTCCATCTGCCAAACTATTAATCTGGCCCTTAGAGATGAACTCGTTTGCCAGTTTCATCAAAACCTAACAGAAATGTGCAGATAAAGTTCATCAAATCTCGAAAACACATTTTGCTACACCTAAGACTGCTGTTAAGATTAGCAGCTAAATAACCAACAAGGTAAATCTTTTGAATTAACACAAATCGTAACATCTGCAGGTCACAGACTCCCAAAAGTGTTGATTCGACCTTTCATCCTTCCAAGTACAATAAAAACTAGTACTAAAAAAAACGTCAATAACAACATTTGGGATCCAAGTCCATGTAAACAATTGTGTTTGTGGTACGTGTTAAATAAGGACTAATTATTAATGTATAGACTACATCCTCACCTACAAGGTGCATGTGCATAAAGGTTCACAGGGACATTATCTTGCCTCTGTTGCTAATATTGTTGATGTTAAAAATTGAATACACCGCTGAACCGTAAAATGTGAAAGCAGAATGGTTCACTAGGTGCATGCAGTTTTTTCCGTCTAGTGCATTAGCAGGCAGCATACTTGATGTTGCATGACATCTCATCCTTCAAACATCAACATACCTTTCACCTACCCACTTAAACGACACTCTTTTTTCTGACCGGTTATGCTGAATCATAGAGCTATCTTATAGCTCATTTATATTATTTTCAGTGCAGATTGCCTCTCCCTTTTATAGAAGATGAAATGGTTTCAGAATTGGCACATTGCTCTCTCTGTGGCCCTCTCCTTGCCCAGTGCCCACCTCATTATAACAAGATCCCTTTTTACACTAACTAAATTAGCACACCTGGTACATCAGCACATTAGGGTAGAGGTCATTTACTAGCTTGCGTAACATGGGCTACATGGAGAACACCACAACTGCCGACACTTTTCTTCTCATGTGATGGTGGCATAGTCACCCTTTGGGACTGTAACTGTGAAGCCACTCAATGACCGAGGCATGGACTCTGGTGGCACAAACTAGGGCGCCATTATTCTCTCTGCCCAGTGCATGGCGGGGCAATCAAGCAATGCTCACTTCTTGATGGTCCTCTGCCCCCACACCAAACCCAGACACAGGGTCCCATCGAGAGGTTTTCAAGATGGGCAGTGGCATAAAGCTTTTCCCATTTGGGGACCCGCTGTGTGGCACAAACTTATAAGCTCTATAGTTCCACCTTTCTGCCAGCAAATCACACAGGAAGTACATCTTGTTTGGACTCTGGGTAAAACAGCAATACAAAGTCATGGCAGTATTGGCCAGCCTCTTAAGGAACACACACATTCACCACAAAGTGGAAGGTTAACTGTCTAGGTTTTCATCACTTTTAGATATCCTGTATTCCCTCCAATAAGTATTTATAAATGTGGTCACCTTTTATTTCTCTATGTCAAGGCTCACACTCCACATCAATTATGAGGCAAAGGAGTTCACAAGGACATTTGCTTCTTGCCTCCTCACACAGTGAGCACGTGGTCTATTCAGACTTCTGTTTTTGGGACCAGGATGAGCGGATTTGCATGGTCCCTTCTGTTCATTGGTATAAACAAGTTCAGCAAGTATGGAAATTCTGCTTCATGCTATTCCCAGTGTTTTTCATATTTCTGTCACCACCTTCTTTCTCGATTCGTGTTCGAATATGAAATCCCTTAGGTGACCCGGAAGCAGTCAACCTGGTGCTAATATGAGAGCTTAACCTACCTCTTGTACACTGGTGCAAGCATTTTACTTTGCTTATAACTTGAGTAAGAGAGGTTTCCAGGTGAAGTCCTGCATGTCATGTTGGCAGTGAATGGTGCCCACAGGAATTCAAAGAGTACATGGTTTCTCTTCTGAACTACATTATTAATGGCTCCTTCACTTGTGCCACATAACCCCTCGCCAGTTAGGGACCGAATACCATTTGGGATTTAATAACTCTCTTGTCTGTTTTACGCATACGAAACTACAGTCAGTGACAATAAATTGGCGACATGAATCTATTTTCCTCATTGCGGTTTCTACAGCAAGGAGGATGTTGCAAACTGCAATCAGTCTTTTCCAACAAACACTCTACAGTTTTCCACAGGGATGTGGTAGTCTCTAGAATTTATCCTTCATTCTTGATAGCAGCCTCTTCAGATCATCATTTAAATAAATAAACGTTTCTTGTAAATTTCTTTGTAATTTCATCACAGGCTGCTTCATTGACTCTTCATGCGGAAATAGGCTTCAGCTCTACCTCCTTCAGACGATGGCTTCCTTTGTGTCTGAGACTTCTGCCATTAGCTTGAGACTTTGTCAGTTACATCACGTCAACCCCCATGAGTATTTTGGTCACTTCATTTTTTTCTTAGCTGTTTGTACGAGTTCCTTCACCTTGATTGGAATGGAAGAAGGACCAATTTATTTCTATGAATGCTCCCTTAAATACCCGTCGAATCATGTCACCAAATGGCTAAATGCTTGCCTAACGCCTTGTGTTAACTTTCACTTGAAATGTGTGCTTTTGTGAAATATTTGTGAATTGTGTGTTTCAGAACCCCTTTCAGAGGGCCACGGGGCTAGCAGAATCTACTGAGTCCAACTGTTGTGGTCGTGTCCTTTTACTTCTGATGTTCCGGGGCATGACCTGCTATGGACTCTGAGTAACTGGGCCAAGTATTACCCCTTCAGCACTTCTTGACTCTCAATGGTAGCGTGAGTCGAGCAGTGCAAAGCTGCTTAGGAGGGGGTAGGGAAGGTAGATGCAAGGTGTACACAGACTCACATCTCAAAAACATGCTCCGCAACCCCAATAAATGAATGTCCATCCAGATACTTGCTTAGTTGAAAAAAGTATTTGTATATGAACAAAAAGTGAAATACGATATTCAACATATAATACACAGAGTCTCTGTAAAGCCGACACTCTTTGCGTTGTACAGGTATGCCCCTGAGTCCCACTTCCCTGTTTAAGGAATGTGGTTATTCCCCATTCATGTGAGGCAACATTCAGGTTTCGTCCCCCTAGCTAGTACAAGTCTTAGAAGTTACACGACAGCTTCTTAAAAGTCATGGGGTTTGATTCACTAAGGTAAACTTACACTTTTATGTATGTTTACTATTGTTTGCTACTCACAAAGGTATTTTACTAGTAGTATCTTTACGGCTGGAGTCTCCGCACATAAAAAGATAGGACTATCCTATCTTTTTATGTATGTAGACTCCACAGTTGTAAAGTTAATACTAGTAAAATACCTCTGTGAATAGAAAACAATCATAAATTTACACAAAAATGTAAGTTTACTTTTGTGTATCAGGCCCAAAGTGTCTCAGCACTGGAGATCTTTTAGTCAGAGAGGCTTGGTGGCTCGGCAATCAGTCTTACCCACTCTCACTCGAATTGCTGTTTGGCAGGCCCAAGTGTATGTCGGAGGCACAGCAGGGAGCAGAAGTCTGGATGGTGCAGGAGAGGTGGTAGGCATCCATGACGGTCTTTCAATTGTACAGGAAGTCTTCCTGAATCCAGCAGCAGGTAGCAGGTGCTACATGGTTCAGATGATTGAATCGATGCTCTGTTTTCACAGTTCACAACCCACTACACTTCATGGTCACATGCTGCTCAGGGGCTACACCCCCCTTCACCACGGCCCACTCCTGGCATACGGAGTGGGCGGTGTTGTGAACAGCACACACATGGTGACAGCCCCTCAATCTTCACTGCAGCCCCAACTTCGCATACAGGGGTTGCAAATAGCAGCACTTGGGTGGGCAGTATGCAGTGGCGTAGCTAGACCTTTGGCCGACTGTGGCAGTGCCTACGTTTTCCACCCCATGGCGGGTACATGTAAGAGCACAGGGGTGGTGCTGGCAATTGCTGCGTTTGCCACCCCGCAACAGCTGCAGGTAAGAGTGGGGGGGACGCCGTCGCCCCAAAACTCATGCCGCCCATTGCGGACCGCCACCCACCCCCTTGCTACACCACTGGCAGCATGATCAGAGCAACCGTCTTCAATTTTCACTGCACAACCCACAGGCATATGGGGGTCGAGAACAGCCGCACTCGAGCAGACAGCCCAATCAGTGCATTAGTCCTCAATCTTCACCACAGCTCCCACCTGGCATACGGGGGTCACGAACAGCAGCACTCGGATGGACAGAACTATCAGTGCACTGGTCCTCAACATGGACACAAATCTCACACTCGCTTCAGGGTTCCACTAGACAGCATCCACACTGAACCTTGCTCCCTCCAGGCACTATGCTCCTCAGGCAGATGCTGGTGCGCCAGTTTCCAGGGTGAGTGACATTGATTCTCCCGCATGATGTCCCTTCATCCAGTAGTAAGACTAGCAGACCTTAGTTACCAGTCCTGCTAACACCAGCCAGAATTTGTGCTGAGCTTCTCCACACTGCTATACAGCTCCAGTTTGACAATTTTTAGAGGCTCCAGCTCCCTTTTTTATAATCCATTTTCAGAGACAGATGTGATTTAGTGTCTTAGTGTCCGATTCACAAAGGGACTTATGTGTAGTAAAGTTTCGAGTGCACTTGTGGTAGAGTCCCCGCACTTGGGGCAGAGTCTCCGCACTTGGGGCAGAGTCTCCGCACTTGCGGCAGAGTCTCCGCACGGCATACTGCAGAGAGTGCACCGTACTGAGATTCTGCCACAAGCGCAGAGATTCCACGAGTGCGGAGACTCTGCACCCAAAACTTTACTACACCATAAGTCCCTTTGAAAATCAGGCTCTCAGTCTTTGAAGTTTGTGTTGTGGGGGTTGCTTCCTTAGAAGTGCCCACCGCTCCTGTGTTCTGCCCTTTGCCCAGGAACTAGTCTGAAATATAGGAGCAACTCCAAACTTGACAGCCCAACAACACAGGCCATAGAACTGACTAGACAATCACACCTGGATGTCAGTCTCAACCTCCAAAGTTTATCAAGGCCCCTAGCCCTATTCTTTATGATTCCTTTATCAGTCCCATCTCCTTCCTGAGGTGTGGTCAGGGCCCAGTGACCAGTGACCTTTTCAGAATTAAAAAAAAACCCTTGAAGTGTACAGGGGAGCCTGACTCATCCTTCCACACACCAGTGTGTGTTCCACCCAGCTCTCACGAGTGCAGGCAATCCACAAATCTGTCTGGGATGGCTCCTCCACCTCCAGGACATGGGCTTCCACAGGTCTCCCAGTCTAACAAGGCCACACTCTATGAGACAGGCCTAAGTCATTGTGCACATCAATGATCCAAGTATGCCCATGATGAGAAATCGGCACCAAGGATCCAAATATCACTGCAGCTGGGGCACTCATTGCAGGGATGCACATCCTTTACCATGCAGGGGACTTTTTCATCCCAAAAATGGGAAACTGGATTTGAATATAAAGACTTTGTTACTTTAAAACAGCCACCTCTCTGCTGGTATGCTTGAATTGCTTTATTTCCAATGGCATTTCAAAATGGCTTCTGGTCTCAGAATGAAGCTTGAGGCACCCAATTGCAAGATCTTCATTGCAGTCCTGCTCTCATCATGTCCACCTCCCTTACCGTCCTCACTTATTTTTCTCATTGTCCCCACCTCCTTTGTTCCCCTACTGCTGTCATACTGCATTCCTACCTCTACTTGCTCTCTCCACTTTTCCTGCCTCTCTCCTGCTCTCATAATCCCGACTCATTTCCCATTCTACCACTTGCTACCCAGCATCAGTGCTACTGGTGGATGAAGCTCTGCAGTCATCCTGTGCCAACATGGATGCCACAAGTTTACACTGAATCAGCTTTGCTATAGCTCAGGTGGGCACATTTCTCTCAGTGCAGTCCAGGGACCCTGCCTGGCCGCCAAATTGTATTGGTTGCCAAAGATGTGTTTCTGTTCTTGATGACTCTGCATGCGAAGATGGGCAACCATTGGCAATGCCGACAGTTCTGACATTAAAATGCTAATGCATGTAAACACAAACTTGCACTAATACACCCTTGTGCATGCTTCTGTGTGCATTCATCATACAAATGTCAACCCTAATAGCTTTGCCAATGTTCGCTTCCATAAAGCGGGCCTAACGCAGGAATATGGGCATACTGTGAATCCACCGCTCATTGATATTCAAGCATATACAGTTAGGGCAGTAGCGATGCAAGTGTATTATACTATCATGTGGCTCTGTTATAGACACAGCACTCTCGAGGAACATGTCTTCCATTTTTTTCTAACAATAGTTATTCAATTTACTTGGAAACAGTTTTATCAAAACCGTCAGCTTTTTGTTCACCATTGCTTTCCCATTAGGATTATGGGCGTGTGAGATTTTTCCCATCAGGCGCTATGAAAGGGGACAGAGATGAATGAAAAATGTCCCACCACAGTGACTCTTGTGCTCCTATTCCTACAATCCTTTTCCTCCAGATGACCAACTCTCCCCAATCCAATTCTGTTAATATATCTTTACCACTGCTATGGATGAAGGGAAAAGGAACTGTACTTAAGAGAAGCTGGCAGGCGTAGGTGTGTTCCTGGGAATGTTGTGCTCGAATCATGGAAAATGCGTATTTGCAATAAATGTTTTTTTCTGCACAAGAAATATATTTTTAACGTGAACAAATCCTTTCCACTACCCTCTTTAAAATGGAGGTCTTTGGACAACATTCTGAAGCTTACTAAAAGACTTAAATTATTTCAGTGAAAGCATTGAAGTTTAGTTTGTGAGATAATAGTATTTAAGATGTTTGTGAATACCCACAAAGGTTTAATTGTGTGGTTTTTTACCACATTTGGAATTCTTACTTCAATTATACTCCTATGGGAAAATCCATTTCCCCCTTGTCCCAAAGGGTTGACATTACATTTATATGCTTATTCTGCATGCTATGAAGAAGCATAAATTAAACACGCCTGTACAGTTAAACACGATTGTGGTAGGGAATAGTGAATCTCGAATATTGATGGGACAGAATATCATTACCACAATATCGTGGGACGAAATATCTAGAGGTAAGTGTGCAGAGGGAGGTAAGGATGTACTATTCTTAACTCCAAATCTATGTATCTTGAAGATGCATATATCACTAAGGTATGTATATGTGTAGTTAGGTATTGAAAATGTATAGAAACTTCCCATTCAAAATTTTGTCCCTCGATATTGTGTACCATCAATATTTGGGATTCGATATCCCTTGCCAACACCTTTAAAAACCCTTACCACATGTGTAAAAAAAGGTATGTCAAGGTGAAGTGATACAGGAAGCCAGAGATTAATACGAAGTGAGGAAAAAGCTGAATTAAGGGGATTATTGGAAAGAATAATACACCCGTTAAAGTATACCAGCATAGAAATTGGATGATCCACTATCCATACTATACTAGGACAGGCAGTTACAAAGAAGACTTTACAAGTAGTTTCCGAATACTATGCAAATACCAGATGACTTGGAGATGACCATAGACTGGAACATCTGGATATCTGCAAATAAATTGGAGAGAGAGGTGAGCAAAAGGGGACTTAGAAAACTTGATGATCCTATCATCATTGGGTATTGTGCCAGAAAGGACTAAAGATGTATTCAGCAGATATATCATTTACCTTGTCTGGAGGTGAGTTCAGACCATGATTATATTCGACAGAAGGACATGTTAAAATCTATATATATTGGGGGAATTGGTGAGAGGTTGACAGAAATGTGTAAACAAGTAACTATGACATTCAATTTTGCCTTGAATCTCCTTCCAGTTTAACAAGCCCAAACATTACAAATGGGATTAAAGTTTTTGGGAGAGATTTATGGAGATACACTGATGTTCATATGTTGTATATCTTGAATAGCGCTCAAGACAATCGGCTTAAGAAACAATCTTGATCTGACAACTGCTGCAAAAGTTACTGAGGGGTTTTGAGGACATAGCTGAGAATCTAGGGGTCCTTTGGCATGTGGAAATTTTGACGGAATGGTAGAGCTATTGATGTTCTTTAGTAAAGAGTTAGATATTTCAGGGATGGGAGACTAGACTTCCTAAGCAGAAATTTGACAAACTGAAGCATTACTACACGAGTTGCCAAACATTAAGAAGTGTGAATTGAGAATGGTACAGCAATTACTGGGACACATAAATTGTGAGGACTGTAAGAAATTGGGTTACTGGTTGAGGGTGGTGAAATCCTTCTCAAGCAGCAACCGCAATTCTTCTCAGGGTGAAGTCGCAAACAAACCCTAAATTAACCTGTGCTCAACCCTTCAGTAGTTTGGCACAGAGCAGTCAGACTTAACTCAGAGGCAATGTGTAAAGTATTAGTGCAACACTTCGGACAGCAACACAGTGAAAACACACCTCAAAAGGATCCCACAACAGGTTTAGAAAAATAGAGTTACTTTCTTTTAATAAATAAAACAAGACCAAAATGACAAAACTCCAATCAGTAGACCCGCAGATATTCAATTTTAAAGATTTTATTAAAAATAGCACCAAAAAGCACAAAGCGCCAACTGTGGATATCTGGTCGGCCGGACCGGTGCAAAGTCACAAGTTCAGGGCGACTGAGATGGAAAGCGGGTCAGCTACAGGGACCCAGTTAGACCTATTGAGCAAAGTACCTTAAATCCTGGTTTGCAGAGCGTTATGAGGATCCACATCGAAGATGCGTCACGCAGCCGAAGTGATGCGTCTGTTCCGAGGAGCTGCGAGGCGGAGCCAGGTGTCATGGTTCAGGCTGCCGTCAACGAAGGATGGGAGGGCAAGCCGCAGTTCCGATGTGGTGATGGGCTGCAATGCGATGCAGGTCTTTGCAATGGTTCCAATCCATGCAGCAGCAGCGATTGGTCAGTTTTGCTCAGGGTTGCGCTGCACAGGAGAGAAGATGCGTCGGTTTCACTGGATCCACAGAGGCTGGCAAAGCACCTTAAGCTCACTTCCAAGGGTCCAGGACTGGAATGGCTCCACTTGGCAGGGTAGACTCACAGATGGCAGAGTCCAGGGGCAAGGTTGTTGGAAACCTGTTGTGTCCCTGAGGCTTCAGATCAGGAGGCCAGCCAACTAGCTCATGAAGTCACTCTGGGGTTCTGGGTCCAAGAGACGCAGGTCCAGTCCTTCTCACCCAGGCAAGAGGGCAGCAGGCAGCAGGCCAGCACAGCAAGACAGCAGTTCAGCAAGGTACTAGTCCAGCAGAGTTGCAGTCCTTCAGCAGCACAGCAGTCACTCTCCCTGGCAAAGTATCCACAGGTCCAGAAATGTACTGAAGAGTTGGTGTCTGAAGCCCAGTATTTATATCCAGTTGTGCCTTTGAAGGGGAGAAGCTTCTAGAGGTTTCCCTTTGAAGTCCCCAGGCATCCTACCTTCCATGCCCTGGCTCCAGACTTACAACGGGGTATGCAGCCCTTTGAGTGAAAGAAGGACACAGCCTATTCAAGTGTAAGTAGGGCTGTGCCCAGCACCGCCCTCCCATCCTGCCAGTCTTGGCACATCCAGTCACACCTAAGCTCCCCATTGTGTGTGGCTGTCTACACAAAGCCCTAATGTCACCCACACCCAGTAATATGACCCAGAGAAAGGCTGCAGGCACTAAATGGCTAAGGCAGAAAAGCACTAACTTTCTAAAAATATATATAACCATATACCCTAGCTGTAATTCTTCAGAAAATGCTTTAAATTCTAGGACAAGTAAATGAATTGTCTTGACCTATGTATTTATTTCCAATGATTTGCTTTTTCATGCAATTTTTTAAAATACAATTAAACATGACCGTTAGGCCACATTTAGACAAACATATTATTACACTCTACGAAACTATACATGGCTTTAACAAAACTTATACAGTGATTGCATAAACAAGGGCCCGCAACTTTCTAAAAATGGCATTTTCAAAATTACAATTTACAATCCAACTTCGCCATAAGTTAGGATTTTTCATTACAGTTCCAAAGACAACAAACATGAACTGGATACCTGTTCCCATTTGCAATTACAACTTACAACTTATTAAATGTAATATGGTAGGAGAGTTAGTGAAAAATGCATTTAAGAGTTTTTCACAACTAATACATGTAAAACTTATAAGTACATGTCCAACTTCTTAAACCCACTCCACCCTTCCCTCTGGGCTATCCAGGGCCTAGGCAAACGCAAGGAGATGATGGACGGAGTGCTGAAACTTTTCAGACACTCACCCCCAGCACAGATCTGGGTTGAATCCATCATCGTTCTTTAGCTCACTTCGCTACCCCAGTTCAGACCCAGCCATATGCAAATCAGTCTTGACTCTGTGCCTCATGGGAACAGTCCAGCCCGAACAGCCAAGCCAGGTCTTCCCTGGACCAGAAACAAGCATCCTGGGACCGGTTTCGGGGTAACACCCCTCATCAGCCAGGCTAGCTTGAATCCAGTGGCAAAGTGAGCAAGGGACCCATTTCTGGGCATACTGTCCATCAATTGTTCTTTTTGCATCTATCCAGGGCCTACCATAGGGGTGGCTTATATGTATTAAAAAGGAAGGTTTGGGCCTGGCAAAAGATTTATTTTGCCAGGTTGAAATGGCAGATAAAACTGTAAACACAGGCTGTAATGGCAGGCCTGAGACATGTTTAAATGGCTACTTACGTGGTTGGCACAATCAATGCTGCAGGCCCACTAGTAGCATTTAATGGAAATGCCCTGGATACTGGTAGTACCACTTTACTAGTCACTCATAAGTAAATTAAATATGTGAATTGGGAATAGGCCAATGTTACCATGTTTTAAGGAGTGAGCATTTGAACTTTAGCACTGGCCAGCAGTGGTAAAGTGCATAGTGTCCTAAGGCCAGCAAAAACAAGACGAGCAAAAATGGAAGAGGAAGACAAACGGTTTGGGGGAAGACCACCCTAAAGCTGACAGGTCTTACAAGGATATTCTGAAGGCAGTAATTGCAATAGCAATGGCATTCAAGACACATGCTGGTATAAGCGTGATAAACAGTGTTACTGAATGTGGCTGAAAGTCAACACCAATCGATTGGCAGGAGTAGAAAGTCTTCAAAAAAGCAATTTTGTTGGGTTTGAGGATTAACTGGAAAGGAAAATAGTAATGGGGTTTGAGCCAACTAGTGCACCAAACACCCCTGTCCCAATCTCCTCTCAATCAGATCTAACATGATTGCCGCCACATAATCTCTCCCTGAATAGTTGGTACAGCATTCATGCCTCACGCCTCTGAAATGTCAAGCAGGCCTGTCTATATGTTCCTAACACTAGGCATCCCTCAATTAGTTGCACTACTTTGCTCTCCAGTATTGCAGAGCTTTAGTAGTGCCCAAGTTGTCTTTTCTCATGCTTCTGGTGCAAACCCACAGGATCATGACCACTGTGTGATAATGCAATCATCTACAGTGCAGATATTCGTGTCTAGAATGTGTTTTCCTTAAATTCAATATTCCTTCTTAAACACTGGAGTACCAAGACCTCAACAGCCTCACAAACATGGTTTTTTTTCACCTATCAGTTCACAATTGTCAAAACAGTTTTGTTATTCACAAAGCAGGTCAACTGGTTTACCTGATGTCTAGGATACTATTAAAAATTAAAAGGTTCCCCTCAATCACACTTGGTGAAATGCTTCGTCCTCTAGCCTTCTTCAACATCACCCTAATAGTGAAAGCTGTGCTCATCCTGAGCTCTTTTATGAGATGTAATTTGTTGTCATGAAGGAGGATTTAATAAAACTGTTAATAGAGAAGGGCTATTTTTATTAGTTTTATTTGATTTTCACCTATAAAAGATTAAAAACAGATTAGGTTAGTGGGAGTAGTTGCAATTATTAGGATTTCTCTTTCAGCATAATAGTAATGATCAACATGTTTCACCCATACGGTTGTACATAACATATCCTTAGGCTTTCTTCAGAATCTATATCTAACCCTCATTTTCTTCCCTTACCTACTGGTGAGTATAAAAAAGGAAAAGTGATTCACTAGTAACACATGTTCCTATCGCACTCATATATCTACACAACATAAGTAGCTCCTGAAGGCTGGAGGACTCAGCACCTAGAACTAACCCTGGCTATACTCGGTGGTTCTAGGTTTCACACTCCCCTGAGAACTACGACTCTTATCACCAGTTTTTGTTTTTTCTCTCATACAGAGCCCCTAGCTTGTTTAATTGTATACATACTGGAGCAGTGTAATTTTGGCTCCACTCTCATTATTATTGATTAGGCCATATTTATTAAGGGCCTTATGTACTTATGTGGTATGCTGTGACTAATGACATGAAGTGCACTTAAAGCCATATAGAAAGTGCATTTACCATGTAACCTCAACATTCATATATGTGTGTACACTAATGCTTCTTTTGCAGTAACAACAAATTGCACTTCTCAAACATATTTACACGTGTGCGTTTCAATAATATTGATTAATCTTCATGTATTCACCTGCTCATTTAAAGGTATTCTGTATTTACTGTATAATGGCACATTTATCTATCAGAGGTGCATTTTACAGTTATAACATGACTGTCTATGCATTTGTATTCACACAGTTACAACATGTATTGAAATCTTAGCTTTGCTAACTTGACCAAATGCTTTAAGCATTCGGATTTTGCAATTTTTAACCTTCAACGTGAATGTTTTCTTTGGGTGCAGTGTTTTTATTTCCGCTGCAGGTGCCTGATATATGATCTAATGAATGGAGAAAGGCACATTGTGTGAATAAGATAGGGGCGTAAGGGGAGTCGAGGGTGATAAAACTTAATGAGCAGGAGGGAGGACTACTGTCTGTGCAGAATGAGGAGATGAAATCCAAGGTCGCTTCGAATATGTGGATTAAACAAGAAGAATTATGAGTGTGTCTGCCAAAGAGTATTGATGAAGGTGGTCACTAATTGGACCTTTGATACTGTTCTAGTACTAAGGAATACTCTTTAGCTTTGTTCAGATTCCTTTCAGACTAAGAGAGGTACAGACTTCTATGTACTATTCTCATTGCGTGGTTGCATGCTATGCGATACTTCTGCTTCAAAGAACTTATACAGAAGTTCTCCTATGCTGACATCTTCCTATTGTAATGGATCTAATTAGGGTTTTATTTAGCATTCTTTAGTGTAGGTTAGTTGGAGGAATTAGAATCCCTCATGCATTAAAGACAGGAAGACGGCAACTTCCAATCTCACCAGCAGACTGTCTTTCTTATATTATACACAATTGATACTGAAGTCCTCTTCTGTTACTTGCTACTGAGGATAAACTTCGTACGCCGTTTTTGCTTTCCTTTGATAATTTTGTACAGCTATACTATGGGGTTTATTTACAAGCCCCTTGCGCCACCGGTGCGTCACTTTTAATATGGGAAAAAGTGACGCACCGGTGGCATAAGAGGCCTGTAAATAAGCCCTCTATGTTTCTGAGACTGGTTTAAATTACTTTGGCTTTACATTTGTAATAAAAAATTCATACTTATCGACTCTGAGCTTCACTGTGTGACCAAATGGGTTCGATTGTAATTGTGAATTGAAACTAAACCTAACTCTTTTTTTCCTCAAGCGCCCTAAAATGGTTTATTGTAGGGGGTAAGAAGAGGGGCCCAACTCCTCTGCGTTAGCACATATTAACTGGGAGAAAGTACTAGGGTGGCCCCTTAATTCCTCTCCCTTTCCCAGTTAGTAGAACATTATTAATCTACACCACATAGGAACACCAACATTGGAAAAATAGTTAAAGCATACAATACTGCAAAGTAGGCGAAAGGAAAGTGTTACTATCAGGAGGGTGGCATGCATTTTAATAGTGGGCTGGTTGTAAATGCCTAAGTGTGACTGGATGAGAGCCAAAAAATGATGGCAAAACATTCGGAAAATGGTTCAACAAGAGGGGATAGGTTTGGGGGATGAAGAGGACATAAGTTATTTAAACAGAAATGTGGAGGATGAGCAGATGTTGGATCGACATGCACACATGTGTTACTGATTAGGAACAAGCTGGCATGGTGGCCTCATTTGTGTTTGTATGGTTACCTAAGGAATAAAGAGGCTTCTAAGAAAAATGGAAGGTGTGGATCAGTAATCTTAAATAGGAGTATGTAAAGCTGCAAACTTTTCCGCCCACAAACTATCTGAAATTATCCCAAATACTACAATTACTACACATATTTCGTGACATATTCTATATGTTGTTTTTTTCACACTAAAATTAGAACTTTCTCCACTTTTAGTTTTGTTTGAGAAAAAAATATTGTCTACATTCACCAATATTCGAAGACACAATTAAAATGTTTCTAAAGGTAACTCATGAGAAAACGACACATTCATCTTTAGCACCAACTGGCACTCATAGGGAAATTACAAGTTTGTGTGAAAAATGAATGTCAAGGTCCAAAACTACTTATAGTATGGGCAGAGCAGTATTTGAGATCTAGGCAAGATTTTACGTGCCTAATAAAAAACGTTGCCCATCTCTATTCTTTTATCATAAAATAGACAGAAGCAAAGAATAGGAACTGTGGAAACAGCTGGCGCGTTCATCTGCACAGGCCGGTGTACAATGGTCAACAACGGAAGGGTTGAGAAGAGCTCAACCTTTACTGATATTGTTGATTTAGAGAGCAGAGCGCCTAAACCAGGCATCATACTTTATTACTGTAAGATCACATGGTCCTCATAATTCAGTTTGAACTCATTGGAAAAAATGAAATGGACCTGTCAGAAGAAATCAGGATGGGCCCTGAGTGTGAAATGGGGTGGATGTAGCTTTTGCCCTGATGTGTTTAAAGAGTATCTATGAAGCCCATAAGCCTTACACAGCAAGCACAGACCTTAAAAGAAAGATGTCATGTTTCTGCAAACACGAGTGATTTGGTTTGTTGGACTATAAAAACATCAAATTAGTTGCTCTTCCTGCAGATGTAAACTGGATAAAATTGATGGGCTTATTATGTGTGCTCTGTGCTGTGTAGAATAATTCTTTCTGGGGACAGATAATCACGATCTGGGTAGAAGAATAGAACATCTATATAAAGTATATTAAAAGATTGGTGTTTTTTTAATTGGGAGTGGTAGATACAGAGGATTAGATTTTTGGAACCTCTGGTCCATTAGGTGTGTACATTTATGAACTGGTAGATTCATTTTATAAACTCTAGTATGTCATCTAGAAACAAAAGCGACTAAAAGGTCTGACAGGAGCCTGGAAGGACCAAAGACGGTCTGGGCAGCCTAAGGAGGAAGGCTGGGTACCAGTGGCGGCCGCCACATACACAAACTGGAGGGGCGGGGCGCGTGGGACAAAGTGCGGTAGGGAGCGCGAGGGGTGGTGGGGGGGACATAATAAGAAAAAGAATATTAAAACATTTTTAAAAAAGTTAAACTTACCTGCTGCCAGCCACCTTCCAAATCGTGCCTTGGTGCTGGGACTTCCTTGTCCCAGCAGACCCTAGAGGCTAGTCACAGACTCCCTGTCCAATCCCCGCACTGCAGAGCAGCGCTGGATTGGCCTGAGCAGGCTAGAAAGATGCTCAGATCAGGAAGTCTGTGGGGTTTCTCTAACTCGGCTGTTCAATACAGCCTGGTTAGAGAAACCTAAGTGCGCATGTGCGTTTTGGTCGGCCTGAGACAACCGGCCAAACACACATGAGCACTTAGGGAGTGCACTCGCACTCCTCCTACCCCCTTCCATGCCTCAGCCCAGCCCCTCCCTGCACAAGCTGGCTGAGCCAGTGGCTTAAAAATAAAACAATACTAAAATATCGTTTTATTTTTTTGCTACTGGCTCTGAGCCAGTGGGGCGACGCTTGTCCGCCACTGCGGAGGAGCCGCCCCTGCTGGGTACATTGACTGTGAGGTCAGAGGTACGCAGACTTATTGCTAAGAGCGGTGGGTTGATTTCTATTGATTTTATATTATCTAAAAGTGGAGGGATATATTAGTGAGTTAAACAGTTGGAGTGAGGATAATTTGTGAATTCAATTCTGCCTCAAGAACAAAGCACCAATGCTAGCTTTATGCACTATATCAAAAAATTGGGCATGAACTTCCTCTCGTATTCTGTTTTGTAGCATAGCAATAATGTTCATAAAGTTGGAAACTGAGCATTAATAAACTCTTTACATTTTATTGTCAACATGCAAGAAAGGAGTGCAGGAAAGAAGGGACATCTCATGCACCATTGATAAAAGCACAAGAAATTGACAGAGAGTGGTGAATTGTATGAGACAGCAGAGATAAGACTCACACAGCCCAAAGAACTAAACCAAGAGATGCAAATCAACAATGTCAACAGTGGTCATTAGACAGAGACAAGGAGGAATGTCAGTCTGACGGATTGGAGTGAATTTCACCAGCTCCAAGTTGCCCCATAGGTGGAAGACCATATGAGAGTAGGCAAGTTATGATGTCTAGACAACCACCAAAGGACACACATGCAAAGAGCCTACCATCACATTCTATTGGATCAGCAGGACCCAAAGCTAAATATTTAAAGGAACCACAAATGAAACGATCTGAAGACACCTCAGAATCAGAGAGCATTTCACCACAATCCCCTAGATTAACAGAATCACTAGTGACATTATGGTAAAGAAAACCTCCCTTACACTAACTACCTAAGAACAAGTCAGGTCCCAACAGCTTCTTCCATCCAGAAAGCATCACACCCATTCTGATACTTAATTCCTTCACTGACTACACAGCCCAACACACCATGTCTGATGGAGGCATACATGAACATCACATCATCCCTAGTGACAGGAGGATCTTGAGTGACAGACTCGGCTATTTCAAAACCAGATAGTTGAAAGAAATCAAATGGTTTTGTCTTCAAGTGGGAAGGAGGAAACATCATGTCTCAGGAACAACACAAGAAGCATGGGAAGGGTTAAGGCAGACCCCTAACCCCCAATAAGTAGAGGAACCTGTATTCTGGCAGGGTCGCAGAGATAAACAACAATTTTCATTTTACAGGCCCTTTGATATAGGATCTTACATCATAATCTAGTATTGCTATGACACTAGCACGCCTTTGCCTTATGCCACTTTTTAACGCCTTTCCTCAGTTTCACAGAGGTCTGAATGTGATAGAGTGTGTAAATAGATACTATTATCTCTTATTGCATTTGTCCAAAGGACAGGTTTTTATTTATTGTCCAGAGATATTAAATTCTTGATTGACCAAACCCAGACAGATGTGTTTCATAATAAATATACTGACAATAGTCTAAGCTGATCTGGTCTGGCAAGAATAGCTAAATGAATGAATGAAGAATGAATGAATGATCACAGTTACACGGCAAATCTAGCAAACTAAAACATATGTTGGCACTAAAGTTGCTGGAGTTCCACTTGGTAATTATGATAATTGGTTTGCTGCACCCTGTTTACCTAAAAATGTCCACAGTAACATTAAAATGTGTATTATAGAGTACACTATAAACTGTTTTTTGTAGAGCACCGCTTGATGTGCATGTCTGCAAGGAGCAGAACAACTGCCGCATTACTCGAGAATACTTTGCCTGTGAAGAAAATGTATTTCTCTGGAGAAAAAACATCTTTTTTTCTGTGCTTTTCCTTCTCAGAATTTGAGTGACTGACTTCCAGTAAGTGATTTTCTCAGAAACGTGAACACTTTCTTGATGTGAAATTGACTATACGAATTGAATCATTGAGAATCACTTTATTTTTACAAGATGTCCTCTTTCTTCAGTATTCGCATTTTTAGTCTCACTATTACGTTTCATGCATATGGTATTTTACCTGTTGTGTAATATTTCTTGTCATCGGAGGTCGTAAATGATTCTTATGCCTCAAGTCAACACGGGTGCACCGCCTTGTCCACGTGCAGGTCCGGCAGGAGCCGAATTTCTTTTTTTGTTTATCCAAATGCCCCTGCATTGCTTTCTCCTCGAGTCAGCAACTCCTATTCTACCTACAAGACATGGCGTTTTGGGAAATTATGTTTAACTGCCTGGAAAAAGCAGTGAGTTAAGTAAAAACACAGAAACTCCCATTTGTTATTCCTCCAGGGCAAAGGCTGAACACAGACACGCCTGGCAAATGACTCCAAACACGCTGCACCGGGGGGCCTCGTCCAAGGCGCTGCGGCTGCCCCTGTTTCTGCCTGAGAGGAGATTCACATGGAACAAACAGCTCCTGATGGCAGCAAACCTGTGATACCGGCTGACTAGCCAATGTGTTTCCACCACATTTCATGAAACGGACAGGGAAGGTGAATCACCTGGAAATGACAAATAATGGGCAGCGCGCCGAAAAGAAAGGAAAGGCCTTATGTTCATGCCCAAGGGGCTGACAATTTGTGTGCGTTGTGAAGCAGTGAGGCTCAGCGTGCCGGAGACAACACCATTCACTTTTGCCTGCTCCGCCTGCCTCATATGCTGGTCTATTTGAGCTTATTTCTAAAGAGGGGAGTTAGAGATAGGGTCACAATTCTGCATCCTGACATTGTGACATTTTTGTTTGTTTAACTAGTTTCAACCTGGCAGGTGTCTTAAATAGTTTGAGAGCTGGAAGGTAGGCAGTATTGGGGAATAGGGGGAGCAGAACAGACAACTGACACCATGATTGTGTGAAAGAGGCCGCTTTACTGAAACAGGTGCACATCACATAAACAACCCTGGGCCATTCACCATACAAAACTAAAAACCTCACTATACACAATTGGTCACCTATGTTAAGTACTCCCCACCCCTAAATGTCCCTCCCCCCACAACAACTTAATTCTGTAAGTCTCTACTTCCTCCTGTGCTGTTCTTCTGCCACTGAGACCTTTAAACTCCCTTCCAGCTTTACTGCAACTTTTAACCTCTGACTAACTTAACTTCCTAATGAACTTTTACCTTCCTGGCTGGTCCAGGCATGTGCTTGTCTATCCGTTCCCTTTCAGCCTTTATTGCCGCTGTCAACAATAAACTGTGGTAAACCATGCCATCTTCTCGAACAACCGCTCCTGCACCTTCTTCAAAGCGACAACCAGCAGCGGTCTGTGCAGGTAACAGCGGTGGGGCGGTGGGGCCGGGTAAGGGGGGATTTCGAGGGACGATGCCGAGGTAAATTTAATTATTTATTTAATTTTCCCTCAGCATTGTCCCTCGAAATCCCCCCTTACCCAGCCCCACCGCTGTTACCTGCACGGACCGCAGCTGGCGACAACTAGACATGATTACTCCCCCCTGCACACCTGTTCCAGACAAATCCTGCCCTAAAATAACACATTGTCAAAATTATGCAGACCCTAATCACTAACTCGGGGATAGGTGGGTGGGCAAGAACTCTACTGTCCAAATACCAGCCACTGTGTCACCAAGACAAAACTGTGACTGATCACCTTAAATGTTTGCTTAAATACCCTAGGCTATAAAATAGCCCAACGAAGCCCAAACCTCCAGCAGTCTTCGGACGGCTCCAGTTTTCCAATAATCCTGTTGGACAGACCTCCCTATGGTTGGCTGCCCTGCATTACCCCATTTTATCTACTTCCGCACTGAGTGTGCCAGAGTTTTCCAACCGCTGCTTCAACCCTTGTTAACTCAGGGCTTGGAATTCTAGGTTGTGTGGAGTTTAAGGCACATGGTAATTAACAGATTCCATAAAGTCTTCACCCTACTGTTAAAGCTCACAAGGTCAAACCTTCCGGAATTTAACAAGGAAAATGAGTATGGTATATATTGTGACATGCCATTGGCACCAAATTCTGCATGTTATGCCCCTAAAATGTAGAATGGCTGCAGTTTATTGCACTAAATAAATTCTGAACCACAGGAAGTTGGATTTTTTTTAATACAAATTTTAGCACCTACCCTCTGGGCACTTGTATTCAGGGCATACTACAGTGGTGAATGCTTGTCACTGGAACTTTAAAAGAATTTGATGCTTTAGGTTGGAAATGCAGCAGCATTTGTCAACTCAGAAGTAACTATAGAGACAACAGATCATAAACTAAGTACATAGCACAAAGCAAAATACCAACACAAGAAAAACATAACAGGGCATGACACAAAACAAAATGAAACACAACAAGAACAGTAACACAACAACAATAAAACAATGAAATAATGCAGCACAAAAACACAACAAAAAAGACACAATAGTTTGCTACAACATAAAATTGCAACACAATGAATATGCACAAACTTTCTTCCCATCCATTGCCACCTTCACAAATCTGCATTCAAAATACAGTGGTTAAAGTTGTTTGTGCGAAGCACTGTCTTACCAACATGGACATTGTCGGCGTGCAAATTTGTACCACAAACGCACCAACTACCTGAACCGGGAGTTGTTTAGTCCCTATACGGACTTTGGTGCTCCCCGATTGCATCTGTCTCTAAAATATATAGCCTTCAATATAGGAATATGGTAATAGCATTATCAATAAGAATGGCAGACACAGGCCAATGTTTAAAGGATTTATATAAGGAATATACATTAAATATACCATTGGTAAAGTTAGTAGCAAAGCCAATAGATCATAAGTACAAAGAACTCTGTAAAGTTCAGTAGTAAATCCAGAATAGATTCACGTTCTAAGAGTGGGAAAATGGGGGTTCCCTTAAACAGAAAAGCCAGACTTTAGACAAAGTATTCCACACATTACTACATGAGTACATGGTTCTCATGATATGCGCCAATGAGGAACAAGCAACAAGACACATTTTACTATAAAATACATTTGAGGAATCTCTCATAATACTATTACATTAGATTCAGAGGTTCTCAGAGTCTATTCAGGGGACGTGAGTTGCAACACTGATACAAAGCAGTCTGGGACAGCTAGGTTGTCCTTGGTTAGGTACATCTTAATCCAAAGACAGGACAGTTCCAGTCTGTCCATGTGAACCTCAGAATTATTTATTAGAGCAAAGGCAAAAACAACAGGGAAAATGATCACGTGGTGTATCCCCACTTCATTTCAAAATGGAAAACAGCACAAATTTGGGTTATGTTTGCGCAAGCTCGATTTTAAACACATTAGAAGCTTAGGAAAAGTTCCCAAACCCCCCTCCTCGACGATTTCCAAATCATCACATCCACATTTTTATTACAACACAGCTTGCATAAACTAGGGGTTCTTTTCTTTCGATTCTCCCAAATTCCTCATTGTCTCATAGAGTTCGCTTTGCATCTCTTCAACTTTTACGTCAATTCTCTTTCTTCCTCTCGTTGCTGACAGCTTCTTAAACCCACAATTTAACCTCTTGCTTGATGAAATTCCTTTACAAAATTTTAGAAAAAAGAGCCCACATGCAACACCAATTAGTATGATCAAAAGAGGAGTTTGAAACTATTTCAGTATTCCTCAACCTACGCTCCATAACCATTCACCTATCTTAACAAATCCCCTTCCAATAGATCCACATACAGGACCTATTTCTTCACAGGCACCTGTCTCTTCCAATTCAGTTAGTTCATGCAATATATCTGTGATGCTAGCAACATAACTGTTAAGCTGGTTGTCTTTTTTTGTGATGTATGCATAACACGCGCTTGCATGAATTACCTTGCAGACTCCTCCTTCCTTCACGGTAAGTAAAAGTAACGCAAGGCAGTTCTGCATAATCATGGCTCTCATCACAAGCTATTCTTTGTTAATAATCATTAAAGCACCTGCTGTATTAGTGGCAAGTCTGACTATTAAAGTCAACAGCTTTCTAATCTTAACGTCATTTAATGCAACTTCTACTGAGGTTATGAGCGCTCCAAAGATATCGCTAAGGATCTGTTTAAAGCCTTGCTTATTCCATTTTATGTAACAGTCGGGGTGAATCTAACTCATTAGTGTGATAGATTCTGGGAAAGACTAAAGCTGAGTAAGAACTACATACCCAATTGTGTGGTAACTGTAAATAAGGTGATTTGCAATATAAATATTAGAAATCCTTGATATTCACCTTTAACTCGGCAAAGGTCCTTCCTTTTACTAGGTAACTATGCTCACATTCGCTCCAAATCAATAACTCAACAGTCGCATTCCCTTCTTGATTCCTTATCATGCATAAAATTCGCTTCTTGGGAACATCAATACTCAATTGTGGTGGTGGCTCCTTCAAAACTTCCTTTCCCTTTCCGATAAAATGCTCTGTATGAACCTTCTTGCTCCCTTTCTCTTCATCTAATTTTATCCTTTCGTTCAGCTCATGTACAAGAACCATCTCATCTTTGCTAATTTTGCTAGTTGAATCATGGATGCTTTGGCTAGTAAAACTTGTGTTAGCCACAGGAAAAAACAATTTCATAATATACTCATGCTGACCCCTTGGTTTAAAAGTCTTAAGGAAACGATAAGCATGTTTACTAGACCACAAATACATATTTGTATCAGTTACTATTGGTACATTTACAAAAATGTGTCATAGTCAGTATAGAACAGTTTAATGGAATTTTGGTGATAGAACAGATTAAGGAAAACAACACATGAAAAAGAATTGGAAAAAGATCCCGGAAAATAGGCAGCCCCCTCAGCTGCGGAGGCCGGGAGATAAGAACAAACAAAACAGTCCTCTACCGGCATGATTTTCACATATTCAGCTAACATTTGAAAGTAGACATTATAGCTATAAACATTTTCAGGATGAGGAACGGGTGAAACCTTACCTCCAAGCACTGTTTGAGTAATGAAAAGGTTAACTGTTGTGCTTACACGAATACGAGAAACATTTCCACCCAGTAGATGGACATCTAACATCCATTCAACTACGGAAACATAAATGGCAACTGCCAAAACTACAAGTAGAATTTAGCAGCTTTGCGGCGCTATGTTAGCTAAATCAGACCAAGCAAATAAGTTGTTATTTCAGAAGAAGCTACTAATCCTTCTATCTCTACCTTACTGTCACTACCCTATCTCGAAAGCTACGGGTTTTTTTATTCTGTGTCACCCGGAGGCTCTGAAAGTCCTCTAACTGTTACCCTAATTCACTATTTGTCCTTTCCAACTTTTGTCAGTGTTCTCTGTAAATTGAGCCCCTTTTGTTGTTGGGTTAGGGCTCAATGAGGTTCGTTAATGTCAGACAGTCATCAGATTCAATGTCAATTCTTCCAAGATATGTCCAATCAGGACCTGAGTACTTGTGTTTGATCTTCCTCTTTCTTTTAGGTCGTTTTGAATTCCTCAAGCCTGAACTCTCACTTTCAGTGTCTGGCTGCTCTAGAAGTTCTTTTACCTCTAATCGCTAAACTCCCTTATTGTCTGCTCTTACTGCTCTTTTCTTGATAGGGAAACGAGAAGAATGCCTGACAAAGGTCAATGACCATGAACCACTACGCCACCGGGAATTTGGAACAGCATCAAGGCAGGGTTCGGTACCACAGGATAGCATGGAACTACAATTTGGTTAATCTTTCATTGATCCTACACTGTTCTCCACTTTTTGTTTGCATTTTACAAAGCCATAATCGGAGAGTTACATGGACTCCAGATGACTTCCTATAGAATGCCCTTTCCTATCATATTCTTGATGACTGGCATTATTCCTGCAATGGCTTCTGGGGATAGCTTGTAAGTACATGTTTAAGGGAATACCAGATTAGGCCGAAGGGTTATTTTAAAGTGCTTGGCACCCTTAATCAACCCAATCTATCTCCTAGTGAAATCCCACACTTCTTTCTGCCTGTCTCTCTCAAACTGACGCGTAAATCTTCTTTAGTAATGACTGTGTACAAACTGACTACAGTTTCCAGGGCCTGTAATTTAAATTCTGCATTTACTACTTGGGTGTCTAAACCTACTCCATCTTGCATACAGTATATGACGAAATTGAGTTTGCAGAGGAGGTCTCTCTCTAGCAAGTTCACATGGCTTGAATCGCATATGACAAACTGGTGTTGTTCTCTAATATCTCCTATTTTTACTGAAACTGGGACAGTGACCTGATTCGTACGCTGCTGATTTGTAATACTAATCACTTGGACTTCCTTTTCTGAGAGGGGTAGGTTCGATACCTCAAATGTTCTAACAGCCAAATTAGTGGCTCCTGTGTCTATCAGAAAGAACATGGGATCCGTTAACCTCTGATCCACTTCCAGGACTGCGCCAAGTACTCACTCCTCCTCAGACACCATCAGTGGGACTATTCAAAATATGTGGAGCTCTCACACATTATGGGAATCAGGGCAGTCTAGGATGTGAATGGGTTATGGGGAACTCTGTTGCTCGGTTTGAAATGGGGATTTTCTCCTTGCATCTGTATAGATCCAAGGGAATTTTGCGGCACGCCTAATTTCGGGATTTTTGAGGTCTGCAAAGGGGGTCTGGGTATTGGGGGAAGCTCTCCCTGCACTGTGAGGTTTGTGGCTTCCATATCAATCATTGCTCGATCAGAATTGTGGCAAGATTCCTGCTTCCAGTGCCTGATCTTGTTTCAAATGTGACAAGGGGTAACCTTCTTTAGGGCACCCATACTATTTCCAGGCATACTTCCTCGACGTCTTCTTATTCCCCTGGGTTTTCCCTACATATGCCATAGAGACTCCCTACATGTTTAGTCCTGTACTGAGGGCAATTTAGGACCTTTTCACCTCCATTCTGTGCCCACTGAGCAATATTGTGGATTTTTAATGCAGACTTTTCTTCTCGTTCGCAAATTGTTACCAAAGATTCAGGGGCTCAAACTATGTGGGTCTAGACTGAGATCTCACGTCATACATTCTTTGCCCTCATTTTTCGATTCTGGGAATGTGGAAAGTCCCGCCCAGTGGGAATTGTAATTCCCCATCTTTGGATTTATATGCGTGCCGTTGGCTAAGCCACATGCATGAATGTTTGTAACCCTTTCTTTGCCACCATTTCCCTATCTGAAGAAGCTTCTGGTAGGAAGTTCTCTTCCTTATTCACACCCTTCACTCCTTTTGAAAAAGGGTTTCCATTTCTGACAATGTTTTCAGTCACTCTCACAATAACATTTGTCTTCTTCTCCTAAACAAGGATTTCTACAAACAGAGAAACTTACCTACTTTCACACAGCAGCAAACTCTCGACATGCAAGAGCTTGCTGCACCCAGTGTGCTCACTTCTGTGCACTAAGGAATGGACAACCACAGAGCTTATTAATGCACTTGTGCAAGAGAAATGTTATGTCCCTATCTTGGTGTGACGAATAGCACCTAACAGTACAACTCACCTGCAGGCAAATTAAACAATTCGACAAATCTAACTGAGCTACCTCTCTTCAACTTTGTGTCAATTCGCACACTGTCATTCTCAAAAGTTGGAAAACATGGCCAACAAGACAATAAATACTATTCCCACAAGTCAAAGACTAGCGCCACATAATAGTTGAAGTCAAAGTTTGTCCATTGCATTTCAACACTCTCTTCTGACTACAATTCCCAATATGCACCACTTCACGCCTTGCGTCTCATTCACTCTTCGCATGTGCATAAATCCCTATTGATACTCACGTCGTCTTCTCCAGGTTATTGCAATGGCCACCTCATCTTCGGGAATCAGGATTGGGTTGGGGCTGAGTCAGTTTGAATCTAGGGGCAAAGCTGTCTGCACCATAAAGGTACAGTAATCAGTTCTTTAACCAATTTACCTCATCCAAATAGGTCCATTCAATGCAGACCGGAGCCAATCAGAACTATCAGCTCTGCTACCAGATCTATCAGCACGCAAATCTGTTTCTCCTTTGTTTATCCCAAGCATGCCAAACACCAACACTAGAAGCAGTGTAGTCCCTATACGGACTTTGGTGCTCTCCGACTTAACCCATCTCCAACACATATAACCTACAATATAGGAATAAGGCAATGACATTTTCAGTAAGAATAACAGACACAGGCAAATGTTTTAAAGATTTATGAACAGAATTATTAAGGCAAAAACATGAAATGTACAATCTGTAAAGTTAGCAGCAAAGCATAAAGATCATAAGTACAAAGAACTCAGTAAAGTTCAACAGTAAATCCAGCATAGAGTTGCCTATTAAGAGTGGGAAAATGAGGGTTCCGTTAAACAGAGAAAACCAGGTCCTTTTATAGGACTTTAGACACATGGTTTCACAGATTACTACACAAGTACATGATTCTCAGGATGTGCACCAACAAGGAACAAGCAACAAGAAACATTTTACTATAAATTTGAGGATGCTCTCATAAAACTATTACATTGGATTAAGAGGTTCTCAGAGCCTATTCAGGTGACATGAGTTGTAGCACTGTACACAAAGTGGTCTGAGACAGCTAGGTTGTCCTTGGTTAGGTACATCTTAATCAGAAGACTGGAAAGTTCCAGTACTTCCAGGTAAAGGTCACAATTCTTTATGAAATGTATGGTCTCAAACAACACTGTAAAGTGCAAACTCACAATAAGGGTTCTACCCTTGACGCAATCATTGCCAACCGTAATGCAATATTCCTCCAATCTATCCAACCCACTAACTGGACAGATCACCACCTATTTTTATTTGAACTCAATGGCAACCACCTAAAGCATCCTATCCAAACAGAGGGCCAGATTTACTAAGTTCTCACACAGTGCAGTGCAGTGCAGCAGCCATAAATGCTGCACTGCATGAGAAGGAGAGAGCAGGAGATCACCAAATTTATTGAAATATGGCACTCTCCTCCCCTTTACCTAGCGCAGGTGCTGAAATCAGCTGCCGTGCACCATGGAGACACCTTTGCGCCATGGTGCAAGGGTTTCTCTGTGAGTCTAGCAAAGGTGTTGTACTGGAAGAGTACCCTTCCAGTACAAAATACCATGCATAGACTGACTTCAACCCTTTTCCGACTTTGTATGTGTGATATACAGTGCAGCACACGTACAAAGTCGGAGAACGAAGGAGAAATAAAAGCATTTCTCCTTCCTTGCGCGTACTTTAAAAGAGCGCAGTTTTCCGACACTAAACCCTCTCTACTTTGTTTAGTAAATTGGGTTTAGCGTCAGAAAACTTGGGTGGTTGCATAGGAACCCCCATGCACCACCCAAGGTATGCCCCCTTGGTGCTAAGTAATGCAAAGCAGCGCTATGCGCTGCTTTGCGTTACTTTCACGTTATTTGCAGCACTAAACAAGTTTAGCGCTGGAAAGTAAATTGGAAAAATAATTTTGTGCCGATTTGAGTCACTTTTGTGATGCAGACATGGGGTAAAATCTTAGTAAATCTCCCCTAATTGTTTCAAGCACTGGGCGAGGTATATACACCAAATCCTCCAATCGGAGTTATAATCCCTAATAAGTTCTTAAATTCTACCTCCACCTCACTTATTTCTGCTGATGATCTTACCTCCCACTACAACACAAAAATGTCAGAAATTCTTGACACTGTCACACCACTAAAACTCAAGAGGTCGAGAAAATTCCCGTTCAGATCCTGGTTCAATAAAGACCTAAATATATAGGAAAGACAACTTAGGTTGCCAGAAGCCTGGAGGCAACACACCTTGCTGACTCACCTCTCTTTCCTCCGAGCTGAATGCCTACCGTACAAGAAACATATATACAGAGAGAAATCCTCTTTCTTTCGAGCACAACTAGACCACTCAAGAAATAGGCCTAAAGACCTCTTCAACATTATTAAACAGCAAACCTACACGTTCTCACAACATTCAACTGAAGCCTCTGCAGCAAAAATAACAAATATCAAAATCTCTTTTGATTCCCCCCACTGCTCCACCTCCAACCAAAGATGGTCCTCTTATCAATGATGGTCCCCCCACTGTCTCACCTCCGACCAACGATGGTCCCCCCAAACCCGTCCCCTCAGACAGCCAGAACACCATCAACAATCACATACAATTAAAAAACAATGCAATCTGGACCAAGTTTGAAAGTATCTCACAAGAAGAGGTTATCAAAATACTTGTTGCATTAAACACACATCGCATTTCTCTGATCCTCTTCCCTCCACTCTGGTCAAAAATCTCAGCCAAATCATATCCCCGACATGGAGTAAAATCATTAACTCCGCCTCATCCAGAGGCTCAATGTCAGCCTCCCTTAACCTTCGCCAAGTCACCTCCTCATCAAAAAGCCAGACACCGAACTGAATGACTTAAATAACTGCAAACCTATAACCAACTTCTCTCTCCTTGCCAAAACCATTGAAAAATGTGTGCTATCACAAATTTACCTCATTGAAAAATTCAGCCTCTATGACACCTTCCAATCTGGGATCAGGAAAGGATGTAATACCGAGACTGCAATCCTGAACATAATTGATGACTTCCACAGTACTCTTGATGATGATGGGGCCTGCCTCCTAATCCTCCTCGACCTCTCAGTGGCCTTTGATATGGTAAACAACAATATTCTCCTAAACACCCTCTCACAACGTGTGGGCATCAACTGAACTGTCCTAAAGTGGATTGCCTCATACATCAACCGACTATCTCACCTCATTAAATTAAACAATACCACTTCACAAGCAATACAGGTTCCACAAGGACTCCCCCAAGGATCGATCCTGTCCCCTGGTTTGTTCAGCCTCTACGTGGAACCCCTTACAGTCATCTTGAAACAGGCCAGAATTGCGTACCATCTCTATTAAGACGACACCCAACTCTACATCAAAATATCGTCATCTAAAGATGATGTCCAACAACCACTTAAAGCTCATCCACTGCAAAAACGAACTTCTCCTCATCCTGACCCTGTGTTTTAATACTGCTCTTTGCACTGTGAGGGTAATACTTTTATTTTTAGAGTAATTCTCCTTGTGCCGCCCACTTTTTCCGTTTGATGGGACACAGTGAAGGCTTTTTGTTATTTGCTTGTTTCCTGAGAGCATTTGCACTATTGGGGGGAAATCAATTGTTTAAGTGGAACTTTTGCTAACTGGAAAACTTGAAAAACTTTGAATTCGTTATTTTGAATGCACTTGGCACTTTACTGAATACTTCCTTCCTCACTCCCACTGAAGCAACAGTAAGCCACCATTTTCTTCTGGTCATGCTCTAGTTGTTCAGTGGCTAGGCTCTATTTCAACCAAACAATACAGCGGACGCACCACTGGTGCACCGAAGGCACAAGAGAACGGAAAAGACTATCTGCGTCTGCATTGACATTTATAATTTGTTAACTGATAATAACTGGGATTTTCTGTTCCTCACCGAAACCTGGTTAAAAGATAGTTCTGCTGCTGATATTGCACTAGCAATCACCTAAGACTTCTCTATCAAGCATTTTGATAGAGATGATTAAAAGGAGGGTGAGGTGGCGATTATACATTGCTCTGTTTTCTCTTGCTCGGTCTCTAAAATTATTAACATTAATATTATTGAGGGCAAACCCATCACTATTATTTAAGCCCCCACCATTGCGGTATCAGGTGTGCTTATTTATCGCCCCCCTGATGCCACGGCCACAACTTTAGAGCTCTTGACTGAGACTTCAGGTCAACTATCACCACTGCATGCTAACTTTGTGGTATTAAGAGATTTTACCCTTCATGTGGATGACCTTGACAACAAATCTGCACCGCAACTTGTGAGCTCAAGTTGAGCTCCTTGGAGGGTTTTAACCTTGAGCAACTTATTAAGGTGCCCACTCACAAAGCTGGTCACACTCTCGACCTTCTACTGGCCAACCTTTCTTTGGAAAAACAACAGTTGATGGACAGAATGCAGAACAATGTCATACATTCACCCCAGTACAGAGATCTGGGCCTAAATCCATCGTTTTTTTGCTCACCATGCCATTCCAGTTTGGACCCAGCCATATGCAAATCAGTCTTGACCCTGTGCCTCATGGGAACAGTCCAGCCCGAACTGCCAAGCCAGGTCCTCCCTGGACTGGAAACAAGCATCCTAGGACCGGTTTCGGGGTTTCACCCCTCTTCAGCCAGGATAGCTTGATTCCAGTGGCATGGAGAGCACGGGACCCACGTCTGGGCATACCCGTCCCACTCGGGGTGACAAATGCAAAAACAACAGTTGATGGACAGAATGCAGAACAATGTCATACATTCACCCCAGTACAGAGATCTGGGCCTAAATCCATCGTTTTTTTGCTCACCATGCTCATTCCGTCCATCATCCCCTTTGGTTTTGCTTTGTTCGCCCTAAGTTGGCAGGGTGTGCCCAGACTTGGGTCCCTTGCTCACTTTGCCACTGGATTCAAGCTAGCCTGGCTGATGACGGCTGATTAGCCAGAAACCGGTCCCAGGATGCTTGTTTCCGGTCCAGGGAAGACATGGCTTGGCAGTTCGGGCTGGACTGTTCCCATGAGGCACAGGGTCAGACTGATTTGCATATGGCCATGTCTGAACTGGGGTGGCGGAGAGAGCTAAGGAATGATGATGGATTAAACCCAGATCAGTTGACTGGGGGTGAGTGCTTGCTTTGTTCAACACTCCGTCCATCATCCCCTTTGGTTTTGCTTTGTTCAACCTTTCTTTGGTCAAGGTAAAACCAGTTTTTAAACTTGTCTGGTCTGACCACGTTTTAATTCCTTTTAAAGTTGTAACTCCGACTCTCCGTGACCCTCCATATCTGACAAAGAAGATGTCTAGACCCTGTCATAAAGTTAATGATTCTTTCTTCACGGACGCACTTCAGTCCTTGATCTGTGTTTGGACTAGAGATTTAGAACAAGACACTGTGCTTTTTCATGACTAGGTAACAAAGGCCATCAACACTATTGCATCTTTAAAATCACACTCTTCTGGGAGACTTAAGCCCTCTGCACCTTGGTTCTCTGATGCGCTTAAATCCAATAAATCATGTCGCAAAAAGCTAGAAAGACAATGGAGGACTAAATATGATGAAGGTGAAAAACAAATTTATCAGTTTGTTCTTATGAAGTATCATGCAGCAATCTGGATGGCTCAAAAACATTTATTGCCATGTCCATTCTGAAGTCAATAACTCACCTCGTGAGTTGTTTAAGGTGGTTAGCACCGTCCTTTTACCTGAAGCTGCTAAAAATACTCTCACTCCCTCAATGGAGCTTTGCGAAGACCTCTCAGATTTTTTCATAGCAGAATTCAAGTAATATATGATCAATTCCCACTGCAGATTCCCACTCTTCAAAGTTTTTCATCACATGCCTCTTCTGGAACCCTATTGTCTAGTTTTGCCCCCATATCCTTTGAGGAATTCTCTATGGAGCTCTTTAAATGCAAATCGAGTTCTCCGCTCGACCCTTGCCCCCCAGCCATCCTCAAACTTGCTGCCCCGATGGTGAATACATCTCTGAATAGATTACTCAATTATTCTCTTAACCTTCCATTTGTTCACTCTAGTTGGCTCTTTTGCTCCCCTGGCTCAAGAAGCCTTAAGCCGATCCTAATGTTCTTAGTAATTTTAGGCCTATCTCACTTCTTCCCATGGTCGCAAAACTCTTGGAGAAAAACTTGAATAGGCAGCTTACAGACTTCTTGGAGTTTAACCATCTGATCTACGACTTGCAATCAGGAGTCCGTTCTGACTATAGTACTGAGACCGCCCCACTAAAGAACTCTGAATATAGCAAAGTAAACCTAGATTTAAACACCCCGGTCATGGTAATACTCTTGGATCTTTCCTCAGCATTTGATATGGTCTCTCACACTATTTTTCTTGAGAGGCTGGAATAGATCGGTATCAGAGACCCAGCCCTGCTATGGCTTAAATCTTTCATTAGCAAGCGTACCCAGGCAGTTTTTCTTCCTCTTTTCACCTCTGCAGCAAAGCCCCTTGATTGCGGCGTCCTACAGGGTTCGGCTCTTAGACCTACACGTTTTAATATTTACTTGCCACCCATGGCTAAAATTGTAAAGTCCTGGGGAATGAGAGCTGTATCCTATGCGGATGATACTCAACTCCTCATGGCTTTTCAGGAAAATGCTCCATCATCCTTAACTTCCTTTAAGCCTTGTCTCAATTCAGTGGTGGACTGGATGAATGCTACCTGCTTAAAGCTTAACTTAGACTAGACTGAGATTCTTTTTTTTAGCATCATGTCCATCCCTGACTTCAACCTTTGGTGACTGTCTATGATGCCCCCACCCGTCCTTCCCCAGTGGTAAGAAAACTTGGAGTGAAATTTAATTCTGACCTCACCTTCGAGCCTCAGATTAAGGCACTATCTGCCTCCTGTGTTTTCACTCTGAGGTACTTGAGAAGGATGCTGCACCTCATTCCTATGGAACATCGAAAAACGATTGTTCATGCCACGATAACCCCGAAGTTGGATTATTCCAATAGCTTGTACTTAGGGCTCCCGTCTTTTCTCATTCAGCGTCTCCAAACTATTCAGAAAGCTGCTGCCCGGCTGTGTTTTTTAAATCCCTTCCAGGGTCTCGGTATCAAGATATTTACACCATCTTCACTGGCTTACGGTGAATAAAAGGATACAGTTTAAGGCTCTCACCCTTCCCTTTAGGGTATACAAATATAAAGGCCCTCTCTAATGTAGGTGCTGTTTCAGGTTTTACTCTCAGGTGGGGTCCTTGGGATCTAACAATCTTAAACTTTTTCAAATTCCTCACATACACAAGGTCAGAAGAGGGGGTAGATCCTTTGCCTTTCTGGCAACTAGGTAGTGGAATGCGCTTCTAAAACTATTTTTAGACAAAGGTCTAAAAACCCTACTCTTCCATTCTTGTATGAACATTCCCTAATACTGTCTTCTCTTAAAATTTGTGGGTGATCCTTTGCGCTAGCGCCAGGACAGCTCCTTCGAGGTAGCTGTGCACTTTAGAAATGCATTGTATTGTATTATTTTGTACCCACCCAAACGGAACGTCACATCCTATCCATGATTGGCTTGGCAACCTAGATGCATTAAGCTGCAAACTATCTATCTCCAACTCTGTAAAGTGATTAGGGATTATACTTGACAAAAATTTGAGCTTGTCGGATCATATCAATGCCTCAGCAAAAAGTGTCTTCTACACTCTGAAACACCTAAAAAAATTAAACCCTTCATTCCCCTAGGAGATCTAAAGACTGTAGTGCAATCTTTAGTCCTCTCTAAACTGGACTACGGTAACGCCAATTTCACCGGTGCTCAAAAAAAACACCTTATCCCTATTAGGACTAGGCTCAACACAGTGCCTAGACTTCTCTCAGGGGAGAGAGCTTATGATCACATCATTCCCACGCTTGAGAAACTCAACTGGCTTCCAATTGACGCAAGAAGAATAGAAGCATATTCAAGATGGCTTGCATAACCCACCAAGTTCTTTGAACAGAGAAACCAAAATACCTTGCAAACAAGCCGTCTGAAAGAGGCCGCTATAAAGTTCAAACCCTTTACTCTTGATTCCTCTCAAATTCAAGAAAGAAAAATTTATTGCCTGTTCTTTCATTTGGAATACACCTAGAATTTGGAATGCTCTACCCAAGGATCTACTTGACAGTCCATCATTCTTATGCTCCAGGAAAAACCTTAAATTGTTCCTTCTCAACAAAGACCTGAATCCATCCACTTAAGATAATGGGCTTGCTTTTAAATCCTTTCCCTCCCACTATCGAAAAATCTGAGCATCTCTACCTCTAGAAATAATTGAACATCTATTCCACCTTTTATTGTTTACTACTATCCTGTATGCCCACTACTATTCTTATGCCTACCATGTAAAGTGATGTCTGTTCAATCCTTGTAAAGGAATCTGATACCTCAGGTCAAGTTTGCGCTATAGAAACCTTTTAAAATAAATAAATAAGCAACAATGAAAATGATCAGGTGGTGTATGCCAACTTAATTTCAAAATGGAAAACAGCACAAATTTGGGTTGTGTTACCACAAGCTCAGGTTTAAACACATTAGATTCTTAAGCAAAAGTAAAACAACATTCAGGACATGCAATAGTGCCAGTCAAGAATGTTTTGGACTGCGGCCCTGTGTGTATAGGTTTTTTCCATCTTTGGCATACAAGATGTCAGAGATGACAGATAACAGGAAAGCATTCCTTTGAGCACTTTAACATTACAGTGAACAGTTAAAGCCTGTTAGACCTGGCATCCTTGGTGTGATCCCCCTCTCACTTTTTGCCTTCAATCCTCTGGATCCATTTTTGTTGACTTTAGGACTCTGCACACTTTGCCACTGCTAACCAGTGCAAAAGTGCTTGTGCTCTCTCCGTTAAATATGCTAGAATTGGCTTACCCCCAGTTGGCATATTTAATTTACTTGTACGTCCCTAGTAAAGTGGTACGACATGAGCCCAGGGCCTGTAAAATGAATGCCACTAGCGGGCCTGCAGCACTGATTGTGCACCCACTTAGGTAGCCCTTTAAACATGTCTCAGGCCTGTCATTGCAGCCTGGTTGTGCAGTTTTTAAACTTCCATGTCGACCTGGCAAAATAAACCTTTTGCCAGGCCTACACCTTCCTTTTTACTACATATAAGTCACCCTTAGGGTAGGCCCTGAACAGCCCAGAGGGCAGAGTGCAGTGTATTTAAAAAGAAGGACATGTACGTTTAAGCTTTACTTATGCTGGTAGTGAAAAGTTCCTAAATTAGTTTTTCACTACTGCTAGGCCTGCCTCTCCCATAGGATCACTTTAGTTACCTTATTACATTTAATAACTGATAACTTTCAATTGAGAGCAGGCAGAGAGGTCAAGTTTGGTGTCTAAAGAATTGTAATTTGAAGCCCTCTTTAATGGTAAAATCGGATTATTAGTAACAAATCGGAAAATGCCACTTTTAGAAAGTTGGTGTTTTCTTGTCCCATCCATTTAGTGCCTGTAGACTGATCCTGGGTCACATGACTAGGTGTAGCTGGCAGATGGTCTTTGGATATTGCATCCAGACAGTGAGACAAAGGGAAGATAGGTGTTGGCAGGATGGGCCACTCTGAGTTAATGAAGGGGAAAAGCTGTCACATACCACACTTGCACATCACAAAGGCCCTGCCTAAGCTCTCTCAAAAAGGGTTTGACGCTAGTCTTGTGTGAGGTCAGATAAACTGGGGCCAAGGCAGGGAGGAAGGGGATGCCTGACACCACAAAGGGGTGGAAACCTCTAGACGTTTCCTCTAATTTAATTTGGGCACCAGGTATAAGTATTGGACCCTTAGACCCAATGCACTTCTGAACCTGTGTAGACTGTCAGGAATAAGGACTGCTGTGCTGCTGAAAAGACTGCCAATCTGCTGGACTGCTGCCTGAAAGGTCTGATGCCCTACTGTGCTGACCTGCTGCCCTACTGTGCTGACCTGCTGCCCTCTTGTGTGGGTGAGAAGGACTGGACCTGCAACTCTAAACCCATGACCCTGGATTGACTCCAAGGGCTAGTTGGCTGGCCTCCTGATCAGAAGCCTCCGGGACAGAATAGGCTTCCAACAACCTTGGCATCAGTGCCAGGTGGGATCTGCTCTTAAAGAGTATTTACTGGCCACTAGATGACACTTCCACAACTAAGTCTCAGATTACTTAGTTTTTGTAAAAATGTTAGCTATAAAAATTGATCTGCAGCAATATTGTCTGGTCTACACCTGAGCACATCACATGTTCAACTTCAGCAAATGTGTGAAGGAAAGTTTGGTGTCCTCCAAACGTTCCTGCAGAGCACTTGTAGCAAACCTACATAGGTTGTCAGGAACAGCACAAAGGGATGTTTCCAGGAGGACAAAATAGGCTTCTTCTCCCTTTTGGCTCACCCCAAACCAATGGGACTGTTTTCAGGTAATCTTGTGTAATTATGCCAGAGCTGACAAAAGAGCCTACGGGTTCCCTCTTTGGCCTTGCCATGCTGCAGTTAAATCTAGGTGACAACTAGATTTTGTACATGCAGTATCTAGATTGCAGAATGTGGGTTTGAAGGCACATGGAGCCTTTAAAAATATTGAAATGGACAGTGAGGCTCCTCTTCAAGAGAGACTCAAGATAGCATTCCTAGATGCAACACCCAGGAATTTGGGATATGATTATTGACTTAGCCTGCAAAAGCAAGAATTGTGGCACAGCACAAGTTGGGCATGTGAATCTGGAGCAAGAATCAGGTAAATGCATTCTCCTAGGAGGCTCCAATCAAGGATAAAAATGTAATTCTTCAAATTCAAACTGTCCACCCTGGCCTAAACAAAGAAAACAGTGAAGAGGGAATGAGGAGGTCCAACTTGGGTCATGCTTCTTCTGAATCTCCTTAATAATTCCTTCCATCTTCAAGACAAATTGGATAAGTATTTGACAACAGAGGAAATCAGTGCTCTCTGGATCACTTTCCTAGTTAATCATGACCACTCTCCAAACATTCAAAGCCCTCTGCTCGGAACACATGAAATGATGTGTGAACATGGCCATGGCAATTGTGGCAATGGAAACATATAAACATACCTTAAGAGTCAGCAAGTCATCATCTTAGCTAGCACTAAAGAGACAAAATATTACTGGAAAAGAGGGGAAATAGATCTTGGTCTCTCTATAAATAATTGATTTGGTCTTTCTGGTGAACTAAATGATCAACCCATAATTTACAAACAGTGTTTAGATGAATGTCTTACCTTTTAAAAGAAATATAATTTGATGTGACTTTCATGATATTCCTGTTATGCCTACTTCTCTGTCCTTTGCAAAGATGGCCCAAATACCCCATGACTATAGGACTCATGTGGGAAGAAGAGTGCCTCATGCCCCTCTCGTGAAAGGATTTAGGGACTCTCAACTCTAAATGAGGAAGAGGAACCACAAGTTTGGTTGGCAGGCGCTCAGGTGATTTATGGCTTTTCTCCTGCTTCATTAAACTGCAAAGGATGCCCTTATTGTGAAGCCTCCATATGGAGTCAAAACAGAAGTAGGATCTGGGTGGGATTTTAAGGTCCTTCCAGCTCACAGACGGCCTTGTTTTACTTGCTTGGCTTTTAAGGGACATGTAACTTTTAGCTCAAGACTGCTGCCTCTCTCCTCTATCACCTTTGTGCTTCTGTCTCACTTCCATTTGATGCATATATCTTTTAACCAAGTGTTGTTTTCTTCGGACAAAATCCTTCTTCTCAAATAAAAATATACTTTCATGAGCAAGTATTAGAGAGCTTATTGCCTTGCCTTCCCACACCCCACTGGAGCACTATGTTCACAAGTGCATATATGTGCACAGGCGTAGAAATACCTGTGCATTTGCTGCAGGTGAAACCAAAGCTATTGTGGTTTCAACCTAAAAAAGGTTTGTTTTTTAAGTTTCTTAAACAGAGTAGTAGTTTTTAGATGCTAGAATCAATTAGTAAAATTATTGGTATCATAGTTTAAAATTATAAAAACTTTCATTATGAATAATTTATCGTCTCACAATATTCGAATAGCAAACACAAATGCTGTCTATGCATCAGTCTTGTCACATGTGTCATTTGAGAGGGAAAACTAACTTACAATCTTTAAAGAGACCAGCAGAGGAAAATTGTTAATATATTTGTATTTATTGAAAGAGAAGTCCACCGCAGCCAACCACTGGCAGGCATAGCCATCATCCAATCAGCCTTTCCATTCTAGAGCACTCACATTACATTCTTTTGAGGAGACTAAGGTCTTTTCTTTTCCCAAGTGCTGATTTTCACAGGCAAATACAAACCTTCCCACAGTACTGGGCCCAATTCCTCAAATCAAAATCTGCATTCAAGGTCACTACACTTTGTGACCTTCCTCACATTCCACCTTTTCCCATCCTCCAGCACCAGACACCTACTCATCACCTCAACCTTTTCCTTAGGATTAGACAATTTCTTTCCTACTCCAGTCCCCGCAGTTACTCTTAAATATTCTCCTTCCTTGAACATCTACATCTCTTTCTTCAGTTTGTCATTGTGCCTCCAAACATAGAAATCCTGTTTGTACTTTAACCTAAGAGAGATACCATCCTTGTCGATGATTTTCCCATCCACCCTTTTCATCCATGTGGGCGCGACAGTTGGGCACAGTACTCAAACCTTCAACAAAAAGAATGGAGTATCCCCGGTCAGAGAATACAGTGTGGTCCTGTAGCCCCACAACATCCTTTTTCAACTTCATGCCTCATTGCCACCCCAATCTGCACTGGTAACTTCACGTTTTCACACAGAAAACTATTGATGTGCTCAATCAGTCCATTCCTTTATGGAAGATACATTACAGTCCTGCGATGTTTGATCCCTTCAATTCACAACAAGCATTTGCAATGCAATAGGTCTCGCATTTGCGAGAGATTAAGCTATTGGCATTGTAAATGACAATGCCTTTTATTTATGTTTTGAGAACCTGCAAGCGGTGCGTAAACACGCACTTTGCACTTATAGTCCTTGCTTACGAGAAGCAAGGCTTGCAGTAAAAGAGGTGTAGTTAATGCCAGCCTTGCCTCTCGTCCTATTACATCTCAAATGCTTGTTTTATTTTATATTCTTCTGAAGGAAGGAAAGGCTGACGTTAGGGAATCTGCTGGCTGATTCGGCAGAATTTACAAAAATCAGTATTTTTACTCCAATAATTTAACATGTCTGTTTTGTGATGGTACTATAAAGCCACGTCATGTTTAAGCCAGTTGAATGTACTAATTTCATTGCCCTTGAAAGGATGAAAAGTAGCTCAAGGATAGTCAATTTCACTTGAGACCTAGAATTTTCATCTAAAAGCCTCAGACATGCTAAAGATTGTAACCTCGTGTCATTTCAAAGCAAGCAACTGGATGGATACCCCAGAGCCCAACCGTATGTAAAATGACTGTGAAAGGCGTGGGCATGGATACTTCTATTAGAGGACTGATATGGGCTTAAACCCTGACTTTCGAGCGCCACATACACCTCAGCAGTAGCACGTTAATTCAATTAATTGCATTTTCTATTTCCCTCACAACACCCCAGTCCCTTGCCTACTCATCTGCTAGATGCATCTTGGGCAGCATTACCGAAAGGCCAGCCCTCCTCCTCGGAAGGATGAAAGGCTGAGTTGCCGCAGGGGGATTCAGAACACTGACTTGTACAAGGATCTCAGCAGGGAGCGGTTAACCCGCACTGCTACATTAGTGGCGCCGTCTTACCTGCTCCACGCTGAGCGGCATGCAGATCCGATATTCCTTCTGCAGCATCTCTGTCCGCAGTCCTGTTGTTCACCTAGCGGCACTGGCTCCAAAAAACCCAAAGTATATGCAAAACAATCCCCGCGCTTGGCTCACCTCGCAGGCAGCGGCTGTGGCCAGCACACCTTTTGCGCTGGGAGTGGAAAACTCCCCCTACTGTACTCAGTCACACTGGAAAGTTAACCCCCTCGCCGGCCAGGATCCTGCCTTCAAGGTGGAAGGCGGGGAACCAGCCCGAAGTGCACATTCCGGAAGATGCAAGGCGGTCTTTATCTGTAAATTAAACAAGTAGTTTAAGTGGCGCTCATATAAAGCGCTCCAATACTATAAGCCACAGTAAAAAATTAAGTGTTCGTGGGAGTGGAAAGCAGCGAGGAAAGCGTGGCCCGATCACAGAACAATGAAAAACTGCAAAGAAGCTGAGAGAGGCGGGAGGTGTTGTTCTTGGAACAGTGTGGGAGGTGGGAGATTAAGTGAACTGTGAGTGGCGGGGAGAGATCGGAAATACGAACTCCAAGATCCTGGAAAGGTGATCCTCCCTGACCCTGAAACCTGACGGTGGAATTGTGCATGGGTCCTGCGTGCAAACAAAGTGGCGCGGCCGCTATTACATGAAAGCGCACAACAGGGCGCTTGGTAAAAAAACAAAGTGGCACGTCCGCCATTACACAAAAGCGCACAACGGGCGCTTGTTAAACAAAGTGGCGCGTCCGCCATTACACAAAAGCACACAACGGGCGCTTGTTAAAAAACAAAGTGTGGCGTCCACCATTACATGAAAGCGCACAACAGGGCGCTTGGTAAACAAGGAAGTAAACCCTAAATAAAAAGATAAGAGCCCAGCAGCGGAACTAAACTGTAGTTGGTCGGTGCTGCTTCCTGCAAAATGGAAGCAAAACGGAAGTGACGTATCGGATCGCAAGCCAACGATAAGCCAGCTAACAAGAGCAATGCCAGAGTTAACCAATGGCAAGCGGCAGGAGAAATTACCCTCGATATTGTGTTTACTATAGGTCTCGCGACAGCGCATGCGCTGTCTAGGCTTGACCTAAAAATGTCTCAAACTCTTCAGACACAGCCTGTCCATCACCACCTTGCCTGGACAACTTTCCCTCTTAAAACATCTTCACAAATACTCACCAAGTGTAAAGCCATAATCTCTTTCAAGAGTGTAACCTCTGACCAACAAAAGAGAAATAATCATCCAGCACCACAGTGTATCTGTCCTCCAAGCCCAGACAGCCAAACGGACCAGCGATGCCAATACACAGTTTCTCTTTCTTGGGGAATTCCACTTGCACAATGGGTGTCACCTTCACAACAGGCGATTTAAAATCTTTTCTGTGAGCAAGCCACACAAATAAGGACAAGTCTCTCTATCTTCTGGTACATGCAGGACCACCAAAATCTACACAGACCCTCCTTTACATAGCTGATATGCTACTGTACCCCTCATGCAACAAATTCATCAATTTTACTCGCAATACTCCTGGAACAACCACGTATCAAACCTTTTCACTACTCCATTTAGAGCTGACGATTCAGACCATACTGGTTTAAAACCATCCAAGCCCAGCATGCCATGCACCCGTCCATCCCTTCCAGAGGGAAGCCACACTATGTGCAACTGCATGGGTTCAACATCTAGCACTGCCTGTTTCCACTCATACTCAGAAATGGCTCAATGACAAGAGGGCTTTATGTTGTCCGCTGCTCCAGCAATGCATTTCTTTTTCTCTTGAAAGGATCATTGACATTGTCCGGACCACACAAACTTCCCCACTTCTTCATCAACAACCTTAAAGGCTGGACACGTTCAGAGAAATGGACTACAAACATGGCATAGTATTCTGTTGGGTCCAAGGAAGGAGTGGAACAGCTTTGTCAGCAAGGGATGGGCCACTTTCAATGGCTTCTATGAGTTTCATTTTCGGTTTCAGCCCCACACTAGATAATCTGTGTCCCTTTCTTAAAAAATATATGATGTTCAAATGTCTTCAGACAACCAAGCTTCTCATGAAACAATATGGAAAATTCAGGCATCACCTTACCTTTTCATCTTCACCTGTGAGTAGCACTTGCTCGAGGTGATTAGGATGAAAACCTATACCGGGAGCTAGTTGCTCCCTCCAACTTAACAAAGCTTTACCCTTCTACACAACATACACCTTGCAAAACGCTTTCCTATTCTTATACACCATTTGTGTCCACTGTCCAAATGTTTCCCATGAAGAATACTTTGAGACCATCGTAACCCTCTGGTTCAATATCCGCACTCAACCCTAGTCCACTCTTCCCCAAATGGATTTATCAGTCTGAGTATAAGGTGAGCATGAGTCTGTACACATTGGCACTCGTTCACCACAAATCCTAACTAGACTCTTTGGAGAGCGATAAGGCTTGCACACACCATTCACTCCTGGATCTGGTAAGACCTCACTGCACACCACCATCCAAATAACCATCCCATTCTAGGACCGTCTTTGCATCCTTTTAAGAGACCAAGATAAACAGAACGGAACAGCACATCAACAATCCCTTTAAATGTGCTACATCCATGCCTATCTTCCTAACCATCTCATTTGATGAATACATTATTTGGCTAAGAAAACTTCAATTTTATTGCGTTTTCAATTTTTGTTGATGGTTTGTTACAAGATGTTACAAAAAGTTAACAAAACTGTGCCTCAAAACATAAATCAATTGATACAACACATAACGTTTAAAAAAACCTCTTATATTTATATTTATTAAGGGCACTTATGACGGTGTTAGCCCTACAACTAAATACATTATTGCCCCTGTGTGTAAGGACATATTTGCTGCTGGGATATTTCCAGTCAGAAAGTGAGGCCAGAAGCCTTTTGTCCTTTTCAAAATTTTGCATATTGCCTGCAGCACATCCAAAAAAACACAAAAGATGATCAGGGACACAGTTCTGAGCACTTCAGCCAAGGAGGTTGGATAATCTATTGTTAATTAAATGTGAAGGCCACAGATGCGATCGTGTTCAGATTGAATGTGCTTTCCTTGGCCGGTGATGTCGAGTGGAAGAGGTACATTAGTATCAGGATGTGAAAGCAAATGTAGTGTTTAGTTTCTCTCTTCCATTAGGGCGTATAAATGGATTCTGAAGCTCGGTCATGTCACACAATCTTAGGAAAGAAACAAGGGCACCTCTGTGACTTTGCGCTGATCTTATGCACTGGTAAGTCTACAGGGCTGCTGACCTAGAAACTGAGTGCATGTATTCCCTTTAGCAAGCCAATAAACACCCTTAGTTTTATCATTTAATTGTTTTGTTTTATTCTTCCTGTGCCGATGTTTTAAATGCGTCAAATGTGGATTCTGTAGCTAAAAGTCTGAACTGCAATAGAGAGCGACAGAGTAAATAACGGGTAACTGTGTAATATATTCCTATATTGCCATTGAGACATATGGTGATATCATAAACCACAAGGCCAAAGGCTAAGTGAGTAGTAAATGTCACAAGTAGATTGAATGTCAAATATAATGAAAAATAATATTGTGGGGCTAAAATGTTTAGGCCTAAATATTGAGAGCTGGGATATTGTGAAGGTAAGTGTATGTAGGTAGGTTTACATTTACAGTAACTATTCTTAACTCCATATCTATGTGCCTTGGAGAGAATATATGACGTTACAATACAAACAATTACAACGCATGCTTTTACATCGCAGTTTTTACAACACAACTACCATTACATCGCATGATTTTACAACGCATACCATTACAACGCATTTTTTAAAACTACCATTACAACGCATTGCATTACAACGCATACCATTACAACGCATACCATTACAATGCATAATACTTTTAGTGCAAAAGTAGGGTAAGTGTTGGATAGCGTAGGGTAAAATTTACTATTCCACCGCCAGTGAGTGCAATAGTAGGGAAAGTGTTGGATAGCGTAGGGGTAAAAATTACTATTCCCACTCCAGTGAGTGCAACAGTAGGGAAAGTGTTGGATAGCGTAGGAGTAAAAAATTAAAAATTACTATTCCCAACTACCCCAAAACCTATACCCACCCTAAAACTTAAAAATCTCCATTACTAACCTTATAATGCGTTGTGATGGCATGCGTTATAATGGCATGCGATGTAAAGGCATTTGCGTTGTAAAAGTTGTGTTGTAAAGGCATTGCAATGTAATGCCTGTGTTGTAATGGACGTTTCCCCTTGGAGATATATGTGTTGTTAAAGTACATACATATGAAGTTAAGTATAGGAAACCTTTCTTTATCTATATACACCAAACTTCACAATATTTTAGTTCTTGATATTAAGGCCTTGATATTGGCTGCACAATATCTTTTCTCGATATTCTGGTTGGAAAGCCACTGGAACCCAAGATGGTAAATGTAGGACCACATTACAAGTTATCCATTATGTGGCTTTTGTGAATATTTTGGGGCAGTTAGTTGTCAGAAAGTTGTTCTTCATACAGGGAAGTAATATTGAACACAGTAATTGAAATACTGGCCTACACTGTTTGCTTGTCTTTTAGTAAAATTAAGAGAAAACCGCTTATATAAATACTTAAGAATGTAGAATTTTAGAAATAAACACACTTTGCTTGTTCAGATTTTGTTTTCCTTTAATGAATAGAATGTTGAATAAAAACCAGCAGTCGCAAAGTTCTGCAGAGTGGTTTGGGCCAGTCATTGTGATGCCATTAAAAATGCAGAACTTTAGTAAAAACATCCCATGTGTGGTTAAAAAAAAAACCACTATCTGTTCGTAGAAGGTAGAGCTTGTTGATGTTGTTGTATTCAGGGTGTAGCTAACAATGAGCACCGACTAGAATGGAAATTTTCAGGTTTTGTCTACTTTCATGAATAGAATGTAGACTTATAGCCTGCCATAGCGATCTATACCGGCCATTTAGGGCCCGCGTGAGGGCCTTTAACAAGGGAGAGGGACATTAATGTCGGGATAGCCCAGCTACGCAGGGCTATAAGGCTATTAGAACATTCCGCCACTAGAGGGCAGAATGTTCTATCAAATAAAACAAAGGCCACAAGGAGCCCGATGGGATTGAAATCCCCTCTGGCTCTGTAAGGCCTTTGTTCACAGCAACACCTGTGAAGGACAACATTGGAATGTTGGAGCTCAGGGCTTCTACCGGCTATTAGAAGCCCGGAGCACTCCATTGTTTTCAATGGAGCGCCCAACATGCCAATGTTTTAATATAGCCTTAAAGCCCACCAAAGCAGGCTCTACTGGCTATTAAAGGTCCGAGGCAAAGGCGAGGGCCTTTGACAAGGGAGCGGGCTTTAATGGCCGGTAGAGCCCCCTACGGAGGGCTCTAAGCCTATTAGAACATTCCGCCCCTAGAGGGCAGAATGTTCTCATTTGTGAAACAAAGGCCTCACGGAGCAATCCCCTCGGGCTCCGTGAGGCCTTTTCTTCACAGCAAAAGCTGTGAACAAACATTGGGATGTTGGAGCTCCGGGCTTCTACCAGCCATTAGAAACAAGGAGCACTCCGTTGTTTTGAATTGAGCTCCCACCATTCCAATGTTCTAATATTGATTAAACAATGGTAAAGTACTTTAGAGTTGCTGGAGTCTGTCATTGTGATGTAATTTCCACAAAATATTGGCATTTTTCACTAGTCCTAGTAAAGAATGGCTACTTATACCATTCCATTGTGTGCGATAAAAACAGCCAAATATTAATCTTCAAAGACATACAAATTCACAAGCTCATTGTATTACGTTCTGCTTGACTCTCAAACCCCCATATTTACTTAACTTTTCTCCCAGCCCCTCGTGTGGAAGACTGATTATGCATGTGTTTAAGTGCGTCAGACTTTGTATTAATCAGTTACATAGTAGCTTGGATGATCCAGAACTTAATTTGTTTTTGCACAATTATTAGTTTGTGTGAAGGTCGTTCTATGTATTGAAAATGTCTTAGATGAAGGACCCCAGTGTTTAGTTTGTTGGTGTGGAATGGTACAGTATGAAATGATTGCTATGTGCCATGTACAATAGTAATTTTTGCATTGGATTGTTTTGTTCTTGATATGTGTCAATGTAAAAAGAGGGTGTCCATTTATTTTCATTGTAGATGTAATTCAAGCTTCTGGAAAATATGCATGTGTTAGCTAACACCACGTGTTAGCGTAGATATGTGATATTTAGTTGAGTTAGGATGGACCAGTGAATGTTTCACAGATCTTCTGAGCGCATGTATTTAGGCATACCAGCCCTTTCTTGTTATGGAACAAATATGTGGGCGCGCGTCAACATAGTCATACATGAGATGTACATCATGCTAACCAATGGCCTATAATCACCTTTGTAAAAACTTGACAGGTATCACAGTGGGAGTACATGCTGGTCTTACAGATTACCATATAATAAGGGAAATACTGAAAAGAGTCAGAGTCGCTCCATACAATAAAAAGAGGCCCAGACGCATAGAAAGACAACATTCAAAAGAGGGGGCATACATCAAGGAGAAATGGGTTTTTATAAGTAGTCTATAATACAAGAAATGTGGATGAAATGCATCATTATTGTCACATCAATTTTCTAACCTATGCAAATTGATTGAAGTAAAAACTCCTTTTTACTATCCCAAATTAGTACAAAAGGAACTCATTCTGAATGCCCCGGAATTTCTAGTCAGGCCAGTTACAGGCTTACTGACTTACTGGGCATTGCAAGATCTGTGGAAACTCCACAGACCTGGCAGCTGAAATCTATGGGAGGTCACTTTAGGGGAGTTTGAGGAATAACTGTGCGAATCATAACCAGAATTACTGATTTCCCTTGTTGTGCGTAGTTTATCTGGAGATTCCTCATTGATCCACCAAGAATCCCTGCTAAACTACTCACCCAGAATGGGAACCCCAGAATCATTAAGTGCGGGAGCTCAGAATTAGTAGCCGCTGCACCCGGGACCTACGCCTGGGACGTCGTAATGAGACTTAAATACAAAAAAATTACTTTTGGGAAATCTTAGGTGTCTCTGAGCACACAAGGCAGGAATGTGCATTTGAGAGAGCCGAGACTAACTGGGAAGATGACAACAGCTCAAGCCAGCTCTTTAAGGTGTCCTTGTCACAACGTGTAGTAGGTAAAATAAATCCATCAGTCAAATTGGGTCTATGTTGATCCCAGGGACTGCAGAAGGATGCAGGAGAAGAGTCTCACTCTAGCTTGGCAACCGCAGGGTTTTATTATTAGGTCTGATTTATTGTGCTTTGAGCATTTTATTTATAAAAAAACTGAATGTGATATGAAATGTAGAAAAATATTCCCGGTCTGTAGATTAGGTCAAAATGCTTTTGGTGTACGACTACTTTGCATGTTTGAAAAAATACACAGGTTCCCATGCACAACAGTATTTGCACACATAAGCTTAATGTACATGCGTAAAATTGATCACCTAGCAGAAATTTCGCGAAGGAGGCGAAGTGGCTTAGAGGCTTGAGCTGCTGACTTGCATTCAGGGGACCCTGCTTCGAATCCTGTCCTTGGAGCTTGGTTTAACATTGTGGGATTCTGGGCAAATCACTTATTCTCCCTGTGCCTAAAAATAATATTGGGGCATATTATCAAGAGCGGCGTTAAAATTATTGCCGCTTTAGCGGCAGAAAACTGTTGCTAAAGCGGCGATAATGGGCTTGATAATATGCCCTTGAGAATTTCAATAGAAGCCCATGTTTACACCAGAACATGGGCTTCTATTGAAATTCTCAAGGGCATATTATCAAGCCCATTATCGCCGCTTTAGCGGCAGTTTTCTGCCGCTAAAGCGGCGATAATTTTAACGCCGTTCTTGATAATATGCCCCGTAGTGCGTGAAATGTATTTGTTTAATTCCCCTCTTGATGTACACAATCTGGTAGATCATCTCTCCAAATCATATGCAGCACTCCATTGCTTCCTAGCTAGCTTCACGCTATGTAAAGTCTTAGGGCCTGATTTAGATGCTGGCAGAAGGCTTAGTCCGTCACAACGTTGACAGATATCCCATCCGCCGAAATATAAATCCCATAGGCTATAATGGGATTTATATTTCTGCCGACGAAATATCTGTCACCATTGTGACGGAGTAACCCGTCCACCAACATCTAAATCAAGCCCTAAGACATATGTCGTGATTTACAGAAAAAGGGTACTTCTTCCACAGACTAAACTTACTACAACACAGTATGCCACTATGGAAGCTGTTGTAGTAAAACTGCAGCGAAAGAGGGCGTTGGAATAGTATGAGAGGTGAATAAAAATATCATACACTCACAACCTGGTGTGGAGTCACAATTTTTTTCTGGTACTCTAGACCTGCAGAGGATAAGGGGAAGTGTGACTGTGTGAAAAGAATGTGTAAATCCCGTTTTACACTGGTGTGTAGCAGAACATCATTCTCCGTGGAGAAAATGGTTTTCTGAATGGGAAAAAAGAAGAAAAGTTGCATATTGTATTGTATAGCGTGGCTGAAAAATAAAAGCGCTATGAAGCATTCACTGCTGGCTTTTAGCCATCCTGCACAGTAACTCCATCTAAAGGAAAGTAAACAACAGCACAAAATGCTTCCTGGTTAAAAGTGTGTCAAACTAATATGTTTGTAAACAGGGTTAGAGCCATATTATTACTTGTGCAGCTTGGTGCCTATACCAGGGATCATGTTACTCTGCATAGTAGATGGTTAGGCCAGGAGAGAGTCACTCAATGCAGAACAAGGCAGACAAATTTTAATAATATGTATGCAAAACAAGGTAGGAGTTGATGTCTTAGAAAGCGCCCGTCCTTAGTGAATGGGTACATTTCAGGTACTCAGTTATCCTCAAGAATGGGAAACCCCTTTACCCATTAGAGCATGAATCAGACAAAGCTGGAGGATAATTTGAGTTGATATGTATTTTGTTGACTTGTAATTTATATGGATTCATAGAATCAATAGTTTGATTTGAGTGAAGCAACGTTTATTTATTTAAAGATGAACAAAGGTTCAAAGTGGTGAGCCAACGTATATTAAACAAAAACAGCTTTTTTTCAAATTTGTGGTAAAAAATTGTTAAAAAGTTGTATTTGGTCCCTCTGGGACCCCCACCAGGCCTTGGGGTAGGGTATCCCTACCCTGCTCCTATATATGTTTTTCTTGCCATTATGTTCAGGACAAGGGTCTGGGTCCAGAGTCCTAAAATGGCTGTTGCCACATCTTTGTTGATTGGTATTGTCCCCCCGCTTTCCTTGGCCCCTGCTTGACAGATCACCCTGAAACTTTCCAGGAAGGAGCTGAGGTGGATGAGACTTTTTTTGAAAGTTTTGTGAAGATTTGTCAAATGGCATCAAAGTCATACGCAAACCACAACATGCTTTTCATATGGAAATGCAGACCTAACTCTCTGTATATATATCCCGACACCCGATGGCTGTGACTGCATGCTCCTGACTGTCGCTGGTGCTCGGTAACAACGTAACGGCTAGCACGCTATTTAATCCAGCAAAACACCTTCTCGATAATGAAGATTCTGGCACTCCCAGTTTCTGTGTGCACACAACAATTTATTTGGCTAACGCTACCAACGTGTTTCAGTCCTGACTGGACCTTAATCATGGTTATGGGCATCAGTCTACCCACAGTATTTAAACAGATCACATGTTACAAAAACAAAAATAAACAAAGGACCACAAGTTATATGTTTCTTCACATAAACGCGGCGGCCATCTAATATTAGCTCGCCGTAACCATTAACAAAAGGCTTATTTCTTAACAATGGTTGTGCAGAGTCACCATGCTACTTCTGTAATGGAATTATTGCATTGTTATATTCTGTTGAGAGATATTTTGCCTCTAAGGGTTCACCACATGTATTAATTCAGTCAAATTTCCATTAGCAATTGCACCTTCTTATTAAAATGAATTATGCCCCAGTGGGCTCACTTATCAACGGCATTCATGTCATACGCTTTAAATTGTACATTTCTACATTTACCATATTTGCAGCAATATTGCACATATACAAACATAATCATCTGGATTAGCTGTATATACCCAGAACGTATTACACAAATGCCTTTGATAGGTGAGCCTACTGGGGCAGATTGACGCCCATAACTGTCATCAAGGTCCAGCCAGTACCGAAACGCATTGGTAGCCTTAGCCAAAAAAATCATTGTGTATACACAGAAAATGGGAGCGCCGGCATCTTCTTTATCGAGAAGGTATTTTGCTGGAGATAGATAGATAGATAGATAGATACACACACACGTATATATATATATATATATACATATATATACATATATAAAATGGATACGTTTTCTTATTTAATGTTTGCCAGTGGTTTCGAAGCTCCTAATTCAAAGAAAAGAAGTCTTAACTGTGAATTATTTTCCATAATAATTCATAATGCTGATTTCATTTGCGTGTTCCTTAAACGAGTAAAAACCTTGAAAGGGTGGATAATACAGAATTTCGTCTTTCTTTCAGTGCTAGTAAACAAAAAAACACTTTCACAATGACAGTGCTACTCTCAGGTCATTAATCAGCACACCTGACAAGCTCACCCTTGCAGGCCCATCCTTGATGCAAGTATCTACTAATGAACCACTGAAGAGCACGATGGGATAGATGGGATGCTTGGATTAATCTGAGCCACTGGTATTTGTTTTCTCTATGAGAGGCCATAAGTGTATTACGTACGCCTAGCCATGGGTCTAATGTTCGCTGTACCCTAAAACTCAAGCTCACTGATTAGGTCAAACAAGGACGAAGCATATCTGGTGTTTCTTATATTTCCTTTCAGAGGGACGTGGCCTGCGATTTCTGGCTGATTTTTTAGGTCGAGCATCCGAGACCTCTTTTTTTTTGGTCCTCATATGCAACAATCCAACAAAGGTGTTTGTTATGGTGCGTTCAGGGTCTGGAAACGAAACATGCACTCATATCCTGCCGGATGTTCCTTGTCCCTGATACACCTACCTTCAAACTTTATTTTGAGGCAGCGGGGTTACCCCCACTTACCTCCCCTTGGATTAGAGTGTCTTAATCCTTGGACCATTTAATCCTCTATTGCCTAATTGGGTTTGAATTATATAGTACAAGGGGTTCCCATGTGCTGATTCTCTTCTCAGAGGTGTGTATACAATCTAGCCTGCCGAATCGTCTAGCGTCCGTTAACCAGGCTGCACAAGAGGGCGGACTACTAGAAGTCCAATTAATACATATTTCTCTACGGGCAATGATGATCAAAATTAATAACAACTGCTCAAGCAATTTCCTGTTCTTCCCAAAAAAAACAACATTATCCAATATCCCAAAAACAATCAGAAATAGGCTTACCTCTATTTTCTTTTTCAGGATAACCGTTAATATCTTACCCACATCTAGCCAATAAGCATGTACACCAGAGCATTGCCAGAACATATGTACATCATCTGCTTTTGCCAATCTGCATTTCGGGCAACACCTTATTTCCCCTCCTATCCTGGACAGCTTCTTAGGGGCCAGTATACCCTATGTAGAGTAAATAAATGATTCTTCCTTAATGGAGCATATTTGACAAATTAACAAAGAGCATTCATAGATACTTGCAAAGAGTTGCTAAGTCGAAGTCTGGTAGGGCATCTTTCCATTTTTCCTCCAGTGGCGTATCGTAAGAATCTTCCTCCTAGACTAACATCCAGTACCATTTAGCAGCCTCTTTTTCTGCGGAGGGTTACCACATAGTGCTGTCTCCCACTTATTCGAGGCACCTACAGATGCTTGACATTGAGTCCAGCTTGTTAGTTGCAAATATTTGAATCTACACAATTGGTTGTTGGTTTTCTTTGATAGATAGTCCCAAGTAATTTGATTCTGATCATCCATTAGTTGTCCCCAATTTACGATTTCGGCATCCATAAGTGGTGTAGACAATGAATCTTGTAGACATTGTGGAGTTCCAGGTAATTTCCAAATTGGGGCTTGCTGACTGTAGTAGGGTAAATTCAATATTCTCCTAACCTGGATCCAGAGCCTACACGCCCTGCTCAGGACCTTCAGACGGACTTTTTAAAAAAAATTGGATTGCCCATACTTGAACAGGAAGTAACTGCCTTGTTCGGCAAGGTCATTAATTAGTGCTCCATAACATGGTCGAACTGATTGAACATGTTTAGTTAGTAGTGATCTAAGATTTTTTTAGCTGAAAAGCCCAACAATATAGCTGGAAGTCTGGTAAGGCAAGCCCGCCTTTCATCTTTTTTTTGCGAAGCTTTTTCCAGGCGATTCCTGGATTCTTACTGGCCCAGATAAAACTTACCAAGTCGCCTTGTAGTTGCTTAAACCACTTTGACTCAAAATGCAGTGGTAGGGCATGAAATATAAAGGTGAACTTTGGAAGAATCATCATCTTTATCAGATTAACTCTGCCAATGATCGATAAAGGTAAGGAAGACCACGTTTGCAAAAGTCCCTTGGTTTCTTTCATGAGCTTCAAAAAATTAATCTGGGTCATTTCTTCCAGAGTTTTAACTACCTGAACTCCAAGATATGTTATCTCTTTCTTCACGTTTTTTTCCAGGGTGGCACCAAGTTGTACAGTCCAAGCCGATATCTCAGTTTTTCCTTCCTTTACCTGGTATCCAGCTACCTTACCAAAGTCTTTTAATATACCTATTATAATCGAAAATGGTTCGATAGGGTTTTGTGTATATATCATAAGATCATCGGCATAAAGAGCCTCTTTCTTAGCCCAACCTTGATATTGAAATGGCTGAATCCTCTGTTCTTTCCTAATCCTCCTGGCTAAGGGCTCGATGTACAGGTTAAACAATAAAGGGGATAAGGGACAACCTTGCTGTGTGCCGCTACCTATTCTTGTAAATGTAAAAAAAAAAAATCTTAATTGTTGACTGAGTAAACCATTAATTAGGATCCTTGCTGAGGGGCATGTGTAGATGTTTTTTATTGCGTTCTGAAATTTACTCCCCAACCCATTATGAGACATGACGGCATAAAGGAAGGGCCAACTAACCCTATCAAATGCCTTAGCGGCATCAACAGTCAGAACAGCTAATGGAAGATTTCTGTTGGTGGCCAAGTCTATGGTGCAAACCAGATCATGGGTAAGGTCATTTAGCTGTCTACCTTTCATAAATCCTTTTTGAGGGCCCAATTAGGTCTCCTAATACTTTATCTAATCTTTTAGCCAGTATACTCGTAAATAGCTTATAATCGTTGTTAAGTAAGAATATTGGTCGATAGGACTCACATTTTTTTGGGTTTGTGTTGGGTTTCAATATAAGGGTTATTGTGGCATCGTTCGAAGAGTCTGGAACAGCTTCACCATTTATATATACTGAATTGAGAAATGAGGTAAATGAGGGAATTATTTCTTCTGCCAGAGCCTTATAAACTTCACTGGGGATTCCATCTGGTCCGGGGGCTTTCCCGTTTTTTAGATTTTTTATTGCTAAGGATACCTCTTCTGATGTTATTGGGCTATTAAGTAAGAATTTCTTGTCCTGCGAGATTTTAGGTAAGGGGTCATCTAGGAACCAAGTAGATAATTGTTCATCCGACAATGATAACTCTTCCTTATATAAATTTTGGAAAAAGTTGGTGAAGGCGGTCCCAATATCTTTGTCATCTTGGCAACTTACACCCGACCCCTCCAAGACTACCTCTTTTATTGAATTCCTTACTAAGTCTCCCCTAGTCTTCCATGCCAATAACTTCCCGCATTCCTCGCCATACTCGTAGTGCGCGAGCTTACTAGCGAACCATTTTTTCTTCACTATACCTTCCAGATGTTCCACTAGATCTTTTTTCCCTCATCAATTTGTGCTTGTATTTTATTGATTGCTGCTGAATTACCTGCGATATATAGATCTTTTTGCCAGGAGAATATTTTCTTCTCTCTCTCCTCAATTTTTTATCATTTTCTTTTTTCCTGTGTGCGGCATAGTTGATTATTCCCCCTCTAATGTAAGCTTTGTAAGCATCCCAAACAACCCGTAGGGAGGAGGAGCCAGTATTTAGTTCAAAATATTCTTGGGTGTCTTGTTTCAGATTTTTTTGTATCTCCTGTTCTCCTAAGAGAGATCTATCCATTGTCCATCTAAATTCCGGCACCTTGTGGTCTAAGAGTAGCTCAAGACTAACCGCTGAGTGGTCAGATAGATGGGCGGGGTGATGAAAAACTGCCTTGACCTTACTGCTTAATCTTGAGTCAATGAGATAGTAGTCTATTCGAGATGCATGGCCATATTTCTTATTTTGATGTGTAAATTCTATCTTTCTACCGGCTTTCTGCCTCCAGGGATCTATTAATCCCAGATTCTTCATGGTGTTATGTATAAAAGCTCGATCTTTTTGCCAGGAGAATATTTTCTTCTCTCTCTCCTCAATTTTTTTATCATTTTCTTTTTTCCTGTGTGCGGCATAGTTGATTATTCCCCTCTAATGTAAGCTTTGTAAGCATCCCAAACAACCCGTAGGAGGAGGAGCCAGTATTTAGTTCAAAATATTCTTGGGTGTCTTGTTTCAGATTTTTTTGTATCTCCTGTTCTCCTAAGAGAGATCTATCCATTGTCCATCTAAATTCCGGCACCTTGTGGTCTAAGAGTAGCTCAAGACTAACCGCTGAGTGGTCAGATAGATGGGCGGGGTGATGAAAAACTGCCTTGACCTTACTGCTTAATCTTGAGTCAATGAGATAGTAGTCTATTCGAGATGCATGGCCATATTTCTTATTTTGATGTGTAAATTCTATCTTTCTACCGGCTTTCTGCCTCCAGGGATCTATTAATCCCAGATTCTTCATGGTGTTATGTTTAAAAGCTCGCATTTTCGGGGCGTTAACTGTCGGCCTAAGGGTAGATTTATCCAATTCGAGATCAAGTAGATTGTTAAAATATCCCGCCATTATAATGAGATTATCATCATTCAATATTTGTTGAAGCAGGTCATGTAGTGATGACGGGTCATCTATATTTGGGCCATAATAACTAATCATGGAATATTTTGTGCTATGAATCCTGACTGTAACAATGACCCATCTTCCTTTGGAATCTGATACTACTTTTATTATGTTTGCATGGGCTTGACCTTCTTAATAAGAACTGCAACCCCTTTAACGTTACAGTTCTGATTAGTACATGCAAACTGCTGAATCCACTTATGCCCCTTAAGTATTGACTCCCATTCTTTTTGTCGGAGGTGAGTCTCTTGCAGCATTATTATATCACTCTTAGATCGTCTAAGAAGTTGGAGAATTCGCCTTCCCCTGCCTGCTACTCTCAACCCATTTATGTTCCAACTTAATATCCTCAGGGTGTGTTTATTATCTAAGTTAACTATCTTCCTACAGCAGCATGCTTCCCGTATCTCCCTGCTGTTTGTTTAATTTTCGCATATGAGGACCATATATTTTTTTGTTTTTTCTCCCAGTGCTCCCATTCCCGCGTGCTATTTACATAATATGTACAAGACTTCCTTACCCCACTCTTACCAATCCCCACCCTCCCTCCCAGGGGAACCCTCCCTTTAACCAAAATGGGCATTGAGGCTGCCCAGCTGCCCTCGTCTCTCCAGCCTTATGTAACTGAAATGTGTGTGTGGACTTAGCCTATTTTGATTTTATCTGTTTAACAAAGCTTTCCACTTCCTCGGGGTCTTTAAAAGTATGCATTTTATTATTCCACATTATTTTTAATGTGGCAGGAAACTTAATCTGAGCGGTAGCTCCTAAAGATTTAAGTTCCTGTATGTACCTACCCAGCTCCCACTGACGTGTTTGGGTTTCTTTTGCTAGGTCCGAGCGAATGCGGAATGACCATCCATCTCTGGTGTATGATTCAATTTTTAAAGCCTCAGAAAGTATCTTTTCCTTAACGGAGTAAGTGTTAAAATTGATAAGTATTTTCCTAGGTTTGTCTCTGTTGGGATTCCGCCTAAAAGGATCTCTGTGAATTCGTTGGATATCCTGGGGTAGATCCAGTTCCCTAGCTTCTGGTATTGTTTCTTTGATCAGGTTTATAAAAACCCTTTCAAGTCCTCGCCCTCATTACCCTCCGGCACATTGAGAAGCCTTAAATTATTTCTTCTCGAGTTGTTCTCTAGCATTTCAATTTTCTCTTGGAGGGCTTTCTCCTTTTCCTTACAGTGTTGAATCTCCTTACAATTATCAGCTACCTCCCTTCTCATATCCTCTGAGGAAGTTTCAAGGTTTCTAATCCTATCAGTTAAATCTGTACGTTTTTTTTCAAGATTCTCACAGGCATCGCAGATTTTGGCTTGATTCGCTTCTGACATTGCAAATCTATTTTAATTTCGTCAGATAATGTTTGCAGTAGTTCCCCAATATTCTCCTGCCTCAGGATATGTGTGGGTGCCCCTCCACTTACATGTGCGCAGATAGTATGGATTCATTCTCAATTTCATTCCCATTGGGAGGTGCAACTTTGAGGGGTAAATTATCCACCTCCAGGGCTTGATATCTGTTGGCCAGGGGTAAACAGGACATTTGCTGAGATTCTCCAACCGTTTGCTGACTCATAGTGTTGGTGCCACCCGGAGGGTCTAACACTCTCGTAGCAGTAGCAGGTAGGTTAACACTCCCACTAACCTTGAAAAAAGATCTTAGTGAGAGCGTTATTTTAATTCTAGTCCCTGCCCCTGCTAGGGCTGGAATATTAGCACCTCGTTTTTTCCTATGGATTTGTTTGGGAGTGCAGTCTTTACGAGGTGCTACTAACAGGGTGCCGGGGGCCTGGAGTAAAGGGGAGATAGCTGGTGGAGATACTTTTTGCACCAAATGAGTTTCAACAACATCTATACACTGGTTTCTTAGCGTATACCTGTTGGTTCGTTGCAACTTTGGCTCCACAATTGTTGCTGGCTGCTTGTCCTCCAATTTCCTCCTCTGCGATGATGTAGTGCTGGAACCCTGTTTCCCAGATGTCTTCAGCTCTTTTCCCGACACGGGCACTCTTTTAGGGCTCATGTGCCAAAACAAGCCAAGCTCCAGCACGTCTACCGGTGCTTGTGCAGGAAATTGTTGAGGGTGCACGCTTTGTCCCCTCAAAGAGACTTGTGCAACTGCCCTCCAACCCCGGCTGAGCTGGAGGGTGGCCAGGATCCACAGGACCCCATGCGTGGCTGGCTGCAGACTGTGTGGTGCTTCAGGCGTCAGTGTTTTCCAGCCACCCCCACCGCTGCCGCGGGGGGAGAAAGCAACTTATGGCAAAAGTCTGGGCCACGTCAGGTAAAAGCTGCGCAAGCACGAAGGCTCCTGAGCCAACTGAGCGCCCTGGGACGCACTGATAACTCCACAGGCAGCCCCCCCCTGCAGAAGAGAAAACAAACCACGCCAGCCAAAGCCACTCGTCCGTGGCGTTCACGGCGTCTCCAGCCGCAGCTCCAGCCTCAGCCGCTGAGCCGACCACACCCGCCGCTGCGGGGAGAAGTCAGGAAAAGAAAAGAAAACCTGCAAGGAAGAAAAAGACGCAGGTACGTGTTATTCGGGTTCCCGGTACTCCTGAAACTCTATGTACCATTACCCCGATTACAGGTGCTGTCAGCACAGTCCGATTTAGAAAAGCAGAGCGCTGGAGAGGCAAGAGCTCACAGCCGACTCCTTAGCCGGCCGCCATGTTCCCCTAGCATCCGGGACCTCTTGTATATACTTTAGTATATACTTCTCTTGGCCTTAAAGCCATTCCCCCTGCTTTTCATTTGTTAGTTTCAGTGTCCTTTAAAAATCCATGCTTGCTAGTGGTCAGCCCTGCCTCTTTGTCCCTCCTTTTGCTCTTTCTTCCTCCCACAGAGCAGGGACTGATTACGGTATGTTTACGCTTTGGTTCTTTTTTTAGTTCTTTGAGGGACTATTTTCTTCTTTCTTTCCTGCTCATTTTACACTGTGGGTGCTTATTCAGCTTCAGGCTTGTAGCTGCATGCATTTTATTGCACCATTCATCCCTCCCACCTCCTCCCATGTCCCTAACATTCTTCAGCAATCATCTAGGTGTTGTTCTTCTCACCCTGTGGCTCCTCGAACATCTGCTCCCCCCATTAAACCATACCAAAAGGCAGCTCCCAGGCTCGACTTGTTTTCTTTTCTTTCAGGCCAGCCCAGCCCAGGCTGTTTTTGGAAGCGAGCGCTCTGTGTTTTCACTTTTGTGAAAACAGGGCTTTAAATCTTATCTTGTAGCTCACTGAAACTAGCAGAGGAGCCCGGCTGCCTCCTTCTGTTTCCAGCAGAGCATGCTTCCAAGAGCGCAGGAGAGCACCTCTCCTTGCCTCTTCCTACCTTCTCTGTTGAGGAAACTTGCAGGCATGCCATGTTGGGGTGCAGGCGTTTTAATAACCACAAAATAATTGGAAGGCTGGGGATTTTTTGTTTACGAAATGCATGAGTCATGTTTTAAAATTGTCTCCTTTGTATGCTTGATACCCTGCTCCGTGTCGCTCTCAAGCACAGTGTGCTTCAGTGTACCCCACGCTCCACATTACTGTTTCCCTTGTGTGCTGCTGGTCCAGCCCCCACGCCTGTACTTCACATCCTGGATAATGTGGCAGACAAGGGAGTCCACCAAGGCACCTACAGCTGTAGGGCTGTCCCCTGACTTTGCCTTTGATTCCAGACACAGGCGGCAGTGTATCTTTACATCGTCTTGCCCCTGCTTTATGTCCTAACAGCACTCCAACCCCACCCCTCTTCCCTCTAACCCGCTGCCCCATGCCCAGAACAGGGTGACTTTTATTCTGCCAGCGTCTGTTATTCTAAGGTATGTATAAATTATGATTCCGGACAATCACTCAGGACTAACCATTTCCTTCTCTCAAAAAATGCTTCTGTAATTGTGTGTTTGTTTTCATTTATTTGCTATGCACATAATAAAGACGTGCTGTACTGGAACTGCGCTCAAACTTTATTTAAGGACATGCAGTGGTTAGTGGGCAGTTTAGTTTACAAACATCAGCTAACATTCACCGAAGTGTCAGGGAAGGAACACAGTGTGACATTAAAAAAACACATATAAGTCCTAACACATAAAGACTACGAACATCTAGGGATTAAAATGCTATTTTTTCGAATCAGTTGGGTCTGCATTTACATCTTGCTATTGGCCCTCTGCTCTACGGCACAAGCGGGCTAATATTTCTTAAAGAGCCTCAAAAGCCAAGAATTTCGAGTTTCAAGGCACAGGTGGCCTGAGAACCTGGGAAGGGGGGGGGGAGTCCGGGTCTGCTGCAGATGTCATGGCTGGATCAGCATTTAGAGGGTACATCCTTTTATTGGTTGTCCACAGTCAGCTCACTGGACAGTGCGGTTCAGTGGTGAGAAACAAGGCCAATGCTGGGTTTCTGTGAAGAGTTTCTGCATATAAAATATTGCCAGGAAACAATGTTCACTTTTTATTGAAGGCCCGCCAGATTACAAGAGGTTAGCATTTTCTTTAATAGCCCAGCTTTAAACAAGTTAATGCGGATCACTTCTCGACCCCCTAATAAAAAGTATTGAAACGGTTGCAAGCGTTGAATATTATTCTTATTTCCAACACTCCTCCCGCATACTTCAATAGGCTATGCAATAGTTATGTCTTAATAAAGGTATAATAATGTTCAACATTACAAATCTGGCAGGAATTGGAAGCTGTACTACAAAAATAACGTTTTTTTTTAAATCACACTGTTTTATTGCACGGCTTTAAATGGGAGTGATTTTAACTATTTTTTTTAAATGCACCTGAGTATTGGATTTTATATTGTACCACCAGATTTTAGGATTTTAATGAACGGGATTTTAATTGGTTTTATTTATACTTTGTGATGAATTGTGTTTAGTGGCTATTTTCCGTGTGTGAAAGGCAATTTTGTTTACAGTAAAGCTGAAAGCACTTTACAATAAATCTAAATCTGAACTTTGAGAGGCAGGGGAGTATATATAGTTGCTTCTCTCAGGCAGTGCACAATTGAGTGACATTTGTCTGCAGTGGTAACTTGACTCTGCTTCAGCGGGGCTATACTGTGCCAACTTCCAGCGTTTCAAAGCCCCTTGACCTGCAGTACAGTGTTCTGTGCATTTAACGATCCCAGTACCCCAGCACGGTTTCATTTGTCTCTTGAAGGGCTGCTAGTAACCATTGTGCATGTATCTGCTGTTCACTTGCTAGGTTTCATTTTGTTTTCCTGTCCTTTACTTGATTACTCACTCCCTCCCTTCCTGAACATGTGAATGAGAGCAGCACCAGCGCAGCACCACCTCAGCACCAGCACAGCACCAGCTCCACATCAGTGCACCACCTCCACATCAGTGCACCACCACCAGTGCAGCGCCACCTCTGCACCAGCGCACCACCACCTCAACATTAGCACAGCACCACCTTCGCATCACTGCACCACTACTGCATCAGTGCACCACCACTGCATCAGTGCACCACCACCAGCGAAGCTCCACCTCCGCACTAGCGCAGCCCCACCTCAGCAGCAAACTCAGCATCAATGCAGTATCACTTCAGCATCAGCGCAGCACCACCTGAGCAGCAGCGCAGCACCACCACCTCACCATGACTCAGAATCGCTCAGCACTTGCACAGCATCATGCAGCACCACCACAGCATCAATCAGCACCAGAGCAGCATCTCCTCAGCACCACTCAACACCACCACAGCACCACCTCAGCATCAGCACAGCACCACTCTGCATCAGTGCACCACCACCAGTGCAGCACCAAGTCAGCACCAGCACAGCACCACCTTAGCACCACCTCAGCAGCAACTCGGCACCAACTCAGCGCCACTTCAGCATTAGTGCTGCACCACCTGAGCACTAGTGTGCCATCACCTCAGCACAAATGCTGCACCACCTCAGTATCACTCAGCACCACCTCAGCACCACCTCCACAAAAGCACACCACCACCTCAGCACCACCTCACCAGCACAGCATCAGCATCAGCACAGCACCACCTCAGCATCAGTGCAGTACCACTTCAGCATCAACACAGCACCACCTGAGCAGCACCACCTCAGCATCAGAACAGCACCATCTCAGAATCAGCACAGCACCATCTCAGCATCAGCACAGCACCACCTCCTCATCAGTGCAGCACCACCTCCTCATCAGTGCAGCACCAACTGAGCATCAGTGCAGCACCACCTCAGCACCAGTGCAGCACCACCTCAACATCAGCACAGCACCATCTCAGCATCAGCACAGCACCATATCAGCACAACCCCACCTACGCATCAGCGCACCAACACCAGCGCAGCCCCACCTCAGCACCAGCGCAACCTCACCTCAGCAGCAATTCAGCACCAACACAGCACCACTTCAGCATCAGCATCAGCGCAGCACCACCTCAGATTTCAGCGCAGCATCACTTCTGCACAGCACCAACTCAGCGTCACTCAGCACCACCTGAGCACCAGCGCAGACCTACCAACTCAGCATGACTCAGCACCACCTCAGCATAACTCAGCACCACCTCAGCATCACTTAGCACCACCTCAGCATCACCTGAAGACCACCACAGCACCACTTCCGCATCAGCACAGCATCATCTCAACATCAGCACAACACCACCTCCTCATCAGTGCACCAATACCGGTGTAGCACCACCTCAACCTCAGCATAGCACCATCTCAGCAACAGCACAGCACAACCTCTGCATCAGTGCACCACCACCAGCACAGCCTCAACTCAGCACCAGCGCAGCCCCATCTTTGCACCAGCGCATCCCCACCTCAGCAGGAATTCAGCTACAACGCAGCATCGCTTCAACATCAGCTCAGCACCACCTCATTAGCCGCGACTACGCGTCCACGCGGCTGACTTGGCCTCAGATCTTGGCGTTTTGAGGACAGCGAGGCAGCAGGCACCCAGCTCAACTCAACTCAACCCAGTTCAGTCCATCTATCAGCAAGGAGAGTGTGAGGTAGGCTTTGGCAAGCTCACCCACCAGCAGGGAGGTGTGCAAGGTTGGCTCTGGCAAGCGCGGGCGCCATTATCGGGCGGCTGGTAAGTGAGTGCCCTCGGCTGAAATCGCAGAGGCGGCCTGACTAGGTCGGGTGCGGCTTGCGGTCCCGCCTTGTGAGCCCCGCTTGTCTCTGTTTCTACCCCCGCGCCCTACCCGCTCACAGCCTGCCTACAGTCTGCCCACGTCTACAGCCACAGCCTGCTGCTTCTCATTGCTTTTCATAGCTCCTTTGTTTTATGTCAGTCTCAACAGCCTCAACAGCAGATAGTGTGGCAAGCAACCCCCAGCCTCCAACACCGGGAGGGGAGGGGATCTTGTGGAGAGAGTGGTGCTCTCAGAGGCTTTTGGAAATCAGGGAAACCGCGCAGAATCTCCTTGTGTCCCCTCAAAATGTAGGAGGCATATGGAAGGACAATCTATACAATCCACACAATCTACAATGCAACCAAGGAAACTCCCCCGGAGAAAGGGCACCACCCTTCGAGTTGACACCACTCAGGATCCACCTGGAGAGCCTCAGCAGTCGCTGCCACTTCGAGACAAATCATCATCATTTTGAGGCCAGCTGTCACAAGCACGGATCAATTAGTTTTTTTAGTAAAGCCTCACCTCAGTCTCAGACCCAGACAGGCCCAGTCCTTCTTGCGATGACGCTGCCTGGGCCAGAAGCGCAGGCCCACGCTCAGCTTCCCTCTCCCAGCCCCGCCCCTATTGACGGACCATTTCTTGCTGACTCTCGTTCCTGTTCGCCTAAGGCCCAGGTATCTCCTGAGAGTTACCAGCAGTCTAGGCTTCCTCAGGCTGGCTCCATTTCAATCCAGGTCGCTTCCATCGATTCATTAAGAGCCTATTCCTCCGGTTCTGGAGATCTCACTGCTCTAGATTCAACAACACTTATTGCAACCAACCTGCAAGCACGAGTTTGCGACAGCAGTCCGCTCGCTTTCTCACTTCTTCAAGAAGGTAGGGGTGACCCTGTAGCAGCTCATACACTCCCCGAGCCTGTCCTATGTTGCAATCTGGGCGCTCATCTAAGTGAACTTACTCACTCTCTGTCTCCTAGCAAGAGGTCCACGTATGATAGCCCCTTCGAACCGAAAAACCTTTCTGATCGGTTCCTTGCCTCCCTAGGGGAGGAACAGGGTCAAGACTGATTTGCATATGGCTGGGTCCATACTGGGGTGGTGTGGTGAGCAAAAGAATGATGGATTAAACCCAGATCCTTGTGATTGGGGGTGAATGTTTGCATTGTCCAGCATTCCGTCCATCAATTGTTTCTTTTGCATACAGCACCACCATCTCAGCATAACTCAGCACCACCTCAGTATCACTCAGCACCACCTCAGTATCGTTCAGCACCACCTCAGTATCGCTCAGCACCACCTGGATGTCACTCAGCATCACCTGAGCATCACCTCCACACAGCACACCACCACCTCAGCATCACTCAGCACCACCTGAGTATCATTCAGCATCACCTCTGCACCAGCACACCACCACCTCGCACCACCTGAGCATCACTCACCACCATCTCAGTCTGCCCTCCATCCGCTGCTCGTGTTGTAATTCAGGTACTATTTTCCAACCTCCACCCTCCCGTTGTTTATGTCCCCCTCTAACAAAAAAAGCTATATCAAACAAGCATTAGAACAGGCAGGAAGAAGTTGCCACTATCGAATCCTATCTAGAGAACAGGACACAGCAGGTATGGCTGCCTCCGTTTTCTTCAGCATCAAGAAAGGTGACCACGGGAGTCCCCCAGGGCTCAACCTTGAGCCCCCTTCTCTTCAATGTATATGGCACGCCACTTATCCATCTGTCGGAGGAGCTGGGTGCAAAGATCATAGCCTATGCAGATGATACCCAGCTCCTCTTCACGTGGAAGGAAAATGACATGTCCCCTGTTTTAGCCAAAAACTGTCTTGCAGCCGTTTTTAAATGGCTGGCGGGAGCTCAGCTCAAATGCAATGAGGACAAGTCTGAGGTCCTCCTCTATGGGTCGTTCCCTCCGCACTTCAGGGATGACCTCTGGCCTACGGGTTACCCCATGCCTAAGTCAACGGGGAGCCCAGTGAAGAATCTGGGGTTCTGGTTCAGTGAGGACCTCCGATTCTCACCGCAGATAAAAAAAATTGGCCGTTGTGTGCTTCGGCACACTGAAATCACTTAGGAAATTCCTGCCATTGTTGCTCAGATTAGCAAAAGAAATGGTGATTCGCGCTCTCATCCTGTCGCGTATAGACTATGCCAATGCCTTATACATCGGCCTTCCTGGTTATCAGCTAAAAAAGTTACAGACCATCCAGAATGCAGCAGCAAGAGCGCTGTTGGGCATCCCGGGTAGGTCCAGCACAAAGCAACATCTCCGGGATCTGCATTGGCTCCCAGTGAGACAGCGTGTCCTGTTCAAGGCGCTCACTCTTGCCCATGGTGCCTTATATAAATCTGGGCCCCCTACCTCAGGAGACGATTTGATTTCTATGCACCTCATAGACATCTACGCTCCACAGGGCAATGCCTCGCCGTTATACCACGCTTCCGCCTTGCTAGAACTGGAGGCAGCTCCCTCTCTTTCAAGGCAGCCAAAGCCTGGAATGCCCTTCCCTACGAACTGCGAAACACCCAAGACTTTAGGTTGTTTAAAAAGCAGTTAAAAACCTTGCTTTTTAACTAACACCCAGCCGCGTTCCATGCCCTTCTGTCTCCTTCATACTGGCTTCCGCGCCGGGACACTCCTGAGTATCCGTGCGCGTTATAAATACATAATAACATAACATAACTATTGCATGGACAAAAAAACGAGAAGACATTTTTTATGTTCATTTTTTTTTTATAGGGTTGTTCAGTTGTACATAATGCCTTCTTTGTTATATATATGGTAACAAAAATGTTTATAACACTTTTTTATTATAACTTTTCAACATGCTTCACAGCAGCCACACTGCTCTACAACATTGCTTAAAGACATTGGCGAAGCCATTAGCTCTGGCTAAACACTTATAAGGTCCCAAAGGCGAGACCTATTGGCTATGCCAATGCTTGTTTTCTTTTAGGGCCACAGCTACATTGACGTGTGTATGGTTTGTCCCTCTCTGTCCTGGTAGAGTGAAGAAAAAAATGATGAACTAAAATTTATCCTCAAGTAATTAGTAGTTGCTGAGATTAATTCCAGCGTTCCTCAATCACTTGTTTTTTTTGTTTTGTTTTTCTCTATGTCCACATGCAGGTCTCGCTACTGTGTCTCGAAATCTATGCGTGATGTCATTAATCGAGGCTGCGGCGCAGAGGTAAGCATCCCTTCCATTTCATCCTCATATTTCTGTGTGAATCGACTTCTGGCCCATACGCCCTCGCACACCGGGAGTAAATAAAATTAGACATAAGAAGACTTACCTCAGAGGCAATTTTCTAATTGTTATTTCTAATCGTCATTTGTGGTGACTAAATAGGGCCGAGAAAGCGCACACTTTTTAAAAAAAACAAAGCATTTGAGAAAATGAGAGAGACAGTGAACAAAAACGGATAAAAAACACGAATTATAACGTTGTACGGTGGAATTCACCAGTCCTACTGCAGCAGTGTGCTGTGGCTTTATATAAATCGAACTATACTTAATAGGCAGCCTAAGTCAAGTTGTGGAACCGTGTTTAAATTAATGATGAAAGAATATAAGCCGAAATCTTTGAGATGTAAGTTGTACTGTACCCTGTTCTCCTCTGCTTGACACCACACGATCCCAGAGGCATCTGCGCACATGGCAGCAGATGGCGCCTCCGCGGTGTCACCCCTACTCTCTTTTAGCCAGCTCCCTCGTGCCTGCCTGCCGCTGCCAGCCCGTGTCATCGGAGCGCACCATTTGCATGCATCTGTCAGAAGCAATGGTTAACTTTGTTCTTGACCTTTCACGAATATTTAGGGGGAAGACTGGCGGGGGACCCCGGGACCGTGTCTCGTCGTTGCGCCTCCTCACCTCGGTGACATTTGGACGAAGCGTGCCAGCCGCGGTAAGCGGTGTGCCCGCCGTCCCCTCCCAGAGGCAATAAGAAGAACATATTTTACCGCTCACGTGCGCGCCTCCAGGGCAGACTGCTTTAAACTAAGCCTTCCTGGTGGCTTCCGCTTTACCTCTGGGCCTTGCTTAGAGGCTTTTGATGGGCCTCCTTGCAATTCTCATTTGACTTGCTTTTGATGAGTAATTTGCCTGCAGCTTTTTGTAGAAGGTCAATGACAGATCCGCACAGAGCGCTCTGCGCCTAGTCCTTTTACTGCAAAAAAAGGAAGGCCTGCGTCAGTCGTGCATACAAAGTGCTCATTTTACATTGACAGAACTCGATCATTTCCGGAAGAAAAGTGTTCAAGACGCCACTACTTTCTGCTCCATGGTTCATCTTCCTTGGTTTCATGATTTTATGTACTTTATATGAAAGATGAACTTTTCTACCTTCTTAAATACCCTTGTGAGATCACAGTGGCAGGTGTATTTGAACGGTTTTACTTGCCTGGCTTTTCCAGCGCTCAAACAGAGGGCAGAGTATTGGGTTAAGTATTGGGTAAAATTAGCCTGATTTTATGCAGTTGCCAAGCACTTTTCTTATTGCAATAGAAATAATAAGAGTTTCTATTTACCTGCCTCACTGACTCAATAAAGTGGGAGCATAGTTAAGCCATAGTCAAGAAAAGGGGGACAGTAAGTACAGGGTTTACAATATTTGTCTTGGATCATTAAGGGACGAGTGTGACTTATCTCAGGGCTCAAATTCCCCGTGGGGCAATAGAATTGTTTATGGACTGGGTATAGCAGCTACAAGGGAAACTTGCAAAACATTATACCATAATCAGTATGTGGCATCATAGAAACACTGTCAATCAATCAATCAGTAGATTTGTAGAGCGCTACTTGTCACCCATGAGGGTATCTAGGCGTGAACCAAGGGGCATAAACAAATAACTTTGTTCCCTGTACCTTAGCAAAGAAAGCTTAACTAAGGTAGACACAGCATCTCTGTACACTATCACATCATCAGACCTGTTGACTTGTGAACAATTTTCAATGCGTGAGAAGGGTGAGGGCTTTGTAGGGGATGGGGCTTTGGGCCGAACACAACCCGAGGCACTTTAACTCATCACCTTCCCTCCCATACCTAAAAACAAATCTTTTGGGACTGCTGCTAATGTCCTGGGGAGGTTTCACACCCTGTAATGGACATCGGCTGCAAAGAGTCTTCTAACAATTAGCTGGAAATGTGCTCTCTCCAGTGGTTTCTAGTAAATTGTGTGTATACCATGTGATAATGGCTCCTCACAAGATGACCGTGTGAACAGAGCCAATATCGTCTGACATACGGTAGTACCGTGTGAGTTTGAAGGTCTGTATCAATTCCAATAGTACTGAGTTCTACCCTGGAAGTACACTCCTAACCACTGTGCTAGACCCATGGATGCACATCTGTGAATCCTAGTGAAAGAGATAATTTCCTGGGAGATTTGTATGCTTTGAAGCCACTTCAGTGACCAGAGTTTGGTAGGAAAGAAGCACAGTGGTTGCTGATGAATGTGAGTCAGCCTGTGCCGATGCCCAGTGAGAGACTGCAGTCTGGGGGTGGGGTGCGGGAGTAGAAATATTAGGCTGGGTGGCAATATTAGGGTGAAAAGAAAGGTTACCAGTGATATTCTGGAAGTGGGCAGAAATCAAAGAACCAAGGAAATCAAGTACAACAGGCTGGAAGGCAATACATTGTCTTCTACATAAGACATGCTGTGGAAACAATAAAATGGTGCTAATGTCCATCCTGGCAGATGGCCTATATGCCCATATTTGAGAAACGTAAGGAGATTAGATTATTTTGGAAAATTCCTAGCGAGCAGTAGAAATTCAGAATGCTGTTACAGTGGATGATGGCCAGTCATGCAGGGTTTCATGCATCCAAGTACAACCTGGATGGGTGAACCTAATGAACTCCAAATTTAGAGATTAAAAGGGTGAAGTGGTAGTTGTCTCACTGAATTCCAATTTTTCACATTCCCCTTTTAGGTATCTGACTGGCAGTATGAAGTAGACCTTCAGGCATAAAGAGAATTAGTACAGCATCATGCCATCTCATATCACTTGAGGCAGTGGAAGAGAGGGAAAACCATGTCTGCCGGGCATTCTATATGTTTGTATCCCAAGTTGATACCAGTAGTAACAATCAGTTCCAGGGGAGATTTCCTTGAACAATGGCATCAGTGTCCACTTCTGTGAGATCCCTCTCCACAAGGTGGAGTACACTGGATTGGTTTTTGTGATGCTAGGGTGCCACTTGTAATCATGATCCAATCAGGGATGAATACCCTATCCTCTTTCTTGATATATGAAGTCTTTGTGACGAGGTTGACCCTGGATCTTGGTCTTTTATGGATCAGGATTTTGGATACTTCTCTTAGCTTCACTCTTGGAGCTACTGTTGAGGACAACAGCTACTGTCCTCCAAGAATGAAATCTGGAGCAGTAACCAAGCACAGGCAGTGCTTCTTTGGTGTCTGGGCTTTTCCCTGGGATCCTCCTGGATTTTCCAAAGGTGAGATTTTCTGATCCCTGCATAAACCCCTATGTTATGGCATGCTATGTTGATTTGTATAGCACACTAATCACCCGAGAGGGTATCCAAGAAATTGTGTAGTCCCCGAGGTGTTTATGTGTAGAGTTAGGTCTTCAGCTTCTTATGGAGGTCAAGAAGTGAGGAGGAGGCTCTGATGTGCTGGAGGAAGTTGTTCCAAGTCTTGGGTGCAATGTAGGGGAATGAGTGACCTCCAGTTTTGCTTTTGCAGACCCATCATACACCTACGCTCTGCCTCACTCTGACTTGCACATATTCCCCATATGTGCAAGTCAGAGTGAGGCAGAGCGTATGTGTCTGGTGGGTTTGTGAAAGTGTATGTGGCTGTTCAGGTATTCTGCTCCTGTGTTGTGTAGGACTTTGAATGTGTGCCTGAGAAGTTTGAATTGGCTGCACTTGTGAATGGGGAGCCAGTGAAGCTTTGTGAGATGCAGTGTGATGTGGGTGTGGCATGGGAATCGAGTGAGCATTTTGCGGCTGTGTTTTGGATGGTCTGGAGTCATTGCAGAAGTTGTTTGGAGATTCTGGCGTAGACAGTGTTTCCCTAGTCCAGCCTGCTGGTGATGAGTACTTGCATAACAGTCCATCTGGTGTTGTGACGCAGCCATTTGAAGATCTTTTGCAGCATGCATAGGGTGTGGAAGCATGAGGTGCACACTGCATTGATTTGAGTTGTCATGTTGAGTTTGTCATCTAGGATGATCCTAAGATTTCTTGCGTGGTCTATGGGTGTTGGTCCTAGCTTCGACGGCCACCAGGTGGAGTCCCATGTGGAGGTCGTTGCTGGAGACCAGTACTTCCGTCTTGTCAGATTTGAGATTAAGGCAGTTGGCTCACATCTACTCTGGTACCACGATCATGCAGTTGGTGAAGTTCGTTCTCGTTGTGATTGTCTTGTCCATCAGGGAGAGGATGAGTTGGGTATCACTGACATAGGAGATGACAGTGACGCGTTGTGATCGGATGATGTTGGTGAGTGGTGTCATGTACATGTTGAAAAAGGTGGGGCTGAGGGACGATCCCTTTGGGAATCCTCATATCAGTTTCTTGGTCTCTGGTGTGAAGGGTGGCAGCTGACCCTTTGGGTTCTTCCCATTAAGAAGCAAAAGATCCATTTCAGAGGGGATCCTTGTATGCCAATCTCGTGGAGTCTTCTGATGAGGGTGTTAAGGATGAGGTCGAGCAGGATGAGGGCAGCTGTTTCTCCTCAGTCAAGAACGATTCGATTGTCGTCGGTGGCGTTGATGAGTACTGTTTCTGTGCCATGGTTCTTTCTGAATCCTGATTGAGTGTTGTCTACAAGATAGTGACGTTCGAGGTGGGTGGTGAGTTTCTTGTTGATGGCCTTCTCAATCACTTTGGCTGCATAGGGGAGCAGGGAGATGTGTCGAAAGTTGCTCAGTTGATTCAGATCGTCTGTGGGATTCTTGAGGAGGGTGTTGAGTTCTGCAAGGTTCCATTCATTAAGGAAAGTATTGGATGTGATGGAGGTGTTGTTGATGTGGAGCAGGGTGGTGCTGATTGGTGATGTTTCCAGGTTCTAGCTGTGGTAGGGCGTGGGTCCATGGGGCCCCAGAGCACATGGTCTGCATGGTTGCTGCTGTGTTGATTCTCGTGAGGGTTGTTCATTCGGTCGGGTGGCCGTCTTGGTTGGTGGTGCGAGGTTAGCAATAAGTTCTCTGGGATTGGATTGGTGTGTGAAGTTGCTGTAAATGTTTGCAGTTTTGCTGTGCAAGAAGTTGGATAGGTTTTTGCAGAGTTCTTGGGAGGCAGCAATGTTGTTGACAGTGGCTGAGGGAGAGGTGAAATCCTTAATTATCAAGAAGATCATCTTGCAACTGTTGGAGCTTCCTTCAGTGCGGTCCACTGGTGCTTTTTTCTTGGTAAATAAATCAAAAAGATCCACCACATAGGTCTGACTGTGTTAAGGAAAGTGTGTTATTCATCCGGGTGTGGATGCACACAGCGTTTGCTTAAATACCCCTCACACACCAAAAGGGCCCTTGGTGTCATGCTTCATCATAGGGGTCTTCCCGCCCCGCTGCGGGACGGGGCGTGCTACGACCTACGACTACGCGGGAGCACTGTTTTAACAATACTATGTGTAGTGATGGGGTAGTGAGAGGAGGGGTCGGGAGTGAGTATGTGTAAGTGATTTAAAAAGGACCTGGCCTCATGGACTTAAAAAACTTTAATAGGTCGTCGAGGCTGGACCTGTTAAAAAGGTGATGCGGAGATGTCCTGCCTATAATGTGCGGATACTCCTATAAAGTCAACATGTTTCGAAGCAAAGGCTTCTTCATCAGGACTGAAAGATCCCCTCAGTACTCACTATGTTGAATTTCTCAAATGGGTGTGCTATATACAAAAGTGATAAAATGAAAGATGCATGAATTGTATGCACTTAATACGATACCCAATAGTACCATGTATGTGTTAATCTGAAAGAGAAAGTACAATTAATAGCGCTTTCCCATACGCAAACGTTCGAAATCTGCGAAAGGAGGATGGTTAAAAAGGTGAAAAAACCACATGGTGACTGTAGCGTGATCTTAGTGCTATCAATACCGTGGTCTATCAATGTGAAGACCTGTGGAAGGAAAAAGGGACACACAAGACACACATACATAGAACAGAAATCACACACTCTATTTATGTGGCTAGGGTAATTGCTGTAAGGTCCGTAAGTACATGATGTCAACAGTCATCAGATAATACATACTATGTAATGTTGGAGGTAATACTCCTTGAGCCTCTTGTAACGGGTAGGGAAGGGTGTCGCCAAACGTAGCTCTGTTAAGTAAAATAGGAGGGAGAGGTTCGGTATATTGCTGGTCATGGTCTGATGCCTGAAAACGCAAATACACTCTCCAACGGCTGTGCCTTACATTGCTGGCGATGGTCAAATGCCTGCAAACACAAATATATTCCTAACGGCTATGCCGTACTTACGTTCTGGTCGACTCAGCCTCGCCTCAAAATGACGCCAACCTGCGGTCCGTGATGGAGAAGGAACCGCGGGAAGGGTCTATTTATGCTGCCATTAATTGGCCTTAGTTGTCTGCACCTGCGCGAAAGAAACGCCCTTTCTCCCCTGGAAGTGAAAGGTACTGCAAGTTCCGGCAGTGTCCAAGCATCAGGCAAGGTTGCCATAGTGACGCGTATGTATGAGCGGAAGAGGGGAAAAAAGGAAATAAAGTTGCTACCAAAACTAGCAGCTAGAGCGCGGCATTGTCGCGCTGGTTTCGTTTGTTAGAGGCTGTGGAAAATTTTGGTTCCGAAAAATAGCGGAGTTCAGTGAGACCGGCGCCAGGGTTGTAGTCTGAGCGCCGTAGTATAGTAGGAGGATCTCAACATATACCAAAGGGATATGAGCGATCTGATAGAAGCACTTAAGCCCCCATTTTTCAAATAAACTATATGGGAATAGCCCAGAGTATATATACATTTTTTTTTATATATCCGGGGAAAAACAGGTTCTGGTTGCAAACGCACTACTAAGAAGGTACTGTTGAGTTCATCTAGGAACAAGGTCAGGGAATGGTCTTCAAAGTTCAAATACAGAGAGAGAAGCCAGAATATGGTCATTGTGGGGCGCTTCAAGGCAGTCGCCGTAGGTGGTGTCTGGTGAGTTTACCATTGAAATCTATGAGAATTTGCTCAATGGTTATCGTTCAAGAGGGGGAAGAAAGGGTTCATCAAGATAGTTGGGCCCATGGGATGTCGTCATTAAGGCCAGTGATGTTAGTCCCCAAACGGAACACCCATCTTTGTTCTTTTTCTAGTAGATCTCCTTCATTTCGGATTTGTTCAATGATGGTCCATTTCAAGTCATCCACAGTGTGGGTCATGGTCAGATAGTGGTTCGCCATTTTTGTCGTACTTTTCTTACAGCGTACATTACTCTTATGTTCGCCTATGCAGATTTTCACTGCTCTTGATGTCATGCCGACATATTCCAGTCTGCATGGACACGTGATGATGTAAAACACGTTTTTGCTGTTACAGTTTGTAAATTTTCTTTGCTCCCAGACCTCTCCATTGGTGAACGTGATATTTCTGCTTCTCTTGGTGAGGCTACATGTGCTGCAATTCCCGCAGGGGTGATGTCCCTTACAGGTGCGAAGTTGAGAAAAGGTGGATCCCTCTCCTGCATTGGTCATGGTCTTGTATGAACCAGGATATCCTTCAAATTCCTACCTCTTTTGTGGGAGAACATTGGTTTTGGAAAATTGAGTTTACCACAATTCAGTATTCTCCAGTGTTTGTTTATTATTTTAGATACTTGGTTTGAGTGGCTACTGAAGGTGGTTACACAGATAGGTCTCGTTTCCTGTTCTCTTGGGGGATGGTTCTCCAGAAGGGCGTCCCTATTATTGTTCCTTGCTCGCTTGAGCCCTTTCTTCACGATATGTTCTGGGTAGTTACGTTTCAGTAGTTTGTCTTCCAGATCAGAGGCCTGTATCTTGAAATCAGTGATTTCAGAGTAACCCTGGGCGAAGTGCTACGCTACGCTCGCGTAGTTTGCGAAGTTTGCGCTACTTCGCACAACGCGAATTGCACGTAGCACAGTGCAAACACGCGTAGCGTAGCGTAGTGCCGCAGTCATTTTTTGCTTGCTCGCGGTCCTCAACGTCAAGTTGGCGACCGCGAGCAAGCAAAATGACATCCCGGCGAGACTTTTTCCTCGTTCGCGATCAGCAACATCAAGTTGCCGATCGCGAGCGTGGAAAATAAACCTCCGGCGAGATTCTCAACGCGGGAGGTCAGGTTTCTCATTGCGAGTGGTCGCGTATGCTCGCGACCGCTCGCGATGAGAAACTACCAGTCCGCGTTGAGAAAGCTGCCGCTCGAGTAAAAATCTACTCGAGCGGCAGTAAACGACAGCTCGCACTGTGCAAGTTGCCGTTTTCAATGATTGCACAGTGCGGACAAGCATCCGGCACTGTGCAATCATTGCGAACAGTGCGCTACGCAGTTCGCGTAGTGCTACGCGAAGCTCGCGTAGTGCGAACTGCACTTTGCGTAGCTTCGCGAAGCACTACTTCGCGAACTACGCCCAGCCTTATTTCAGAGCAGTTTCGTCGTAGACGAAGGAATTGTCCATACGGAAGGTTATCCCGCAGGTGCCTTGGGTGGAAGCTATTATATAATAGCAAACAATTTTTCGCCGTAGGCTTGAAATGGGTCGTTGTTTTCAGACCACCACTTTCAGGGTAGATATTGAGGTCGAGAAACACCAGGTTGTTGCTGGAGGCTGTGTGAGTAAATTTTAGGAAAGGGTTTTGCTGATTGAGCCATACCATGAAATCCTCTACAGAGTCGGTATCACCTTTCCATATCACTAGAACATCATCGATGTACCGTTTCCAGACAACGATGCGGTCATGGAATGGGTTTTCTTGGTGTAATATTCTGGTGGTCTCCAAATGGTGTACATATAATCCGGCCAGACTTGGGGCGAAAGTGCTGCCCATGCTGGTCCCGTGCTTCTGTAAGTAGTGCACCCTTTCGTATTGGAAAAAATTCTTTGTCAGTGCTAGTGAAATACACTCCATGACTACGCTGCGTGGTGTCTGGTAACCCCATGCAGTGGTGTACAGTACTTCCTCTATGATCCCCAGAGTTTCGCCATGTGGTAGGCTAGTATAAAGGCTCTCGACGTCGAGCCCGAGTAGGAGATGTTGATCTGGGTCGAAGTCAAGGTCCTTTAGTAGTTGTAGTACCGCCTTAGTGTCCTTCAGATAGGTGGCTGTTTCCTGAACTAGGGGCCGGAGGAAAGCGTCGGCAAATTTAGAGAGGGGCTCGAGTATAGAGCCAATCCCAGACACAATCGGGCGTCCCGGAGGGTATTCTAGATTCTTGTGAATTTTAGGGATGGTGTAAAAGTATGGTGTTTTTGGTGATTTTTGTATTAGGAAGTCAGCTTCCTTCCTGGATATCCAGTCGTGTGTTATTGCTTCTTCGACCATTCCTTCCATCCGTATCCGTATTTCCTCAGTTGGATCATCAAGCATGATTTCATAGTTCCTTGGGTCATCCAGTAGTTTCCTGCATTCGGTGTCATAGTTGTGTGTCGTCTGAATTACGATCGCACCCCCTTTGTCGGCAGGTTTGATTACTAGATCGATGTTTTTCGCTAATCATTGCAATGCTTGTTTTTCTCGTCGTGTCGTGTTCTGGAAGACGTTCTTGTCTTCAGTTGATAGACCCGTTACCTCCTCCATCACTGCTTTTTCAAAGGTGAGTAATTCAATTGGTAGTGTGGAGTCCAGAGGTGTGAAGGTGGATTTGGGTCGTAGTCCGGTGTCCGATGTCTGTTCCTCAGGTGTTTCCATTGTTTCTTTCTCTGAAAAGAAGGCACATAGTTTCAATTTCCTCATAAATGCCTTTATTTCAAGACAGAGTTTAAATTTGTCCATCTTGTTGGTGGGGACAAAACCCAGGCCCTTTTCCAGGACACTCATTTGTGGTTCCGTGAGTGTATATTCTGTCAGGTTCACCACTAATTGCCCCTCCTGCTGGTTGTTGGTTGGTTCAGTAATGCTGTCATGCGCCTCGTTGCCATCCTGGCTGCCTCTTCGGATTCGTCGTGCCAGTGGACTTGGTTGCCTCTCCGGTTCCTTCCTCTCGGGGGGCCAGGGCCCGGTCCTAAAAAATGAGGCGGAGGTGGTCAGTAGTAGTTGTATTCCGGTGGTCCTGGATTCCAATGTTGATAGGGTCCACCCATCGGCGGCGGGCCATACGGGTACTGTGAGTAGACCGGGGTGCCTTGGTACTGGCCCCATCCCCTTCCTCTGGGTCTGAATGTCTTCTGGTGTTGTGTTCCTCCTCTCTGGTTCCTCTGGTTACTCCCGCGGCTTGAGTACGAGTCGCTGGAGCCTGTATCGGATAGGTCACTGTCCGATCCCTGTTCGCTGTTGGATCTCTTTGCTACATAATCATCACGTATGTAGGGATATACGCGTTCATGGCTGAAGGCTGCTGTGTCTTTTTTCAGTTTCTTGAATTTGCTTTGCTTTAGAGTGACCTCATATTCATTCATTTGTTGATTAAGTTCATCCAACCTTTTCTTTAGTGCTGTGTGGGATTGGTAGCTTTTAAGTTGGATTTCTAGTTTCTGTATATCGACTTTGAGTTCCTTTGCCAATCTCGTGGCAGTCTTGATGATAAGGACCAGCCAGTCTCTGGTGCAGTGCCATGAAATAAGGGACCAATCCTTTTTGAAGGATTTGTCGTTCTGAAATATGAAGGGTTCGTTCCGAACTATAAGGCCTTGAGGTGCTGCATTGGCCCTCAGGTATTCGGTCATCAGTAGACCATGCAGTGCTGTTTTTATCTGCGTTCTTCTAAGATTCGCCAGCTCATCCCAGTCTGCGTTGCTAGGACCAGGGTCAGTGCTACTTAAACCTTCAAAAGGGTTCAGGGCTGCTAGGATTCTGTCAATTTACTCCTCATCAAATGTGAGGCCTGCTGCCTCCGCCATGGTAGTAGGATATGGTCGAGTGTGTTAGATCTGATGGAGTAGTGTGTGTCTGTGAAGAAATACGCTCATTTAGCGAAAAATAAATAAATAAATAAAGTAAGGAGGATGTACGGTACATTGGCCGTTATCACTCAGTTCCCAGAGTTTTTGGGTTGCTCCCACAGCTGTACACTGTCGAAATAGCTTTATATAACAAGACGAGGGAGTGAAGAGGTAGTGTCGTACACGGACACTAGGGCGGATACGTCCTCCTCTAGTACTTAGTAAATAAATCAAAAAGATCCACACATAGGTCTGACTGTGTTAAGGAAAGTGTGTTATTCATCCGGGTGTGGATGCACACAGCGTTTGCTTAAATACCCCTCACACACCAAAAGGGCCCTTGGTGTCATGCTTCATCATAGGGGTCTTCCCGCCCCACTGCGGGACGGGGCGTGCTACGAACTACGACTACACGGGAGCACTGTTTTAACAATACTATGTGTAGTGATGGGGTAGTGAGAGGAGGGGTCGGGAGTGAGTATGTGTAAGTGATTTAAAAAGGACCTGGCCTCATGGACTTAAAAAACTTTAATAGGTCGTCGAGGCTGGACCTGTTAAAAAGGTGATGCGGAGATGTCCTGCCTATAATGTGCGGATACTCCTATAAAGTCAACATGTTTCGAAGCAAAGGCTTCTTCATCAGGACTGAAAGATCCCCTCAGTACTCACTATGTTGAATTTCCCAAATGGGTGTGCTATATACAAAAGTGATAAAAGAAAAGATGCATGACTTGTAGGCACTTAATACGATACCCAATAGTACCATGTATGTGTTAATCTGAAAGAGAAAGTACAATTAATAGCGCTTTCCCATACGCAAACGCTCGAAATCTGCGAAAGGAGAATGGTTAAAAAGGTGAAAAAACCAAATGGTGACTGTAGCGTGATCTTAGTGCTATCGATACCGTGGTCTATCAATGTGAAGACCCGTGGAAGGAAAAAGGGACACACAAGACATACATACATAGAACAGAAATCACACACTCTATTTATGTGGCTAGGGTAATTGCTGTAAGGTTCGTAAGTACATGATGTCAACAGTCATCAGATAATACATACTATGTAATGTAGGAGGTAATACTCCATGAGCCTCTTGTAATGGGTAGGGAAGGGTGTCGCCAAACGTAGCTCTGTTAAGTAAAATAGGAGGGAGAGGTTTGGTATATTGCTGGTCATGGTCTGATGCCTGCAAACGCAAATGCACTCTCCAACGGCTGTGCCTTACATTGCTGGCGATGGTCAAATGCCTGCAAACACAAATATATTCCCCAATGGCTATGCCGTAGTTACGTTCTGGTCGACTCAGCCTCGCCTCAAAATGACGCCAACCCGCGGCTCCGTGATGGAGAAGGAACCGCGGGAAGGGTCTATTTATGCTGCCATTAATTGGCCTTAGTTGTCTGCACCTGCGCAAAAGAAACGCCCTTTCTCCCCTGGAAGTGAAAGGTACTGCAAGTTCCGGCGGTGTCCAAGCGTCAGGCAAGGTTGCCATAGTGACGCGTATGTATGAGCGGAAGAGGGAAAAAAGGAAAAAAAGTTGCTACCAAAACTAGCAGCTAGAGCGCTGCGTTGTCGCGCTGGTCTCGTTTATTAGAGGCTGTGGAAAATTTTGGTTCCGAAAAATAGCGGAGTTCAGTGAGACCGGCGCCAGGGTTGTAGTCTGAGCGCCGTAGTATAGTAGGAGGATCTCAACATATACCAAAGGGATATGAGCGATCTGATAGAGGCCCTTAAGCCCCCCATGCCATGGCGCACCTTTAAACAGGTGCACCCAGCGCAACCAGGGACAGTATACCCTATTACAGTGAGTGACCGCACCCGTCTGCAGGGCAGATGTTTGGGGAGCCCATTCGACCCCCCCATCACCCCTCCAGAGGGCTGTCTTCAGGAGGCACACTGGCAGTGCACCAACTTTTTGTGGCACATTGTGAGTGCGCCTTCTAAGGGCCTGTTTGCGTTGCATCTATTATAAGCACGGGTGCAAAGGCAAAGAGACTCCCTCATTTGTAAGGGGCCACGCCCCATGTAAACGAAGGAACGCCCTCTTATGATATCGCCGGTGCTACATGTATGCCAGCGTTATTAGTATTACAGCAGGAACAGGACAAGCTTCTGTGGCCCCTTCTGTAATACCCTTGTGCTCCGGGGGCGCACAGTGCTCTTTGCGCCCCAAGGGTTTGATGTATAATACGCCCCATGGTACTTTGGTACATCATATAAATGTTTAGGAACTATAAGAGTTGTTGAATGTTGCACTTCTGATTAATTAGTAAGTTATAAAGATGACTGACTTTGATAGAACCGATGGCTGGATCTTAATATTGTGACTAAAATTAATCAATACGCTTGTTTTTACTAATTTCTGAGAAATTTCTAGACAATTTAATTTTTCAGTTTACTTTCTTGATTATTGGTCGCTTTTTTCCTGGCCAATAATTTCAAAGTTGAGACAAAAATGTAAAAAGTTGAGATTTATAAACCTAGAATCTGAGTATAAGCAGTAGGAGTATCATATAAACCCCAACCATGTAGCTGTCTCAATTTATTAGTATCTTAAAATCAAATTAATTGTCTCACCCTCATGTCAATGGCAATTAGAATATAATTAGGCATTTGTATGAAATAGTCAGTGTCAGACTGTTAAGCTAATTCAGTAAGTTCAGAGGAGGAGATTTTGGCATTAAAGTCAGCTGACCATATAGCCTTGTAGTTGACATAAGTATGTAACAGTGGGTTGTAAAAGACTTTAAAGTATTCTGTTATTACAGTGTTCCAAGAAGGCTGGAGGAAAATATGCATTCATAAGAACAACATAAGAGGGATCTCGTCTCAGTTTACTGGCAAAATCGAGTTTTCTGGATAAAGAATAATCAGTTAGTAATATTACCAAAAACAATCAAATTGTGACACCCTACAACAAATGGCTAATCATTCAAAGTGTCTTCTCATGCTGGCTTGCATTGCTGGTCTGGTAAATACTATATACCCTAGTAAATTGAAATTCACAATCAGCTACGTTTCGTGGAGGAGAAGTACGTCTAAAATTGTAACAAAATTAAGGCCTTCAGAGAATTGTTAAAGCCCTTTATCAAATCATGATCACCTACATGGAGGCCTCCTGCCCTTTGAGGGCCCCACTATCCCTGTTGCTGTGGCCAATCAGAGTGAGTCACAATTTGTGACCTATCTCGTGAATACCAATGAGGTCAGTCTGTTTATAACCCATTCTGATTTGGAATTTTACAAACCGACCTTTTTGTACTCAGTTCAGTTCTCTAAATTCCACACTGGTCACAAAAATACTGGTAGCAAATTCTGACAAGTTTTTGCAACCAGTATAACTCAGTACATCTGGCATTTTTGTCTATTTACTTTTCAAGCCTATTTTAGGGTCAAAGTCAGTATCAAATATGTTAGTTGAATCATTATCATTGTAAACCCTAATTGGACAAATATCCTTTAGGTTCATTGTATTTGGCAGTAACTCCACAAGGGTACTAGTGTCTGCCTTTGTAGTTCCTTTTAAGTTTTCATTGGTGTTGGTTTAATCTCAAGTGAGCTAAATTCTGTGGGGTTGTATCTTGTCTCTCTCTTGATTTAGATTTAGAGGCAACATATGGATTAGAGTAAGTTTTTTTGGTGGTTGGTAATTTAGGAAAATGAACGTCTCTTTTACTCATCATTGTTTTCTTTTTAATTTTCAATTGGTATTAATAACAGATGGAATGACAAGTTGTTCATTTGAAGTTTTAAGCTTGGGAGATGCATTAATAGTTCTCTTTCTGGTTAAATATTAATGATGGGTACAGTTGGTGAATCAAAATTAGCTGAAAATTACAATGGCACTTACGTAGCTTTAAATTTAATAGAGTTTTTCATTGGTGTTTTAAATTGTGAGTAGTTGGGTTTAGGGTCCGGGTTAAGTGGTGCATTTATGGTACTAAGTGATATGCATTTGTTGTCAATTAAAATCAATTGGCTTTAATTAACTCTATTTGCAAGCGTTGCAACTCAGAGGCTCTCACCAATTAAGCTAGAACAAAATGAAGTGTATTCAATGAGCTGGGTGACATATGTTCCATTTCAGTCAAACTAAATGGACTACACTTAGATATGTAGTTTTGTATAACGAGATTGCCCAAACAAGTAACATTCAGTGTGCTAATTACAGAGTTTACTTTTTACAGAGGTATCAAAGAGCTCAGCAAGTTCTCCTATCCTAAAAACACATTAAATACCTCTTCATTAATTGGTTGGTTATTCGTCATTGAATTACTCAAGTCTCAAGTCTCTTTGGCCCACAAAAGTTTCATTATTAACAGTGAACACAAAGTTGGTTTTAGAATTGACAATGTCGTTCACATTTCAATGCTTAAGACATTATGAAAGTGCAAAAAAGAATTCTTGTCAATTAAGTGTAGCCTAGATTAAGAAATATCATGGTCCCTGAAGGCAATTGATATGGCATCTCAAACTAGATCACACATAGTTGAATACAGATAATTAGTAGCACTTGTAAAGTTTTGTCTTATGTCGGATTTAGAACGAGATTTTGACTTGGCATTCATAACACTAACCTCTTCTGGGTGTTTCTGTAAACGAGACTTCCATCAAAAACTTTGAACAGTGTTTAGTGACTGACCAGTTGTGACAGTGTTGCTGGATATTCTGGTGGCAATTATTCATCAGTCATAGTTGCATGGCTGCTGATGTTGGCACTGAGCGTAGATTGCCGGGCGAATTGAGCTTAGTGGCATATCCCTCGACTTCCACCTGGCGTCCTGACAACACAAAGGTGAGCTAATAAGCAGAGCTTTGGGTGCTATGTGCACAACGTGCCACATCAGCTTTGACCTCTTTTAGTAGGCCTTTGGAGATAGGGGGCAGTATGAGGCTCTTCCTCCTTGCTCTCCTTCTCACTCCTCTTCACAATGACAATATGATGGGGAATTCAGTAGGAAGCAACTTTGCAGTAAACAGTGAAAATAAATGGGTGTTTCTATGAACAAGACTTCTATCAAAGACTTTGAACAATGTTTAGTGGCTTACCAGTGTTGCTGGAAATTCTGGGGTCGATTATTCATCAGTCATAGTTTCATCAGTGATTATGTTGGCACTGAATGTGAACTAAGGGCTGGACCAGACTTAGTGGCATAGCCTCCGACTTCCATATGATGTCCTGACAGCCTGAAGGTGTACCGATATGTCGGGCTTTGCATGTAATGCTCACACAGTGCTACTCAGCTTTGAACTCTTTTTGTATGCCTCTTGAATAACATGATAGGGGGTAGGATCAAGTTCTTGCTTCACAATGACAATACAGTGGGGCATAGGACATGGGTTCTGCCCTTGAAAACACAAGAATTTAGTAAAGCAGTTTACAATCCCGCAATGTTAGAAACACGTAGCTCAAATACAGTTACCTCTGTCTACTATGAGGCAGCTACTTTACAGCAGGAAGAAAATCTGTTTTTGAAAATGCTGTTTAGTCTCCTAACCTCCTTACCTAACTTTGTTTGTCACGAGGACGTTTCCTTAATTTTAAAGGAGGATAGGCTTGTGGTTGCTTTTGTAGGTTAATCCATCTTCAGCCGTTTTCAGGTTAATACTAAATGACATTTTGAAGACTGTTGGTATTTGCCAAATCCCGTTTATGACTACATCCACATAAACGCGAATTATTTAGGCTTCAATGATTTTGTTGACAATCTGCTAGAGCACTGGGCCTGTCTTATTGTTAAAGTCCAAAAGATATCTGCTCTAAAGACTGAAGCGTGAACACCAATTAAACCCACAGAACATTTAAGAATTCCACGTCATCGACTCCAGTAGTTTTCCACCTTCTCACTGTAGAAATTGACAACAACACTTGATTTTCCCATCCTATAGTTTGAACATCAGGACAACCTTGGATGTCTCCCAGCTCAATTAGTTCGTTAACGCCTCTCATTCTTGCCAAAAGTTCTCCTCCCGGACCTCACAATCTCAAATACACAATATGCCTTTCACTCACTATGAAATCATGTGCACGCTCCTGCAAAGAAAGAACATTGCAGTGGAAGTAAAATTTCACGTTGAAAGTTAAACATTAGGGACCAAATGCTTAAGTCCTTTGGTTAAGCTAACATATCAAGATACTCGGTATACTTTAAATACATGATTATAGGTGCACCTTTTATTCTAGAATAAATGCAAAACATTATAAATGAATACATGAGTACATAAAAATGAACTTCCAGTAAAAACAGTATAACTCGAAATGCACAAGTGTAAATGTGAACGAGAACTACAATTTGTAACATTATAATGAAAATATTAGAGCACACACCTATATGAATGACTACTTTCTACTGTGAATACACTCCAGCAGTATGTTTGTGCTTCACTTTACATTAATGGGGTTAAGTCACACAGTAAATATACTATGCTAATGCACGTACGTATTGCTCTTTGGTGATGTATAGGGGTGTAGCTTAAATTATGCATCTCCAAATCCATTTGGTATGGAAATTTCTGCCTGTATTCAAAGAAATTTATACAAAAAATGGGCTGAGTTAGTTACACTTTTTTTGCCAAGCCCGATCATCGTCTCGAACATTGTGTAGGGATTGAAGCATATTTGTGAAGTGCCCCCACCACTTATGATATACATCAGTCAAACCAATTTGGAGTATGTTTGGTAGCTGTTAAGCTTAGTTTTCATAACTTACTGGCTCCACATGAAAATGCCTTTTCTTGTCCATGTGATAATCTGTCATTGCAATTATATTCTTCTGTAAATGTTCTGTGTATGTTAAACTGGTATTATTCACTTTGGGCCATCGAACTCGTAAGCTTGTTTTTCGTCATTTTATTTTTTGTAAATTCTTGATAAATTTGTCTTGCAATAAATAAGGTTGTCAAAGCGTCTACTGGGATTAGTAATGAAATGGGCGACTGAGGGTTGTTTACAATATTAATTCCTCATCAGGTCTGCTTGGACTGTGTCTTTAGGCATATTTATAAATGCTTTAGGTGCCCTAAGTACATGTATGTAGTTTAAGACATTTTTTGTCGAAATAAAAGGTGACGGTGATGATGATCATGATGAAAGAGATCTTGTCATGAAAGGTCCTGCCATGGCTGGGCACCAACACAAATTACATTTTGAATACAAAGAGCTGCAAGTGCTCATAGATGGCATCTTACAGGACACACTAGTCATGGCTGTAAGGCAGTGACTGAAACCATACAAAATAAAAAAACTTCTGTAAATGGAGCACTAAAGCAGTGAATGCGTGTTGCACAATCACGCTGAAGAACACAGGAACAATATGAAGTGGGGTGTTTGCCAGAATCGTTTGGAAAGTGTGGCTATATAAAAGCCCCCTGGACTTTTGGAATTGCCTGTGACTGGTGTGTTAAGGCTTCTATAGCTACATTTGGAACCCTCCTTAAATTGTGAAAGATGTCGGGGTTTGTGAAGCGACACAAGAAAGTTTTAAAATTTGTGACTGTCAAATTCTCATCCCATCAATCGTTGAACTATTCTGCGTTTTTGTGAGATTTTATTCATTCCTAAGCACTGACCGCACTTGTATGTTCTTTGAGAGGTTTTTCTACAGAGAATTTCAGCTACGAGTGCACATATTTCCATGCCTGAAGCAGAGAAGGTATGCCTCAAAATCAGAAAGGTGTTGGATATACAGCTAGGTTCACATAAACCACCTAGCCAGGAACACAATTTTCTGTCTTCTATATTATTTACTTGGGAAGATCTAAAGTTGGAAATGTGATCCGATATTGTTAATATATTTCTCCTTAACAAGGCAGCCCATATCAAATTAGGCATGCCGAAACGTGTGGTTCATTGAACCTACGCTGTTGGATTCACCCCAATTCTTGTTCTCTAAGGGGGATATTCACAAGGACTTATCTCCGAGTTATCGCCAACTTAACGCAACAAAAGTGGTGATAGATTTAACACCCCAGTCACAAGCGGTTGCAAACTGCAGACAACGCAAGTATTCCCGCGATAACTGCCTCAACATTTACCTCCACAGGTGACACCACCAACTAACCCCAATGAGATGCAGAGTAGGCGTTCCCGTGCAAAAACACACTAAAACACCACTACACCACTTTCACAACGAACTGCCAGATCTGCGATGCAAACCAAAAACAGGCGATAAGCCGCGGTAGCAGCAGGGAATTAACACCTGCCTTCTGCTGGTGTTAAGCAGGCCGACTACCTGCAGTACGAAAGGGAGCCCAGGCCAGAGCCACATCTGAAGTCCCACAGATGCCATGGAGACAATGATCATGCAGCTCGGATACCCATGAGGGCCACAACACCCACCGCCACCACTCCCAGCCACCCCCCGCATCCCCCCGGGACAAACACATACCTTGCACGACACAAGAGCCACAAAAAGCGCATGACGTCGCACAATGACAAACAGAAACACACATGTGTGGTCAGAAGAACGAGAAACAGTCACCCATCATTGAAGTAACAACCAAAAACTTTATTGAATACAACACAAAACACCAATGCGGAAGACTCCTGTCGGGTCCGTCCGGGACAATCCTGATGTCACAGCCTGGAAAATAAAGCACAAAATCAGAACGTGTGTCATGCGCACATCAAAGGAGTGAGACACAGAGAAACAGAGAAGGAAAGAAAGGCAGAGAGAGAAAGAGAGAGAAGGAAAGGAAGGGAAGGGAAGGGAGAGAGAGAGAGAGAGGAAAAGGAAGGGAGGGAGAGAGAGAGGGAGAAGGAAAGAAAGGGAGAGGGAGAGAGAGAGAGAGGGAAAGGAAGGGAGAGAGCGAGAGAGGGAGAAGGAAAGAAAGGGAGAGAGAGAGAGAGAAAGAGAGAAGGAAAGGAAGGGAGAGGGAGAGATGGAAAGGAAGGGAGAGGGAGAGAGAGAAGGAGGGACACTGCCGCCCCGCGCACCCAGGCACCACTGCTCACCTGCTTCCACCAGTGTGTCTCCAACCACGTGCCGTATACACTGCAAGCCACCAGGTCTGCAATCTGTAATTGAGGCCAGAGTCAATCATGGCAGAGTCCATCACACTGCACACGGCAACAACGCCTGTCCGTCGTGCGCACACATGCAGCCGCACCCTACCCCCTCCCGCCAGCCAGCGCTGGCTGTCCGCACTTGCGCACCCAGGCCCCACTGCTCACCTGCCGCCAACGGTGTGTCCACCAGTGGGCACACCAGGTGCCCGTGCAAGCTCCAGGCCCAGGTACAGCCACCATGGCATGCTCCACATCATGCGGACCCGCACCGTGGCCCAGCAGGTCCCACACATGACGCTGAGTCCTGAGGCATCAATGGCAGAGACCACATCAGTGCACATGTCATCATCGCAGGCTGCACACCCGCTCAGCATTTTCGATGCCACTAAACCTGTGCAACCCCAGTCAGCGCCACGTGGTGGTAGGCCCGTGACGGCCGCAGGGCTCCGGGTGCCACTAACCCTGTGCAACCCCAGTCAGCGCCACGTGGTGGTAGGCCCGTGACGGCCGCAAGGCTCCGGGTGCCACTAACCCTGTGCAACCCCAGTCAGCGCCACGTGGTGGAAGGCCTTTGACGGCCACATGGCTCCGGGTGCCACTAACCCTGTGCGCAACAACTCATGGGCCCTTTATGATTGATTATCGTAGAACATCCGTCATCCAGTCAGCACCGGCAGAGGGGAATGTGACGTTGTCGACCCCTTATATTGGCAGGGTCACATGGCCCGTGACGCCTGTGCTGGATGGGTGTGGTGTGCGTGCAAACCTGCCCTCAGGGAGTGGCCGTGACATGCTGACAACTAGACCAGTGACCTGCAGACCACTAGCGTATAAACCTGCGACATGTAGCTATGTGGCCCTCCCTCGGAGCATAAGCGGAGTGGTCTGGCGTACGCCGGACCAGCGCTGGGCTTGCAACAAAGACTCGGGGGCTCTGGGCGTGGTTCAGTCCATGTCCGGACAAGGAAGTGACTAATGCGTGTGTCCCTGTTGTATTGTCTACGGCACCCGGAACGCAATCGGCAATGTAGCACACTGTGACTGGAATCCCACTAGATGAGCATCATTGGCGTTAGGGGGAATCACTGACCCTACAATCATCCACACATTCATACATGAATGATGAAAGACATGACACAGCAGTGCGTTTCTGAATGTTTAATGCACATCCAGTGGAGTTTTGCAGCTGGAGCAGTACAGGGCCATGCCAACCCCACTTCAAAATATGGGCCCGTGGAGGGCCAGCCAGAGTCCATCGGGGAATGACAAGTAAAGCGGAAGAGGAAGAGTACAGTCCGCAGTCTGGTCGCCGTGTCATTGGTCACCAAACAGGATATGGCAGTCCATGTCGCGGTCCAAGGTGAGTGCAGCAGAGTGTATCGGGGGTCAGTGGAAGGTCATGGGGCGATGTGCAGCACCAAGCAGCAACAGGCCAGGTGGCGGACATGAATGCTAGTGCCTCCTTCTGAGCTCAAACCCATCCACGTCCTCGTCCTCGGATGTGTGCTCTGCCCCACCTGTGGGTGGTGCAGTTCCGGCTGCAGCACTGTGTGCCACTGACACATCAGGGGCCGGAGGTGGATTGTCGGCCGCACTGTGTGGCAGTGACACATCAGGTGCCGGAGTGGAAATGCCTGCCGCACTGTGAGGCACCGACACACCAGGGGGCGGAGATGTGGATGGTGTAGGGGCAGCGGCATTCATCTGCGCCACGCCTTGTGGCAGCAATGCCATGATGAGGACATGCAGGGCATGGTAGATCCCAGCTACATTTCGCTGATATGCAGCGGTGGCTGCCATCCTTTCCGCCTCCATCCGCACCATGTCCTCCATGAGCTTCCGCATGTGTGCCATCTCACGGCTGAGATCGCTGGAGCCACTCTGTGCGGACAGGTGTTCTTGTCTCCGAGTCATGACTCCGGCGATGTCAGCCAGGGCTCGTTGGAGACCATGGAGCAGCGCGTGGGTGTCCGTTAGGGACTGGAGGTGGTCCCTGATGGGACTCAGACACCCATGGATGGCGTCAAGTTTGGTAGCCATGAGGTCGAACCCCACCCGCACCTGCTCAGCCATCTCCCTCTGGACCTCCAACACACGGCGTTGGAGGGTCATGTGTTGTTCGGGGGGTCTTGGGAGACAGCCGGGGTTGTGGGTGCCTCCTGCTGGGTGGTTTGTGGAGGGGGTGGGGTCTCCTCGATGCAGCTGGGCTGCCCTGGTCCTGGAGGTGATTGGCGGATGAGTTCAATGATGTCTTGGAGTGCTTGGGTGTCGATGCTGGTGGTGTCCTCCTTGTCATCAGTGAAGAGTGGCTGGGACTGCTCTGCAGGTGGCGTTGACGGTGCCCCTGCAATGTGAAGGGGAGATGCTGTGTTACAATGTGTCCACATGTATGTGGCCGCATGGTACATGTTCACATTCAGACAGCATGGCAATGTACATTGTGACAGTGTGTAGATCAGGGCCATGATCCAGAGTCATTGTGGGTGCGCACTGTGCTCTGCTTGGTTGTGCATGTGTGCCATTGTGGCCATCTCCCGCCATCCCCCCAGTACCTGGTGATTACTCACCCTGTTGCTGTTGTGTTGTGTCATGTCGAGCAGTGTCCGGTGCCCCGACGACTGCCACGGTCTCCACACTGATGACTGTCGACACCAGCTCCTCCATGTCATCCAGCTCCAGCTGTGGCGCTGGGCTCCCACCTCCAGTCTGCATTGCTGCCTTCTGGTTGCCTGCGAGTTTCTCCTTGGTCTTGCGCTTGATGTCAATCCATCGCCTCTTGACCTCGTCCATTGACCTCTTGTGCTCTCCGACGGCATTATCCTTATCCACGATGGACCGCCATAATCCATTTTTGGTGCCCAATGACACATTGGAGGCGACGAACAGTTGTTGATGGTGTTCTATCACCTCCGTGACCAGGATCCTATTCTCCTGCGGACTAAACTTCGTCTTCCTCTTCTTCTTGTCCTTGCCCTTCCCTGTCACCGAGGTCCCAGGCTGGGTGCTTGTGGGGTTGCGCTCGTCCTCTGCGCCTGCTCCGGCTGCCTCCATGGTGCTTCGGTGTTGGTCATTTTGTGTTTGTGTGTTTTTTATCCTTTTGTAGTGATTTTCCCGCCTGCCGTGTGTGTATGGCAGGCCTGGCGCTGCTTATCGCTGATTTCCTCATCGCGAATGGGCTCATCGCACGTTTTTTGGTGTTGGGGTTTGTGTTTTTGACTCCGTCGCGGTGGTTGTATCGCGGACATTGGCCGCGTTTTCGGAGGACTATCGCATGGTACCGCCATGTTGTGAATTCCAGGTTAACACGGGGTTATTTTCCCACGATAGACTGCGATGTGTAAAGTTGCGTTAACATTTTTTGGAGATGTTTAGCGCACGTTCTTGTGAATAACCCCCTAAGAGTGATGGATATCCATGGTGTTGCTTTGAAAAAAATAGCCAAATTTCCAAACAATGTGCTGTTGCTTTGTGAAACACCACCTGGAGAACGGGCTGTTTCTAATACATATATTAGAGGGATGATTTGTTATAAAGCGTTCAGCCATTGGATATATCATATGTAATATTATAAAAGGTACTATTTTATGCTATGAACGCATAATAAAGGTATTTAAACTACTTGGTATGAATGCATTAAATTATATTTTGATATTAAAAAAATGCAGTTTGGTTAGCTTTGTCCATGGTATCTAGTGTACAACTGGTGGATGACTGGATGTATTCCATTGGGTGCCCACGAAGCTGAATGCACATACATGATGTGTGCTTGAGAAATATGGTGGTGGATGAACAGCTAAATTGTAGTTGATGCGTGAGTTAATGATTGTGAAATTCTCTTTCATGTAAAATTGGCAATCTATAAAAACACTGTTCCTTGGTATCACCAACTTGCGGTGACACCCTCGCCTTTTAGGCAGAAAACATAGAATGTATCTACAAAATTATTGTAACATTATGCCCATGGTCTTGCAGGTGATGGGAAGTCTGGTGATGTTTCATGTAAATGCAAATCTTCTCTGGCCTTTCCATTGCCCTTTATCCTATCTACCCAAATTCCACAGAAATATTAAGTTTTGTGCCCTTCCGCCCAAGGCTACCAGAGGCCACGAATACATGATGCGATCTTACATGCTTAAGCTTACAAATCTCTCTTCCTTATATGAACATTCATGTGTTTCCCATTTTGCAAAATGTACAATGCAAATTCCTCACGCTATAATATACCAAAACCTTGTTTACTAATCACAACCCACAAACAGTAAAGAAGTGCAATAAGCCCAATTTTCAGCATACACACTTGAGCAGTTTATTGTGTGGGAGAGTGTTATGTATTGCTTCTCAATGCTTGTGTAAAACCAAAGGATCCTGACAAGGCAGAAGAAATGGATAGCTGAAAAAGAGGTAGAATAGTTGCGACTAGAACCCATTGTACTTGAGTGGGTGCCTTGGTGCCTGACTCCAAGATGGCTGCACCAGCATGAGGTTTCTTGTGCCAGGACCCAAATCCAACATAATCCTGATCATATAGCAGACCTTTTCATGCGCAAAACCCCCTGACATCAGATACCATCACTCCCTGCTATTGAATATAGCTGCTTGGCAAAGTTTAAAGCACTCATAGTTGCACTTGCAAAATGGTGGCATAGAGCCCAGAACAAATGAGGAGGCTGACTGGCCTAAGCGGTGGGTGAGGGGTGGCTGATATCTGTGCTGTCAGCCACGACCCATGAGCCTGGTCTGAGACTGCTGATCTCCTTATTGGTCCTGGGGCTGACACTACCGGGGCAGATGCTGAACAGCCCTTGGGTGGCTCCCTCAAACATCAGCATTACACTCAGCTGTAAAGGGCAGGTCTGTGGGCCTGCTTGTACTCCGCGGTGCTACGGGCATCTGGGGTAGTGGGACTGTGCCACATTTTGGACGCAGAACTTCCTTCTCCCATGCAGTGAGGGAGGGCACCTGTCCATCAAACAGACCACGGCCTATGAGGAGACAATCAAAGAGTGCCAGGGGGACCCCAACTCGGCAGGCTGCTGCCTCACTGACACTTTGTGCTCAACTTGAAGTCTCTATTTTTTTATGAGTGACACCCTTGAACCAATATTAATAATGACTGAATTGCTCGCCCATTCCTCTGGACTGAGACTGGGAGCATGAAATGTAGAAAGTGTATCCTGTCAACAGGCAAAATTATGAGACCACTGCGGACAGTGCCACTCTTGTGTTTATGGATTTTGGGCCTTGATAGTGTACATAAGCTGGCCTGAGGGCTATAATACCCCCATTCTGTGGCACTAGGACCCTGACTATGGGTGTGCGGGCAAATTTAAATACCTAAAATAAGCACATTGGATTGTTTGTAGGAGCGCAATCAGTGATTACTAGCCTAAAGGTCATTGTGCATTAAACAATTGCATTGAGGAGGACCATGCAAGCTGTAGTTAGGATTGAGAGTTGCACATTTGGCTCAAAAACATGATACTTACACTACTAGACACTGCTGCGGCCCTACCACCCACCCCCACACTGCATAATTAACCTGCAGGACATATGACTGAACTGGTGAGTGCCTGTGCACTCTGCCCCTAAACTAATTTCCGAAATGAACAAACATGATCCGATAGAGGCAATGCTCACTTTTGACACCAGTAGCTCTACGAAGACCATGCCCACAGGAGAGCCAGAAACGAACCTAATGTCTGTCAACACATCAGAGGAACGAGTTGTGAAGACTCTATTACTTGTTCTCTAAAAAAAGCCTCACCTAAATCGATATTAAATTAGATTTGCTCACAATCTGAGTAGATCAAATGAAAAGTGATGCTGGATAGACAGGTGGGACGCATTTGCTCAGCGGTGACCCACATATCCACTCTAGATGACAACACAGTGCAATCCAATGAGATGAACATGCGTATGGAAAAAGCACTTAAGGCCATCTGAAACAAAAATGAGGACTTAGAGGTCAGGTCAGGTTGCAATAACCTACACCTGGTGGGCATACCAGACCCTACAAACATTGGCAACTTAGTTGATTATGCTGAATCCCTCCTTTGAGATCACTTCAGCAAAGGTAACTTTACTCGCATGTTTACAATTGAAATAGCACGTCAATCTTTGGGTCTACAGTCTCCAACATCACAGAAAAATTGCCCAACTAGCCCATTGTTAAAAAAAAAACACTAGAGGGCGTTCCAGTGGTACCATCGTATGCAAGTCCAATGCACCAGCTGGTAGGCCCTCACTTGCATAATGCTCTTTGGATTTACATTAGCAATGTCTACACACATTAGTGTCATATTCACGGGAAGAGCACAATAGCACAAACACGTTGCAGACATGAAATTGTTCTGTGCTTGGAGCATTGTTGTTTACACCACCTGCAGACCGTTTATATGCTTCGTATGACATTGGTCAGCATTTCTTTGTTACATGATAAGGTCAATAAACATGGATCCACTACTAGCTCCATTGGTGCCCGCATAATACAAGGCTCAGCTCTTGAATAAATGCTCTGGGTGAGGAAATCCATTTCCAACTAGTTTTACCTTAGCAGCAATGCTAATTGCATGCATTGCAGTATTTCAAAAACACCAGAGTGTTATACAAGAACATCACCACACTTGCATTGTGAACTCCACACCATGCAAAGATGGTGTTCAGAAAAATAAACTTTGCATGCTGCAATCGCCAGCTGGTAAATTTGTTGCCAGGAGAGAAGGCAAACAATGGTGAGTTGTGCACAGAAAATAGCACAACTTGTACACTAGTCGCATCAAGTTCCTTGTGGCCATTGGAAAATAAAAAGGTGGTATACTCAGAGTAGCACAACTGTGCATGCATAGTGATGTGTGAGCGGTATCTCAATTATGTCATTAATCCGAGCAATAGAGGATTTAAGGCATGGCCTGCAAACACATTTGTAGATATGCAGAAGCATGTAGCATAGGTGCATATGTGATGTTATCTCTTGGTCTGTGTTGTTACATTGTGCAATTGCAATGTGAGAATAGCCCATTCAGTATATTCTGCCGCCATCCCTAGTGAATAATCCCTGTACAATGGCGTGACCCCCATGTACTCAGGAATGGTACTGCTCATCGGAAAAAGGGCACCATAGGCAGTGCTTGAAATGGAAATAGAAAAGTGCTGGTACTCACTTTCCCAAGGTACCTCTTTGCTACTGAGAAATGCTAGTACTCCCCCATTTAAAGTATTGCACCCCTGCGGTGAACCGGAGGTGCTCTTCCATTTTAATTTTAAAAGTCCATATCTATTTAAAACATTTATTGAAGTGTGTTGTAGATAGAAGAGTAATATGTTAATACATAAATCTTCATTACACACTTTCCCTACGTAGATATTTTACAATATGTTTTGACTGGCATAATTCTGTCTTCTTGCATTAGCTGTTACCAGGTGGATTTGTCTGTGTAGTCTGTGGCATTAGTAATATTTTGAAACCTTGTGATATCACAGATTCATGCTTTCCTGAGCCATCATTTCAGATTTGTTGTCACCTTACAGCTGTATTAATGAGCCACTTCCAGCACTGTTGTCAGGATTAATGTAGCAGACAGTGGCTGTGCAGCCCCCTTTTGCAATACAGAGATTAATGTAGTTGTTAGCTAAATGACTGTATTTTTGTTGTTTTGAGATCCTCATCTTCTTAGATGTCTGAAGATCCTTCCAATGCTTGCGCATTCAGTCTGTGATTGGTTGAGACTCACTGAGTACTGAGGATGGAAGATCTAAAGCTGGTCCTGACGAGTTGCGAGGTTCATCACCTCCTCTTTCCCTGTCTTGAGTGACAAATCTGCTAGTTGTATTGAATTTACTCATATTGCATCTCTGATCTCCATGGTAGACTGGGTTGGTTGGTTTCTGTTTGTGCTTTTATAGTGGCGGTGAGCAGTGCGTAGGATGTGATGACTCTATGCTAAATTATGCTAATAAATGCTGGTGACACCTATACATTTGGATCAACCTTTTCTGCCTGAGGCGTAATAGCAGGTGCTAATGTTTGTCGCACTGTGCTGTTTGCATCATATGTCTGATGTTAGCTAATGTGAGAAGTGCTCTCAGAGCGCCATGTAGGCAGCATTAATTACAACTTAAAGTAAGTTTCTTGATACATCGACGCAATACCACCCTCTCCTTGAGGCGACTTGTGTTGGTAGCGCAAGACCAGCAACCAACATCTTGCTTCGCGTGCGATTGTTTGATCATGTACAGCTGAATTCCTAGTAGCTCTATTATGTGTATTACATGACGTTTTCTGTGAATTTCCCCTTAGCTACATGAAAATACATTGAAGCTTATTGGTGTATGTACCCTGCAGAAGCACCTGGAACATGTGTATTGTAGATAAAGCGCTTCCTGTTAGCTGGCGGTCACTTCAGGGCACTGAAATCTGAAACTTGCTAATGGACTACTGAAAAGGGACCAGAGACTCATTTCACGCAGGTGACTGGGTCGCCTGTGGATAGTACCAATGTCTAATTATTCTCAACCCAGAGATCAGCGCATCTGCAGTCCTCTGTCATTCAGTGCCGCCTCCTCCTGTGAGACCCCAGGAAGCAATTACCTAAATTAGAGGCAGCTTATTGTAACTCAGGAGAAAGTTGCCTTGTCATGACAAATAATGGCCAGCCCTGAAACTGATTTATTGCAATGCTTTTCTTTCTTCCCTTATTAAAATTGCTAAAAGGTGTCCAGCAGTAATAGCCAATTATCGCCCGCTAATGATTCACACAGTGCACGTGTGGCCTTGCTCTTCCATTGCCTAAGGTTGGTTATCTGCAGCCCTCTCTTTAGCTCTGCTGTCAGTGAAAGCAAAATTACTCATGATGTCGCGTACAGCTATGAGTGGTTTTTTTTTTATCCGAAAGTTAAAGTACTTGTCCTTGCTTACTGAAATGTAGATCAAAAAGATGCAATGAACGATGGGACGTAAAGCCTTGGGCTGGTCTGTAGCGGTATAGATAGCAGCTTTCTCGATAAAATACTGCTAGAGCTGTCCCCTAGGTGAAGACATGGTCTCTCTTGTTGCTGGTGATGTCTTCTGATTACATCCGTAAAAGCTGCGAGGAAAGGAAAACGCCTTAGGGTATGTTCCAAATCAGGTGGATGTATATCGTTAGAAACTCCCACGCGCACACCATTTAGGGCCAGAGGCCCATAAATCTGCAAAAATTGTGTTCAAATTGTGAATGCACTAATTTGAATTTGCACAGCCCAACGCTCTTCAAAGTCTACATGGCTCCTCTCGCCCCCATCGTCAGAACCAACGGACTCAACATTGTTTCATATGCAGACGACGCCCAACTCATCCTCTCCCTATCCAACGAAGCCAACGCAGCCAAACACAACTTCCAAGAAGGCATGGAAGCTGTCGCCAAATGGATGAAAAGCAGCTGCCTACAACTCAACACCGACAAAACAGAAGTACTCATCATGGGCCCACACCCCGACGCCTGGAACGACACCTGGTGGCCCCCTGCCCTCGGTAGCCCACCCACCCCCAAGGACCACGCACGCAACCTTGGAATCATCCTAGACTCCGAGCTCAAAATGGACCGCCAGATCAACTCCGTCACATCCTCCTGCTTCCACATCCTCCGCCTCCTGCGTCAGACCTTCAAGTGGATCCCCATCGAGCACAGAAAAGCCATCACCCACGCCCTCGTCACCAGCAGACTCGTCTACGGCAATGCACTCTACGCCAGAATAAACAAAAACCTCACCCGCAAGCTACAAAACATCCAGAACGCCGCCGCAAGACTGGTCCTCAACCTACCACGACACTGCCACATCTCCCAACACCTGCGCACACTCCACTGGCTCCCCATCGAGGTGAGAATCACCTTCAAGATCCTCACCCACGCACACAAAGCCCTCCACAACACCGGAACAGCATACCTCAACAGCCGAATCAACTTTCACGCACCCCAAAGAACCCTACGATCAGCCCAGCTCTCCTACGCCGTGGTTCCCTGCACCAAAAAGACCAGATCAGGAGGCCGCTCCTTCTCCTTCCTCGCGGCCAGAGCATGGAACGCCCTTCCGCTCCACCTCAGGCAGACAACATCACTCCCCATCTTCATGAGAAACCTCAAAACCTGGCTCTTCGACAGACCCCCTCCTTGATGGACTGGAACCTGCACCTCCCCTCCTCCCCAGCGCCTTGAGACCCTTACGGGTGAGTAGTCGCGCTTACAAACCTGTGATTGATTGATTGAGTGATAAGCGAATTAGCAGATGCAAAAAGAGCACCTCATTATGAGTTCTGCACCGTGGAAAGGGAAATGGCGAACTGACTGCGCGCGCTGTTCTACTTTCCAAGAATCACAGACCTCAGGTGATCTATTGACTCGAGCAAGTTGCAACACGAAACATGGCACATATAGTGGCAGGGAAGACCCCCTATTCTTTCCCCCATTGTAATTCTATGTTGTGTGCAAATTGGAATTTGAGCTGAAACCAGGATTAGTGGGTCCATCGTCACCGAGGGCTTATGTTCACGTAATCGACACTCAAAGAGAAAGGTTACATCAGTGGATATATGTGTTATTTATTGTTTCGTATAAAACATGTCTAGGGTGACCAACTGGCATGGGTGCAAATTCAGGACGGTAAGTGTAAAAATTCAGGACAAAGGTTCAAAATTCAGGCCAAAAATTCAGCACAGAAGGTCAAAATTCAGGACAAAACTTCGGGACAAAAGGTAAGTTTTACAGACACATCAGAGGAGGTTGCGCGATAGTATAAAAGTAAGTGAATAGACAACCTCTTAAGTACAAGTCAAAATAAGTTTATATTAGGTTGATACAATCATGCACTTCACGGTTTTTCGGTATGCACGCAGCATTGAGCAACTGTGCAGGTCTTTTTGTGGTATTTAATTTGATAATAATCTATTTATATGGTTACTGCACTGTGTTGTTCATTCTGATATTTTGTTTACAATTCATGGTCCTGAGCAGGCATGTTTGGTGAGAGAAGTGGTCGGGAAGATCTGCTCGGATAGACTTTGTTACTAGCATCTCATATGTGAGTGCCATTGTTAGATGTAAAGCGGCACGCAGAGGTGAACTAAAGGGAGGATTGCTGTGATGAACCCACTATAGGGAACACATTATGGGTGTTTCAGCAAGTGGAACTTAAAATATGGAATCTGACTTTGCTTATGGGGGCTTCGCAGAGAGTTGCTCTAGCTGACGGAAATCACAAAGGTGCTTTTGCCTGCAGCTTTCTTAAAGAAAGCACTGTCAATACACTATTACATACTTTATTTTTGACGCCTTGCCTACTGCTACAAACACAATATATATCTCAAGCACAGCTCATGGCACTATGAGGCTCTCCCTAAAACCTTACTCCTAAAACAAAACATGCAAACATTTACAATTACTAGTGTGACATTCAAGTAGCAGTTGGGTGTCACTCAAAATGTCATATGCATGCTGTATAGATCCCACACATAAGCACAAAGCAAATACAGAATAGTAACACATAGGCAAGGGAGTGGCCAGAAAATTTAAATACCTCCCACTTTGAACTAAAGCTCTTATGGCACCAAGAAAGCAAAGTAAGTCATCACAACCCACCCCAGAAGAGCTCTCTTGTCCAAGGATCTAGCCATTCATCCTTCCATCAAACCACTGATATCCACCATTTCAAATTTACATTCTGTCATCTATTAATTCTTTCATCCATCATTCAATCCTTCACCATTCATTCTGTCCTTCCATCTGTGTGCCCATCCATATCCAAACCTTTTCAACCATTTGCAAACCTATCCATCATCTATCCTTCCTCCATATTTCACTCATCCATCCCTCCATACACCCTTTCACTCATCCATCCATCATCCATCCACCTTTTCACCCAATCCATCCTTTCACTCATCCATACACTCTTCCACCCATCCATCCATTCACTCATCTATCCAACAATTTAACCTTTCACCCAAGCCATCCTTTCACCTATCCATCCACTCTTCAACCCATCCATCCATTCACTCATCTATCCAACCATTTACCCTTTCACCCATCCAGCCATCCTTTCACTTACTCATCCATCCACCTAGTCACTCATCCGTCCACCCATTCAACCTTTCACTCACTCATCCATCCATCAATGCTTTCTTCCAGCTCTCCAACCTTCCTTTCCCTCATGTATGCGTTCTTTCACTCGTCCATCTTTACATTCTTCTTTTCACTCATCCATGCACCCATTCGCCCATCCATTCTGCCAATCATTCATCCATGCTTTCACTCATCCATCCATCCTCCCTTTCTCTCTCCATTCCCCTTTCACTTAGCCACCCATCCTTCCATTCCCCCCTTCACCCATCCACCCACTCATCCATTTACTCATCCACTCATGAATCCATCCATTGATCCTATCACTCATCCATCCTTTCACTCATCCATCCATCCTTTCTCTCATCCATCCACCCTTTCACTCATCCATCCATTCACCCTTTCACTTTTCAATTCATCAATCCATCCATCATTTCTCTCATCGATCCACCCATTCACTCGCCCATCATCCACCCTTTCACTCATCTATCCATCCTTTCACTGATCCCTCCACCCTTTTATCCATCCATCTACCCTTCCACCCATACATCCATCTATTTACCCTCATCCATCCTTCCACTCACTCATCCATCCATCCTTTCTCTCATTAACCACCCATTCACCCTTTCACTAATCCATCCAGCCATTTACCCCTTCCTTCACTTACTCACTCACCCACCTTTTCACAATAAATATGAGCTGAGCCTTTGTCTACTGAGTTGCAGACAGAAGAGGCCCATCAAGAACTTCACCCTCGCTGTAGTTCCTAAAGCAAGCGGTGGGTTCACTATGCCCCTGCACATCGACAATCTGAAAACTTGGAAGTCATGAGGCATGCATGATGCTCAGTGCCAGGATGTGAGGTGACTGTGACATGGTGTTATTTCCAGGTCTTTAAGTGGGATGAAAAAACTGGGGGTCTCTCCAAGGGGCATGTCTGATGTGATTAAGGGTGTGGCTTAAAACACCTAAGCTAAAAATATGTGCTGAGCATAATGTGCCGCCGGACTGGTATTTCGCTGTTTCTGTCATTGCATATAGTAACATTAGACCTACAACAAGCCATGACTATTGGCGTTGTAAATGGATGTTAGCTGCATGAAATAAATAAAAAAACAACTATGGCTGCATTGTATATAATATTAAAAATGCTCCAGCTCTGAAATGATGAGACTGTGTAAGAACTATAACCTCTTCTTTTTAACTTCTTGCACCAGCTTCTTTTCATGAATTGGCACATAGCAGCATGGACATTTGTGTGCATTTGTTTTGTACATTTCTTCCATCTAACCCTAACAGAATGCCCTGTCCTAGACCGCGGCAGGAAGAGGCTCACCAAATGCTGTAACAGCCCAAACTGGCCCATTGTCATTCTGTATGTGGCAATCAGCCAGCCTACAGTATGACAATGGGCGGGTGGGGCTGCTCTTGTGCTCTGAGGATGAGTGCGAGGCGGCCCCATCAGGGAACTGAGGCCTCTCGCAGGGGAACAGCTCTGCTCCCTGCAAGGCCCAAAATTACAGACAAAAGGCATCCGTAAAAGGGATCATCATGGACAACGGACGTGAGATCCAAATTACTGACGGTCCGTGAAACTTACGGATGGTTGGTCACCCTAAACATGTCCCCTCCACCTTGTTGTGTTCATGTCCATTCATCATTTCCCCTTTGGGCCACTCTTATCTCTGCCTCACTATTTTGACTCTAAGCTTCTTCCACGACCGAAAAGCATGTTACACCTACAACAAGCCAGGGTGTAGGAAGGTAGGATCTGACTGCATGGTTACCCCCACTTTTTGCCTGGTATTTTGCTGGTTTTTGACTAGTCTGACTGGGATCCTGCTAATCAGGACCCCAGTCTATCTGCTTTCTCCCTAAATTGGTTGTGCTATGTACTTAGGTACACTCCAGATTGGATACTGGGGTACCCTTGTCAGTCCCTAGTATATGGTACACATGTAGCCAGGGCATCGGTACCCCAGACGCCTCCCATGGGCTGAAGCATGTATTATGCCACCCATGAGAGGCCATGCAAAATGGAACTACAGGCCTGCCATTGCAGCCTGTGTAAGATGGTGCATGCACCAATTACTTTAGATATAGGTTTACTATATCTATAGGTCACTACACTTAAAACATATAGGTCACCCCTCTAGCAAGCCTTAACAATCCTGCAGGTAGGGTGCTTGGTTTTACATGAGAGGGTGCCCCTGCATGAGCAGAGCCCCTCTGCAGCCTTCGGAGACCATTCTCCCGGGTTGTCGGTGACGCAGCCAGACATTTAGGTAGAGGTGCATTATTTGCTCGCGTAAAATGCTATCTTGAAAACGGCTGCAACAACCCATGTCGTGTTTGCTATCAAACACCTTGGAATCATACCTCCATACCGGTAACCGGTGTGGGAGGTATGATTCCACCCTTCAGAAGCAAGCTTCAGGGGGTCCGTGGTCTTCCCGGAACTAGCCTTCTCGACCCGGACAGCATAAAATGGTTGCTGCCGACCAGAGACATATTTCTGCCCTCCTGATGCTGAGCCAAGCTCGAGCAGAAAAAGGCAGCACAATAGGCATCCTGTCACAGGGAGGTGTGACCACCTCCCAGACAGGATTTAGTGTATTGGGGCTGGGTGGGTACACTTCCAAAGTGCCTGAAAGTCTGCATCTGGGGCACACTTGGTGTCCCTGTGCATAGTCCAGTTCAAACCAGTCTTGGGAGACGTTGGCTCCTGCTCTGGCACGAAACTAGACAAAGGACAGGAGAGTATCCCCCCACTGTCCTGACCCTCTCCTGGGAGGGACCCCTGAATCTGTCCAACCCTCTCCCGTGGGTACAAAAGGGCTTACCTGGCTGTAGGACCCTAGATTTGACGTGGAAAAGATTCTGATCAAGAAACCACTGACCTTCGACCGTCTGGACACTCTGGACTTTACTGGACTTCGACTGGGCCTGACTTCATCTCCCTCTCTGGCCAAAGCATTGTCTGTGCCCGTGCACCATACAGGCTCCATGCAGGACCTGTGGAGCATCAAGGACAACTAACGTTATCTGCCTTGGGGTGAAGGAGTCACTCTCCTGCATTCGCAGGCAACGTAATGCAACTGACTGGTCTACTGATCCTGAGCTCCTGCAGACTCTGAAGGCTCCAGCATCACAGGAGGTGGGTTCCTATGTTCTTTGAGGTTGAGCTGCCCTCTCACCAAGATTGAGGCCAGTATCCCTCGTGGGGATTGCATAACCTGAACCCCTGTGCACCGCGTACCTTTGCAAGTGCATATGCTTGTTGGTGTTCCCCAACTAAGTGCATTAAGCTATCGATAGCCCCAAACTCTGCGCACATTTCACACAAAGGACTTTGGCCTCCTCACACTCTGTGCCCTGCAAGCCGTTACTTCGGGAAACTGCTAGAGGTCCCCTTGCGACTCCTCTGCCTTCGGCCTGTGGGTCCATCTGCGGGACAACACTGCTTTTCTTGGGCTCCTCTGGTTGCTCCAGGCCTGCCCTGACTCCCCTTGCTGTGGTGAGTCCTCTGGTCTTTGCTGGGCCAGACCGTAGCCTTCTTTGACCTTCTTCGTGGGTTGCCACTGCCAAGGCTTGTTGGTGCTCCCGCCGGACACCGACCCCTCAGCACTCGACATCCTTCATGGGACAGCTCGTATCCGGCTCCTGGTTGTCCTCGACATCTCCTGGTCCCTGCAGCTGTAGAGTTAAAGTCTCCATCTTCACACCTGAAGCGCCCGACATCGGTGGGCATTAGTCTACAGAGCCCCTGGTCACTCCTGAGTGAACCAGACTCTGTACCCTGTGCTTTCAGGTTCCTTCCATCACGAATCCACCTGTGGGTTCCCCGGATACTTTTCTTCTTTCCAGCAGTGGCATTTCATTGAAGACTCCCATTGAGAATGACTTCAGTTTCCGACGCCACTTCAGCCGTATCCACCCGGCTTCCCTGGGATAGGTAACTCTGGTACTTCGGTATCCACGGTTGGGTGGCTCTCCAACCTTCTATGTTCCAAAGGGCTTCCTCGTAATCCACTGGTAAGGGTCCTTAAACTAAACTGAAACCGTGACTCTCACATTGAATTGTACGTAGCACGCTGTCGTGTTCACACACTGCACCTGTCCTCCGTGGGGTCCCTCCATACTCACCTTGGGTGGTTCCTTGGGGTCCCAGCGATTCTACCTCCTCTAGACACTGTCTTGTCTCGAGTTGTGGTTCTTATACCACTATTTTAGTATATGGTTTGGTCTCCCCCTGGAGCCCACTGTGTATTAGTGCTACTTATGATTGTTTCTGTGCTACAGTATTGTGTGCTTTGTGTTTATCTGCGTGTAGCAGATACTGTGAAGTATTTAAGGTGTGATATAATAATAAATACATATTTTTATAACTACTGTGTGGTTCTCCTTTCATTTAACCAATATAACAAGATTGCATTCTGGTAAAACAAGCTGCTTAACATTCCTTCAAGACTAAGCCTGAAGGCTGCTCTCCACAGCTACCACTTGGATAGCTTTCTAAGGTTATCTTTGACCTCTTAAATCACCATAAGGGTTGTTTGGACTGGTACAGGGTGCCCACTTTAATTAGTGGACAGCATATACCAGGCCAACTTCTCACACAGGGCTACTGGCTTTATTCAATGCTTGTAAATTGTATAAGATAAATAAGCAACAACTATGACTTCGTTGTATATAATATTGAAAATGCTTCAGTTCTTGTGGGCGAGGTTGTGGTCTAAGGCTAAAGCCGTCGGCTTTCGAGCTGAGGAAGCAAGTTCAAGCCTCACGTCTGCTCAACATCCTGTGATTCAAAACATGAATCTGTCCATGTGTAATGTAACTGGTGCTCAGGTTTGCGCTATATAAAACTGAAAAATTAGTCTGTTTGAAGCTACATCAAAAGCAGTGATGGATGGTAATATTGCAGAGTTAAGCTTTTTTTTCTCCACCCTGAAGGTAAAAATGGAGAGCCCGATAGGGATCTGTCTCGGCCCCTGCTGAGCACCGGCAGGACCCGGCCCACTCAAAACCCTGCAGTTAGTCTTGCTTTCTCCAGGCTCATTCCTTCCCACTACCAGGCGGTGGTGCAGCAGTCTTGAGGCCACAATATGGTTGGCGGGACTGCTGCAGCCCCGCCAAGCATATTATGAGTTTCCTCACCGCCACAGTATTCATGGCAGTCGCACTGCCATGAAAGGTGTGGAGGTGAGGAAACAAAGGGGGCCATAAAGGGCTCCCGGTGCTTCTGTGCCATGAAGTGCATGCAGTGGGGCACATGGTGTGCCCCCCCTGTCTACATGCACCCCCATGTTCCTGCAGGGAATGAAATGCTCAACATTGTGCATTTTGGTCCATACAGGAACATGCTTTGTCGTTCCCATTGCTGTGCCTATTTTAAAGGCACCGCCGTGGGAATGCCAAGGAACTGGAAAAGCTAGACCTAAGCTTCAATGATCTCATAGTCAGAGGACCAAGAGGAAAGAAAAGTGACCTTATTAAGGAAAATCCTAAAAGGAGGACGGATTCCCATCACTCACCAAGGTGACATGCTTCATCATTTGGGATCTCCTCCTAGTTACACATTAATGTAACCAAGGGCTGCGACCTTCTTACTACCAGAAGGGAGCTCACGGATGTTTTAGATTGATATCATCTGTGAGATGGAGCTCTATATGATCCAACAAATGTGAGAGAAATTTTGGAGTGATGGGCCCAGTGCAAAAAGGTGAAAGTGCAATTTAAAATTGGATGTCAAAAGAAAAAAGTTTAATGAGTGTCTTTTGGTATCCAAAATAAAAACAGTGCAAAAGGCAGTTTTAACAAAATAACTGCAAGGATGTCAAAGCTCGGTCTACATGTTTCAGCCAACTGGATTTTAGTTAATCCAAGTCCTTCCTCAGGACCACTATATATTCTATTGCTACTGCATTGTGAAAAACAAATACTATCTGTGTATAACAAGGTTGGAACCAGTACAACCAAGTAACCTGAATTACAGGCATGGAAATCCTCCGCAAATCCCCGGATGCTGATGGCACCCGTGATTCACGCACTAAGCTCAGAAGCAGCCCGGGGCACCGACGGACAGAGCTGGGCCTCTATTCCTGAGCAGTCGCCAGGGGAGGTGAGGTCCATTCCTCGTGAATCACGGGTGCCATCAGCATCCAGGGATTTGCGGAGGATTTCCACGCCTGTAATTCAGGTTACTTGGTTGTATTGGTTTTTTCTTTTGACATCCAATTTTAAATTGCACTTTCACCTTTTTGCACTGCGCCTATCACTCCAAAATTTCTCTCACATTTGTTGGATCATATAGAGCTCCATCTCACAGATTATATCAATCTAAAACATCCGTGAGCTCCCTTCTGGTAGTAAGAAGGTCACAGCCCTTGGTTACATTAATGTGTAACTAGGAGGAGATCCCAAATGATGAAGCATGTCACCTTGGTGAGTGATGGGAATCCGTCCTCCTTTTAGGATTTTCCTTAATAAGGTCACTTTTCTTTCCTGTTGGTCCTCTGACTATGAGATCATTGAGGCTTAGGTCTAGCTTTTCCAGGGTGTCTGGACCCATTAGACCCGTGGATCTTTTCAGTTTTCTGTGAATCATTATTGGGGAATACATCCACGCCTGGTCTTTAAACGTTCCCTTAGACCCTCTACTCCCGTTTGGTTGTTTAATGCCAAGGAACTGCCCGCCAGCGACGTAAAAAGTTGTAATCTGGCAGGTGGTCTGTTTTGGCTTTGGTGGTGTGAGAGTGGGGCAGCAGCGTGGCGGCCCAGCTCCCACATCGTCAAAGTCATAAATAGGCCCTTAGTGTTTGCATATTCGCAATCTCTTTCAAGAAGTCCGCCCATCATTAACAGGTAGGTTGTCAAGGGGCCCCATATGTCTTTAGGGTGTGATGTTTCGGCACTCCTTCAGCATATGTCTCTAGCTGTTCTCTGCGGTAGACAAGATCTGTTGTGCATTGCTGTTTCGTAGGCGTTCTTCTTTTACCCCAACAGATTGCAACTCTTTTTTTCACCAGCAGCTGCACCAGTGCCACTAGCTTCCGCATCGCAGGTGACACGTTCTTAGCAAAGCCTTGAAGGCATATTTGGGGTAGTTCGATTTTTTCCAATAGCATATCAGATAGCGTGTCAGTTAATTGTTTCCTGTAGTGATATATTGGGGCCATTACCATGCCAAATGGTTAAAATCAGCCTCCGCCACGGTGCACCTCACACAACGTGAGTCTTCTTTTAATCCATATTGGTACAGTTTTGCAGGGGCATGGTAAAGTTGCCGTAGGTGTTTGATACAAATTAAAGTTAGAGGTCAACAGGCCTGTTCAGGAACAGCAAAACATCCAGTCTGCCTGTTTCAATTGTGGGTGGAGTTCCTCAGTCCACCTTTCCAATGCTTTTTCTGTTGTTATTGAATCGTCCGTTTGCATAGAAGTACATAACATGGCTATCAGCCGTTTGTGTATATTAGTGGTCAGCAGTGGGTGTAGTGCACATAGGATTGGAGGTTCTTTTGGGAACTGGTGGAACAGCACTCGGACAGCAGCAGGGAAATGGTAATACATGAAAGTTAGCACTGGGGTGTGTTGTTTGGGGTATATCTTCTAGCCTGATGAATATCCCCCTTGCGTAAATATCTTTCATATTTCGTAGATACTCTTTGTCCAGGATCTCTGGTGTCTTTTCTTCATGTTCTGCTGATATCAGAGGGTAGATTATCTCCATGTGGGCCTGTGCACACAGTCCCTGCCACGCAATTGTCGTACAATGTGCAGTGTTAATTACCCTTCTGTTACCATCTCCCTCTTGTGAGGTAGAATGACATTTAATGGAATCGAACTCAAGCTATTGTTTTCTACTGCTATATGAGAGATATGCCCATGCGGGTGGACCAATATCGTGCAAACTGAGCTTGGGCGCACAGATAGTATAACTCCAAATCAACAGCACTAATGCCCCCTTTTGCATAGGGTAGGATGAGTGCCTTCCACTTTACTCTGGGTTGTTTACCCACCTGCGCTAGAGTAATAAGATGTGTTTTAAATGACTTAAAAAGGTTTTGTGGCAGGATCATGGGGATGTTAATAAATAGATAAAGAAATTTAGGCAGTATGACCATTTTTCTAATGGCTATTATATCTGCCAGAGACAAAGGCAGTTTGGATCACCATTGTACTTGATCCTCAAGCTGCAATACAGCTGTACCATAGTTGCTTCTCGTGGCCGTATCTGGATCTTTATGTATCCATATCCCAAGATATTTTACTGGGCCATCACTCCACCACAATGGATAATCCAGCACACATGATTTAGTGGCTGGTGTCAGTGGGAAGATTAGGGATTTTCCCAATTAATGCTCAGGTCCGAATACCTCCCAAATGTTATGTATTCCCGAATTGTTGGTCTATGGTGATTAGTGGGGCTTTTTACATATAAGACTATATTGTCAGTGTACCTAGAGATGGCCACTTGTCTCTGGATGAAGTTCAAAGTAAAAGCAGCATAGTGTTTCCGTATGATGCAGGGCAGTGGCTCCAAGGCATGCTCAAAAAGCAGCGTGGAGAAGGGGCAACCCTGGCACATCCTCTGCAGATAGTAATAGGCTCAGCTGTATGTCCATTTACTTGTATTCTGGCTATTGGACAGGTGTATAACATCCTGATCCATTGTATAAAACCTGCAGGCATGCCCATTCTGTGTAAAATTGTAAACATATATTCCCATTCTATAGAGTCAAAGGCCTTAAGGCTTTAGGATTAAGTTGATGGAGGAGCACGTAAATGTTGAACAGATTATGTGATGTAAAACATGTCAGTATAAATACAGACTGGTCTGGCTATACCCGGATGGGAAGGAATGCCTTCAGTCTGTTTGTTAATTTTTTAGCTAGGATCTTTACATCTGCATTTGTAACACATAGTAGCCAAAAGGACTTGCAGTGTTCTGGTAATTTGGGCTGTTTATGATGGGTGATTATGAGTGCTACCATGAGTGATTGAGGCAGTAATTTTTTATTGTATGCCTCTTCATACAGTGCAATTTTGAAAAAAGGGGACCCCTACGAAAAAACAATAGATCTTGCTAGCTGTAGGGCACAATATCAAGGGGGTAAAACGACAAGCTAACCACAAGATATAAATTACATTTACAATGAAATGTGTCAGGCCTTGATCTATGTGAAAACAGTGCACATTAGATTTGCATATTAATGAAATTTACAAGCACTTGCTGTTTGATACAAAATTATGTTTCTTTATTATATTCAATCATTTTCTTTATAAATATGATTCATAATCTTTTTATGATTTCATCACATATATCAAATATATATTTCTTTTATATTTTTTTTTATCAATCTTTTTTTACATAAATACCAAAAAGCACAAATTGTTTTTCACAAACACAACAAAACAATACACAAAAATTTATTTTTCCATTAAAAACCTAGAGAAGGAGTTTTTAAACATTTCAAAGGCTGGCGGTCGATGAAAAGAAAACACGACGCGCGTTTCGGCGTAAAAGCCTTCGTCAGGTGGACCCGTCTCAACTTTCTCTATAGAGATACAAGAAATAAATTCAATCAATTACTAAAAACTAAGCTAAAAAACATTTCTGGCCTGAACATATAATGCTGATATACATTTGAGCATTTTAAGCTTCTGTTATTATATTATCTAAGTCCACATAACCAAAGACATATGCATAATTATTTGATACTTAGTTCATATTGCAATTACAGATTGCACATATATTATGTCTATTAGTGAAACTACCAATCTCCATTTATTTACCAAAAGAAGAAAAGGAGCATGAGAGTGTAAAGATATTGTGAAGAGCATTAAAGTGAATATACCTTTTATTACTCCATAGAGGAAAGGATGCAAAACATAGAATAGATCACCCGTGAATAGCAAAAAGAATATTAAGGTGTGAGGTTTATTCTCTGAAGTTCTTAACGAAAAAGAAATAATGAAGAGATATAGTATTTCTTCAAGGTGAACCAATAGCAGCTCTAATTAGCCTTGAATGTACCTTCAATAAGACTGCTAGAGCATAATAAAGCAGTGGTATCTATCTATTATTAGCTCTGGAACTCAAAGTTGATGGTAGAGACCAGAATGAATGGGGACTTCTCCGTAGTTCATGGCACACCACCAAACCATGGTATCTAGAAAAGCACATAGAATGATAGTAACAGATGGGAAAAAGGGATAATAGATCGAGCCACTGCCTGTTTTAGATAACTAGACATCGGTGACTATAAGCTAGATATAATCAGCTGCTATGTACCTGGTTAAAATCGATCCTCACGCCGCAAATGGTTGAAGGAGTTTGAGTAATGACTTCCTGAACAAAATATACAATCTGAAAAGATAGTGATCAGGCATACATTAGTGGCTCCTATCATTCTAACCTGTTGGTGTAGACCAACATGGTTCATAATTACATACACTTGCATGGACTCGCTACATGAAGGTACTTACAATGTGTCTACAATTAGATGGTCAGTTCATCTGGGATACTTCCATAACGATCATTCCATATAGAGTTTGTAGTAATGGTTACCGTCCTATATAACACGATTGCCAAAAATTAGAACTCTAGAGGGAACAGTGATATTATTAGAGCCATGGTGCCCCTACATCTAAGAATATGACCAGATATGTTTTCTCTATATATCCATTAAGAATTATTATTACTTACTCACTGTAACGAGTCCTTTTAAGTCATAAACGCTCTAGTGATGAGGAGCCAGCATTAGGTCAAGATATTCTATTGATATCGTGCAAACTGCCGAGTATATCTAGGGGTAAAATACATATGTCTATGTGTTATAAACACATACCCACTATAATGAAGTACATGCATACGATCGTATCGGTAGCAGGATTTGCCTGGCTTACCCTCCGGAAAAGATTACATATGTATTATTCTGTAAGGGCGAGGGGTTATAAATAAAGTATGCATAAAGGGTGCACTTCCTCAACATTTCAAAGTTAAAATGAATCAAATGTGGGCAATTACAAACAGATCGGTCCATCATACAAAACGGCTGACTCGTTAACTTACTCGAGCCACGATCATAATCTCCAACCAGGTGAGGCACCTATTTTAAACAGACAACGTGACATCTAGTTCACCATAATTTACATACAAGTTTTCCTTTCATACTCTTACCGTAAATATATAAAGGATCTCCGGAAGCCTCACGCCCTTTCTATCTCACGGAAAAGAGAACGATGCCTCTATTTTCACTTCTTTTAAATAGCCAAGCCAATTCCATAAACTTGGCGTCTGACGTCATGTCTGCTGCGCCGTGCAGTCTTGGCGCGCATAGATCTAGACATAGGACTTACGATGTCTCTTCTAAATACAGCATCCATTACTAAATGGATATCTAAGCGCAATATTAAAACTATAGTTTGAGCATGTATAGCTTCATACAGTACATGCAGGTGTGGTGCCCATACGGGAGCAAATTCTTTATGAAATATGCTCGTCGGGTCATCCAGGCCAGGAACTATGCCAGTTGGGAGGCTGGCTATAGCATCTTTGACCTCCTACATTGATATGGGCTATGCTAGGAATTTTCTTGACCACCTGAACGCCAGGCCAGTGTGATCTTGTCTTGATGGTTCATTAACCCCCTATTAGAGGCAATGTTTTGGGTTTTGTATAGTTAGCATAGAAATCATTGACAGTATGCTCTTAGTTTCACAGTGTTCTGTGCCATTGAGGGATAGTATTTTAACAATATTAGTGTGTGGCCACAGTGTCTTCAATCTGTCTAGGGTAGGATTGAGATAGGTGTTGATATCCTGTCCCCCATTATTTGGTGTGTGTAATCAGTGTGAGCAGTTTGTTCCACACTGATGTGTAGAATGTTTGGTCATCAATGTTCGGGCCATAGGTATTTACCAGTGTCACATGAGTACCGTGAGGTGTCCCTTGTGCTGTTACGAACTGGCCTTGGTCATCAGAGCATGTGTGTAGACTGAAATGGAATCCCTTTTTTTAATTAAGACTCCCTGTGAGTAGGACGAGTAAGAAGATGCATATCTATGTATTTCCAATCTGCTGGCTATCCTGGCCTCGGTATTTGGAGGCGAGTGCGTTTCCCGCATACAGACAATATCTAAATTGTGTCGAACTAGGTATGCTATCACTTGCCTTATTTCACACAGAACATTGAGGCACCTGACGTTCCAGAATAGGAGTGATATGCTTATACCCCATGTCTCTGTCATTGCAGTCATGTGAAGATCTGTGACTGAACAATGAGTGCATTTGTGTGTGCCATTTTCTAAACGTGAATAACGTGAGCTCTTGTCATAACGTGCCACCCCTCCCACATTAGCATCCCAATCAAGCTAACGACATTCCCTTATCAAAATAAAACCATATTTCTATAATAAAATAAACAACAACTACTAAACATAGTCAGAACTAGCAAGAGATGATAATGAATAATAGAACCAAAACAGCTATGGGGGTGCGATTCCCCTGACTGGTACTTGTCTAATGCCTCCCATTATCGAGGAAAGTTGTGGGGGCCAGCCAGTGTGGCGACTAGATTGATGGTGAATACTGTCTGCCATGGCAGAGCTGGTTTGAATACAGTGTTTGAGGAGTCACATGCAGTTCATGCTACACAGTTATTGGCCCAGTAGGGGCGAGTGGTAGTCATCAGATTGTCTACATGGAGCCATCTTATTCAGAGTTGCTGTGCTGTGTAGGTTTCGTTGGAGTCGAAAGAGTGTGTGCAGGGAGAGCTCCACTATTGTGCCCCTTCCTCAAAAAATTGTTGGCTTTCTTAGGATCCTGAAATATATGTGTTTGCCTTCTAGTGAGAATTTGAGCTTTGCTGGATATAGCATAGCATACTCTATACAAACTTGTTGTAGTAGTTTTTCCGCTGGCAGGAATTCACGCCGTGCCTCTTGTTCTGCAAGCGTGAAGTCAATGAAATGCTTTTGGGAGTTGCCCTCATGGATAAAGGTCCCCTTTTTTTTAGCACTAAGTGAAGGCCTGTATACCTGTCATAAAAGTTCACGAGGTGAGCTATTATGTGTCAGGCAGAGGTCCCTAGCGAGGGTTTGGGATCCATTGATCGATGAGCTCGCTCTATCGAAAACAGTCGGGTAAACGTATCTGCTCTGAATATAGTCTGTAGGAGGGTCTCCTCATAGTTTTCCAGTTGCTCCGTGTTGGTCGTCTCAGGAATACCCACTATGCACAGGTTATTTCTCCGAGATCACACTTCCAAGTCCTCAGATTTCGCTTTGATAGCCACCATTGCTTGCACAATGTCTTCCAGCTTGCATGCCCTACCCTGCATGTCGTCTTCAATATCTAAAGTTTGCTGTTCCGTGGTCGTGAGACTTTGATCCTGCCTATCGAGTCTGTTAGCTATGTGGTCCATTTTCATTTTCAGAGTGTCAATTTTGGTGTCTATAGAGAGCAGGCTATGTTGCATTGTTTGCTGCAGTACTTTGAAGTCTGAAGGAACTTTGTGGGGATTTTCGGGGATCTCTGGCTTGATGTGGTCTTCTGGGTCCTTTTCCGTCACTTTGGGCCCACGTTTAGTCTTGAAGGTCAGCCTGGGCTGCTTGAGATAGGATTTCCCTGTGATGTTGTAGCAGCCCGCAGGTCACAAGTGGCAATGCGCTTGACTGTGTGAGACACAGTGCAATGCGCAATTGCTCTTGATGTTGTTGGGGGCAGCGGCAGTGGCTCAGCTGGGAGCAACACAGGGATGGTAAACGATAGTGACTGGTTCAGTTGCCACAGCCGAGTCCCCGTGGCAGCACAATCTCCTTCGGTAAAATAGTATTGCTCCTCCTTCCTCCCCTGGAACCCAGGAGGAGGGACATGAGCAGACCCTGGTTATTTAGTGGGATAAGATCTCTGGGCTTAAGGAGTTTGCAATATTGTAAGGCTCCAATTTCATGGCCAAACTTATAAATAGTGTTTATATGCCTCCATGTTTTCTCCCATGTGTTGAAAGAGCATCCTGGCCGACAGAGTCACAAGGCAGGTGACCACAGCAGAGCTGCAAAATCAGCCGGTAGGCCCGTGGGCTTGTCACTCCACTTCTTGCCGCCAGGTCCTTAGCGGCAGTTGCTCACAACACCCGGATGGCCAAACCTCCATCATGCTTCTCCCTCAACCAGATTATTCCCCCTCAAGACGCTGATTATCACCCGGTCGCAGGCGGAGGTCACAATATTTCATGCTAGGGTCCCAGAGCCACCCTCAAGTAGAGCAGAAGCATGGCAGGCCCCTGGTGGCCCCTCTCCCCTGGAGGCTGGAATCAAGCCAAACAGAACAACGCCACACTCCCACTACGCCGGGCGGTCTGCCCAGGATGGTCCATATCTCTGTAGCGGCAGACTGCCTCCCTGGGACTCTTTTGCTAGTCCGGACGGGTCCGACTCACGGGACTCCACTGTCTAGTGCTACCTTCGGCAAGACGGCTGTCTTTGGAGGCGGTGCTGACGTCTTCCAGGTCGTTTCAGGCGGTCCCCACCGCACCTGGATCCAGGCTTCTTCGTCCCTCAGGCTGCGCACATCGCGGTTCCTTTTCTAAAGGGAGAGGGCCGCGCTGAAGGGAGACTTTGTGGTGTGGCTCTGAGATGAGCAGCCAGTTCTCCTTTCTCTTTTATCGCAGAATGAGCCCACACCTCGGGCTCGGGCAACCCACACAAAGTGATCAACACACGCTTAAGTTAGAGTGCTCCTTCTTGCAAAGGGGAAGCACTCTCCACACTGGGGCCACAAATGAAGCACTCAACAAGCACTTACTTCTTTGCCAAAAAAAAGAAGAAAGGTATCAGGATAGTCCAGTCCTTGTCCTGCTCCAGACAAGAGCAGCAACTGCAGGCTGGCCCACCCAACACACAGCAGAGCAGCGCTCCTCACACAGCTCTCAGCCCTCCTTCCACGTAGGTTATTTTTAGATCGAGCCAGGATCTTGACTGAAGTCTTTTATCTCCCTGAGACTTCCAACACGAGGCAAGCATACACAAGCCCTTGGAGATTATTCACAAGCAGGATACTACAGCAGGGCAAAAAGAGTCAGTCCTTGTCCTCCAACACAGACATAAGCAGCAACTGCAGGCCAACCCACCCCTCACACAGAAAAGGTAGTGATCATCACTCAGCTCTTCAGCTCTTCTTTGTGGCAGGGCCCTCTTGTTTCCAGAAGTAATCTAAAGTCCTGGGGTGTAAGGTCTATTACTTTTACCCCATTTTCTCATTGTTCTCTTTGCTTCAGAGTCTCTGAGCTTAGTCCAAACCAGTTCTAGCCTCCTTGGTCCAGCATGACCACCGGGAGTGGAGACAGTATTGTGCAAAGAAGACACAGCCTATTCAGGTGCTAGCATAACTCCTCCCACCACTCTAAATGCAGACCAGGTCTATTCAGCCTAGCGATGACCCACCCAGGCAAGGCAGGACACACCTCAACTCCCCTTGTGACTGTCTAGAGTGAATGCACATGCCCAGCTCCTGTCACTCCAAAACCAGACAGTGAATACCCAAACAGGCAGAGGCACACAGAATGGTAAAGCAAGAAAAGGGCCACTTTCTAAAAGTGGCATTTTCAAACACACAATTTAAAAACCACCTTTACTAAAAGGTGCGTTATTTAATTCTGAGTTCAGAGAGCCTAAACTACATTTCTCGATCTTGTCCCAATTGACATTTACACATGAAAAATGTTACAGCGCAGCTCTATTGTTAACCTATGGGACAGAAAGCCTTTCAACAGTGAAAAACGAAATACACAGTATTTCACTATCAGGACATGTAAAACACACCAGTTCATGTACTACCTATCAGATACACTGCATCCTGCCCTTGGGGGTTCCTTGGGCCTACCTGAGGGGTGCCTGACATGTAAGGAAAGGAAAGGTTAGGGCCTGGCAAGTGAGTGTACTTGCCAGGTCAACATGGCAGTTTACAACTGCTCACGCAGACACTGCAGTGGCAGGTCTGAGACACATTTACAGGGATACTCATGTGGGTGGCACAACCAGTGCTGCAAGCCCACTAGTAGCGTTTGATTTACAGGCCGTGGCACACTCAGTGCACTTTACTAGGGACTTACCAGTAAATCAAATATGCCAATCATGGATAACCAATCATAATCACAATTTACAAAGAAAGCATATGCACGTTAGCACAAATCAGCAGTGGTAAAGTTCCCAGAGTCCTATAGCCAACAAAGTCAAAGTCAGGAAAATAGGAGGCAAAAGGCAAAGAGTTAGGGGCTAAACCTGCAAAAAGGGTCAGGTCTAACAAGGCCACCGGGGGGCATACAGAGATCAATAAGGACGCACCTGAATGGTATTAAGGACAGATCGGGCACAGGGGTTAATGCTGTAACTTGAATATGTACTGAGTTGTGCTTACATTGTGAGATTGTGCCCTGCCTGCACGATCAACTCATCTTGCCACTGTTAAAGTAATGTATTTCTGTCCTGTCATTATCAGTCATGATTTATATGTATCCACTTGTGTTGGTATGCTGAGCAACTGTTTAATAAAAAAAAAATCCCTGTAAATTATTAGCAGGTTTTGGAGAAAAAAAACCTCATAATTCCAATATGTGTGTTAATTGCATCAGAATTTATCAGCCAACTCTTAATGGGGGTTATAACATTTATATCATCTCGATTTCTGGCAAATCGTTGACTTTCTCTATATAATTTAAACATAACTCTATATATTTGTACCCCGCAGAATGGAACTGTTTTTCATTTATAACTCTTTTCTACGGTTTAATCAGTACATTGCTGTGCACAGTACGTACACTTTGAGCCTTCCACTCAGACGATAACTTTGCTTCACATTAATGGTTTATGACAATGCTAGTGCTGAAAGAGGGAGCCTATAAATATTGTCATATTTTATTCAAAATGCCTGTCAGAATCACATCAGGCTGGAATGTCAGGAGTGTTTCAAACATGGCGTTTCATAGGCAGTGCGTTTTCTGTAAAGTAGAAAGGCTGGAATAGACCAATGGGATAATGGTTATTCAGCAAACAGACACTGAGGGGGAGATTTTCAAAACTTTTACGCTGGTTTAGCGTCGTAAAAGTGACGCTAACCAGCGCAATTTTTTTTGTGCCTTTTTCTTTCCAGCGCAAAACTTGTTTTGCGCTGGAAAGCACTCTCTAAGTAGCGCAAAGCAGCGCGAAGCACTGCTTTGCGTTACTTTGTGCCAAGGGGGCATTACATGGGTGGTACATGGGCGTTCGCATGCAACCACCCATGCCTTTTGACGCAAAACCATATTTACAAATATTGGTAAACATGGTTTTGCGCCAAAAGTTAACGCCCCTTCAAAGGAGGCGCTAACAGGAGAAATGCTTTAATTTCTCCATGCTTTTCCGACTTTCCATGTGTGCTGCACTGTGCAGCACGTATGCAAAGTGGGAAAAGCTTTGCATCGTGCTTTGCATAGTATTTTGTACAGGAAGGGTACCTTTCCTGTACAAAACCTATGCTACGCTCATGCACACACCCTAGCGCTGCGGCGCTAAGGTGTGTGCATGGCAGCTGGCAGCTGAAATCAGCGCCGGCGCAAGGGAAAGGGGAGGAGAGAGCCATATCTCTGAAGATATGGCGCTCTCCTGCTCCCTCCCTGTCGTGCAACGCAGCGCAGCCTGGCGGGGGGCTGCGCTGCGTTGCACGACTTTTATAAAAATCTCCCCCTGAAGGGTGTATGAGAAACGACTGCAGCAGAGGGGGCAACAGAGCACCAATGAGGGGATGAATGACCCCCAGAAATAGAGGTGACTCTTTCGGTTATTGTAAGTTCTGTCTGTCTTTCTCAGTAAGCACAATCTCTTGCAAAGGATCCGTGAGCCAGAACTACTGCCAGGTTGCTTTGTTTATAAGTGAATTTTAGAGGTGAAAAGAGAAACAAGTGAGCAAAAATTTATTGAAAGACCATGGGCCTGATTCACAAAGTTTTTACTGGGAGATACTCTTCTAGTACTCCAGCCTTACTCTTGAATTTTAGGAGGAGTAGGCCAGAAGTAATGCAAGAGTAAGTCATCTACTCACAGTAAAATATTTGTGAGTCAGTCCGCCTTTCTAGTTACTTTACGGTTCTTCTACAGCGTTTAGGGAACTACAGTTCTGCCCTCTAGCAGATTCAATGTGTTTATTAGCGGGGGAAGGTGGGAGCGGGGTTAAGACTGGTAGAGGTGAGTCAATAATTCTCTAATTTTCTTTGCCCAGTCAGCTTGTGGTGTTGGGGTGAAATAACAATCCAGTGCAGTTGGCAGCCATCTAGGAAGGCATAATCTGCGGTTAGTTTGTGAGAGGGGCAGTTACTAAAGGAATATTTCAAAGTTAAAACCCCAGTCATCAAAGAATGCAAAGAAGAACCCCAGTCATCAAAGAGGGCATAGAAAACATAAGTACAAAATACAACTTTTGCCTGCTTCTGATTACAGATCCTGCTCTCGAGTCATACACTTGGACAATAAACAAACTTTCCCACATAAAAAACATATATTCAAACTCAATTACACAGAAGAAAACAATTCATTTGTAACACACATTTCTGCAAATCACATTTAAATGTCCACAAATACAATCACAACATGTTCCCCTGTAAACAAACTAATATATCAATATACATGAGTTTACAGAAAGACATAACTGTAATAACGAGCTATCCCTTGAATAAATAGAGCTACCTTGATCTACAATTTTTATCAAACAATGTCTCATCAGTGTATATTAGTGGCTTCAATGGGGTGACCATGATATAATGTCAGCTTGACATAAGTTGTTCAATGCCACTACTTAAGGGCTGCTCTTTTTGTTAATTTGGCCAAACTCCTCTGCAGTCACTTGAGTTTATGTTTGGGATCATCTGTATCCACCTTACTACTTGCAATTGAGCAAAATTCGTTTGTGCTGTATCTGCACTTCAATACAGATCTCATACTGTACTTTGTACTGGAAGGATTGTGGATGAAAATATATTAACACTGGCAGAACAGAAATTCTTGATGAACTATGTTTACAACTGGTCATTTGTTTTTTCTTAAATGCCATCCTTCAGATTCCCACTGACTCAATAACAGCCTTGTCAGGGGTCAATGTCTCACACTTATTCTTTCAATGCCAATGTGGGAGATATGTTTGCAGCAGGAATCTTACCCAAGAAGCTGTTTTCAAATGGTGGGAGCATTCACCACTAAGGCATCTCTTCAAAGGCTACTCATCTATACCCGATGTTCACCCGCCATCATGTGCCGCAATCATGTATAAGAGGATCAATGTCTCTCCAGATTTGTCTGATGCTTGTAATTGATGCATGGTGTCAAGACCGACCTTTGGCAACTGGTTGCTCAAGGCAGACAGAGGCATGTTGTTCTCAACGTGTGTGATCAGTACGATATAAGAGGATGTCCTTCAGGCTAGGGCATTTCTGGGCTTTGTCTGAACATAAATGGTGACCTTTAAGGTGTTGAAACAATGAAAGAAACTAGCTTTGAGTCTTAGTGTAGCAGCAGAGAGTTCCAACTATTGATGCCTAGGATGCGCAGGGATCTACCATCAAACCAATTGTACTTATTGCAGTGGGTGGTTGGTCGTTAGAAACTGACCTCATGTGTCAGGTTGACTCATGGGACTGTGAAATCTGCAACATGCATTTCAGGACACACACAACATGCTTTGCAGAATATGCAGAGTGTTTTATTGTAGATCTCTCATTAACTGGCAGCTGGTGGAGTGTCTTTGCCATGTCATGAAAGCTGCTAAAATTAATTTACAGAATACGGAAATTTTCAGAGTTGATGCATGAAACTAAGGCCACACAAGTTGGAAACAAAGAGAGGCAATTCGTGTTCACTGTTTCCGACTTATGTTGTCTGCATTTAATGTATGGACTAGGAAATAACAGGCATTCGCCTCTGCGCTGAAGCAGCGCAGCTCTTTATGACATGACCCCACATGACCCTGTCATAGTACATGCCCAAGATGTAACTTTTAATTTGTCTGCACTGTAAGCCACATATAGATGTTGGTACGTGGTCCAAGTGAGACGATATCTCTGCAAAGGACAAGATGTTCATGTGAAACAACAGCAGATACTTGTGAGGGAGGACAGATGTTAGCAGCGGCTGTTAAATGAATTTTATGACTCTGATGGATAAATCATTGTCAAATAATACTAATAATTTCTCCCTAAAGAGGACACTCTCAACCTCTCGGCTGCGTTCAATACTCTAGATCACGAGACTCCATTCACTATCCTTTCCTCACACATGAGTGTCAACGGGACAGTCCTGACATTGTTTTCATACTTGCTTCCTTGTCAAGCACAATTCATGAATTCTAAAGGTCGTCCTCTCCTCCTCTTCCTTGTGGTATGCTCCAGAGTTCTACTCTCACGCCATTCCTATTACATTTCTATAGGTAACCCCTACTAGCAATGTAGCATCTATAAATACACAGAAGATGCTAAGGCTTAATTGAGAGTGAATAATCTTAATGGGAAATTTACAATGAAACATTAGCTTTAAACATCAGTGAGCAGGATAAATTCTTTCTGACTCAACCTGAATCCTGCTGCTCTACTGCAAAGATCTCACACCATCAGTCTTAAAACTTGTTTGCAATGCTCTCTACCATTGGCTCTTCCCTGTGACAAAATTGCAGTAGTCACTATTAACCAAACTTAAGGTTTCAACTGCATAGCACAGGATTTACAGAGCAACATCCAATGAACTTCACGAGGTCCCCAAAACAAATGGGTGAGTCGTTGTGACCTTTGGTGGTGGTAATCACACTAATCCAAATCCTTTGATTTGGATAAAACCCTGTAAAAAGGAAGTGGTACATTATATTTCCAGATTTTGATTAATTACCTGAACAGCTTTAGCTTTTGTAAATACTATTTATTGCACTAGAGCCCTCATTTATATTCTGACTGTAACTTATGTGGTAATAGCTTGATGCAGAAACAGCATACCTTTGAGGCATTACCAATGTTGGGGCGCAAATGTCATCTTCATGTTAACAAAGTCATGCATTTCCTGCCTTGACTAACCCAGTTAGGTGATGTCTGGTATTCTGACATTTTTCATTTAACCTAGCACACATGATAATCATGCATGCACACTGTGGCCTACGCAATCCTGTAAGTTGTGAGATGAAACCACTGGATCTGTGGTCCAAAGGGGCACACCAAGCATATCATCGAGCTGACATAAGGCTGATGTCTGTGTCCTGGGACATATACATTTACAGCATGTTTTTGGAACTGATAATTGTTGGAAATGGCCCTTTTTGCAGGGTTATCCCCAAACTTTTTGCTTTTTGCTCCTATTTTTCCCTGACCTGTTTGTGTTGGTTTTAGGACTCTGGGCACTTTACCACTGCTAATCAGTGCTAAAGTGCATATGCTCTCTGTGTAAATTGTGTTATGGATTGGTGTTCCCATGATTGGATATTTGATTTACCTGTTAGCCTCTAGTAAAGTGCACTGCGTGTGCCAGGGCCGGTGAATCAAATGCTACCCGGGGGCCTGCAGCACTGGTTGTGCCACCCCCGTGAGTAGCCCTGAAAACGGTAACTCAGACCTGCCATTGCAGAGTCTGCGCGCAGTTTGTAACTGCCATTACGACTAGGCCAGTGCACACACTGACCGGTCCCTAACCTTCCCTTTTCTTACATGTCAGGCACCCCTCAGGTAGGCCCAAGGTACCCCTGTGGGCAGGGTGCAATGTATGTGAAAGGTAGGACATGCCCCGGTGTGTGTGGCATGTCCTAATAGTGAATTACAGCCAATTTCGTTTTTCACTATTGCAAGGCTACCAGTTCCCCATAGGACAGAATGGGAGGTTTGTTTATAACATCTTATAAACATAACTGGCCCAAGGAATTCAGTAAGAAAATAAAATTGAGTATGCCTGAACTCAGAATTTAAAGATGCATCTTTTAGTGAAGGTGATTTTTACATTCTGTGTTTGAAAATACCACTTTTAGAAAGTGGGTATTTTCTTGCTCAGTCCTTCCGTGTGCCTCTGCTGGAATGTGGATTGCCTGTCTGGGTTTTGGATGACAGAAGGCTGGGGGAGCGGGAGGGCGCCAGATGGTCTAGGTAGGTCAGGAAAGGGCTGAAGAGACCTGAGCTGCGATGGGGGAAGGGGAGGAGATTTCCTTGCACCTCAAAGGGCCTGCTCTGTCTCTGACAAATGCCGCCTCCACCTCCTGCCAGGAATTCACACCAGAGAAGGCAGAACTGGCCTGACCGGGCACAGGCCCTCTCTGCCTAAGAGATCAAAGGATTTTCGGACATAAATGCTGGGTCCCAGACCCCTGAACTTCAGAACTCATCTGGAACAAGAAGACTGCCTAGAAGAAGATCCGGAGAAGCTGCGAAAAGGAACGACTGCTTTGCTGGGCTGACCTGCAGTGGCTGCCTCTGTCTTGGGCAGTGAAAGGCCCAACACTGGACTTTCTGCAACCTAATTTTTGAGTCTCTCCAAGGGCTTGAGGTAGAGCTTGCCCCCTGTTCACGAAGTCTCAGGAACAGCAAAGACTTCAAGTTCTTCGACCCGCAGCAGTGGGGACTGTGTGTTTTGTGCTGCCACCCGAAGAACACCAACTCGACAACGTCTACCACGCCACTGCCGACTCCGTGTCCTGAAGGTGCCGCAGAGGGCACCGCCGCAACGCCGCACCGCAACCCTGGTCTCACCGACGACACGTGTTGACGCCGCCACCGAGCCGCTGCTTGCACCGCGACCTGTGGGAACCGCACTCCGTACCACCTCGCTTCACGCCAAAGCTTTGGCACCGCAGAGGGCACCGCCGCAATGCCGCACCGCAATTCTGGTCTCACTGACGATGCCTGTTGACGCCGCCACCGAACCGCTGCTTGCCCCGCGACCTGTGGGCACCACACTCCGCACCGCCTCGCTTCACGCCGAAGCTTTGGCACCGCAGAGGGCACTGCTGCAACGCCGCACCGCAACCCTGGTCTCACTGACGACGCCTGTTGACGCCGCCACCGAGCCGCTGCTTGCACCGCGACCTGTGGGCACCGCACTCCGCACCGCCTCGCTTCCCGCCGAAGCTTTGGCACCGCAGAGAGCACCGCCGCAATGCCGCACCGCGACCCTGGTCTCACTGACAATGCCTGTTGACACCGCCACCGAGCCACTGCTCGCACCGCGACCTGTGGGCACCGCACTCCGCACCGCCTTGCTTCACGAGGACGCCTTGGCCTGCCTGACGCCGCCACTTCCCGCCGAAATCGACGCCGCTGCTTGCACCGTGGTTCGAGGGCACCGCTCGTAAGTCACACGACGCACCGCCCTCATCCTGCACCGCAGCCTTGGCCTACCGACGCCGGCGCCATCGACTCCAGTTCGTCAGCCGACGACAGCGATTCAGCAACGACGACGCCGCTGCTTGCACCGCGACCTGCTAGCACCGTGACGAGCACCGCCTTCATCTCGCACCGCGACCCTGGTCTCACCGACGACGTCATCTGACGCCGCCACTGAGCCGCTGTTCTCACCGTGACCTGGGGGCACCGCAAGCCGCACCGCTGCGCTTCGCACCACAGCACCTGACGCCTGTTGGCACCAGCGCTCCTGATCCCATCAGAAAGGAGCTCGACCTGCAACGCGAGTGACTTCAAGGGCCCCATCGCCCTGCATCTCTGAAAGGTACTGTTTGCGGGTCTTCCCGACACCGTAGCTGGCCTGCGACCCTGCGGTCAGCCAGAACTGTTTTTGGATTTGTGTGTTCACGACACCGTGGTAGCCCGGACGGAGCTATCCACACAAGGAACTCTTTTTAATCAACGTATTTTTGAACTGTGAACTTTTAAGTATAGTATTGTGTATTTTTATCGTGTTTGGTCTTGTTTTAATTAGATAAAAATATTGGATATTTTTCTAAACTGGTGTGGTGTCCTTTTGTAGTGCGTACACTGTATTACTGTCGGTTAGGTGCAAATGCTTTACACACTGCCTCTAAGATAAGCCTGGCTGCTCGTGCCAAGCTACCAAGGGGGTGAGCAGGGGTTATTTTAGAAGTGTAACTCCCTTATCCTGACTAGAGTGGTGGTTTTTGCCTGGCTTTGGCCCACGCCCTAGCCTACCAAAAATCCCATTTCTAACAATAATTGTAAACAGGCTTTTTAGAAAGAGTTTGGTGTCTACTGGCCCCACTCATGTCTTCCACTCCATTGTAGTGTCCAGGCTCAGCATGGACATACAGAGTAATTGTGAGCATGTACTGTGTGTATGTTGTGTTATTAGCAGGGCTCCATATCAGGATTTTGGGTGCCCCCTGCTGCAATACAGAACAAGATGGAAGTTCTAACTTAACCTCCTCAGGCAAGGAAGTGTATGGCTGGCATGCTAGGTTGTCGGGTACAGTCCTAGACACTGAAATGTGGGGGAGGGAGACATGGTTGCTTTAGAAATGCAGCAATGACCACTTGGTTGAGGGCCTTCAGACTATCTCTCTCAGAGCACTGACTGCCATTGGGGATGATAGTGGTCAGGGGGAGGTGAATCTGAAGATTCTTTTAAAGTGCAAAGGATATCTTTGAGGCAAGGCCTAACCTTTTTTCTCCCCCCCAAGTGCTACTCCTAAAATATCTGTTAGCAGCCAGGTGCAGAGGTTCTTGAATATGCTGCCATTGTGAGTGTCCCTGTTTGAGACACCCCTTTTCACTGCCTGCTAAGAAGAACCTCACCAGAACCAAAGACTTTTTTTGTTTCATGGAGTTGGTATACACTAAGAAGAGAAACTGCTGCAAAACGGTTTCAGGCTTTAGACAGTAGGATCCCTATTCCCTATCTGGAAAATTACAATAAATGTATGCTCCAAATTTTCCCCCTTTTGTCAAGGTTTTTCATCAAATCAACCAAGTGAGAGGGGTACCCCGCAGGATAGTCAAAGAATATTATTTTTATTTAAAAAGCACTTCATACCACATTTCTGCATATTCTAAGTGCTGTAAATTACAGATGTTACCATTATCCGCTGCTTGAGCTCAATTTACGCGACTTCAGGAGAATGGAAGGCTGAGTTGCTTGTAGGATTCAAACTCATGACCTGTCCATCACCAGTGGCAAACTTTCAGCTCAATGAGCACCCCTCAAACTAATCCTGAGATCCAGGACTGGTGTCTTGGACAGCCAATCACTCAGAGGTGGGGGGGGAGGATTGCCTGGAGCATGCAAGATTGTAGAGATGAGTTATGAGTCTGCCTGTGACCTTTGAGCTGCTGGCTTGCTTATAGAATAAAATGAGGGCCTGGCCTCTGCAAGGAGACTGCCAAGAAGGAGAAGACTTGTCATTGACACCTCAGAAATTGCAGATTTCCACACGGAGAGGAACTCAACAACTTGAGGTCAGTAGGGTCAGCTGTGGGTTTCTTGAGCAGGGGCCTGACTTCTGCGCGTTTCCAATCGGCTGGGAAGGTGCCTGTTTTGAAGGTGGTGTTGATGATGCGATGTAGTTTGGGTGCGATGGCAGCTCTGTGGTAGATATGTGGAGGGCAGGGGTCGGTGGGGGCCCCTGAGTGGATGCCTTTCATGGTCGAGGCGGTGTCTTCGGTTGTGATAGGCATCCAGGAGGAGATGGTGGGATGGCTGGTGTGTCTGGGGGTTGGGCCGGCTGTGGGGTACAGTGGATGGTCGATGAAGTTGTCGTAGAGGTTTTTGATCTTGAGGTGGAAGTAGGTTCCGAGCTTATCGCAGAAGTCTTGGGATGGGGTGATGTATGTGGCTTGGCTGTGGGGGTTGGTGAAGTCCTGGATGACGCTGAAGAGTTCCTTGGAGTTGGTGAGGATTTTGTTGTGGATGAAAGTCCTCTTTGTGCTTCTGATTCGGTTGTGGTAGTCTGTCATGGCATCCTGTAGGTGGCGTAGTTTTCGGGTGTCCTGGTGTTTCTCCAGTTCTTCTCCAGGCATCTGCAGGTGCGTCTGGCTTCTTGGAGATGGGTGGTGAACCAGGCGGCTTTCTTGGGGCGCTGTTTGTCGGGGTTGCGTAGTGGGGCAAGCTCGTCTGCGCAGTTGGAGATCCAGGTGTGGAGTAACCTGGCTGCGACGTTGGCGTCGGATGCCGAGGTGTGGTTGTCTCGGGTGAGGGCGGAGTTCAGTTGCTTGTCGGTGATCTTACTCCAGTTCCTTCTTGGTGGGCGTGGGGCTGGTTGGGGTGCCTTGGGTTTGTCGATGGTGAAGTGTACGCAGTGGTGGTCGGTCCACGGGGGTTGCGTTGTGTGGCTGAAGTAAACACTGTTTCCTGCTGCGAAGACGGGGTCGAGGGTGTGTCCTGCTCTGTGGGTCGGTGTTGTGACGAGTTGTTTGAGTCCGATGTTGGCGAGGTTGTCATGAAGGGTTGTGGAGTTGGGGTCGCTGTGGTTGTCGAGGTGGAAGTTCAGGTCTCCGATAAGAATGGAGTTCATTGAGGCGATGGCGTGGGGTGCGATGAGGTCGGTTATGGTGGCGGCGAAGGGGGCCCGGGGGCTCTGTAGATGAGGGTTCCGTGGAGTGTGGAGTTGGGGCTGGTCTGTATCTGGAAGTGCAGGTGTTCGGCGGAGGGGAAGGTTTCGCTGGAGGTGGTGAGGTGGAGGGTGTTTTATGGGCGATGGCGAGGCCTCCTCCCGGGTGGTTGGGGTGGTCCTTCCTCTGGATCTTGTATCTGTCCGGGATGGCGGTGTTGATGTCGGGGAGGCGTTGGTCCAGGTCTCCATGAAGAAGGCGATGTCGGGCGAGAGAGAGTCGAGTAGGTTCCAGATCTCTACGCCGTGTTTGTGCATAGAGCGCACATTGAGGAGGATGCATCTTAGGGTGTCACCGGTGTTTGCGTCAGTGGTGCTGGGAGCCGGGGTGGTGGTGAAGGTCTGGCGGCAGTGGAGGCAGGAGAACTGTCTGTGGGTCGTGTTCGGCGTGGCCTGTTGGCAGTCTCTGAGTCTTCCGGGGTTGAGTGCGTGGAGGGCGGCTGTGATGTAGCTGTGGGTGGTTCAAGATGCAGGGTCTCTGGCGCTGGTCGCGGTCGGGTCACAGTCGGGTCGCGGTCGGGTCACGGACGGGCACAGACGGGCTTGCCTTAGGCGCACCTTCATGATTGGCGCCCACTAATGCTGCTTGCCCATTGACCCCAGCACGGTTTCTGACAACCACAATATGTAGTAGGCCATTAAATAATGGGCATAATCAGCAGTACCACAGGGCCAGATGTACTAAGAGGCAGGTCACAATCAGTAGGTCTAAACTGCATACTGGCTTCTGTTACCTGACGGTCATTTTGTCATGCGATATAAGTACTAACAAGTTGTATTACAAAGTTCTCATCACAAGTGGTCAGAGAACAACCTGCCTATTGAATATTTCTTAGGCAGGTTACTATTTGCGACCCCCTGTGATTGGCTATGATCACAGTGATGGTGGCCTGCAAAGAAAAGCAGAACACCGTCTCTACATTTGCATTCCCAAATGGGCAACTTTTCCATTTAAAGCAAACTATGCTCCTTAATGGTACTAATACTATTTAAAAAAATGTTTCCCCTTTGGGACACACTGCAGAGAGGAGGCAGTGGTCTTTCGGACCTAGGCTGCCCAACACAATTCCCTAAGAGGAAGCTGTCCATGGGGGACAGCTTTTCTTTAACAAATGAGTTACCGCCTCCTTTGAGGCGTTGGTAACTTCTCAATGGTTTTGAATCACAATTGCAGGTACAAACTATTGATATATTTCATTGTGAATTGCAAATTAGAGGGGACACCTCATTCACCCACTCCTAATTGTGTTTCGGAATTGAGTCGCAAAATCTCATTTGCGATTCAGAAAACATTTTCAGAATCACAAACAGGATTAATAGTTGATATAAAAAAAATTGTTGTCGGAAATCCTCTGATTTGTTTTTAATTGCTGCGTTTGCAATTACAAAATGCTTTAGTTACCAATTGCGAGTTGTTTAGGTTTCCTGTTCTATTTCTTAAGCCATTTCTGGATAATGACAGTTAAGTGTTGCGATTATAACCACCTATTATTGAACGCCGTGCATAAGTTATTCGATTACTGGACATTTTTATTTCTCCACTGCATTGCCACCGAGACATAAATGAACGAGTTAGTGTCTTATTAAATCAATGCAAACTAATATGCTTTTACAGTGCGGAGTGTTTATACAAGTGACAAAGTTAATTTTTACTGAATTACTCATTCAAAGCAGTGATATTTTGTTAAAATTACCAAATAGAGCATTCGATCTAATGATGATTTTGTCAGGCAGGGCCCTGCCCACTGATCAGTCAGAGCCGCTTCTGACCAAATCCACAATAACAACTATAATGATCCACTGAAAACAACATGCAAATCCACTGTCGATCCTGTCAAAATAAATCCCACCCAGACCCAATTTGTTTGTCCTTATGGTAGTAACTGCAGACCACCCACACTCGCTGTGAATGGCTTAGAATAATCAGTTCGGCAAGCCTTGCCACCGTGGCAGCCTGTGGACACCAAGACGTTTCAGTCTGGTCGGTGTAACCAACGAAGCTCTCTTGACCAACACTCATTCCACTCTCCCAAAACCCCCACAGCCTCAGATCTCCCACATGACTGAGATCCCACCATGCAAGCTCACCTAATTAAAGAAGAGATTCACCTAAAAGACAGGCCTCACCCCCAAATCCTGTAAAAGCTCCCCAGCAACACTCTCCTTTTTAAGAAGCCAAAACCAATCATTTTTTTCTGCAGCATCTTGTCTTCAGGTCATCCTATTAGAAATATTCTGATGACTAGAATGGCATCTGCTTCTGCAAATGGACCAATATTGCAGTGCTTCCTTCTGAAAACTGTAGCTTCTGTCAGCTAATGTCCACAGGACTCCTAGCCAACTTGTATGTCACACCTAATGATAAATTCATCAAAAAATCATTAACGAAAAAGATAAATATTGACTGACATGTTTTCCTTTCATTGACTACTATGAAAGCCGGGGTATAATCCACAGATTGCCTAATGGCAAATTTATGACATATGTCATATCATTTATTCATTGAAATGAAATATTCATCTCTGTGGTTTAAAATGAAGCAGGGCGTGCTAGGCAGGAGAGAAGGGTGGCCTGAAACCTCAAGATTTGCATTTTGTGTGATGTCCGTGAGCTCACATCAGTAATGAGCAATGAAGGAGCTGGCAGATGTTGTTTTACATTAATGCTATGTTGTGCTGCTCATTCAGATAAGGAAATTAAAGATTGTTATGATATTTGATTACTACTGATCAGAGAACTGTGATGAATTAAAAGCATTTGGAATGGAATAAATTGAAGCACGCCGAAGTTCCTTGGAACATAATAGCAAAATCAAAAGCCTTAATTGTTTGGGGGAGGGAGTTTGAGCAAAAGAAATTAATGCTTTTTCTGGATTGCTGCTTTTCATAATTTATGACCGCAAAGATCAGGGAAGCAAGGAAAATGGAATGCTGGGGTGTAATTATGATTTCAAATTGCACAGCATTTCTGAAACACAGAGGGAAGGGGAGTGGCCAGTGTCTGAGATGATGAGGTCTGTTCTGGCAAAGTACAGTGAATTGCTTCTAAACTAAATAAAGCGGAGAAAGCAAGTTGACTGGCTCGCCAGCGGAAAGCAAATTACTCACTTCCTGTTCATGTTTTATACAAATGAACTACCTTTTTGCAAGAACAGATCCGAGTTTTTGGTTATTGGAACATAGGATGGAGTTAAAGTACTTTTTCTATTGAACCTGATTCAGCATGCAATATTAGCATGTCCATCTCTGATTGGCTTCTGCCCAGTCCATAACTACCAGGAAGAGTCAAACCAAAGTCAGCCTCTTCACTTCTGCAATTACCAGGTCACTGAACACAATCTACCTCAAAGCCTTCTGCTTTGAAAAACTGTCCTTTGGCAGAAGTATTTCCTCGCCAAGATGATGAATGTTTTGAGTAATTCCAAAATTGAGTTTGAAGTGGCACTCGCAGTACAAGGCCAAGTGAGAATATGCAGGATGGAAACCTTGAAAGGATGCTGGTGCACTCCCACTTCAGTGTAAAATGAAAATACCGAGTGCAGTGCACTGTAAGCTCAATATATTTATCCGATTCTCTCAACTTACTGAATATTTTATTGTTCTTCATTTATTTGAAGTGCAGGTAATAGTTCCACAATAGTGCATGCTCCTAGTTTAAAATAATCAGTTATAAAAAACTCCCAATTATGTTTGGGATGAGAGTGGTTTATTTAGCAATTTATTTTAGAGACCCAATCACACTTTGCGCTCAATGAGCAGGACCGATGGCACAACATGGGCAGATGATGTGCCCTTGCCTGGCAAGAGCTGCTGCCAGCGGCTTGATGCATTTACTTGTATTTCTTATGGCGGAGGTTTCAAATGTAACTTTCAAGTTTAAAATGTAAAAATCACTGCTAGAACCTTTTTGAGAAAATGAGAGCAGTAAAAATATTTCAACTTTAGGGTTGACTTCAGTTGAAAGTTTAGGGTTGAGGTCTGTGCACGGTTTTGTTAACATCCACTGAAAAGAAAGTGTCTGATGAAAAGCATTGTTAAAGTAGGGCGGTGAGGAATATATTTCCAGCCAGCAGACCGCTGCAATGATAAATACTTTGCACCTTGAGTTGTGAAGTTTGTGAGTCTTGTAACTTTAGAAGAAATGTTGTACCAAGCGGAATTTCCTGTAAAGAAAATTATTTTTCAGCAGGATTTTCCTGAACAAAAGTAGTGTTTTGAGAGTTTTTCTGTCAGAATTTTGTTTAACCATTCACCAACCTTCTGAAGTTAATGAAGCTGTCAAAGTTTTAAAAACCCACAAATCGGGCGAGCGAATTTGCACAACTTTGCACACCACTTCTACATCCTACAGATTTACAGATATTAACATGTGTGGAATTTGTTTTCTCAAATATCTATTTCTTAATCAAGAAAAATGCGATTGAATTATTGTCTTATTTAATGCATTTGATTGTAATGGTGTGAAACATGAATGACATAAAGTTGTTCAAACGGGTTAAGCCTATTATTTCATCATATTTGCATAATGCACTTATTAAATCATTTTCCGTGCTAAATGTGGTTCTCTCCAGAGGGATGTCCATGAAATGATGACGGGGACAACAAATCTATTGCAGTGAGGGACATGCCAAGGAATAATGGTAAAATGTATATAGTGGGGAGGAAAATGCAAGAAATTATTAATTGGGCCTTGGTATCAGACCTGTGCTTTACCTCAGAAACCATTATCCCTGTCCACAATCAAGAATTATTCCGAATCCTGTTCTTGCTGTTGGTAATTCAGTAGCAAAAGAGTTAAATGCTTCAGGAAAATATATCAATCAATATATATGAATCACATTATCTAACATACTGAAGAAAATGGTATGATATACTGCAACAAATGTTTTTTTTGTATCACGTAGGTTATCTTATATATAACAGATGGTATAGCATGCTATAATAGTGTGTTGCATTGTTGAAACAGACTGTGCATACCAGGTCATTGAACTACTTTATGTTGTGATTGGTTTAGAGGCATCCATTTAGATTTCCTCAGACAACTTGATTTTCAGCATGTGATTGACACCCTCCAGCTAATGAGACTTTCATCACTTTTAGCCTCTCTGAACCATTTCACAGTACACAGCGTAGTTGGCAGCTCAACCACGAGCAGTTTTTTTGTGCCCACTACCTTTGTTTTACTTTGCACGTGGAGCGAAATTTAGCAGTAAATAAAATCTACTGCCCGGGAAGACTGACAAAAATGATGTATTACACCGCATCCACTTTACAACAGTTTTACCAAGCCCTACTTACAACATCTTGTAGTTGAACATTTTGCACAATGTAGACCAGCATAAGCCAAACTGTAGCTCTAAAATATCCTGTGCTAGAGGATATTCCCTACATTGTATAATGGTATCGTATAAGTTAGGACATGTTAATTCATACTATTTTATGTGTTTTCTATATACATAATGGTTCTACCTCTTGCTACCAAAGCATAGCATAGAGGCAGAGACACTCAGCATTGTAAAAAAAGACGGGGCTTTGAAAGTTGCAAGAATCAGTGGTAAATATGTGTCTGCATGCTTTTGTGTTGTATCGCCTCTATTTCTTCTTAACTAAATTAATTTATAAGTCGACTAAATAGATCTAGAAGTTCCTCAAAAACAGTTTTAGACCATCTGTCGTTTTTTCCTGAGGGTTTGAAAAGTTTTGTAAATTTCATGATAATTTTCATCACAATCGGTATTAATTGGAAAAGTGTAGAGAGGTCAGGTACTAATTGAGCTGGGAATTCTATCTATGTGCTCCCCTTGGTGAATATCTATGCTTGCTGAAGAGCAATGGGAGGTAGCTTTGAACAGGTCTGCCCAGTTGAGGCTCCCTTGCTTTCAATAAGAAAACATGCCTAGGGATACCTGAAGAAATTTGGATACCCTGTGAGTATTCACAGGATAATATTAATTTGATTTGTCAATTTATAAAGCGCAAATAAATACCCGAAGGCGTCAAGGCACTAATGATGTTAGTCTACTGAGGAAGGCGAAGAATTGCAAGGTCCCAGCCCTAAGAAAGCTCCTGAATACCTCCAGAAACAGATAGTGAGATTTTGGAGACATGCTCTATTTCCTCATTATTAAAGATCATGCAGGTGTGTCTTTTTCTTTTTATATAAGGCCCTACAATGAAGGAGAGATCCACAAGAGCCCTGAGCCTTTTCCTTAATCCCTGGAGGAAAGCTCAGGAGCTTAAAGTTTTATGTATATGCTATTGCTCTTCTCAAAGGCATTGTAAAGATGAGCTATGACATAAGCCCCCTGAAGTATTCACTTATGTAGTGTGCACTCCAAATGGTATCCCTCTGACATGTGCGTCGATGTGTGGGAAAGTGCATTGCATGTAAAATAAACTGGATTGAGACTGATGTGAGCTAGATCACTAAATCTTCGATTGATTTGGAGAGGAGAGCACATAGCAAATGTTTTCTAAATTTGGGTCAAAGACGGTGAACATTAGTATATTTTTTTCTACTGTTCAGAGAAGAGAGACCCCTGCAAAGGACTGCAGCCTTTCCCCCTAATAAACTTTGAGGGGATACCAAAGTAATCCAGTTTTGTGTTCTACTTTTCCTTAGAGCCTGGTTCTTTTTTTGCCAGGTGGTGTGCTGGAACTCATAGTGAACAAACTGAGTGTGCAGCACCACTGCCACTGTGTTTCCCCTTCCTGAAAGCTTTGCTCTCTGCTCTCCTTCAAGGCAGAGAGTCAGCTACGCTGGCAGGCTCTTAAAGAGCCCTGTTAGAGCTGTCTGGAATTCCTTAATGTGTAGCGACACTGAGAAACAACTTTTGTTTCCCACCATTGTTGCTCTACACAGCAGTGAATAACCAGATTTACAAAATGTGAGAGCCAAACTTAATCAAATGATTCATATTTACCAAAACCTCCAGTTCTAGAGTTTTTACATTTTGGCAACATACTGTGCTTTATATATTTATATTAAATATGTAATTAGGATTAGGAACAATGAACAGTCACATTGCCTGCTGCCTATAGGATGCTGTCACAAAACCCATTCCTAGCTCAAGGACCTGTAACGCCTTGATGACATACTTGGGTTTGTTCCCGCGCATTGTCATGGTTCAGCAGGTTTCATTGTCATGCTGATGTTGCCTTCTATCTTTTTGCTGAGGGCGATGGTATACAGCCACACACTGATTAGCAGCAGCCAAGCTCCTGGTGCTCTGGCTGTCTGACAAACAGGATTCTATATGTGCACACAATCACTTCCAATAGCTTCATGCTGCTTATCTTTCTGTAAAGATGCCAGTGTGGCACCAAGTGTCTTCAGGGCAATTCTGTCATTCAGTCACTTTCAATGTCAGCAGAGATCACTCAGTCTCTCCTCACTGTTCCAGGCTTCCCTCTATTCTAATGTCTGAACTTTGCAGCATTGTGCTGTGGGTGTATGTGTGCCTTATGGGAGGCCACAAAAGGCTACTGTAGCGAGTCCTCTAGGCGCTAATGGTAAATACTATTATTCTATACTTGGTCAATTATAATAACACTAATGGCTTCTTTGTATACATAAATATCACACAGAGTACATCTGGCTATATGCGAAAACGAAAACAGAGAAAATTAGAAGTCGTGTAGTGTCAGAAGGGCTGTTAGGGAAGGAAGAACAAGGAGGAGAATTTCCCTTCAGGACGAGAACCCTCACTCACCGTTAGGTGACATGCTTCATCATATGGGTTCCCTCCTCACACCGAGGTGTGGGCTACAACTCCCCAAGGGGAGGAGCTGAGGTGTTTCCTCAAGATGAGCATATGGATGGAGATGAATGAGGGGCATAGTGCAAAAAGTGTTAGTGATTTAAAAATGTCTCTCTGGGTCCACTAAATCTTTATTGGGTGGCCTCAAGGACACAGTTAAAAGTAAGAGGACTAGGGATTAAGCCAATATGTCCCTAGATGTAGGTCAACATGTTTCTGCCATGAATTGGTCCCCTAAAGAGATCCAGTGGCTTTCATCAGGACCATAGTTGAATAGTCACTCTGCATAAGTGAAAACATTATATAAATATACTGGCCACCACAGGAACAGGGCAGTCAGGTGTTCAATGACCCAAGTCACTTCAGAGGGGTTCGTCTATTCTGACAACCAAATAAAAAACATTTAAGACTACATGTACTGACATTGCCCAAAATGAGCTTGACATATTTGGTCTTGGTTTCGCTTACCTATAAAGTGATATACCAAACCAACTCTCCATGCTCTAGGAACACCTCATTGTGCCCAACTGTAAAGAACACAGATCACAGTGTCTATTTCATGTACACTTGTATCCATATATATTCTATCATATTGACATCTAGAATCAATTGGAAAATCTATTCCATTCCACCAGGACAAACAACATCTAGTCTCGGGTCTCCAGGCATTAATGGACCCGTATCTCCCACATAACAGTATCTATCACAAAGCTTTAGAGATTGCTTGTTTGTATATAGCTTCCCAGTCAAATAGGTCGGGGACCGGTCAGTCCCTCATATTTCTGATCTTTTGCATGTTTACGTAACAGTAGTGTGAGAGTGAAAGAGGACAGAGTCCCAACTTGATAGCAACTGCCAATGTGATTAGTAAGTACACTGTATTGTTCTCAAATTCAAAGGAAAATAACTTCACATCGAGAGGGAACCCAACTTCGCATAGAGACTGAAAGCAATACGCGTAGCAGTCATCGAGTGGTGTTAGTCTATGTAAGACTTAATCAGGTTAGAGCACAACACCACTGTCTATCTACAAGCCCCAATCCCTCAGGCTATACTGTAATAGGGTTGAGTGCTCGCGTCTGCTTACCGCATTTGTAAGGTGCACAACATGTGTGGACGTCCAGGCGATAGTGTCGCTCCCGCCACCTGGATGTTCTAAATAGTGGAAACTCAAAGCCTGTGTCAAGCACGTCCACGAACGTGCGGCGCTTGTCACGTGGGTCGGAAGACCCGCTTAGGATTCTGGGACCCGTAGTCCTAGTCTGTTGAGGGTGTAGGATCATTGTCCTGAGCCGCCTCCCACACGTCAGTAACTGTGTAACGGTTGTAACGTGGGTCGGAGGACCACTCAGGGGTAGTGAGACCCATTATCCTGCTTGCAAGTATGCGTTGCAATCTTTATTGGAGATACAGGGTTATCTGCTACCCAAGGTGAAACTACATAACGGACAAGCGATAAAAAGAGATAGAACTTATTCCCCACTTTGCTGGAGATTTGTGAGGGTGCTTGAAGGTTTAGGACAGAAGTCCCGAGTCGCCACGCACATGTAAGCGACCGTTTGACAGTAGTGACGTGGTCGGGGCCCGTTGAGGATTTCCCGATTATATAAATGCATCACAAAAATGTTATTCGGTACCCAAGGGGAGACTGCAAAGAAGGGAAAAGAAAAAGAGAAATGTGCATATTCTCCATGTAGCTGGAGTGTAATAAGCAGTCTAGGTAACACACTAGGCCACATCAACGACAGGGAGTGACATCGCTTAGACAAGTACGATTGACTCTCTAATGTGTACACGTTCAACCCAGGGTCATTATACTAGGAAATAATTGCAATGTATTTCAGTGCGTCTTTCTCCTTTCAAACTTCTGTTATGCAGCGTTATGCGGACAGCATAGGGCTAAAGATGCAGACTCATCTACTTATCTGGATAGATTAGTCCACGGTATCTCGTCGTTGAGACCCACTCTATCACTTTTCAGGTTAAACACCCACTGTTGTTCGCCATAGAAGAGTACTGAATCCAATGAACCCATACTTGTGGTGTATTGAGGTTTATCTAATATTTGCCAAAAGATGTCATTGGCTGTGTGGCCAAGATCTAGAAAATGTCTTGTTAGCTTAGTGTTTGTCTTCAGGCATCTAATGGCACTACGATGCTCAGTGATCCTAGTTTTTACTTTTCGAGTAGTCATCCTCACGTACATCAGGTCACAGGGACATTTTAGTAGATAGATGTTAGACCCGGGATCCCTGGTTGGCTGAGGTAGGTACCTTAGGCCAAATAGGGACCCGCGGTTCCACGTCAGGGAAAGGAAGGTAACCTTCTGAGATAGCCCCCGCTCACCCCGTCGGTAGCTTGGCACGAGCAGCCAGGCTTATCTTCAAGGCAAATGTGTAAAGTATTTGCAACCACGCTCACAGCAACCCAATGATGACACCACAAATAGACTCCACACGAGATTTAGAAATACGAGTATACATTTTATATAAAAAGATATACGATAAGACCACACAATATAAATCCAACATATGCGTATTTGTAATATTCTTCCTGGCCGGTTGTTAGGCCAGCCAGCTCTTGTAAGTTCTAACGATATTAATGAGCACTTCTAAACATTTCACTGTAATTCTAATACCATGTTATTCAGTTCATAATGCTAGAATCAGGCACTTGTGCAATGTAGAAATAATGCAATGCATAACGCGACAATCAAGCACTTTGCAATGTAAGAATAATGCAATGCGTAACGCAACAATCAGGTACTTTACAATGTAAAAATAATGCATTGTATAATACAACCACCAGGTACGTCGTTATGCAGAAATAAGGCAATGCGTATTACACTAATCAGGTAGTTTGTTATGCAGGAATAATGCAATGCGTAATACGCTAATCAGGTAGTTCGTTATGCAGAAACAATGCAATGCGTCATACGACAATCAGGTAGTTCGTTATTCAGAAAGGATGCAATGTGTAATACGACAATCAGGTAGTTCGTTATTCAGAAATCAGCTAATGCGTAATACACTCCGGCACCGATCACGGTGCCTTAGGCGGTCTCTCCGCCACTCCGTCTGACTCGCAGTCAGCCTCTGTCAACAGTTGCCCCAACACGGGTATGGTGTAACAAAAAGTGCAGCTCCGCACTCTGGCCCCGATACTGCCACTCCTTTGGCAACACGGGCCGCGATACGAGCCGAAGCAGAGGCTCGCGCTGCTGAAATGAGAGAGAGGCCGAGGGCGTCTCCCTCCGAGCCCGCACCCCGCCCCAGGAGTCGACACACATTACCTGGGGGGCACGAACCCATTCTCCTCTCCTCTTCCAACGACTTGGGCCTCAGATGCAATCTTTGTGAATGGGCAACGGCGGGCTCGGGCCGGCGGCTCAGCTCCTCCGAGGCTGCCGGTCCGGGCCGCTACTGCTACCAAGATCTCAGGCTGCCACAGGGCACACGCACACAGCGTCACTGAGACTCCCTTGAGCTTCGGGTGCACGATCACCGGGCACTCCACACGACGGTCTCAGGCTGCACGAAGAACACATGCACAGCGTCGCTAAGATTCACTTTAACTCTGGGTGCACGTTAACAAGGCAATCCTCACGAAGGTCTCACGCTGCACAAAGCACACGCACACAGCATCGATGAGACTCACTTGGACTCCGGGTGCACGATAACAAGGCAATCCTCACGAAGGTCTCACGCTGCACAAAGCACACGCACACAGTGTTGATGAGACTCACTTGGATTCCGGGTGTGCACGATAACAAGGCAATCCTCACGAAGGTCTCACACTGCACAAAGCACACGCACACAGCGTTGATGAAACTCACTTGGATTCCGGTGCACACGATAACTGGACAATCCTCACAAAAGGTTCAGGCTGCACAAAGCACACGCACACAGCGTCGCTGATCCTCGCTTGGACTCCAGGTGCCCACGATCACAGGGCACTTCTTACGAGGGTCTCAGACTGCAACAAGCACATGCACACAGCCTCGCTGAGACTCTCCTGGAAACGATTGTGTTCCAGAGTTTCCGCAACAGGGACCCAGCTCACCTCGGGCCCTTGGGGATAAGTTACTTCAGGACACAGCACACAGCAAAGTCCCTTTAGCCTTTCCTTGGTAAAAACAGCAAACTGCAGGCCGGCCCCAGAACCCACAGCAAGGGTCAGTCCTATCCTTCAGTCTCTTCAGTTGTTTCTTCCTTGGCAAAGGTTCCTCTTGACCACGAAGTAGCCACCAGTCTTGTTCAATCTTGATCAAGCCATTCTCCAAAGTTCAGGGGCTTCAGCTCTCATAGTTATACCCCTCAATGGCTTTGAAGTCTTTGGGGTCGATTCCGATCTCGGTCGGTCGGGCTCCGAAACGTATTCGGCGTTACCGGATCCGAGTCGGAGGCTTTGTTTCCGACCGATTCGTACAGTCGTCCGAGCGAGCAAGTACGATGCGAGTGAACACGAAATCGCCGACCGACTCGTTTCCAGGTCCGAACCGCTCCGTCCGACTCGTTCGCACTCGATTCGTGTCGCGCAATGGAGACGTTTTACGACCGAGCCAGTACGATGCACGATCCGGACAGCCGGATCGAGTCGGAGCCTCCGACACGAAAAAGCTCTCGGATGCGGACTTCGGGGGTCCGTGCCGGACCCCCCTTCACCCGTAGCCGTACGAGTCGGACACAGGGGGGACCCATGGGTCCACCCTATACATGCGTGTATGGTGCGGATGGCACCAACGCGTACCCACTACAGGGGGCCCCCTTGTGCGCAACGTACCCATTGAGTCAATGGGAGCCCATGTACACGTCATACGACCGGCTCCCATTGACATCAATGGGAGTCCGACCGAACCGAGTCCGGCAGCATACGGCCGCATCGTACTCGCTCGGTCGGACTGCAGGGGTCCGGCTCGGTCGGAAAACAATCCGGATCCGGATCGGTCGGAGAGCTTTCCGACCCAGATCGGAAGCGGCCCCTTTGTGTTCAGGGGGCACTGACCCCTGTTCAAACCAGTTCCGGGTGCCTCCCTGCCAGTGACCCCTCTATTCCATTGATAGTGGGGGTCTGGATCCTCAATCACTCAGCAGGGGCGGGAGCCATTGGTTTATGGCTGCAGCCCAGGCCTCTTCACCTCTAGGGGCTACTCCTCCAGATGCAGGTCAGCCTTTTGCTGTCTCACCTCCTCCCCTGGGTCACGACATTCCCCAGATCCTATCACTTTGAAATCCAGACAGTCAATCCACAACCAGGCAGAGACACACAGAAATGTTAGAGCACAAAAACTGAGCCACTTCTAAAAGAGTGGCTTCTGAACACACAATGCAAAAACCACCTTCATAAAAAGATGTGTTATTACACTGTGAGTTCAGGCATACTAAACGTCACCTCTCCATCTTAAGCCTTTGGGAAGATAGGCTGGAAAACATATTACACAGCCTCCCCATTCTGTCCTATGGGCAAGATGGCCTTTCAACAGTGAAAAACGAAATGGAGATTATTTCACTGTCAGGACATTGTACACACCTTAGTACATGTCCTACCTTTCACATGCACTGCACCTTGCCCAGGGGGTACCTTGGGCCTACCATAGGGGTGTCTGATGTGCATAGAAAGGGAAGGGTAAGGTCTGGCAAGTGGGTGCACTTGTCAGAACAACATGGCAGTTTAACAAATTGCGCGCAGGCACTGCCGTGACAGGCCTGAGTTCCCTTTTCAAAGCTGCTTGTGTGGGTGGCACAAATAGTGCTGCAGGCCCACTAGTAGCATTTGCATTACCAGCCCTGGCACACATAGTGCACTTTACTAGGGACTTTACTAGTAAGGCAAACATACCAATCATGGACAACCAATTACCATTACACTTTATACAGGGAACACTTGCACTTTGACACTGTTTAGCAGTGGCAAAGTGTCCAAAGCATCTAAGTTGGCAACACAATGTCAGAAAAAAGGTCTAGGGAAAAAGCAAAAAGTTTAGGGAACTTTAGCCAAAAGGGCCAAGTCCCACACAACCCCCTCCCAGCCAAAAGCCAGGGTAGACCAATCAACTACCTTGATGGACTTCCCTGCTTAGGGCGATAGAACACGGACGCAGGCCTGCTACCAAAGGGACACCCTCCGGTTCTATGCCTTCCTGACCCCAGGGGATTCTCTTGGTCACTACTCCCTGGGCCAACTATGCCGCGCCATGGGTACTTCCAGACAGCTGGGGCCTTTCTAGGGGTGCTGGCTCCTTGCCAACCCCCATCTAGAGTGGTATCCCTGGAAGACCCATCAGTCAGGACACTGTTCCCAGTTATCCTGTCCTCCAGGTTAGATGTGGGTGTACCCTGGTCACTCCTAGGGGACCCAGCTCTACTAGCTGGACACGGTCCCACGGGTTTTCCCACGGGGGGACACCTTCCTCCCTTAACCTTCCATTTAGATTTCTGTGCCTGCCATTTAGGAATCGCACCCACAAACTTCAGGACCGCGGGAGCTCTGGGGACAGACGCCCCACGCCCTCCTGACGCTAGGTGTTCTGCCTCGCACAGCTGGCAAGTAGGCGCTAGGCCTCCCACCGGGTGCTCCTGTAAGGAACCCTCCAGTCTCTGGGGTGGGGTGGTGAGCCCCTGGGGACGCTGCTCACACTCCCTCCCTCTCCTTTGAGACAGGGTGCTAGCCCGAATGCCCCCCCCACTACTCTGGGACCTAACAGTTCTACTTCACCTCTCTTCCCTCTCTAGGGCCTTTTCAGACCCTTGGACCCATGACCAGGGGTCCGGCTCTTGTGCCAGCTCCCGGGAATCAAAGAGCTCACACCCTAACACGGGTTGGCGCAATCCTGGAAAACAATTACTGAGCCTAGGCTCCCTAGGGGCAGAGTTGAGCAACCCCTTCAAATCATTTGCCATGCTCACCAACACCCAGTCATCCAGTGCACGCTTGTACTCATCCACACTTGGCACTGGCTGTACGCTGCCACCATTTGAACTGGACTCTGCCTGTTTAACCTTAATGTCCAGTTCCCTCATGCTTAACTCATGAGCTAAGAGAATCTTTTTCTCTTCCAAGGCGAGAGCGCTCCTGCTCTCCTCTGCTCGCTTTTCACTTTCAATGAGCAGCTTCTTCTCCTCTGCTTGAGCTTTAAGTTTCAAAACCTCCAACTCATGCTCTCTGACCCTTTGGTTTTCCTCCAGCTCCTCTGGTGAAAAACTCCTCCCTGAATGGCTACTACCAGCCACTAAGACTTGTCCCTCCACTGGCAAATCCTGTGGCCCAAATCCAGTCCCTGGGTCATCCTCATCCACCTCAACATCACCCACCTCCTGAGTCCCTTTGGCTTCCCACCAGGCCCTCAAGGCCATTTGCAGCTCCTCCTTCTTGGCGCTACTTTTCATGGGACATCCCAAAATGCTGCAGAATTGCCTCAATTGATCAACTTTGTAGGTAAGCAATGCCTCAATGTCGAACTCTAATTCTGCAGCCTCACTGGCTACTTGACTCCTCTGAGACATGATGTGTGGCTTAAAGGTTTGTCAAAATTAAAACCAACTAGAACCAACAAATCAAGAACACAATATGTGGTTGCATTGTGGTCTGCGCTAAACTTATGATGTACACCAATTACTGTGAATGAATTTGCAAATACACATTTCAATCCCACACCGCTGACCACCAAAATATTAGACCCGGGATCCCTGGTTGGCTGAGGTAGGTACCTTAGGCCAAATAGGGACCCGCGGTTCCACGTCAGGGAAAGGAAGGTCACCTTCTGAGATAGCCCCCGCTCACCCCCTCGGTAGCTTGGCACGAGCAGCCAGGCTTATCTTCAAGGCAAATGTGTAAAGTATTTGCAACCACGCTCACAGCAACCCAATGATGACACCACAAATAGACTCCACACAAGTTTTATAAAAATGAGGATACATTTTATACAAAAAGATATACGATAAGACCACACGATATAAATCCAACATATGCGTATTTGTAATATTCTTCCTGGCCGGTTGTTCGGCCAGCCAGCTCTTGTAAGTTCTAACGATATTAATGAGCACTTCTAAACATTTCACTGTAATCCTAATACCATGTTATGCAGTTCATAATGCTAGAATGAGGCACTTGTGCAATGTAGAAATAATGCAATGCGTAACGCGACAATCAAGCACTTTGCAATGTAAGAATAATGCAATGCGTAACGCAACAATCAGGTACTTTGCAATGTAAAAATAATGCAATGCGTAATATAACCACCAGGTACGTCGTTATGCAGAAATAAGGCAATGCGTAATACACTAATCAGGTAGTTTGTTATGCAGGAATAATGCAATGCGTAATACGCTAATCAGGTAGTTCGTTATGCAGAAACAATACAATGCGTCATACGACAATCAGGTAGTTCGTTATTCAGAAATGATGCAATGTGTAATACGACAATCAGGTAGTTCGTTATTCAGAAATCAGCTAATGCGTAATACACTCCGACACCGATCACGGTGCCTTAGGCGGTCTCTCCGCCACTCCGTCTGACTCACAGTCAGCCTCTGTCAACAGTTGCCCCCAACACGGGTATGGTGTAACAAAAAGTGCAGCTCCGCACTCCGGCCCCAATACTGCCACTCCTTTGGCAACATGGGCCGCGATACGAGCCAAAGCAGAGGCTCGCGCTGCTAAAAGGAGAGAGAGGCCGAGAGCGTCTCCCTCCGAGCCCGCACCCCACCCCAGGAGTTGACACACGTTACCTGGGGGGCGCAAACCCACTCTCCTCTCCTCTTTCAACGACTTGGGCCTCAGATGCAATCTTTGTGAATGGGCAACGGCGGGCTCGGGCCGGCGGCTCAGCTCCTCCGAGGCTGGCGGTCCGGGCCGCTACTGCTACCAAGATCACAGGCTGCCACAGGGCACACGCACACAGCGTCGCTGAGACTCCCTTGAGCTTTGGGTGCACGATCACCGGGCACTCCACACGACGGTCTCAGGCTGCACGAAGAACACACGCACAGCATCGCTGAGATTCACTTTAACTCCGGGTGCATGTTAACAAGGCAATCCTCACGAAGGTCTCACGCTGCACAAAGCACACGCACACAGCGTCGATGAGACTCACTTGGATTCTGGGTGTGCACGATAACAAGGCAATCCTCACGAAGGTCTCACGCTGCACAAAGCACACGCACACAGTGCCGATGAGACTCACTTGGATTCCGGTGCACACGATAACTGGACAATCCTCACAAAAGGTACAGGCTGCACAAAGCACACGCACACAGTGTCACTGATCCTCGCTTGGACTCCAGGAGCCCACGATCACAGGACACTTCTTACCAGGGTCTCAGGGTACAACAAGCACACGCACACAGCGTCGCTGAGACTCTCCTGGAAACTTTTGTGTTCCTGAGTTTCTGCTACACGGAGCCAGCTCACCTCCGGCCCTTGGGAATAAGTTACTTCAGGACACAGCACACAGCAAAGTCCTTTCAAGCAGGGGGACACAGCACACAGCAAAGTCCCTTTAGCCTTTTCTTGGTAAAAACAGCAAACTGCAGGCTAGCCCCAGAACACACAGCAAGGGTCAGTCCTATCCTTCAGTCTCTTCAGTTGTTTCTTCCTTGGCAATGGTTCCTCTTGACCACGAAGTAGCCACCAGTCTTGTTCAATCTTGATCAAGCCATTCTCCAAAGTTCAGGGGCTTCTGCTCTCATAGTTATACTTCTCAATGGCTTTGAAGTCTTTGTGTTCAGGGGGCACTGACCCCTGTTCAAACCAGTTCTGGGTGCCTCCCTGCCAGTGACACCTCTATTCCTTTGATAGTGGGGGTCTGGATCCTCAATCACTCAGCAGGGGCGGGAGCCATTGGTTTATGGCTGCAGCCCAGGCCTCTTCACCTCTAGGGGCTACTCCTCCCCCTACACTCCAGATGCAGGTCAGCCTGTTGCTGTCTCACCTCCTCCCCTGGGTCACGACATTCCCCAAATCCTATCACTTTGAAATCCAGACAGTCAATCCACAACCAGGCAGAGACACACAGAAATGTTAGAGCACAAAAACTGAGCCACTTCTAAAAGAGTGGCTTCTAAACACACAATGCAAAAACCACCTTCATAAAAAGATGTGTTATTACACTGTGAGTTCAGGCATACTAAACGTCACCTCTCCATCTTAAGCCTTTGGGAAGATAGGCTGGAAAACATATTACAAAGCCTCCCCATTCTGTCCTATGGCCAAGATGGCCTTTCAACAGTGAAAAACGAAATGGAGATTATTTCACTGTCAGTACATGGTACAAACCTTAGTACTTGTCCTACCTTTCACATGCCCTGCACCCTGCCCAGGGGGTACCTTGGGCCTACCATAGGGGTGTCTGATGTGCATAGAAAGGGAAGGGTAAGGTCTGGCAAGTGGGTGCACTTGTCAAAACATCATGGCAGTTTAACAAACTGCGCGCAGGCACTGCCGTGACAGGCCTGAGTTCCCTTTTCAAAGCTACTTGTGTGGGTGGCACAAATAGGGCTGCAGGCCCACTAGTAGCATATGCATTACCAGCCCTGGCACACATAGTGCACTTTACTAGTAAGGCAAACATACCAATCATGGACAACCAATTACCATTACTCATTATACAGGGAACACTTGCACTTTGACACTGTTTAGCAGTGGCAAAGTGTCCAAAGCATCTAAGTTGGCAACACAATGTCAGAAAAAAGATCTAGGGGAAAAGCAAAAACTTTAGGGAACTTTAGCCAAAAGGGCCAAGTCCCACAATAGATAACCCCTTCCGTGTTACAATTCGTATGTTTGTTCAATGTCCATGGTGTTCTGAGACCCAGATCAATCTCATGTGCTGGTCTTGTATAGGGACAGACGGTGCAGAGACAGAATATTGAGTACAAAATATCGAGTTGCACAAATATCGAGTCATTAATATCGTGGGTCAGAAATATCGACAGCAAGAATATCGTCTTCAAGAATATCGATTTAAGGTAAGTAATATCGATTTGAAAAATATAGAAGTGTTTAATATCGTTTGCAAAAATATAGTTGTTAAAAATATCATTTTTTATTATTATTATGTATGCTAGTATATATTGTATATGTATGTGATGTACGTTTTTTGTATAAGAATTGTTTGTATTTTTAATATATGTGTTACATTTTTAGTAGTTGGTAATTTTTTTTTATTTGAATTTTGCGCTTTTAGTTCCATAGCGGGTTGTGGGTTTATAGGCGAATAGGTTGGGAAGTAATTTAATTATATTAAATGTATTCTTTTTTTTAATTTGAATTTTGCGCTTTTAGTTCCGTAGCAGGTCGTGGGTTTATAGGGGAATAGGGTGGGAAGTAATTTAATTATATCACATTTTTTTATTTGAATTTTGCGCTTTTAATTCTGTAGCTGGTTGTGGGTTTAAAGGGCAATAGGGTGAGAAGTAATTTAATTAGATTAAATGTATTGATTAATTTGTATTTATTTATATTTGTTTAATTGATATGTTATAGTGTTAATGTGTAAAGTAATTTATTATTAATTAATTAATAATTGGTTAATAATTAATTTTAATTAATTAATTGGTAATTACTTGTGGTCATTGTGTAATTAATTTTAGGTGTGTGTTGTGGTGTTTATAGGAGTAAAGGGTGGGAAGTAATTTGTGTTTAATTTATGAATTCATAATTGGTTGTTAATTAATTTTAATTAATTTATTGGTTATTAATTTTGATAAATTTGTAATTAATGTTAGGTGTGTGTTGTGGTGTTTATAGGTGTAAACGGTGTGAAGTAATTTATTTTTAATTGATAAATTAATAATTGGTTGTTAATTAATTTTAATAAATTAATTGGTAATTAATTATGGTAATTGTGTAATTAATTTTAGGTGTGTGTTGTGGTTTTTATAGGAGTAAAGGGTGGGAAGTAATTTGTGTTTAATTAATTATATATAGTTGTTAATTAATGTTACTTATTTGATATTTATTTTGGGTAACCGTTTATTTTTTTATATGTTGTTTTTACTTTTAAAGGGGTAAAGGGTGGGTATTAAATGAATTTCAATTATTTAAATATTAGTTGTTAATAGTAATAGTTTTTCTTTTAAAAATAATATTTAATTGTGTTTTATAATTTTATAGTTTAATTTAGGTTTGTGTTGTGGGTATTATAGTATTAAAGCATGTGTACTCAATGAATGTTTATTATTTTTTTATTAATAAGATTTTTTTAATTGATTATTAATTATGTTAATTATGGAAATAAATGTAATTACAAATTATTAAAGTATTTTGTTATTGGTGTGGTGTCATATGGTAGGAAATAAAATAAATACATTTATATTTTAAATAATTTTTTTGTTTGGTGATATTTGCTACTTTTAAATAATTATTGTTTATAAATGTATTTATTAATTTTGTGTTTATATTATTTGTAGGTTTTTGTTATATGTAATTAATATTATAATGTGTTCTTTTTATGTTTAATATATTTAATTTTATATTTTTAAAATATTATTTATTTTTATGATTTTAAACATTTTGTAATATTTTTTGTTTTTTTCATTTGTTTAAGTGTTATTAGTAATTTTTGTTTCTCTAGTATCCAGCACTTTCCCTACTGTTGCACTCCCTGGAGTGGGAATAGTAATTTTTACCCATCCGCTATCCAACACTTTCCCTACAGTTGCACTCACTGTAGTGGGAATAGTAATTTTTGCACCTCCGCTATCCAATACTTCTGCTACTGTTGCACTCACTGGAGTTGGAATAGTAAATGTAACTCCTCCATTATCCAACACTTACCCTACTTTTGCACTCACTGCAGTGGGAATAGTAATTTTTAACCCTCCGCTATCCAACACTTTCCCTACTGTTGCACTCTTTGGAGTGGGAATAGTAATTTTTGCCCCTCCGCTATCCAACACTTTCCCTACTGTTGCACTCACTGGAGTGGGAATAGTAATTTTTGCACCTCCGCTATCCAACACTTTCCCTACTGTTGCACTCACTGGAGTGGGAATAGTAATTATTACCCCGCCGCTATCCAACATTTTTCCTACTGTTGCACTCACTGGAGTTGGAATAGTAAATTTAATTCCTACATTATCCAACTCTTACCCTACTTTTGCACTCACTGCAGTGGGAATAGTAATTTTTAACCCTCCGCTATCCAACACTTTCCCTACTGTTGCACTCACTGGAGTGGGAATAGTAATTATTACCCCGCCGCTATCCAACATTTTTCCTACTGTTGCACTCACTGGAGTTGGAATAGTAAATTTAATTCCTACATTATCCAACTCTTACCCTACTTTTGCACTCACTGCAGTGGGAATAGTAATTTTTAACCCTCCGCTATCCAACACTTTCCCTACTGTTGCTATCACTGGAGTGGGAATAGTAATTTTTACCCTCCGCTATCCAACACTTTCCCTACCGTTGCACTTATTGTATTGGGAAATGTAAGTTTAAATATTTTTTAATAGTTTAACGTTTTCATTTATTATAGAATTTTTTTTATTTTGAATTATTGATAAATATATATTTTATTTTTATATAATTTTAAAGTTTAAAAATTAAGTAAAGATAATAGTTCAATTATTTTTAAGTAAGTATATGTATACATTTTTATGTTTGTGTGTTTATATTTTTTTAATTAAGTTTATTTGTTATATTTAGTTAAAATGTATATTAAATTTAATTAATTTTGTTAAAAATAATATTACAATTTAATGCATTTACTATATATTATTTTATTTTATATATATTTTTAAATCAATATTTTTTACATCTATATTTTTTACCTTGATATTTTTGATTCAATATTTTTGTACTTACCTGTTAAGGTATTGGAGTCGATATTTTTGCAGTTGATATTTTATTTTCGATATTTAGAACATCGATGTTTGTTACATCGATATTCTATCAGTGAATCAGAACAGACTGCAAAGGACCTACAAGGAAAGTGTCCTAGAATAGGAGGTAGTGACCAAAGGGGCTGGGGACCTGACTTCTTTGTCGATGTCTGTGGTCTAGTGTGGACAATCATGTCTTTTATATTCTTGCTCCTTTTGAATGCAAAAAGCGGTTTGGAAAGTGATCTACTCCCTACATTCAAAATTGGCCAATTTTTTTCACTCACCTTCCTTACAGTGTCTGTGAGAAGGCTGTGAGTAGTTACACATACAAGTCTCTGCCGAGATGGTTTAGTGTAGGACTCAAGCAAGGCCTCTCTGTTATTGTTCCTCGCTCTTTTTACCACTTTCCTGACCAGATTGGAAGGGTATAATCTCTGTATCAAACAGTTGCTTAGGGGTCCATTACGTCCGCCCGCCCGCCATCGCAACGGAGCCAGGGACCGACCGCCGAAGTGGCGGCGGTCCTGCCATGAGAATTAGGATGCGCCCGCCCCACTGGCGGGCGCATCCTGGGTCTTTTACATTGCGGGTGGATCTGCTGGCTGCAGACCCACTCGCAATGCAAAAGGTCTGTGCACAGCATTGCCATGCACTACATGGCAGGCACCATGTGGTGCCTGCCACGTAGTGCATTGCAATGGTACCCCCATGTGCACCCCCCACCCCACCAACACCCTGGGGCCCGCAACGGGCCCCCTAAAGCAAGAACCGCATGCCTTTCCATGGCTGCAACGCCGCCATGGAAAGGCGATTCACCGCCTGCATCATAATATGGATGGTGGTGTCTTGCAGACACCGCCACCATATTATGCCCTTTTTCCGCCCGTTCGACGAGTCGACCGGCGGAAAAGCGGCGGACGGTCTTTCCGTCTGCTGCGGACCCCCCAGACATACTAATATGGCAGGGGGTCAATCAGACAAGGATGGCGGGCGGATCATCCCCGCCGGGCCAGCGGTGGCTACCGCTGGCCCGGCGGGGGCGATCCGCCTGCCATCCTAATGGGCCCCTAAGTGTAGTGGCATGGTCTTTGAATTTTTCAAGTTCAGTGCAATTCCTCCTTATCCTCAGGAATTGGCCCACCAGTAGATTGTTTCTAAGGGCTCGAGGGTGAAATCTGTCGTTACAGAGTAGTGAATTTCGTGACATTGGTTTCTTATAGAGCTCTGAACACAAGCCTCCATCTTTCGGGTACAGTAGAAGGTCCAGGAAGGGTAGTGATGTCTTACTGTAATCATAGGTGAAATTCAGGTTCCTGTCTCTTGTGTTTAGCCATCCAGAAAAACTCAAAATTGAATCCAAATCGCCTTCCCAGATTACCAAAATGTCATCTAAATACCTCTTCCAAGTTGTTGTATTTCGGGCGTATGGATTCTCAGATGGATAAATGTGCTTGAATTCAAATTCATGCATGTAAAGATTAGCCATGCTGGGCGCAAAAGTGCTTCCCATGGAAGTCCCTGATGTTTGCCAAAATAGGGACTCATGGTATTGAAAAAAGTTTTCTTTCATTGCCAAAGTTGCACACTCCATTATGAAAGATGTGGGTGTCATGTCTCTCTCCGTTCTTTGTTCCAAAAGTGTTCTAATCATCAAAAGGGTGTTGTCATGGGGAAGTTTGTGTATAATGACTCCACATCAAACGAAACTACATAGTGAGCACTAGGATCGAATGGAATGTCAGTCAGTACATTCAACACATGTTTTGTGTCCTGCAGATAAGATGACATCTTGACTACAAATGGCCGTAAGAACCAATCCACAAACTGTGAGAGGGGCTCCAAAATGGAGCCTATTCCCGAAACTATCGGTCTACCCGCTGGTGGTCTTGCAGGTTTGTGAATTTTAGGGAGAACATAAAAATAGGGTGTTCTAGGATTTGTGAGTTGTAAGAAATTGCATTCACTCCTTGTGATCCACTCCTCTTCCTTTCCCTTTCCAGCCAGACGTTTGATGGACTTCTGTAATCTAGACGTCGGATCACTCCGTAGTTTCGTGTAGTGCTTGGTATCTGACTGCTGACAAACACATTCATCATGATATTGCTTGTGATCCATGATCACTATGGCTCCGCCTTTGTCTGCAGGTTTGACAATAATCTCCTGATCAAATCCCAGGTTCTGCAGGCATGTTATTTCTTCCTTGGAAATGTTAAGGAATGGAATTTTCGCCAAGGATTTCAGATTCTCAAAATCCTTGAGAACAGCCTTCTCAAAAGTGTCCACTTCGGCGGGAACCAGATGTAGCGGTGGGTTGAAGGTGGACTTGTTGTGCAACCCTGTGTCCGTTCTAGAGTCTGTGGTGTCATTCGTGGATTGTTCAGGTTACGGCTTTTTTAGCCTCTGACGGGCAGTTCTTTGGCGGTCCCATGGCGGTGCCTGTGAAAGAGGGCACCGCAATGGGAGCATCAAAGGCAGTTCCTGCATGGCATGGACTGGTGCAGACCATGCCGTGCAGGAACTGGGGTGCATGCACACAGGGTACACAATATGTGCCCCCCTACATGCACCCCATGGTCAAGAGGCAGGTCCCCTTTGTTTCCTCTCTGCCACAGTTTTCATGGCGGGCTCACCATCATGAAAACTGTGGGGAAGAGGAAACTCGTAATATGCTTGGCAGTGCTGCAGCGCCAAGCATATTGCGGCCTCAAGACCGCCGCAACACTGCCAGGGATCTCTGATCCATGGCGGTTGCAGCAGTCCCATGACAGTCCGACCACCCAACCTGTGATCGGGCAGTCGGACCGCCAGTGTGGCGATGCCCACACCACCACCGTGGCTATGGTGGTCCATCACACTGCCATAGTCATAATTAGGCCCTAAATCAGACCTGTAGTCCTGAATCCTGCTTTCCCTTCAACCCAAAACTCTGATGGTCGTTTCCAAGTGTCAGGGAAGCTCGCCTCTGGAAGTCTACTGTCAGACACCTTCTATGACACAACATCAAGAAATCAATATCGAAATGATAAAATATCGCGACAAAATATCCAAAACCTTAATATTGCGACCCTATACTTATTAAAGAAAAACTCATTTATTAACAACAGAAATATTGGTAAAAAATGTATAAAATATAATAATATCAAACACAAAAACAAAGAAACACAAAATATTATTACAACTTTAAAACGAATGAAGCATTACCACAAAAAGCCAAAATATCAAAGGATAACATGTTGATATGATTACTAAAAAATGTTTTAAATGACATGAACACTATATCTCAATATATAAAGAGTAAAGAGTTTATAAATAAAATGCACACATAACATTGAAAGCAAAACACTATTTGCATTTACTGTAAATAGACAAAAGAATTCAAACTGATTTAAAAAAAAAAGAAGATGCTTCAAAACAACCACCTCAGGAAAATGGCACTCTGCAGGGCTGAAGCTCCAGATAAGAAGATTGCTACACTTCATAGATTATTTAATTCAACTCACAAAATAAGTAATACAAAAAGCTTGAGTTTGATGTAACTAAAAATAACGGAATATATTAAATAATATAATTACCTAAAACAGTGCACTAAGGGGCCGATTCCGATCTCGGTCGGAGGCGCACCCAATACCATTCGGTCGGGAAAAAAGCCATGCGAAAGCCTGATTCCCGACCGAACCGTACGCGGGTCCGGCCGAGCGAGTACGATGCGAATTCCCCGACCGACTCGTCCGGGCGTCCCGACAACTCCGACCGACTCGCTCGGACTCGAACCGCTCCGACCGACTCGGTCGGACCCGAGTCCGCACCGCGCAATGGAGACGTTTCCCGGCCGGGTAAGTACGATGCGCGCCGCGAGCAGTCCGACCGAGCCGCGCACTCCGGCTCGTAGGAGCTGTCGGAGCCGTACTTTGGGGGTCCGTGTCGGACCCCTGTACGCGCACCCGTGCGAGGCGCACACAGGGGGACCCAAGGGTCCCCCTACCTGTGGCGTGTACGCCGCGAGCGCTCCGCGGCGTACTCGCTGTAGGGGCGCCCTTGTCCGCCTCGCACCCATTGAGTCAATGGGAGCCCGCACACGCCGTTGTACGACCGGCTCCCATTGACTTCAATGGGAGTCCGACCGACTCGTGTCCGATAACATACGGCCGCATCGTACTCGTTCGGTCGGACTGCACGGGTCCGATTCGGTCGGAAATCTCTCCGGGTCCGGCTCGGTCGGAGAAATTTCCGGCCCGAATCGGAATCGACCCCTAAATGTGTATCTCCAAAATACAGATATCTGCACAGAAGAAAGGCAAAATCAAAAAAAAGTAAAATGGAACCAAGCCACGGAAATTAAAAAATTACAGGTTAATAAAGATAAAGTTGAAAGTATGTAATATTACTAAGCCAAAATATTAATGTTAAAATAAAAAAACATTAAAAATATAATTTAAAATAAATTAAGTTAACAAAGACAAACAAACATATTAGTACATGAAAAACCTACAAAACTAAAAAATTAAATAGATCGCACCAAAACTGTCAAGAAAATAAGAAGAAAACAGGTGTTTAAAAAATAAATTTAAAAATGGAGAAAAATTTTAAGAACATCTATAATGTAAGTAAAGCAATATCATTAAAAAATCTCTGTATAAATGTTTGATATATATTCAATTTAAATTTAAAAAATACAACAAATAAAATGTCAGAAACAGCTACATACATAAAATTCCAAAAAGGAAATATTTGTATTAAGTTATAAGGTATACACCTATAGCAAGGAGAGGACCAACAGTGACAAAACTCAAGTCAAATCACCAATATTATGCAATTAATGATATTTCATGACTACCACTAAAAATGGCTGTCGAAAATGTAAGGGAACATAATTACCCCCTAATATTGCCGGGATCAAAGTGAGGAGTGTCTACAGGACCTAAGAGAGGCCAGTAACAGCCTATATTAACCAAAATGCAATACTTAGAAATATCATCCGAAATGTTCCTGAACTTAAAGCAAGCCAACTCCCTGCCATATCATACTTGAGAAGTTTGATTGCCAGAACGCGTAAAGTAACGATAAAAATGCCAGTAGTGCTTAGAAGATATGAAGACATTGACATACCCCTAAATTTACAAACTGCACATACCAATATCACATTCTAAATATATGAAAGCCACAGTAGCAAAAGAATTATAATGTGTTCTACTGACAACAATTTATGAAAATTGACACTATACAACACATGTATAAAGGAAGGCACATTTAAATCATTCTCTTTACCATTTAAGTATCATATATGAACAATACACAGCCAGTATCATAATACAAATGTCCCGGTGATGTATCCACTACTCCATAATAACTAAAGTGCAGCTTACAATTAAATTCTAACATATATTAAATGAGGAACTACCAGAGTTGTAAAATGACAAAATACCTGTAAGGGTATTGTTTTGACTTATACTCCGTCCATCATCTCCTTGTGTTTGCTTTGTTCGCACTAAGGGGTCTATTACGATGGCGGTCGGATGTCCACCGCCGGGCCGGCGGTGGCGCCCGCCGGACTGGCAGTGGCGCCTGCCGGACCGGCGGTGGACATCCGCCCGCGATTGCAACCAAGAAAACCGCCGGTCAAATTAGGATTTTTTTTTTTTCAAGAAAGAACAGGGGAACCCTACTCACTAAGGAACCAGGGTAATAGTTATATAGGAAAAACAATGGTTCCTGTGGAATAATATACTATGAGCTTATGATACATAAGCACAATCGCGATATAGAGGGTTAGATAATGGCAGAGCGCGAAGGAACCACTAACACACCGATTCCAGTGTAGTATATTTTATGGATTTTTTAAACAATAAAGTTAGGAGTAAACATTATACATCAAAACAACATTTGTGCATAGTGTCCCAAGTGACAAAGGGAACCTAGACCTAAGTGACAACATGAATATTAAATACAAGGTTTCCACAGTTTGTACAAGTCGACCATTATCAAAATGATTCCATGTGAACAGCAGCTATATACAATGATATGTGCTGGGGAAATGGTTCGCTTCTTCTGTTTGTCTGGCGGTGGTGACCGCTGCGGTGGGAAATTCCGACCACCGCTTTTCCGCACTCCTGCCTGGCGGATGGAGCAGGACCGGGATAATGGTGGCAGTGCAGAGCAGGCTCCGCCGGCAGGATTATGATGCCGGCGGTAGCCAACCTTCCCTCAGCGGTCAAACCGCCATGGAAAGGCATGCGGAGATTGTCTTGCGGGGGCCCGTTGCGGGCCCCCAATGTTTTGGGGGGGTGTGGGTGCACTGGGGGGGTACCCATGGTCCACCCTACATTTCCCTGTACCCGGTGGCAGGCACTGTGCAGTGCCTGCCACGCAGTGCAGGGAATGTTAAGGCCCGCGATCCGACTGCCGCCGCGGTCGGATTTCGACCGCGGGTCATCGTAATTCGACCGGCGGTGATGTCGCGGTCCATGCGGGCGGTCTTTTCCTGCTACCATGGCGGTCTGGGAGGTTTTTCGACCGCCATCGTAATAGGCCCCTAAGTTGGCAGGGTATGCCCAGACGTGGGTCCCTTGCTCACTTTGCCACTGGATTCAAGCTAGCTTGGCTGATGAAGGGTGTTACCCAGAAACCGGTCACAGGATGCTTGTTTCCGGTTCAGGGAAGACCTGGCTTGGCAGTTCGGGTTGGACTGTTCCAATGAGGCACAGGGTCAAGACTGATTAGCATATAGCTGGGTCTGACCAGAGGTGGCGAAGTGAGCTAAAGAATGATGATGGATTCAACCCAGATCTGTGACTGGGGGTGAGTGTCTGAAAAGTTTCATCGCTCCGTCCATCATCTCCTTGTGTTTGCTTTGTTCGCTCTAAGTTGGCAGGGTATGCCCAGACGTGGGTCCCTTGCTTACTTTGCCACTGTATTCAAGCTAGCCTGGCTGATGAAGGGTGTTACCCAGAAACCGGTCCCAGGATGCTTGTTTCCGGTTCAGGGAAGATCTGACTTGGCAGTTCGGGGTGGACTGTTCCCATGAGGCACAGGGTCAAGACTGATTTGCATATAGCTGGGTCTGACCTGAGGTGGCGAAGTGAGCTAAAGAATGATGATGGATTCAACCCAGATCTGTAACTGGGGGTGAGTGTCTGAAAAGTTTCAGCGCTCCGTCCATCATCTCCTTGTGTTTGCTTTATACTGAGTGCACCCTTGTGTCTGGACAAAGCAATACCTCTCTGAAGAGCTCTAAGTAGAGTGAAACCCTGTGTCAGGTGTTGCTTTTACTCATTTCAGGTTGGCTTGGTTGGTATTTTACCAATTCAAAGCTGTAATACTGTGCCTGGAGTGGTAAATGGCTTTTGTCATTTTACAGCTCAGCATGGTCAGCACTGTGCTAGTCCTATGCTTAAAGACTTTGCTGTAGAAATTGCAAAAGACTTTGTCCCTTCCTATCTCGGCGTGGATGGCACTGTGCTAATCCTATGCCTAAAGACTTTGATAGAAAAGCAGACATTTGAGGTGAGCAGATCTAGAGTGTCGCTGGTGTTGAGGGTGCTCTATACAGGAGCTGCTTTCCACCTAAACTTGAGATCTATCCTGAGTTCTCTGCTTCTTTTTTGCATAATTTATGCGTCACTCTCTGGCTGAAAGGGTATTGTTTTGATATATATATATACCCATATATATACATGTATTTACATACATACATATATATACACATATACATGTATATATATATTTATATATATATATATCACTGAAAAAACAAAGGATAAAGTGATGTTGTAGTTAGGAATTGTAATTTTATCTTACTATACATTAAAATAAACCTTAGAAATTCACTGAACCAAAGATTAAAGGGCTGTTATAGGTAGGTGAAAATGTCACTTAAAACATACCATTTTAAAGTGGCAAAACCACTGAAATTTCAATTATCTCAGGTAACTATAGCTTGTGTCCTACAGTAACTATAATTTGTGCCCCCGCCATGCACACTCTTTTGTGGTGTAGGGTTGGCCGGAGGCCAAAGCCTGTGCCCAACCCCCGCTGCTGCCTAACCACCATACCTGAGCCATGGGCAGTGGGGGAAATGTTGAGCGCAGGGCCTGGGTGTCATTTTAAGTAAGGCAGACCTACTGACTTTTTCAAAGGATCAGAACACTATATGATAGAAAGCGGGCCTATTGGCTTTATGAACGGATCAGGATATCAGCATTTATACAGCACTTGTGTTGTCTTGGTTAAAAATGGCCAATAACTGCAATAATGCAATGTTTACTAAAAGTGGTTGTCAAAAATACCAATATGTCTTAGAGTCTTTTATAACATTTTATAAACCTGCAAAGTGCAGCTACAAAACCCACCACGCAGGGCTCTCCACTCTATCGGAAGAGCATACAGCTCCAGCTAGCATTGTTTTGAAAAAATATGATAAGTTCTCCTGGTGACATGGATTTAATGACCCAGGAGACTTAGGGCCTGATTACGAGTTTGGCGGTGCGGCGCTCGGTCCGCCCCACTGCTGCACTGCCAAACCCCTGGTCAGGCCGCCCACCAGATTAGGAGTTTCCTCCTGTCTGGCGGACTCTTTTTTGGATGTTCCCATGGTAGTGCCCTGAAAATGGGCACACAATGGGAATGCCAAAAAAAGTTCCTGCACAGCATGAACTATAAAGTCCATGCTGTGCAGGAACTGGGATGCATGCACACAGGGGGGCACATGTTGTGCCCCCCTGCACAAACCCCAGGACGCAGAGGTGCAAGGGGGCCCTATAGGACCCCCAATGTTTCCTCTACACCACGGTTTTCATGGAGGAGGAACCGCCATGAAAACCGTGACTGAGAGGAAACTTGTAATATGCTTGGTGGGAATGCGGCGGTCCCGGCAAGCATATTGCTGCCCCCCTTTTCTGACCCTTACGGGCCCCTACAACCCCATCACCAGGGCCATTTTCTTGTTTAAGGGGATGGGGCTTTTGCCCCCCCTCCCCAAGCCAATACTGGCGCTGGGGATCCATTCCCTGAGGCTGTTTTTTTAAAGGGGGGCCTTCTCCGCTCCCCTCTAATTATGTTTTGGGCCCAGGGGATGGGTCCCCAGGCATTTCCAGGCTCGAGGATTGGGGCCACATGCCCCTTCACCTTTAATTTTAAATCAAAACATAAAATGAATAAAAAACAAAAGCAAACACTACAACACACTCCTGAAACTTTAATGCACAATATAAAATATACTAAAAAAATGAACTAACAAAAAATGTACAAAAAATACATAAAACAATTATATATATTACAACATTATTATTAGCAATGATATTAACAACTGTATTAAAAACCTTTAAAAATATGATAGTCATACCTGCAATATTAAAACCCACAATATTTTTGACATCTCATTATAACTGCAATGATACAAGAGAGCCTCGTTATTTTTGACATGAAAGTACAATACCCTCAGAATAGGGACAAGAAGGCACGATGGAAAAGAAACAGCAAGTCAAATTGCATTTGGAGTTTTGGCTTTGGTCCTGAAGAAAAAAGGTATTGAAGCGAGTCTGTCTCCTCTTATTGTCTTGGTCCCCCAAAAGAGCGCCTGAATGCATAGCGGCAAATGGAAAACGTATTCATCTTTCACTAAAGTTGGTATGTTGATTTTTTTTAACCTGTGAGGACTGGGATAAGGTGCCAAGCTTACCCCCAAAAAAACCATGATCTTGTAAGGCACTTTTCTCACGTTCATCTTGCTTGCAGCTTTTGACCGTGAAATAAAATCTTTCTATGTCGTAGTTTAAGCTGGTGGTTGTGAATAACTGCTCACCTTTACCCTACCATAGTCTTTTGCCTATCGGTCACAGTCGCTGCATAAGTACCTGTTCACCCAAAAAAGCTAACCACAGCCAACCTCGTTTCATCACAACGTTCAAATAACTTAAATTCGATCTGGGTAACAACTGTTTTCATTGGGTGTTTTTGGACATTTTCTTTACAAATTCATAACCTCTGATCCTCTGAATGGATTTATGTCATTCTGCAATTCCTTTCATCAATAAATGTTTTTTATTTTTATTGATCTGGATTGATTATTAATTCTGATTGATTTCTAGGTATAAATGTTGTTTTCGTGCATCAAAAATATTTACTTCCTGAAGGCAGCTTGTTGCTTGAGCTAAAACTGCTTTTAATGAGACAAGAACCCTTCACAGAAACCTTTTTTTTATTTTTAGGCACTAGACGGTTTACCTTTGTATGTGCGAAAAGACAGCTTATTTCAGGACTGAACTTGTGCTCCCTCTAGTTTACTGTCTCGTTTCCTACCCTCAGGGCTTTAAGTGGGATGAAAAAACTGGGGGGTCTCTCAAAGGGGCGTGGCCGATGTAATTAAGGGTGTGGCTTAAAATTATGCAAGCTAAAAATCTGTTCTTAGCATAGTGTGCCGCCTCACTGGAATGTTGCTGCTTCTGTCATTCCATCCAGATATATAATACAACAAGTAACATTACTCCTGCCACATTTTAAGGGCTATTGGCTTTATCAATGGTTGTTAGTTGTGTAAGATAAATGAGCAACAACTATGACTTCGTTGTATAGAATATTGAAAATGCTTCGGTTCTGAAATGATTAGACTGTGAAAGAACTTTACCGAGTCTCTTTGAAGTTACCTCAAAGGCAGTGAAGGGGTGGTACTGCTGAAGAGTAAAGATATTTTTTTCACCCTGAGGGCAAAAATGGAGAGCCCGAAAGAGACCCGTCCCAGCACCTACATTTTAGAACTGTCGGTACTGATCGGTGCTGAGCACCGACAGGACCTGGCCCACTTAAAGCCCTTCCTACTCCCTACCCACCAACCCACCTGATGCTGGTATTCATAAGTCATGTAGGCAAAAAAGGGGAATTTGCACTGGGTTAGAAGCACCACATCCCATTCCTTTAAAGAAATTCTACACACAAAGGTCAATTACATTCTTATTGCAGGTGGCATGGCAGATTTTAAACCAGAGAGAACGCTAAAATAATCAATCAATCAATCAATCACGGCATTTATAGAGCGCGCTACTCACCCGGGAGGGTCTCAAGGCGCTGGGGGAGGGGGTAAGTTACTGCTCGAACAGCCAGGTCTTGAGCTGCTTCCTGAAGGAGAGATGGTCCTGGGTTCGCCGAAGGCGAGTGGGGAGGGAGTTCCAGGTCTTGGCTGCCAGGTAGGAGAAGGATCTTCCTCCGGCGGTGGCTCTGCGGATGCGTGGTACGGTGGCGAGGGCGTGGCTGGTTGATCGTAGCTGGCGGGTGGGCGTGTAGAAGGTCATGCGGTCGTTGAGGTACTTGGGGCCCAGGTCGTGGAGGGCCTTGTGTGCGTGGGTGAGGAGTCTGAACGTAATTCTCTTGCTGACGGGGAGCCAGTGCAGGTCTTTCAGGTGTCCGGTGATGTGGCTGTGTCGGGGGATGTCCAGGATGAGTCGTGCGGAGGCGTTCTGGATGCGCTGGAGTCTTTTTGAAGTTTGGCTGTGGTTCCGGCGTAGAGGGTGTTCCCATAGTCCAGTCGGCTGGTGACGAGTGCCTGGGTGACGGTCTTCCTGGTTTCAGTGGGGATCCATCTGAAGATCTTGCGGAGCATGCGCAGGGTGTTGAAGCACGAAGATGAGACGGCGTTGACTTGTCTGGTCATCGACAGGGAGGAGTCCAGGATGAAGCCCAGGTTGCGTGCGTGGTCCGTTGGCTTGGGCGCGGTGCCCAGGGCCGGGGGCCACCAAGAGTCGTCCCAGGCGGAGGGTGATGAGCCCAGGATGAGGACTTCCGTCTTGTCTGAGTTCAGTTTAAGGTGGCTGTTCCTCATCCAGTCGGCGACGTCTCTCATCCCGTTGTGTAGGTTGGCTCTGGCGGTGGTGGGGTCGTTGGTGAGGGAGAGGATCAGCTGGGTGTCGTCGGCGTAGGAGATGATGTTGAGGTTGTGTTGGCGTGCGATGGCTGCGAGGGGGCTCATGTAGACGTTGAAGAGGGTTGGACTGAGTGAAGATCCTTGTGGAACGCCGCAGATGACTTCGGTGGCCTCGGATCTGAACGGGGGAGGCGGACTCTCTGGGTTCTTCCGGCGAGGAACGAGATGATCCATTCCAGTGCTTTCTCTCGGATTCCGATGTTGCTGAGGCGCTTCACTAGGGTGCGGTGGCAGACCAGATCTGGAATGTAAATTAGATTGTTAATGTGTCTAAGCATTCTTCCTTCCAAGTTACTGTATATGGACTGTTCGTAAACATGCGAGCATGGGGGCACAGTGCAAAGGGTTGGGGGAGGAGGGTTGGCACACTTTGTTTTTGATAGTTAACAAAAGAATAAAATGCACGCAGTTCACGCCAAGCTATATTTTCCATTTCTCGGTAGATGTTGTGATATTTACAAGGCGCCGTGGTGCCTGCATTGCTTCACGTCAGTACTTTGAAATATTGGTGTTGACTCGTGGTGCTCATTTAAATGTTTCCTTCTGCTCCTGCTGTTTCCCTCCGGATCTTCTGTAAGCCTTCGGCCTCTCCGTATCTCACAACATCACATTTCCTCTGGCTCTCTCTTATCTGCTGCTGCCCTGCTGCCACTCCACGCCTCGCCAGGCTCAGGGACTCCGCTGCTGCCGCATTACCAGTCTGGCCGCATATATTTCCTATTTCATATATTGATTTTGTGTCATTCTCTATGATTGGGGACGCTCTCCAGCTATCTAATGCTTGATTTATTTATCCTACCTTCCTTGAGTTTTTCGGAAAGCATTGTGGCCTTCACTGTGAATTTTCTCTCTGTGTTTTTCATGTGAAGTATTTTTTATATTCGTGCATCTAGTTTCGCATTTCCCCAAAAAGTTACAAATGTGCTGATTTGTGGGTAAAATGTTTCAAATACATTTTGATCTATAATCTGCAATCTTCTTGGGCCTATAGGAATGGATATGAGAAGAGGGGCTTGCAAAAACTGTGTTTTCGTTTTGTGAAATGGGTAAGTTTGCTATTTTACTGATAAAAACATAACGTTAAATGTTGCCTCCATAAGCACCTTGCCCAGGGTGTAAGGGGCAGACTGCACCAGCTTTTCCAGTCATAATTGCCAAGTGACCCTGATAATATCTGTCTTTTATGACCCAGGGAGGAATATGGGATCCTGTTTTCAGTGCTTGTACTTGGGTCTATGACAATCCTCTTTTGTCAATGGCCTGCAATCTATTTCGCTGGAGACCAGGCCCGGCTCCAGGAATTTTTATTTGGGTGGACCAAGGGTGCATTCGGGTGGGCCACTGTGGGTCTGATTTGTCGCTTATATGTCTAGCCAGGCCTGCTTCTGGGCCGTCCTTTATCTCTTCTTAGTCTTACAAGGTCCAGTAAAATGCACTCTTTTCCAAATCTCTTTCTAAATGTTATCACTCTCAGAAAGTGTTTTTTTCCATGTAATGTCCCTTTGATGGGAAGAGGAGGTTTCTGAGGTGGGAGTATCAGGCAAGTGACACTATTCGGGCTCCCTCTGTGTGGGCCTTCAGGGAGAATCCCTCTTCATTACTACCTCCACTTGACCCCTGACTCTGCAACGCACTCCCTTCCTGGCCTCATTATCCACTTTTCTACCACCCCTTTCCAGTGCATCTTATCTCATAGCTGACCTTGGTCCCCAGCTCCATACCACCCACCATCCGGTTCCACTTTCATTATTCCTGGTAAAAAACATTAGTAAAATCACCTCCAAACTTGAAACATTGAATACAGCAGTAAATATAATTAGCAAGCACTTTAAAGTATGTTCCACAGTTGGCCTAATGGCCCGACTGCTAATTAAATAAACACGCATTTGCAACCCAATAGATCTTGCATTTGCGAGAGTTTAAGCTATTGGCATTGTAAATGACAATGCCTTTTATTTATGTTTTAAAAACCAACACATAAATAAAAGACATTGTCATTTACAATGCCAATAGCTCAAACTCTAGCAAATGCAAGACCTATTGCAATGCAAATTCTTGTTTTTAATCTCGCGCCTCTTCTGGCCATGACGCTCCCTCGTCCTGCGGGTCTTCAAATTCTTCACTCACAACCTTCGTTCATCGAGAGAGCACTTCTGTAATGAGGACACGTGTGGATGGCAATTTATTTATATAGCACTTAGTACTTCTGATGAGGCATCGTGATTTAGTTGTTTCGGCTCTGAATGTACATAATGTACAGTGTCTATTATGCCTTTTATTAAAGGGCTCTGACGTCAACTCGGATTACATGCGCACCATATAAAAGAAAATAAGCCTTTCTGCAGTGTGAACCCTCTGGCTGTCCTTCAGACAGACCCTGTCCGCCACCTGTTCCCAGCAAGCACTTAAGGATACGCCTGCTGTGCAGGCTTCCAGCACATAGGCCATGCAATGAATGAACATCACTGCCCCTAACTTATTTCTTCCCCGCATGTCCACATCAGTGTTCCGACCTGCCATTGGTTGTGAAGGGCTTGTTGGGTGTAAAGTGATAGGTGCAGCATGCCAATGAAAAGCACCGAGTAGATAGACTTCTGGAAAGAAAGTACTTGTGTAAAAACACAAATCGATGTTTTTAATATGTGTTATCAATTGCATGACTTTGTAAAAAGTTATTGGTTTTTATGTATATTTTTGTATGTTTGTTTGTACCTGTAGGGGACAGTGGTGCATTAAATCTTGCGTTTATTTTAAATTAAAATACCCCTTTTGAAGGATGTTGGTTTGAATGCGGAGTGCTGTCTAGAAGGATTTAGGCCAGCGCCACGGCATTGTTTCACATTGTAACTCATTCTCAGGGGATGACCATACAGGACTAGGTCATCTGTGAGTACATATCACCCCGAATTCACAGTGCCTGTTTCAAACTCAGAGGGATGAAAGGCAAAGTTGGTCCAGTAACAATGTCCGTCTAAGCTGAATATTGCACACAGCAGCAACAGGCGCGTTGACACGATGGGCTATACTGCCTCACTTTGTATCCTATTAAGTCCACTGCATTGTATGGTTTCACACAAGCCTCGACTTTCTTTTGATATGCAAATCTCCCCACTTTGAACCCCATTTACGACGTAAACGGCCTCTTCGTGTTGATTGTTCAGGAGGTAGGAAGAAGGGGGAACGTGCAGAGTCAAATAAAAGGTGTAGGAATCACATGTCATCCATACTGGTGGGCAATATATTTTAAGAGGGTTTGGTCTGTAGAAGCACAAACTCAGGGTTTAAAGAGTACTCCAGTGGTTGGGGGTTGGCTTTACTGATAAAAATGTATAACTGCCCAAACAAACTCTTTTTAGCAACATTAGAATAATGAAAGAATGAGGAAGTTCTAACTATATAACAACCCAAGAAAGCTAAGTTTGTATGCAGCTCTTTGATGACAGTTCATAGGTCACTGTCCTATCTTAGGATTGTAACTTCTGAACTGCAAGTAACTCAAGAATCTCTGTGACAAAGGCAGTAACCCACTGAGCTATCCACATAAAATTCAGTTTATCTGCATTTAAAAACTAGCAACATACCAAATCATTGCTCTCCTGCAGGATCATAAATCACCAGAGTTATCGGTACATTTTTTATTATCGTTGTGCATCGTTGGCAGATTCACTGTGGGGGCCAAGGCTCATGTTTGGCTAAAACCGGGCCTGCTGGAGACTCATTAAGAAAAATTCTGCTTTTTAGTTCTCTTTCTACTGCGTTCACTCACTTCCTCACTTCCTCGGCATCCTACACAAATACAATAAAATTATTGTGAGTAACATTGATAACACTGAGCTTCAGAAGAGATGATGAAAATTTCAGGTTAAGAGTGGCCTTCTCCAAGGCCAGCCTTGACAAGAACTGGAATGAATCACTGGGGATTGCGGATTTTATTGCCCACCTGCCCCTCCCACAGTACACTGATTTCATTTTAAATGTGGAAGCTACCTTGTACCATAGGACAGTCATATCTCTCTCAATGTGCCCACACTGTTCAATGGAAATGTGTATTTAAATGCCCGGCACTGGTGTTTGTACCAGCACATCTTGTAGGCATCAAACTTTCAAAACAAGGTGTGAAATTCTACTTATAGCTGTGTTTTTGGTCTAGAAGAACTCACATACATTCTGGCTTCTCCCTTTTTTAAAGATAGAATAACCTTGGAGTAAACACTTCTTGTCTCTGAGCAATACAGCTGAATTATGTTTTGAGAGTTTATCTATGCACTTAATGCAATGCAAGTGAAGAGCTTTCATAACATAGGCACCATAATAGGAGAAGTGAGTACTTTTTCTAGTCAGATGTTCTCGGCAATGTGGCTGTAAATTATGATCCTCTCACAGGAAGAATTGACAACTTGTCTAAGGGCCTTATTATGACTACGGCGGTCCGTGGGACTGCCGTAGTCGTGGTGGCGGTCCAACCACCGCCACACTGCATGACCACCCGCAGTATTATAAGTGTGGCAGTCTGACCACCACTAAACCTCTGCTACCGCCGCAGATCAAAGATACTGCGGCGGTCTGGCAGTGGTTCAAGGCCAAAATATGCTGGTGATGCCCCAGCGGCACCACCAAGCATATTTTCAATTGCCTCACCGCAACCATTTTCATGGCGGTCACACCGCCATGAAAAGGGTGGCGGTGAGGCAACAAAGCGGGGCCCTGTAGGGACCCTTGTGCCTCTGTGCATGGAGGTGCATGCAGGGGGGCACATGTTGTGCCACATGTAGTTCACCCCCAGATCCTGCACAAAAAGGAATGCATGACATGGTGCATTCCTTCCCGTGCAGGAACGTGTACTGACGGTCCCACAGCGGTGCTGTTTAAGGCTCACAATGAGCCTTTAAACACCTCCACCGTGGGACCACCACGCCGCCCCCGCCAGACCACAAAATTATTTCTAATCTGGCAGGTGGACAGCAGTGAGTTTCGGTGGGCCTGGAGCGGAGCGGTGGCAGGCCGCACGCTCCAGGACCACTGAAACTCATAATAAGGCCCAAAGATCACTCAGAGTACCAGTTTTCAGATTACATATTGGGAGCACTGTCTTGGCCTCTCCTACAATACCCCCTCCTGAATACCAAGATCATGAAATAAAGTGCAATATCCCCAGTGAAGGCGAGAACTCAAGTGCTGGGAACAGCCGAGCAGTAGCAGACGAGTTAGTGATTTCAAACTCAAACCAGAGGCATTTTAAGGCATGGGAAAACTGGGCAATAGCCCAGTGACCCTACTTTTCAAGGCTCCCCCTGTGAAAATGAACTTTCTCTCTAGTTCACATCTTTGTATTTCTTTCTTACCCTTTAACGTAGAATTGAATATTGTTAGACAACATGGGGCTTGAATTAGTAAAACATGGGTAATAATATTCAAAGGTGTTCCTAATAGAACCCCCTAAATATTTCTTTTTTGTGGGCTCCAAAATTCCTTTTGATGACACCGACTCAAACTGCCCCATTGCTGGTGACCGACTGACTGAGTTTAAAGATGAGGCCGATACACCCACCCATGAGGGTGCACTGTGTGAAAGCAATGGCCTCATGTAAAACTCTGGTAGGTCCCCCGGATCCCCATACACCTCCAAAAAAGATGCACACCTGAGCTTACCGATGGTGTGCTGCTTGTTGGGTGGCACACAGTCCTTGTGACAAGAGTCTGTAGGTCCCTGCACTCCCATTGGTAATACAGGACAGACAGCAGGACAAAGAAGTTTCATAATTTGCATGAGTCATGCTCCCAGGCAAATGGGGGAGCACAACTTTGACTTTTGAGCAATAGCGAAATGTGCACCTGCAATTGTTATTTAACAAGGAGCATCAGATGGGTCTGTAACTCCTGTAATACTCAAATGTCACCACCTCTGCAAAAAGTGTGGGGCAATGCCCACCGCTCTCCAAGAGCACTTCTGTAATATGGCCCCAGATGAGTATTGAGAGCTTTGAATCTCCTACACCCTCCTGAGACTCTGGGGTACTCCGTCCACCTCTCATTAAATGCATATGAACCATTGCAGACAGCCATCCGCGGCCACATCAGGAGCAAAAGCCACACAATTGAGGGCTTCTTTTTGCTGCGGTCTGTTCTGTCAGGCAAGCTGTGCAGAATGACATAATGAAAACCTTGAACCGCTCTGAGGATGTTTCTGTCGCGTCTAATCCTGCCTCTGCCGAGTACACTCTGTTCCACGGTGTACAAAGCGTCATTTGTACCTGAGCAGCTGTAAAAAGCTTGCTGGAGTTGTTTTTCGCGAGGGTTAACACGTTTAGCTATCACATCTTTAAGGGGCTGTTTTCGCTGCAGCCTAAAGGTTTGTTTTTTTAAAGGGAGCTCTCTGCTGCTGCTTCTTGTTTTGCGTGTTTACATCACTGCCTGCTGATAGCTACAAGATTTTTTTAAAGATTAAGAGCTGATTTAGAGTTTGGCGGAAGGATACTCTGTCACAAACTTGACAGATATCCCGTCCTTATTACAGGTGCATTATATCCTAAAGCACTTGTAATAAGGCAGGCCAGGAAATCCGTCACGAATGTGACAGAGTACCTGCCAGCCAGACCCTAAATCAAGCCCTAAGCCAAGTGTACCGGGCATGTGTTGTAGAGCACGACCTGACTGAGAACACCAAGCAGCCCTGGGAAATCTTTGGACCCTGGGGGGGAGTTTGGGTGGGGGAGGTGAGGCGGGGACTGCTACTGCTTTAGTTACAGGGGGCCGGAATTGCAGCACTGCTGCAAATCCGGCCCCCTGTAAGAACAAAAACGGACCCCACCACTTCAAAATTGGCCCCCACCCTTCCAGCCTACCAGTAGGGTGACCAACCGTCCTTACATTTCACGGAAAGTCCGTAAATTTCACCTCCTGTCCGTTGACCATGATAATATCTTTAACGGACGCCATTTGTCCGTAATTTTGACTATTTTAGGTGACAGCCAATGAAATTGTGCCTTCCAGCCAATGATGTTGTTCCTTTTACTCTCCGAAGCTACCTAGGATTGGCTTGAAAGCTATAAGCCAATCCTAGTGTTCGCTGCTCCACTGCAGGGCTGTTCTCCTTGGCCCTGATGCTTCAGGACCAATGAGAACAGCTTTAGGGTACCCAGGACCTGCAGAGCACGCTTTTGGTTGTTCATTTCCTGATTACACTACAGGGTCAGTGGCTGATAAGGAGAAACGTTCTTAATGAGTGGAACTGAAATTGGGGAGCGCACCGGTGGCAGGAAGTGGCAGCACTGACTGCAAATCTGTGTGGGCAGAGGGATGGCCTGCAAGACAAGGAGTGGCGTGTGCTAGTAAACAGATCCATCTGTAGCGGTCACTGAATGGTGGATCGCCACTGATAAGTGGGATAGCTCCTTGTTTGGCAGACAACTAGCCTGGGAGTAGTGCCCCGGGTGGTTCAATTACAAGGGGAAATATTTGACAGGCACTCCAGAAAAGAAGTGAGTTTCCCTCTGTTCTTGAAGCCAGGGAAAATGTGATCATACTATTAATAGTCTGGTACAAATTGAGACCGAAGTAGTTGTGTGATTGTGCTCTATCAAATGTGCTGACAAGGATATTGGGAAAAGTGGTGACGAAAGTCTGGAAAGGCCACAGTGAACTGAGGCTGTATTTCAAATGTCTACCGATTTGCACATTCAGGAGGAGAATCAGCAGAAAAGCAGAATCGTGGTGCAGGAAGATGGTATGCTCACGGTAGACCCAATGCAATGTGACTAACAATCTGAAAATGTTTGAATGAACGGCTCTAGCCTACATTCTAGTGCTGGAATGAGTAAGGTGTATACAAACGTAAAGTTGGTGAGGTCTTTATTAGGGGAATGCTCACAGTGGGGCTACTTTCTATGCACTGTTGTTGACATGCTGTTACAAGTTGCACCTGAGTTGTAGAATAGGCCGTGGTTGGTTGCCCGTGTGTGTGTGTAAGGGGGGGAGATTGATTGTGGAGTTAGGTTTAGAGGATGCCAGTATTTGTGGGCAAAGAAAGCTCCAAGGTGATTATAACAGGTGTGGATATCATGCAGGGGCATCATGTTTGGCCAAGGGAGATGGAAAGTGGGGATCAAGTCAATGGCACTAGGGAATAAATGGAAGACTGTTACACATAATGTCAAGGGTACGAATAGCTACGCAAAAAGGCACAGGGTGCACTATTACCTGAAATCATATGGAATCGTAATCACAATGTTACAAGAGAAGAACCTACCTCTAGAGGAAATAGATTAAGTATACAAAAAATGGGAAAATTAAGTGCATGTGGGGCTTTCTCTAGTTAAGCTTATGGTGTACTTGCATGTGGCTGCTGGTGTTTCGCTGGAGATGAGGGAGGGTAAGGTAGACACAAAGGGTAGATATCTACTGGGACGCTAGGCGGTCAGGAAATATGTCTCATTAAGTTGTATGTGCCGAATGTAGATGCTAGACTTTTTTTGAATCAATTCAAGATTACACTGTTTTATATAGAAACAAAACTGGTGTGGGTGGGAAATACAAGTTTTGTTCTGGACAGACATGGGGCTGGACTCCACCAAGAGACAGCTCTAAGCCTGGTGTGGTTAGTTCTTCGTAGCAGAATATGGATAAAATACATCTGAAACACTTCTGGAGGGTACAACAACCTGTTAATATTTGTGAATAGATGGCACTCCTAATTACCCGGAATACATCATTATTACGAAGGACCTCTAATTTAAATATGAGGAGTTTGCATATTAGGCCAAATTCCTGCTGTCCCATTCCAGACCAGAGGTAGATTCCAACATGGAAATTCACTGTGGAAGCGCTGTCCGATGAGGCTTTATTGGGATGGTTGAAGGAGAATGCTAAATAATACAGGGCAAATAAATAGGAGCTATTCAAAGTGATGATCTGAGGAGAGTGCATGGCCAAAAAATATAGTAACAAACAATAACTGGGACTGGACTGAAGAAATAGAAAAAAATTGCAGTTAAGAGAAGCAGCATCCACAATGCCTCCGAAAAATGCTAGACTTGTTAAAGATATGTATGGGAAACACGAGATACCCTTGACGATTTCACTATTGCTACATATAGACAACCCAGTGCAGTAACCATATAAATAGATCATGAGCTTATGAAATACGACAAAAAGACATGCACATTTGCTCAAAGTTGCGCAAAAACTGTGAAGTGCACAATTGTCTCAACTTAATATAAACTTATTTTGACTTGTACTTATGTAGGTTGTCTATGTACTTATATATTATTGTGCAACCTCCTCTGATGTGTCTGGAAAACTTATCTTTGTCCCAAAGTTTTGTCCTGAATTTTGACCTTCTGTCCTGAATTTGTGTCCTGAATTTTGACCCTTTGTCCTGTATTTTTACACACAAGGTCCTGAATTTGCACCCATGCCAGTTGCTCACCCTACCTACCAGGAAAACACTCGATGCCTGCTATGGCCAGTCCGGCCCTGTTGTACAGGCTTGTAAGGCATTTCTAAGATCGTGACTTGCACATTTATTTCAACTGAACTTGTTAGAGCTTTCTACTTCCTGCAATGGGCTCTTTATCAGTCTGTGCTTTGGAAAGCAACCCTACAGAAGTACTCATTTACAAGAATGGGCTCTGAAATATGTAATGCTTTGTTAGTAAAATTGCAAAGCGGGCACAGTGCTTTGCTTTTGTACCAATTATATATGTAAATTCCCTGAATATTCCTATTTTAGATGTTTTGGGGCCAATTCAAAAGGGATAGTTCTGCATAAACGATTACCTCTTTTTTTATAGAACAGCTGGGCCATGCTGCCTGGTGGATCGTAGGAAATTAGGATCAGACTGTAAAATTTAAAAACAAAATTTCATGGTGTGCAACGACTACACTTCATTAAGCGGTTTTCTGTCAAGACTGCAGATTGAGGCCGTCTCAGTGCAAAGAAACCCTGAGATGGTGGTGCTTATTGAAAGAAGCCTTGAACAATGTCGAATAGCGCCAGGTACCTCATATGAATAGATGTTAGCATCGAACGTAAATGAGACCACATCATAATTTCTTAATGTAAAGCTCCAGTCCTAGTTAAAATTCCTCATGAGCTGCACCGCTCTGCAATGTTGTTTCTCTGTGCTAATGGATGTTCTTTGACTTTAGTGGAAGCCTCTCTTCAGTCTTCAGCCCAAGTCCCCAGCCTTATTAATCATGGTCCGCTTCCCTCGGGTCGTTATAGGTGACACGCCTTTGGAGTACAACACAAAAGAGCTGAGTCACTACATAGCAAGACTTCTGTCCCTTCTTAGAAAACGGCTTCCGCTCATCTCTCAACAGGGTAAAGGAGAGATGTGCCTTGTTATGGAAAGAAGGTTCCACAAATTGCTCCTTCAGAAAGGAAAGATGACCTGTTCAACTAATAGCTTTACTACCTAACGAGTGCCAGAGAGGCTAAATGTAGCTTAAAATTCTGTTGTGGTCTGTCCAACTGAAGCAATTATCTGAAGAGGTGTGAGCAGCGGCGGCTCCTCTGCTATGGCGGTGGAGCGTCGCCCCCCCGCCAGCATAAAAATATAAATAAAAAATAAAACGATAATGAACCTGTGTTCATTATCATTTTATTTTTCTCTGTAGCGTTGCCTAGGGGGCGGGGCCATGGGAATGACAGGCAGAGGGGGAGTGGCAGGTGCACTGGTTGTCAGTGCGCATGACGGTTTGGGCTGGCTGTCTCAGGCGGGCCAAACTATCATGCACAATGAAGCTCTCTCCAACAGGCTCCCAGTCTCCCAGGGAGCGCAAATCATCAGCGCTCCGGCCAATCCTGACACTGCTTTCATGCAGCATGAGGATTGGCCCAGGGGATTCTGGAGCCTGTGCCTGCATTGCACTGTGATGGAGCCAGAGAGGAGCGTCGGAGCGTCGAACAGGTAAGTTCTTTTATTATCATTTGTTTTCTGGTTGTCTATCCCCAGTTTCCCTCTCCCTCCGCCTCGCCACTCTTCCCAGACTCTGGCCGCCACTGGGTGTGAGCCTGTATTACTGAAATGCTAAAGCAGACTTGTATGCTCCCTTCCACCACTCTCTCTCTCGTTTATTTACTTCACATTTTTCTGTATTACCGCGGCTCAGAAGTAGGAATACGAGAGGTCATTCGCTGGGCTGTTGGGTTGTTGGAAATGTACTCGATGTAGGTTGCCTTCCAAGATTCTAGATGATTTCGGTCATAAAGAGAATATACACAAATGCCAAGAGTATAGTTTTTACATTTTTATTGTCATGTGCATAACAATTTGAGTAACCAGATTCTGAAAACCAAGACAATTCACAAAATAGAAGTTGGATTACAATTTTGCCTTCACCAAGGGGCATAGGACTCAAGTGACAGCGCTCATCAACATAGAAAGCAATGACTATCAGGTACTAATAGATCACAGCAGCGAGTTGTTTAACTCACTCATTACCATGCTGACTTACAATTGAAATTCCCCATACTTTGTAAAAAATTGTTCAAATCAAGGATTTCAGCAGAAGTGCGCTGTGGAAGTCTATTTTCAGTAGCCAATTTTAGCTTCAGTGCCATGCATATCCAGAGCCAAATGACAGGAATAGTATGTTTTTTTAAAATTCTTATTGCCTGTTATAACTTTAAGGAAAAATTGATTGAAAAATCAACCGGTTTCGATATGTAGAGATAGAGCTATCATTCAGCCACATGCAGGTCAACACGTCTGCAGAAAAAACCATTGTCTGACATATTAATGCAAAGATTTGCTTTCTCCTTCGTGAAGCTGCTCATCTGCTCTTTGCATAAGATAAAGGTAAATATCATATTGAAAACTGACTCTGCTAGGAAAAAAATAATCAACAGTCACCATTTTGGCCGATGCCTTATGACAGGGATCATTGGGAGCTGTAATATATAACTGCTAGAAATGGGGGTCTCTAGTTGGCAATGGTTTGCGCCTTTGTCCAAGTAGGGACCCTTGCTTATAGTCATGGTAAGGGAGTTACGCCCTTAGACAACCCATGCTCACCCCCTTGGTAGCTTGGAACGAGCAGACAGGCTTATCTCAGAGGTAGTATGTAAAGCATTTGTGCACACATACAGTAACACGGTGAAAACACTACAAATGGACACCACAACAGTTTAGAAAAACAGGAAACCTTTATCTAAACCAAACAAGACCAAAATGACAAAAATCCACCATACATACATATATAAAGATATCACCAAAAATAGGTTATTCATAAAAAATAAAGCTTGTAGCAGCAACTAGCTCCACCTGGGGCTATTATGAAGTCGTGACAGAGGAAAAGCCCAAAGTACGGTGCCGACCGAGAGGTGCGCAGAGTCGGGCCCTGAGTCACACGGACCCCCAAAGAACAGGGCCATGGCAAACAATGAAAACAAAGATGGTGCACAGCGTCGGCGAGGTGATGCTTCGTTGGCGCTGGGCGGTGTCGGTTCCTTACAAACACAGGGGACGTGAGGAGTCGGTTCCTTACTGCGATGCAGGGGAGGTGAGGCATTGGTTCCTTACTGTTGCTGGGGAGGTGACGTCACAGTGGCGTCAAGGCGTTGGTTCTTTACGACGGTGCGGTGTCGATGGATTTGGAAGGTCACCCATGGCAGGTATCAGCTCTGTGATGATGAGACATCGGCGTCTGTGAGGTCAGGGCAGCAGTGCGAGTCAAGGCGGTGTGTCGTGAGCATCATGAGCGGTGCCAACAGCTTCGTTGCAGGTCGCGGCATCGCTCGCTGGTGTCGGTGTTGCTATTTCCCTCAGTGGCAGCTGAAACAGCAGTTCCAGGTGCACGAGGACAGAGGAAATGAAGTCTTTGTGTCCCTGAGACTTCAGGACAAGAGGCAAGCTTTACACCAAGCCCTTGGAGATCTTCTTCAAGCAGGATACACATCACAGTTCAGTCTTTGTCCTCTCATTGGCAGAAGCAGCCACTGCAGGCCAACCCCACACTGCACACAGCACAGGGGCAGTACTCCTCCTTCAGCTTTCCCAGCTTTTCTCCTTGGCAATGGTTCCTCTTGAGTCCAAAAGAAATCTAAAGTTCTGGGGTCTGGGCCCCAATATTTATACCACATTTTCCTTTGTTCTCTTGTGGCAGACAGTCTCTTCGATCAGTCCAAACTACTTCTGTCCTCTCTGGTCCAGCTTCCTGGCAGGAGGTGGAGCTAGCATTGTGTAAGGCAGACCAGGCCTATGCAGGTGCAAGGAAATCTCCTCCCCCTACTCTATATGCAGCCCATGTCTATTCAGCCCAGCCCTGACTCATCCAGGAAAGGCAAGACACACCTCAACCCCCCAGTGGCTGTCTGTAGTGAATGCACATCCCCAGCCCTTGTCACTCTAAAACCAGACAGTCAATCCACAACTCAGCAGAGGCACATAGGATGGCTAAGCAACCATATGCCTACTTTCTAAAAAGTGCCATTTTCAAACCCACAATTTAACAAGCATTTTCAATGCAATAGGTCTCGCTTTGCGAGAATTTAAGCGATTGGCATTGTAAATGACAATGCCTTTTATTTATGTGTTTTAAACCCAACACATATATAAAAGGCGTTGTTGGTTTTAATGCCAGTAGCTCAAACTCTCGTTAATGCGAAAGCACTTTAATGTTGGCCGCGCCCCTTTCTTTAGACGCGGCTCGGCGTATTCTGGTTACAGTGAGCAGCGTCTAAACAAAGGGGCAAGGACAATATTAAAGTGAAAGCTCATATTGTGCACTTTCACACAAAGCAAAAACAAAATAATTAATTTAGAAACTTTCTGCAGCGCGGCAGCTGAAGTGAAAGCGACCTCAGCTAATAATTAATAAAATAAATAAGCGCGGCCGCTAAGGTGAAAGTGTCCACCTGTAAAATAAATAATTAAATAGGCACGGCCGCTAAACTGAAAGCGGACTGCGCCGTAAATTAAATAATTGAATAAGCGCGGCCGGTATAGTTAAAGTGGACTGCATAGTAATTTAAATAAATACAGTAGTCAAAGCGTGCAGAGTGCGACAATGTCGTGGGTGGAGTAGGGGAAGAACATTAAAGAAAATAGTGCTCACCAACTTTTATAGCAGACCATGTAATAACAACAGTAAAAGGTCCAGTCGTTATGGGAGGTAACAAATGCAGACAAGGTGGTACCAAGGAGGGACTACCAAGCCTAATAACGACTCAGAAGCCAGAGTTTACGAAGGACAATGACACAAGGCAATTAAAAATATGGGCGGAGAGTGGGTGGGACTTCAAAGCTATACTCCACTACTGCATGCCTCGCAGCAGCGCATGCGCTGCCCAGGCTCGACCTTAAAATCATCTTTACTAAAAGATGTGTTATTGAATTCTGAGTTCAGAGAACATAAACTCCATCTTCCTATCTTGTTCCCATGGGAAGTTATACTTGTAAGATGTTACAAAGTATCTCACAAGCTATTCTATGGGACAGATAGCCTTTCAGCAGTGAAAAAATGAAACACACTACCAGGACATGTCACACCCCAGTACATGTCCTACCTTTCGCATACACTGCACCCTGCCCATGGGGGTACTCTGGGGCTACCTGAGGGGTGCCTTACATGTAAGAAAAGGGAAGGTTAGCACCTGGCAAGCGGCTGCACTTGCCAGGTCAACATGGCAGTCACAACTGCGCGCATACACTGCAGTGGCAGGTATGAGAACCTTTTGAAGTGCTGCTTGTGTCGGTGGCACAACCAGTGCTGTAGACCCACTAGCAGCATTTGATTTACAGGCCCTGGGCACACACCGTGCACTGTACTAGGGTCTTAAAGGTAAATCATATAAGCCAATCATGGAAACACTAATCCATACACACAATTTACATAAGGAGCACTTGCACTTTGGCCGTGATCAGCAGTGGCAAAGTACCCAAAGCATCTAGACCAGCAAAAACGAAATCCAGCACACAGCAAAAATACAGGAGACAGAGGCAAAAAGACAGGGGAAACCACGCCAAGGATGCCAGGTCTAACAATAACTGAAGGTAGGTGTGGGAAAGGCACATAGTGCTGTGCAAAATTGGATTGTTTCTCACATAATATTTCACAAAACTGCATGAAAATTTTGCAAACTTAATCAAAATTCTGCTTTCGTAGCAAAGCATTGTTTGCAGGTATCTTTAGTGATTTTTTTTTTTACTGTGCACTCATGTATAAGTTTCATGAGATATCAGCAGGACACTGGTTGAAGGAAAAAAAAGTCTCTCAGGTATAAATATGTTTTGTAAACTGGTCTCCTAGCAGTATTGCAAGAGGCTTTTTTACCAGAAGCAGGAGTACACTTTAAAGAAGCTTTATGAATTTATCAGAGTAATTAGAATTTACTCAGACCTAGTACAGTTATTTTGTACCATATCAGAGAGGTATAGGTAGGTGAAAGGTCATGATTAAATGAGGCAGCATCCAAAGCCGTGACACAGCTTTCAGAAAAAAATAAGACAAAAATCTGGGGGAATTCCATGCAAAAGATGGTCCAACAGTGATGATCAGACCACCTGGTCTCAGTGGACCATGACACTGCTTTGTATTATTAATTCTGAGAACACTGACAAATGAACTTCTTACTCGTACTGCTGATACAGTGTGTTGCGACCATCATGTACTTTACCAAATTTGATCTTTGCACGTTACGAGTGTTATACATGGATGGTTGCTGACTCACTTACTTATCACCTTTCACCTACCTATACATTCTATTTCTGGAGAATTTGTCTTGGGATTTTTCTATAATGAGACTTATGCCCTGATGAAGCTTGATTGTGAGCGAAACGCGTTGGCTGCTCTTTTGGCTGTTCGTGTATGAAGATGAATCAAGACCTTGTACAAAGGAATTTGTTTGGGACAACTTTTTGAATTTGATTGACTGGTTTCAACACTTTGGGGTCGATTACGATGCCGGTCAGAAAGCATTTCGACCGAATCGGTCTCGGAATGGTTTCCGACCAAATCGGATCCGGGGAGTCCAACTGACCGATTATGATGCCTCCGGATGATTCCGGATACAATTCGGTCGGACTCCCATTGACTTCAATGTGAGCCTGTGTTCCGACCGAATACACAGGCTCCCATTGAAGAAAGGGGTGGCTGGGGAAAATTGTACACCCTGTGACGGGCACCCCTTGGTGCCTGCCACACTGTGAATGGTTGGAAATGGGGGTCTCTTGGGTACCCCCACGGGACTGATTCGTAAGGCCCCGGGTGAAGGGGGGCCTCCTACAAGCGCCCAAAGTCAGATTTCGACTGCTGATCTGAGTCGGAACAACCGAATCGGAAAGGCTGTCCGAATCTGCTATTGTAATCGCTCTGTCAGAAACGCGTTCCGTAGACCTGTATGAGTCGGCTCCAAACGACTCAGACTTTCTGAATGCCGTCCGGTTCGGATTCAGAACCGACTCGGAAAGTCTAAACGCTTTCCGAACATCGTAATCAGTCGTTCGGAAAGCTTTCCGAATCGGTCAGAAAGACGGGTTCCGAATCGGATTCGGAAGACCCGAATCTAATTCGGAGCCTTTCCAAACAGCATCGTAATCAACGCCTTAGTCTGTTGCCTTTCTGATATGATACAAAATGTTCTAATGTTGGGTTGTTTGGTAGCCAACCTTCAGAGGTGGGCAGCAAGTAGGCTTATTTAGTGGAAATTACTGGCTGTGCGGTACATAGGTCCTTAGCTACCTTTTCTTTTTTTATACTAGTAAACAGTTATCCAGTGTCTTCTAAGATAAGAGCAAAGAATGGATGGAGGTAATCTGTAAAGAAGGGTTGTTTATTGATGATCAACATAATGATTGCCATGTGCTTTCATGCTACTGGTTAAGCATGCATGTCCAGTTTTTCTCATACCTGTGTTATAAAGCAGATTGCGTGTATTTACCTGAAAATAAATTGCCTTCTTTCTTTAATGACCATTCACAAATAACAGTAGGTTGATTTAGTTTGTGTTGCTTTATTATAAGTCATTCTTTTTTCAGGTTCATTATTCGAAAATAAATATTGGTTCAACTTGAACTGACACATATTTCCCTCTTGGTAGATTGTGCCAGGGGCTTTTTCAAGGATAATCAATGTTCAGGTTTGTAGTTGTTGATGTTGCTATGCTTGCGCGTACCACAACAAAAGACAAAGGCCCTGATTACGATGTCCCACCCGACACCGTATCAGTCTGGAGCTGTCTGACCATAGGTCGCGGTTCCGATCTCGCAATTTGGATGCGACCGCCCTATGGGATATCGGAAACATCCATTTCATTATGGCAGCATGTGCGATGGGCGGAAAAGGCCTGCAGCACAAGTTTTCCGTAGTGAAATGGATGTTTTTAAACATCCTGCCACACCATGCAGGATGTTTAGGGAGCGCAGACCGCGGAGGGACAGAGGCCCTACTAAGGGCCCCCAAAATCATTTTCCAACAGCATTTTCATGTCATAAAGGCCGACATGGAAAGGCTGTTGGAAAATGACATCATAATCCCGATGGCAGAGCTGCCGTCATTAGGTGATTATTGTGTGATTTTGATGCACCGACGAGCTCCTTGAGTCTGTCGGAAGCACCCCAGATGGTACCTCCACCCAATGCTTCCACCCGCTGCATCGTAATGCGGCGGGCGGACCGCAGGGCAAAATGTCGGTGGTTCCGACACCGACGTGCCTTCAGTGTTGGACCCATTGATATTGTATTCAGCCCCATAGAGGTTTCAATTATTACACACCCTCCTTAATATCAATCTTAATATCAGTCAAAGAAGCAATGATGTACCTTATTTACTGATCCTATTGGAAAGATAAGGGTCAGAAGGGACAAGTCTTGCTCATAATGGAAGAGGAAGCCTCACCCACACTGTTGTGACATTCTTCATTAAAGGCTGACTCATCCCAGCCTAATAAGATGCCTCTATAAGGGTGGGCTCGACCTCATTAAAAGGGAGTTCAAAATAAATGCAGCTAAATAAATGTGGGATCCAGATTACTACTGAAACTGTCTCAATGTATGCCCGAAGGAATCCCTTTTATTCAAGGGTACTTGGGGCCTGAGTAAAAATTATATATAATGTAACCTTTCAAATCATGTTTTTGCCTACAAATTAGGCCTCCAAGGGGCTCAGACCTTCACTAGGACAAAGGGGATCACTACACTGATACTATTGTACGTCCGTACATAGGTAAGAGTAAGTCACACCTTAAAGATTAATTGGGTAGGTCTTGGTACATATCAATGTAAGGTTCTTTAAGCCATTGGAAGCCATTTTTGATGACCGAAGGACAACAGAAGGTGTCCTCTTCTGTTGAGAGCAGGTGGTCTGATCATCCCTTTTGGAAATGATCATCTTTTTCGTGGTATTCCCCCAGAGTTTTGTCTTGTTTTGCTGAACCCATTTTCTGTTGACCATATGGCTCAGTGAGCTTTACTCCTGCTAACTAGGGGTAAAGGGCATGTGCTCTCCCTTTTAACCCTGGTAGAATTGGCATACGCCAAATTGGCACATTTAGTATATGGTACTACCGGCACCCAGAGCCTGTAAATTAAATGCTACTAGAGGGCTGAAGCAAAGCAAACCTTTTGCTGGGCCTAAACCTTCCTCTTTAGTACTTAACAGACACCCCTGAGGTAGGTAAAATTTCCCATTGGGCAGGGTGTATGGCATTTAAAAAGAAGGGCATGTATATTTAATGTTTTAGATGCCCTGACAGTGAAAAAGCCTGAAAGTCATTTTTCACTGTAGAAAGGCTGGCTCTTCCATAGCAAAACACTTGGTTATACTATAAAAACGTATAGTGCTTAATGTAAGCTTGGGATCAGCTAGAAAAATGGTTCAATGGCTCATTTTGAAAGTAATTTATAATCCAATTGTGAAGTCAGACTTTATATTAATATTTGAAAATGACACTTTTACAATGCTGTCATTTTCCTACCTAATCCAAAGGGGGGCTTTCATCCAGTGTCCAATGTCACCTAACTGCTGATGGCTCCCCTGTGCTGAGATGTGCACTACTCCCAGACAGTGGACAAAGGGCTGGTAATGGAGGGTGTTTTTCCTCCCTGAGCAGGATGGCCACATGGCTGTGCCCAGCCCCTACCTGAGCTTCAAAAGATGCCTACCCTGTCTCTGGCAGATGTAGCTCACACCTAGGCCTGCCTCCCTTTTGTCTTACTAGTCAGCTTGGCTCTAAACCCAAAGGTAGAGGTGAGCTGCCCAAGAGCTGGTTTGGAGTGACAACAAGGTAGAGTTTGCTCATTATCATAGCCACTCCTCTGGGTGGGCACAGGGAGCTCTGACCAGGGAAAGAGAGGTTCTGTCATGTTGGATTTAGGAAGAGAGGGCCACCTTGGGATAGTTTGCAGTACAACATACAGCAAGTGTTGCAAAAGTGGTTAGGGTCACCCCTAAGAACTTTTACCCATTGGCTAGGAAGTGGCCAAGAGTTTCTCTCACCCACAGGCAGGCACTGACATAAATGTGGTATTGCCTATACCCTCCTCAGAACACTCCTTGACCTGTAAAGAATCAGAAGAAAGACTGTTCTGCTGTCCGAGGAACCTGAAGGAAGGCTGGACATGCTTGCCTTAAACTCAGGTCCCCAGAAGTGACTCCAAGGGTCAGTTGTCTGAGCTCCTATTTGAGATACAGGGACACAAGAAGCTTCCAGAGGCCTCTCGCCCTGCAACTGCCCAGCTCACCAGTTCTAAATGTACCTGCCCTGGACTCTGCTGCTGGTCTCTGCTGGAGTGAGTCATAATCCCTAAATGATGCCCCCAGGTCCTGGACCCTTTGCTGGTGTTAGAGTGTGCTTCTTCTCTCCCCAATCTGTAAGATCTGGGGCATAACAACTCTTTGTCTACTTTGTGCCTGGACAACCGTCGGATACCAGGACCACCGTCAAAGTTGCAGAAATTGGCGTTGAATCGGCTGTAGGCCCAGCTTGCTTGTTTGCATGCTGAAAAGTTCCTAAGTCCGAACGTAGACGACTTCATCAAGACCAGCACTGAACAAAACCCATCAACGTCGAGGCCTTCTTGAGCACAGACTTCAGACTTCGCCCGCTCAGAGCTTTCTTGCCTTTGTTGATGACTGTACCAGTGGCCCTGCTATTCAGTTCCTGCTGTCGTTGAGCCCCGGTTTGGATCCAGCTTACAACCTGCCCCACCAACAACTTATCGACAACCCAGTTTTCTCCATAAAACTTTTGAAGTCCAAAAGTAGGATTGCTTCCTGCATAGAAACATTCCAGCCCATAATGTAAGCACCTTTGCAGCTTGAAACATGCGTGCCTGCATTGGCACTAGGCAACACACATTGCACCAGCACTATAAGGGAGCAGAAGTGCAGCATATCTTAGTAGATATCATGCATTCCTGCTCTCTCTGTTTCATATACCGTAGTGCAGCAACGTTACATGAAAGATTAGTAAATATGCCCCTTGGATTCGTACAGGGTTGGGGGACCAATATATATATTTTTTTCATGGAGGCTGTGTAGTTTTCATGCGTTTGTTTATGTATATGATGTAGGAGCACCAAGGGCTAGCAGTGTGGGCCTAATAAGGTATTTGTATTTTGGGGGCAGGGTATTTATACATTGGAGGACATTATGTAGCTATATTGTGAGTCTGCAAGGGTGAGGCCCACAACCCTTTTGTTTTAATTTTATGGACAGAGCTTTATACATTTAGTTGCAAGCTGCTGGGGTGATCAATGCTTAATTTGTAAAAAAAAGATAAGTGCCAGGGCCCTCATCAGGAGGCCACTGCAGCTTGCACCACCTGTTGCTTCTGCCAGAGCTGCCAATGACAGCACAAACACACTACTAATCATCACACTCTTAAATTTCCAGGCCCCCAAAGCTATAAAAACGGGCTGGGTGATAGGTATGCCATTTTTTTTATTGTGTATTGAATTAATAAACAGCTGTTGTCCTTATCTCTAAATGCGACTGACAGTGCCACCATGTGCAGACTGTCATAAGTGCTGGTGCTGGCAATTAAGTGCTGGTGCCGAGCACCAGAAACCACTGGCTCAAATTAAACACTGGGTTGATGCTATTTTGTGGACATTGTGTGTGGGTGGTGTTTTGGCCCTAGTCTAACTAGTTTAATTTTGCATTTATGGTAGCAAAGTTGCTCAGATGGTGGACAATAAAGGGCTTCTGGGGCACCACCTATAGGTTTGTTCAATTTTTGGGAAATCATTATTGCATTTAGCGGCTGGTGTGGTACAGAAAATTTGGTTTGAAGTGATTTAGTGTGATATTTGAGAGTCTAATGTGTGCAGTTTATGACATAATGCGGCAGCAATGAGCGTCTGGCTGAGAGGGGCTCCAATAATTCATGCAGAGGTTTTTTTTTGGTGTGGGGTGGTCAATCTAAGCATGGCCTTCCCTGGTGGAGCTGCACACTTGTATGCTTTGTGATTTGAACAGGCTGCCATTTTGTTGACAATGTTGTTTCTGTGTTTGTTCATTTTCATTACAAAAATGTTGGGATTTGGTGTGGTGCAAGAACTGAAGGTGTGATGCATATTCTTCACATTGAAAGCATTCATCCTCATGTTTAGTAAGTAGGGTCTGAGCGATAAAGTAGCGTTAGTGCATCAGATGTGTAAATTGACTTCTGTGTGCCTATGTGGATATTTTTAATTTTGATAGCATACCTTTGTGAGTTTGAGCTCTGCATTGGTAGGGCCATGAAGGACATTGTTCGAGGGATCGTTGATGGAGGTGTAATTGGCCATTAAAGGTCGACTGGTCTTTCTATTGAGTCTCTTGGTGCCATTGCTCAGTGTGGCAATGACAAACACCTGTACATTTTAAAATGTATATATAGTGTATCATCTAACATCCAGTGGTGGCTGGTAGAGGACAGTGGCGTGGGGACAGGGGAAGGTGGGGGTAGGAAATAAAAAGAAAGAAAACTTACCTGGTGGTCGCCGTTGCCAGACGACGTCTCTCCTCGCAGGAACAGGAAGCACCAGGCTTCCAGACTCCTCCGACCTAAGCTGAAAGCACTGGTATTATTTATTTTTAATGTGTTAAATTGTTAAGTACTCTGTTGATGTTCTCATTTAATAAAGAATCAGACAATGCCACCATATGATACACTATCAAAGTGCCAGTGCTGAGGAGTGGACAGCACCAGCACAAATTAAGCACTGATTCCACTTCTCCTTTGTATGTGATGACTGTCAGCTGTGCCTTTGGTCCAAAAAAGCCTTCTAAGGCATGCACCAGTGGAGACTCAATGGGCCTCTTTTTTTCCTGTGCTGGTTATTGGTGGGGCTGAGAGCTGATCTCATAAATTCTCACCAATTTGTCATTGTAGGATTATGTGTGCCTCTCAAATCTGAATATCAGTAGCCTCTAGCAAGTTATAAATAAAGAAGCTAAACGAAAGTGAACTTAATATTGCTATTTCCTTTCCTACTCTTTTGAGTTTCTTTTAAGATGTGAAAATAGTGGGTGATCTATTGGATGTTCATCTGCGACCAGACTGGGAAACCAAAAGCAGACCTGGCAAAAATGCTCTAACCAGCCCCACTCCCTTCATCTCTCTCTTTCCAACCATTCCCTCCCTCTTCTTCTCTCCTCTCTCTCTTCTCCCTCTCTGATGGCTTTCTCTCTACCTCCCCCTCCCACAATCTCTCTCTTGAAGTCTCCCCATGCCTGCTGCCCTTAACCTCTCAGAGCTGTGGAATGGGACAGAAGCACCAAGAGTGACCCTGTGCTTTCAAAACCAGCCTCCAATGGCTCCAGCCCACCAGAGAAATGCCCAGTGGAATAAAAGGCCTGTCCGGCTGTGGTTTGTTTGATATTTGGTTTATGCACTTTGTGTACTGCATGTGCTTTGATAGAAAGTAGCAGCTGCAGAATGTTACTGACTGTCTGAAGTAGTTCACATGTATAGCTAGTCTCTGGCAGTCTTAGTTGCTTGAAGGTGGATGTGGGCTTTCTTCACTAACATTATGAACTGAAAAGTCTCTTTCCGAAACAGTGTTTTTTATGTAATGGTTTTAAAAGCTTCCATCAGCGACTACAAGGCTCAGGAGGCCTATCAGCTTTTCATTAGCTGTGTATCTAGGTCAGTACTATGATTTATTAGTATGAGTTGGTATAGTATCAGGGAGTTCAGCGCTTGTTGGTGGGATCTGTCTCCAACCACCAGGGGAGTTCCTATATTGACTCTGCAAATTCCCCCTTTTATTGTGAAAGGTCATTTAAATGAATGCTACTACAGTGGGGGGTGTTGGTAGTCTAGGAAGTGATGGCGCCCAGCTGCGTGTATATGTAACAAAATAGTATCCTAGTGTGTACGGTGCAAAAGGTAGGGCTGGTTTCTGTGAAATAAAAGACAAAGAACAGATCCGATTGAACTTCTTTCGATCCTGTCACTTACACGACCATATGAACTACCATGAACAACTCTTAAACGTGTGCATAGGACCTTGTTTTACTGTCATTTAAATGAATACCAGTGGGCTAGATAAATTGGATATATGTAGGATACTTTGGACCGGAAAACTGGTAGCAAGCATTAAATAAAATCTAATTACCAAGTTACCCAAATATTGCAGTCATGTGCTTTAAATGGAAATATAGAAGTACTGGCACTCACTATCCTCAGTACCTCTTTGCTCTTGAGAAGCGCTAGTGCTCTCCCATTAAAAGTATTGCAGCATCACTGAGAAGTGAGGGTACTCTCCGTTTCAAATGAGAAAAATGCAGGTACTCAGTACCGGACAGTGCCTGCCCATTTAAAGCACTGGTCGTGTCAAATAGGGATGCAGAAGATGTACTGATGAATTAACAGCACTAAAATATTATGGCTATGCAGAGGAAACCATGGCCTGCAAAGACTGCCTGTGTCAAAATCCGCAGTGCTGAGTTGTGCACAGGTTAAAAAGTTGTGTAGCTCCATATCTACAAAGAAACGCGAGCCGGTGACCTTATCTGCTGCACTCATGCTAAAAAAACTGTTTTATGCTATGCTAAGCATTGCACTTTGCACAAAGCCAGCAGCACTTAGCCTGATACATGTAGTTGAGCTACACCCGCCAGTACAAATATAACTGTGAGGACAACAGCGCAATGGCAAGACATGTATGATGCGTGATTTTGTGGAAGTCACATAAGTTGTGCATAGACGATGACACAATATTCTGATTGCACCAGGTTTCCTTTGGCATTAGGAACTGATGCATAGCCAGGTATTGTTTACTTAGTAGATCTGTGTTTCTGTTAAATCGTAGTGTTTTCCTGCTGTTTCTGCTCAGTAACCCACACCCCCTTGCATGCAATATGGAGGAGGTTCTCACCCTTTCATGCAAAGCATTTTTGGCGCTGCACTCATGTCAACATCCGGCATTAAGGGGCATATTTATCATTGAGTTAGTTGCGTCACCCCTAGACCATGCAACGGGGCGCAAGAGCAACACAACTCCTAAGTTAGATTTATCATGCCATGCAAGGCCATCTTGTGTGGCCCTGCATGGCTTGATAAATTTGTAATAACGCAACTCATCGCAAATCGGTGCGTTGCGTTACATTGCACCAGGGAGGCATTCCATGGGTGGAGTGTGATTATCCCCAGGCATCCACCCATGGATTTGGGCGGATTCCCAGATTTACCATTACTGGTAGACCTGGGAATGCATCAAAATGCTACGCCTTCCCAGGTGAGGCATAACAAGGAGAAATATCTTTATTTCTTCTCATTTGTTCCTCTTTCTATGTGTGCTGCTTTCTGCAGCACACATAGAAAGAGAAAAAATCCCTTCCTGCACAAAAACCATCCTGCTTCCAACACAGGCACCCTTGCCTCCTGGTGCAAGGGTGCCTGCGTTGGCGCTAGGCAGCACATTGTGCGCCAGCACAGGGAAAAGATAGGATTGGGCCGTATAATGTTAAATACAGCGCATTCCTGCCCTTTCCCTATCGTGCAGCGCAGCAAGGTGGCTTGCTGCGCTGTGTGATTTTTTTGATAAAATATGCCCAGCCCTGCCAAGTATCATGAATCAGGGGTTAGAATTACGCATTTTAGTGCTGATGTCCGCATCACTGAACTAAAATGCATTAGTCACACATTATAGCACCCCTGACATTGTGAGGCAGCACCAAACAGTGCGGTAACATTGATTTGCAGCTCTGAACCTGTTGCTGGACTGCTGTCTGCCAAATCCAGGCAGTTGTCAAAATCTCATGATCATTTATATTAATTTGAATTAAAGCTCAGCACTCTGGGGCTTATTTACAAGCCCCTTGCGCCACTGGTGCCTCACTTTTTGTGACGTACTGCTGGCGCAACCTTCTGCCCCATATTTACAAGGACACGTAAAGCCACCCTGCGTGGCTTTTCCTGTCCTTGTAAATATGGCCCCTTCTCATGCAACACTTTCCGTGAAAGAGGTGTGACATGGGTGTTGCTGTGGGTGTTCCCACGCAACACTCATGTATTCTGCCACATTTCCAGATTTACGAGGATTTGTAAACCTGGAAATGCGTCAGAATGCTACACCACCCCAGGGTTGGCGTAGCAAGGCGCAACGAGGAGAAATGTTTACATTTCTCCTCATTTTTTCCTCTTTCTAGGGGTCCTGCATTCTGCAGCACACATAGGAAGAGGAAAACACCTCTTTTTATTTATTTCTTATTGTTTTTGTGCAGGAAGGTACTCCTTCCTGCACAGAAACAATATTCCCGCAACGCAGGCACCCTTGCACCATGGCGCAAGGGTGCCTATGTGACGCATGGCAGCCTATTGTGCGCCAGCACAAGGGAATGCACAGGGATGCGTCATATTGTTGTAAATATGATGCATCCCTGTGCTTTGAAAGTGCCGCAGCATGGCGCAGCCAATGGGCTTGCGGTGCAGCGCTGCAGCAATTTCTTGAAAATAAGCCGCTCCGTTTGTAGGGTTTACAAAAACACTATAAGGGGGCTTGAACTTCAAATCAATCATGAGGCTGAGCCCTGCCCGGCCTACCTCTCAGATGACTCTGGGCAGACCACTCATCCACGTGGTCTGTCTCAGTGAGCGACGTGATCATGATGCACCCAAGCATGTGGATGGAATCCAAGGGACATGCCTCTCCTGTTGTTTTTGCCAAGAGCACCCCCCTCTCCCCTTTGGTGACCAGTGGCGCACCACAAGCGCAGAATTGGCCCAGGTGCTGACACACTAGTGGGCGGCAACTTTGTATGAATTCCTTGCCACGCCAGCCATCAGCAGTGGTGCCTCCAGCGCCGCACAACCCCTCCCAGTGCTCCCATTCCTGTGGGGACGGGAGAGTCGTGCTGGCAGGTTTTGCTGTTTTCCTGTCCTGGCAGCTTCTCCAGGTCCCGCCCCTGTGCCAGTCTATTCAGATATTGCCTGCTGGAGATTGATGACCAAGAGAGTCAACTTCTCACCTCCTGCCATCGGGGCAGCTGTGCTTGTTGGAGGGATTGGGGTGGCACAGTGTTTGTCCAGATTCCGGGCCTAGGTAGAGTGCACAATAAGTATTTAATCCCGACCACCATCCCACGCCCCTCTTGACAGCTCCAGCCCAGAGAGCTATGCCAGAGAAAAGACTCCGACAATGCCAGAATTTAGCTGCAGAACTTGAAAAACAGGCACAGTCTGCCAATGAGCAATCGACCTGATCATGATAAGTTTGCAGATGTGTCTGGTGGCAGCTGAGCTGGCAGTGGCTGCAGCAGTGATTAGTCAATTGGCCATTCAAACACAGCTCGCTGTTTGTTATGCTGGTTGGGGAGGACTGCAGTCGTGATAGTGAAGAGCTCTCCTACAACACTTGGCAAGCACAGTCAGTTGGAAACGTAAGTGGCCAGTCCCCTGGGGTTGTAATCATTTCTGGGAGGAGGTTTCATAAGGCGATTTGTGGCAGAGGTAGAGGTGGGAGGGCCACTGAAAGCTTGAGTCAAGCTGGAGCCTGAACCCTGGCTTAGCTCGAGGTCCGGTTCAAACTGGAATGGCATGGGGAGCAAAGAAACGATGGATGTAGGCCCAGATCTCTGTACTGGGGTGAATGTTTGACATTGATCAGAATTTTGTCCATCAATTGTTCTTTTTGCATTTGTCACCCCAAGTGGGACGGGTATGCCCAGACGTGGGTCCATGCTCTCCATGTCACTGGAGTCAAGCTATCCTGGCTGATGTGGGGTGATGCCCCGAAACCGGTCCCATGATGCTTGTTTCCAGTCCAGGGAGGACCTGGCCTGGCAGTTTGGGCTGGACTGTTCCCATGGGGAATAGGGTCAAGACTGATTTGCATATGGCTGGGTTTATACTGGAATGGCATGGGGAGCAAAAAAACGATGGATATAGGCCCAGATCTCTGTACTGGGGTGAATGTTTGACATTGATCAGCGTTCTGTCCATCAATTGTTCATTTTGCATTTGTTGGAACCTTGAGCGCATAATAAGCCAAATGTTCATGTGGCTTCTGCCTGCCACCCTCGCTCTACCCCAGAAGTGATGTCACAGCCGGAGCTGTAGACTTTGGAACTGGAGAGACAGGTTCGAGTTTCAGAATTGAGTAATGTAACTGGTACTCGCATAAAGCGCTCCAATTCCTTTGGGTCCAGTTCACGCTATATAAAAAATGTACAGAGGTAAAAAAAAAAGTGGTAACACTAAAAAGGGAAATACAAATTGATGACACGCATGCACAGGCCTGTAAAGAACATGCTGTTGGCTCTGAAAGGCAAATCGGCTGGGGCAAAGTCTGTCGAATATCATGACACAATTAAAAGATACACTTCTTTTATTTCAGAAAACGCTAATAAGGCCTCTTTTCAGACTTGAATAGAATGGAAAGATTGCTTGATCAGGAATAGAGACCAGGAGAGGACAATACATTCACCAAATGCGAAGCAGAGCATGGTGCATGATGTGATACAGCTTAGCAGTAGTGCATATGCGTTTGTTTTTATGACACAATGATTCAGCACTACTGTGAGTATGAGTGTGAGAACACGATTGACTTCACAGCGACACATTTGTAAATTAGCCAGTGAATACGTGAACTAACATAGTTTGGCACTTGTAGTAGCTATTTCGTAACAAGGGAAACTAGAAAACCTGGATAAACCGCGGCTTCCCTGCTTAAATTCTGTGATCTTGGACAACTATTTTATTTCACCAAAACTCCTTTTTGTTCACTATCCCCTATGAAAGCATTTTAAAATATGTGAGTTCAGAATACCAGTTGTACAAAAACCTGTTATAGTTGCTTTAATAGACTATAATGTTGTTCTATAATAATCTGGGCCACCAAAAGGGTTTACATGTAATAATAATATTAATAATAGTGTTATTTGTATAGCGCAAACAGCTACCTCAAACAGAGGTATCCCGGCGCTTTGCGGCAGTCAGGTGAGTAGTTTGGGGCAGCGTCTATCCTAGCCAAAGAGCAACGTATTCAGGTGCTTTCAGAACTCGGATTCAGAGTCCAGCATGCGAAGTTGCAGAGGCAGTGCATTCCATAGCATAGCTGTCCTGACCGAAAAGGACCTTCCTCCCTTTCTGGCCTTAACAAACCGGGGAACGCACAGTAGGATCTTAGAGTTAGATCTAAGAGTGCGGGCCGATTGGTATGGGAGAAGTCTCTTTCTGAGGTATCTAGGTCCTATTTTGTGCATTGCCCGAAAGGCTAGGGTCAAGGACTTGAATTCAATGCGTTTTGCAACCGGGAGCCAATGGAGGAGCCTGATGTGAGGGGAAATGTGATGGCGGAAAGGCACTCTGCGAAAAAGTCTCGCAGCCGCGTTCTGAATCATCTGCAGTCTGTGAATCAAATACCTGGGAAGTCCCAAGTACAGACTATTAGCATAGTCTAGATGAGTTGTCACCGTCGCATGAAATACTGTCCTCCTGCTATCCTATGACAAGAGGTGCAGGAATTTTTTTTAAGGTTTTCAGTTATGCCAAAGCAGACCGACGAGACATGGCGTATGTGGGTTTCAAAGGATAGATCTGAGTCTCACTTGACGCCCAGGTTTCTAGCTGTCTTTTCAGGACAAGGCGGAGTGCCCAGCCCAGCAGGCCACCAAAGTCCTGCGGGAGGGGGGGAGGACTGACCAAAGAACATGACCTCCGTCTTGTCTGCATTTAATTTCAGTTTGTTGTTATTCATTCAACTGGTGATGTCTTTCAGGCAACCCGTTAATCTAGCAAATGGGTCCTTTGACTGATCCTTAAAGGGGAATATCAGCTGGGTATCATCTGCATATGAAACAGCCTTCATCTCCCAAGTGTCAATAAGATTGAAAAGTGGTACCAGGTAGGTGTTAAAAAGCAGGGGACTTAATGCCGAGCCCTGTGGTACCCCACAACTCAGAGGCTTAGGTGATGAATGGTGTGATGGGAGAAAAACACTTTGAGTGTGATTATGGAGGTAGGACTGGATCCAAGCAAGGGATGTGCCCTGAACACCAAGCTGTTCAAGTCTATTTAGCAGAATGGGATGTGCAACCGTGTCAAAGGCGGCGGATAGAACCAACAGGATCAACATAGCAGATGCTCCCACATCCATTGACATTCTTTTAGACTCTTGCAAAAACAACAATTGATGGACAGAATGCAGAACAATGTCATACATTCACCCCAGTACAAAGATCTGGGCCTAAATCCATCGTTTTTTTGCTCACCATGCCATTCCAGTTTGGACCCAGCCATATGCAAATCAGTCTTGACCCTGCGCCCAATGGGAACAGTCCAGCCCGAACTGCCAGGCCAGGTCCTCCTGGACTGGAAACAAGCATCCTAGGACCGGTTTCGGGCTTTCAGCCCTCATCAGCCAGGATAGCTTGACTCCAGTGGCATGGAGACCACGGGACCCACGTCTGGGCATACCCGTCCCACTCGGGTGACAAATGCAAAAACAACAATTGATGGACAGAATGCAGAACAATGTCATACATTCACCCCAGTACAAAGATCTGGGCCTAAATCCATCAATTTGCTCACCATGCCATTCCAGTTTGGACCCAGCCATATGCAAATCAGTCTTGACCCTGCGCCCAATGGGAACAGTTGACTGGGGGTGAGTGCTTGCAATGTTCAACACTCCGTCCATCATCCCCTTTGGTTTTGCTATGTTCGCCCTAAGTTGGCAGGGTATGCCCAGACGTGGGTCCCTTGCTCACTTTGCCACTGGATTCAAGATAGCCTGGCTGATGACGGCTGTAAGGCCAGAAACCGGTCCCAGGATGCTTGTTTCCGGTCCAGAGAAGACATGGCTTGGCAGTTCGGGCTGGACTGTTCCCATGAGGCACAGGGTCAGACTGATTTGCATATGGCCATGTCTGAACTGGGGTGGCGGAGTGAGCTAAAGAATGATGATGGATTAAACCCAGATCAGTTGACTGGGGGTGAGTGCTTGCAATGTTCAACACTCCGTCCATCATCCCCTTTGGTTTTGCTATGTTCGCCTAAGTTGGCAGGGGTATGCCCAGACGTGGGTCCCTTGCTCACTTTGCCACTGGATTCAAGATAGCCTGGCTGATGACGGCTGTAAGCCAGAAACCGGTCCCAGGATGCTTGTTTCCGGTCCAGGGAAGACATGGCTTGGCAGTTCGGGCTGGACTGTTCCCATGAGGCACAGGGTCAGACTGATTTGCATATGGCCATGTCTGAACTGGGGTGAGCGGAGTGAGCTAAAGAATGATGATGGATTAAACCCAGATCAGTTGACTGGAGGTGAGTGCTTGCAATGGTCAACACTCCGTCCATCATCCCCTTTGGTTTTGCTATGTTCGCCCTAAGTTGGCAGGGTATGCCCAGACGTGGGTCCTTGCTCACTTTGCCACTGGATTCAAGATAGCCTGGCTGATGACGGCTGTAAGCCAGAAACCAGTCCCAGGATGCTTGTTTCCGGTCCAGGGAAGACATGGATTGGCAGTTCTGGCTGGACTGTTCCCATGAGGCACAGGGTCAGACTGATTTGCATATGGCCATGTCTGAACTGGGGTGGCGGAGTGAGCTAAAGAATGATGATGGATTAAACCCAGATCAGTTGACTGGGGGTGAGTGCTTGCAATGTTCAACACTCCGTCCATCATCCCCAGAAACCGGTCCCAGGATGCTTGTTTCCGGTCCAGGGAAGACATGGCTTGGCAGTTCGGGCTGGACTGTTCCCATGAGGCACAGGGTCAGACTGATTTGCATATGGCCATGTCTGAACTGGGGTGGCGGAGTGAGCTAAAGAATGATGATGGATTAAACCCAGATCAGTTGACTGGGGGTGAGTGCTTGCAATGTTCAACACTCCGTCCATCATCCCTTTGGTTTTGCTATGTTCGCCCTAAGTTGGCAGGGTATGCCCAGGCGTGGGTCCCTTGCTCACTTTGCCACTGGATTCAAGATAGCCTGGCTGATGACGGCTGTAAGCCAGAAGCCGGTCCCAGGATGCTTGTTTCCGGTCCAGGGAAGACATGGCTTGGCAGTTCGGGCTGGACTGTTCCCATGAGGCACAGGGTCAGACTGATTTGCATATGGCCATGTCTGAACTGGGGTGGCGAGTGAGCTAAAGAATGATGATGGATTAAACCCAGATCAGTTGACTGGGGGTAAGTGCTTGCAATGTTCAACACTCCGTCCATCATCCCCTTTGGTTTTGCTCTATTCTTTTAGACTCTGCCACCTCCACCAAGGCGGTTTCAGTGCTATATCCTGTCCGGAAGCCTGATTGAGTGTCGTGTAGGATGTCCTGAGAGTCGATATAGTTGGTGAGTTGGCGTTGCGCTATTTTTTCTAACATTTTTGCCGGTGCCAGTAGCAAAGAAATAGGACAGTAATTCCCAAGCTCCTTGGGATCGGCGTTAGATTTTTTCAAGAGAGGTAATAGGAGAGCCTGTTTACAGACCTCAGGAAAGATGCCAGTGGACAGTGACACATTCCAGATATAATTCAGTACTAGATTAATCCAGTGAGCAAGTGATCTGAAAATCTTGGGAGGTCAGGGGTCAGCGGGAGAGCCCGACTCGCACCTTAAGATTTCAGCCAAGGATTCTTGCAAGGTTATATGGGCAAACTCCGTAAAAGTGCCCTCAGTCTTGCAAGTTGTTGGTGCCTGAGGAGCCAATAGTGGCTCTTTCGATGTAAAAGAGGAGTATACTTTCTGAATCTTCTTCTCGAAGAAGTTGGATAGGTTAGAGCATAAAGCTGAGGAGGGCAAAATTTTCCCTTCAGCCGCAGAAGGGTTAGTGAAGGATCTGACAATCCTAAAAATCTCCTTGCTTGAGTGCTCCGCACCCTCAATCTGTTTAACAAAGTACTCTTTTCTGGCCACTCCCATCATTTTACGCAGTTTTTTTTAAAGCTACCTTGTACTCCTGCTTCGCTTCTGGAGCGTAATCTTTCCTCCATTGCCTTTCCAATCTCTTGCATCCACTTTTTACCCTCCTAAGACATCCGAGAACCAAGGGGCTGAGGGGGATTCTATCTGAGATTTAGGAGTTTTTAATGGTGCCACCTCATTGAGTGAAGCCGAGATCCTAGCATCAAGCAAAGCTGCGTCAGCGTTAGGATCCCCTGAGCGCGGTTAGGCACCGTTAAGAATCAGTGGGCCCACAATGTCTGCACTCACTCTCTTCCAGTTCCTACCCACCACTGATTGTTTTTGGCCCGACAACTGTGTTTTGCCTATATTGAACGAGAAAGGAACTAGATAGTGGTCTGTCCACGTCATACATTGAGGGATCTCAACTCTAATGGAATGGATGTTAGAAAAAATAAGGTCGAGAGTATGACCTGCTCTATGTGTGGGCACGAAAATGTGTTGCGTGAGGTTCGCTCCCTTAAGGGATTGCACTAGCTGCCAGGCCTGGGGGCATGAGGGGTCGTCCACGTGGAGATTGAAATCACCTAAGGCCATGAAGTTGGTGTATTGTAATGATTTCTGCGCAATAAGAATGCTCAACTCCCAAAGATGAAGATTCGGGCAATCAGGAGGTCTATATATTAGTAGGCCTGTAAGGGAAAGGATTGGGGAAATCTTAATGCAGAAATTCATGCCCTCGATGGAACCAAAACCGCTCAATTCAGAAGAGGTAATGTCCCATGACTCCTTTAGAATAATAGAAACCCCACCCCCTCGCTTTTCTCCTGTCCTGTTGACACAAACTATTCTGAGGCCAGGAGGGATTGCCAGTGTTAGTGACGGAAGGGTGTCCTCTTTCATCCAAGTTTCTGTAAGGAACACTGTTGGACTTGGCCCTTTTTGGCAGGTTCACCCCTGAACTTTTTGCCTTATATGTAACTTGGTGTTAGTAGTTTTAAGTCTCTGGGCCCTTTAGCACTGTGGTCCAGTGTAAAGTGCGTGCGCGCTGTGTGCGTGTGTGGTGAGATTGGCCTGTCAGTGGTAATTCCTGTTATGAGAGGTGCAGCATGGTCAAGTCTAGTATGTCTGAATTCGTGAGAATAAATGCTGCGCAATGGTGTGCGCAGATTTATGGTGACTGGTAGAGAAATGCCACTTCTAGAAGTTGGCCTTTCTGTGTGCTCTGTGTCTGTCTGCCTGATGTGAATTGCATGTCTGGCTTGTGAGTGACAGGGGCTGGGAGGTGTGTGTGGCTCCAGGAGGGGCAGGGTGAGTCAGCGCAGGGCTGAATGGAGAGATCTCCATGTAGATGGGTGGGAGGAGTTGCACCTGGGACCTGAATAGGGCTGTGCCTTCCCTCTACAATGCTGGTTCCACCTCCTGTGGTGCGTCTGATGTCCCTAGCCTACACTTTGAAAGGAGAGAGGAGCTGAGCAAAACAAAGTGCTCCAAATCCCCCCTATACCAGTTCTGACTGGTATCCCTAAGCCCTGTGCTGTGACACAAAGGGAAAAATGTGTATAAAAGAAGGGGCTGTAACCCCATGAAAAGGTTCTTGTTCTTGGACTCAAATCTGCCAGGGGCGGGCTGCTGCTGGGGCCCAGGGGGGCTTCCATGAGGGCTTGCCTCCCTGGGCCCTGCCTTGCCCCTGGACCTGGAAGACTTTTGGGACCCTTCTGCCTTTCTTACTAGAGTCCAGAACCTTCAGGACTTTGTCTACATCTGGCGCCCTGGGAGCGCTTTATTCCAATTTCCCCAGAGGAAGGTAGCGTGGGCTGCGCAGCGCCGAGCTGCAACCCTTTCATTTTTGAAGGAATCCCCGTCGTAGGGAATTCCCCCGCATTGCTGTGAGTAGCGGGTGCCCACCCCGCGTTTGTGCCTTCTACGAGCGGGAGCCTACCCCGCTTTATGGTACCTTTGTTGGCGGGTGCCCACCCCGCTTATTTTTATATTTAAATTGCGGGAGCCCAACCCGCTTTATAGTTTAAATGACGAGGGAGCCTACCCCTCATTGCCGCCGAGACAGAAATCACCGCCGCGGCCCGATCGCCGCAAAGGAAGTCAGGCAGCGCTATGCCTGATGTGGGCGGGACTTCCCGGTTCTCGAGGAAGCCCGCGTCCATGGAAGTGCTGGCCGGGGCCTCGCGGACTCCACATGGAAGTCCCGGGTCCCAGGAGGGGGCCCGGGTGAAGAGAGCAGAAGGAGCGGAAGCAGCCTGAGGGGGCTCGAGGCACATTGCCGGTGCCTGCCCCCGCCGCACGAGAAAGAAGCTGCATGCTGCTGACTCCGCGGAAGGAGTCACGGAAACCAGAGCCCCGAGAGGAGTCCGGAGCATTGACCGGTGAGTGGGGGCTCTGGGTGATACCGGCCAGGTGGGGCTCAAAGGGCACACGTAGTGCCAGTGCCCGTGTTCTGTGGTGCCAGTGAAGGCACCGTGTTTAGCTGTCCCGAGCGGCCCCGTCTGGCAGCGGGCCGCTCCAACTTGGACATGATTGTTCTAGGAGCCCGTGCGCTCCCACAACGTGGCGCATAATTGTTTTAGAGCCCAGGTGGCTCCAACGTTGGGGGCAAGTTTTATTAAAAGCCCCTTGGCAGATTTGGTGGTAAAGGGCCCCAGGGGGACCCGTGCTTTCCCCCATGTGGCCATTGGCCTACAGCTGCCCCGTTTGCTAGAGGGCAGCTGCAACGTCTGTGGGGCATGTTGGTCCCCAGGTCGGAGCACATTGTCGGTGCGCGTGTTCCTGTCCGTTTTCGCACAGTTGTTCTAAGGGCACTAGGAGGGTCCAGGCATCTTAATAATTACAGCTGCCCAGCAAGTAGTGGGCAGCTGCACCGTTTAGGCTATTCTTTCTTTAGGGGACATGTTTTGAATTTAGGAGTGAGATGCACTCCTTGGCCCCTGACATTCACAGCTGCGCAGCACTTAGTGCCAGCTGCAACGTTTAGGCCATTCATTCTTTGGGGGCATTATTGAGAGATGAGATAGGAGTGCGATGCCCTCCTCTGCCCCACTACTTTCACAGCTGCCCAGCAAGTAGTGGGCAGCTGCTACGTTTAGGCCTGCGCAAAGTGCGCACCCTTGACTCCTGCTGCATTGGCAGCGCGCCCTGACTTTTGGACATAGGGCATTTGAGCCCCTTTTTGAGATGGCCAATGGCCAGGGGGACTGTTAGGTTTGCAGGGCGCCAGGCCCTAATGTGATTTATGCCTCTGCTATGGTTTCTACTGTGAGGTATGTGCTAATGTGATTTCTGTCCTAAAATGTGGTGCTAGGAAATGTGATGCATTTACTATGGTTTACGCACCCTGTTTCCATACCTCTAAATGTATTTCTAGGATTATGAGGTTTTGCATAATGTGTTTATGCTTGTGAGGTTATTGTTTCCTAATGCGTTTAGGTTGTGAGTTATTCTCTACTGTGGGTTATGCCTAAAGTGATTTATGCTTAGGATGTTAGTGTCTAATAGGTTTAGACTTATGAGATGATTGCATAGTGTATTTATGCTGGTGAGGTTGGCGTATAATGTATTTTGCGCCTAATGTGATACTGTGCATAATGTGGTTTATGTTACAGGCTGATGCTGAGTATAGTGGTTACCAGTGATTACTGGTTGTACGTTTATGATATGTCCTACATTTATGATATGTTCACTAAGTGATGGTTCTGACAGTGGCCCACGTGGCCCTGTCACGTGTAAATAATCCCTTGTAGATATTGCCCAGTGCCAGTTGGCACCATGTGTATTATGTGAATACTATTCTAATGTATTATGAGAATACAAAGGCTATTTTTGATATACCCTTGTGTGGAGTTCCTTTTTGTGGTGTGCATAGTATGTTGTTGCTGGGTGTGTGTTGCGCAAACGCTTTACACATTGCCTCCGGGATAAGCCTGACTGCTCGTGCCAAGCTACCAAGGGGGTGAGCAGGGGTCATCTTGGGTGTGTAACTCTCTTGCCCTGACTAGAGTGGTGGTTTCTGCTTGGCTTTGGCGCAAGCCTTAGCCAACCAGAAATCCCATTTCTAACAAACACTATATCCCCACCTTTATCCATTAGTAAGAGCCAAATGTCATCAGTGTGCTTGGACAGCAATCTGCAATTAAGCAGACCGGCTCTTACCCCTCCACCCGGTGATCTCGGTATCTTGGGAGGCTTACCCATGCAGCTACATGTCCCTCCTGGGATTCCCAGCTTAAAGTTGCAGATCTTACAGTGGTAGATGGAATCAAAATTCTCCCAGCGATCACCATGGAATCCAATGCATGAATTGCTACCCAGGGCGACGAGCGAATCTCACGACCAGGACATCCCCCCTGCTACACGATCGTGCAGCATGGCTGGCGCTGGTCGCGAGCCAGGCGCAGACAGGCGCAGACGGGCTTGCCTTTGGGGCGCCGGCGGCGCGCCGCAGCGGAGGGCATTAAATAGGCACCCACCTGGGAGCAATCCAAAGCTGGACTGCTAACCACCACAAGATGGCTGCTAAAAATGGCCCAACCAAGCGGAGCAAAAATGGCGCTCCGCTCTGTGATCAGGAATGTAAAGTGCAAGTGTGATGGTAGCTACAACTAGCAACAGCTTGGTAAGGTAAGTAGGCTTTAAAAACAAATAACACAGTAAAAACAGTGTAAAAACAAGCCCCCCAATTCCCAAAAAAGGAGACTAGGCTCACCCTGCAACACGCAGCAGTGAGCCCCTCCGATAGCAGCACTATCAATAGTATTCAAGGCTCAACAATGTCTCAATCAGTGCCTGACACCGCTCACACATGTCAATTGTCTTGTCTCCTAGTTCATTCGTGATTCATGTTTAAAAACAATCACTTTTAACCCCTTGCGTACGGCGCGAATTTTCGCGCTGTGCGGGGATTCTGATGAGTGGGCGGGATTCGGACGGCCGGGGGCCGTCCTGTGCACACGCCCACCGTGACGCGTGACGGCTCCCGGCCGTCCTGAGCATGCAAGGGGTTAATAAGCATTTCTCAGTGCAGTGCTATTTTGTGACATGTTACTGTCAAAACTTCCACATGTTCAAGGAATGTATTTTTTTACCTTTGAAGATACTTTTCATATTTTACGTGATATTTGCTGTGTGAGTTACATTGCGAACATTTTTAGGGATCGGCTCGTACATGGGCTCTAAGAGCCAAGCCAGAACCATCACTTGGCTCTCCCTGTTAACTTCTTGGTTCACCCACCTCTAGGTTGAGGGTGGCTGAGTGTTATCTGGCGCCAAGGACTGTAATGTGGATAAACCCCAGCTCACTTCATGATGTCATTTATAATATTTTCTCTGGATCCTCACTTTCTAATACTAAGCGCTTTGCATGTTGGGACTTGTAGTTTTCTCTTTTCATATCAATCACACAGTATATCACTGTTAACACAATTTCCTATATTTATTTATTCCATTGACTTCATTGCTTGGTTTTACTTGCCGGAAAGTGTCACTCAAAATGTCACACATTTGGTCGTTGAATCTCACTCAGAAATACACTGAAACCATAGAAATGTCACACATAAGCTATCTGAAAACTTGGCAGCTATGTATGCCCCTAAATCCCATTAGCACTTGAAAATGTATTGATGCTTCTATTTGTGCTACTTAGCGCTGCAGAAGCACCCTTGGAAAAGGAGGTAAATCTAGGCGCTGGAAAAGGCCCTTTGCAATCAACAGTGAATGTATGAAGGACCTTGATTCACCTGTACATCACCATATGATATATATTGCCTGTTTTCCTTTTTATCATTTGCAATGGACTTCTTCTCTTATTGCTTATTATTTGCATATCTAATCTAGGCCTGGGCGTAATTTTAATCATGCAAAAGTAATCAGAATAAATTCAGTAATTCTGTGGTACTCTTTGACATGGAATTACCGATAATTATACGATTAGTCCTCCTCTCGTAATTTGGGGGGAAAAATTCTACTGCAAGAGCACATTTACTGAGTGCGAGTGGCCGCTCACACATGCTAATCATGTTCTGCTGCATTTAGCACTATTTCTTAGCGTAAAGTGCATCCTCGTGTCCATTTGGACACACGAGTGCATTTTGCGCTAAAATAATAGTGCAAAATGTGAGGAGTAAGTTAGGGAAAATTCCTATCTCAAGAACACATTTAGCAAGCATGAGCTGCTGCTCGCTAATTGTGTCCATTTTGGATGCGACAGGGCATTTTTGCGCAAAAAAATAGAGCTAACTGCAGAATCAGTCTACTAGCGTTATTCTGTGATTGAAGCCAGTGTCGGCTCCTCCGCAATGGCAGAGGAGTGTCGCCCCACTGCCTGGCTCAGAGCCGGCAAATGTAAAATAAAACGATGCTCTTGCATCATTTTATTTTACATTTGCCGGCTCTGAGCCAGCAGTGTTGGGAGGGGCGGGGCTTAGGCATGGGAGGGGGAGGAGGAGTGATACGTGCACTCCACTCCCTAAGTGCGCATATGTGTTTGGCCGCCCGTCTCAGGCTGACCAAAACACACATGCGCACTTAGGTTTTCTCCAGCCCAGCTGCATTGAGCAGCCGGCCTGGAGAAACCCCGCAGACTCCCTGGTATGAGTAGGGCATCTTTCCTGCCTGCTCAGACCAATCCCCGCGCTGCTCTGCAGTACGGGGATTGGATAGGGAGTCTGTCCCAGGGGCTGCTGGGACTAGCAGGCAAGAAGAGAAGAGGCAGCGCGACGAGACGCGACGCTGGTTGACGGCCGGCGGCAAAAGGTATATTTTTTTAAATATATTGTATTCCGACCACCCCTGCGCGACCCCACCCGCCCCACCACCCTTTGTCTATGGCGGGCGCTGCTGATTTAAGCCCACCCGTAATCTAATCATGAACAGCTCATTGAGGACTGGCGGACATGGTTGGGCTGCTATAAAAGTAACAGTTAAGTGGCATGTTATGCAATAGCACCTACTCCAAACATCTATATGAAAGTTTAGTTTCCTTAATGGTATGCATGACTTTTGTTCTACAGCCTCTATTACTGGAGATCACTCCTCCGAGAATTGTTTCGGGCAAACATACACGCAATGATATTTGAAATGTATGATACTTATTTAGCCCTCATTGTCTCCATAGAAACAAGGCGGCCCTACATTTGTAGGTACGACGAAGATCACCTCATGGTTGACTAGTCATTTGTAAGCATGCAATCACAGTCAATTAGCACTGTCCCAGTAAAACGCCCAAAATCATGATGATGCTTAAAACGTAGCACCGCATCATCTTACAATGGAATTACACTCTTATTTTGATGTATTTCAACACTTTCGATGAAAAAAGTTTTTCAGGATGTTCTTTAAATTAGAATTCATCTTGGCTTGGCTGGTAAGCAGATGGGGAAGCTAGCAAATTTGAGGAAAGTGCTACAGGGTTTCAACAATCTTTAAAACCTTAGCACATGCCAGAGAATAAGAGGTGTTTGTTACTGTGACAGCTGAATTTTTTTTGTGTTGTAGGTTAAATTAAATTTTGCCATCTTGTTGCTCCATTTCCCTTAGTAACAAGACATATTTTGAGGCTATTTGCTGCACTTTGGCAAACCTATTGCAGCAATTTATGATGCTGCCATAAGATGCAATGGTCTTAATAGCAACAAGATACACTGAGCTTCTAGATTGCAAGTTATTTAACGTAGTTTATAATTAGGGCTCCTTAGGGCAAATTTATGGGTTTTAACTTTCCCATCTGTATTTATCCATATTTGTTTTTTGGCCATCCTCGGGTAGTTACCCATATTTATTTTGTGTTTTGAGGATAAATGGAGTCCTACAATTATATATTTCCACATTTATTTAAGTGATAAACATGCAATCATACTTTAATGCCTGCCGCATTTTAGCAAATTAAGAAGCCAAATATAACAAAACACTACACCGACAGGTAAACAATCACATTATATACAAAAATATGTCCACATAAGCCTGTATTTAGGGAAGTCTCAGCATGTGCTGTCTCCTACCATTGGTAAACTTCAGAGTCACTCTCATTTTCTTTGATGCCATGTTTCATGGTAAGCAGGCGTCATGCCCTCTTCTTGTGTTTGGCCATCCCATAGAACATGAACCACGTACATGTCTCCTTACACTGCTCCTGCTTTGCGTAGCTATTTTTTTCTATGTTTTCAAGCACTCCATATGAGTACTTGTGTTTTCAGGCCGTTTCCCTTGAACACATACACAGATACCACTAAAATGCATGCACGTTTACATAAACGAATGCATTGCTTTAAAAGTTGTTAAAAACCTGAACAGCACTTCGTTGTCCACCTTGCCATGATGTGAACACAAGCCTATGGTATTGGAGCAAACCGTGGGCAGAGAACTTCGCTCCGCCCACGGAGTATGCGGAGATTTGCCTACTCCGCGTTCCGCAGAGAACGCGGAGTAGGCAAATCTCCACACACTCCGTGGCGGAGCAGAGTTAACCAGCCCCCACCTCCACCCCCCCTAGTAAGAATGAAATAAATATACATTAAAGGTAAAATAATAAACACTTACCTTGACTGCGGGAAGAGGAGGACGGCAGCCCGGGGACGCCGCAGTCAAGGTACGTGTTGATTATTTTACCTTTAATGTATATTTATTTCATTCTTACTAGGGGGGGTGGAGGCGGGCGGCGGAGCGGAGCAGAGCGAAGTTCCACGGAGTTGGTCCCCAACTCCGTGGACCTCCGCGTAGTGCCGCTCCGCCAGCTCCGCCCAGGGTTAATTGGAGCGCTTTAAGTGCCTACAGTTACATTACACAATGACACATTAATTTGTGTCGCTGATACTGCTTCAATTAAGGGTTTTTTCCCATTGATGCTTGCCCATCTCCCCATCCCCTCCTGCTTCCCTGCTTGACCCGTCCCCCCACTACCTCGCTTGTCGCTGCTTTTTTTTTGTTTTGCATTATCCAATGGTATTGGAGCACTTGTTCTGTTCTCCATCTTGCCATAGTGCTAATACCAGCCAATGGTTTTGAGGTGCTTTAAGCGCTCACTAGTTTCATTACATAATGACATATTCATTGTCGTAGGCAGGGGAAGTGATTGGCCCAGAATCACAAATTGTTCCGCTGACCCCAAGATTCGAACCTGGTTCCCCAGTTCCCCTCTCGGCAGTTCTGGCCATTATGCCACATCCTCAGTTTAATTCAAAGCTCCTCAACTCTTTCTCACTATCACTTCCACATTTGTTCAGCATGACCCCCATCAACACCGAACAATCATTGGCAAAGCCAATAGATCTCGGCAATGCCCGAGCTATTGGACTTGTCATTGTGAATATCTTTTAACCATGTTGTATAGCAGCACATCTGCTATTCATAATGGCTGAAAGTCCCTGAATAAGCGTGGGCCATGTCATAGCACTTTTTTGTGTTAGGAGAGGCAGAACCATATACTCAACATGGGGGCGAAGAGACTCGGCGTCAGCTCAATGCCCTGTGATTCTGGGCTTTCAGAAACTTTCAGCCATGCTGAACAGCAGATGTGCTGCAAGACTACACTCTGCTCCACTCTACAACCTACTATGCACTGCACTCTACTACACAACTTCACTCCACTTTATGGCATTTGACTCTATGACACCCTTTGCCACTCCACTGTAGCACACTCTACCATATTTTCCGATACTTAATGACACACCACTCCACTCTACGACATGCAACTCCAATCTATGACACTTTACTCCATTCTGTTCTACGCCACTCAAATCAACTCCACTCCACACCATTCTACTCTACGACATGCCACTCCACTCCACTCTATGAAATTTACTCCATTGCAAGCTACTCCACTCAACTCCAGTACACTCTACTCCACTGTACAACACTTTACCCCACTCTATGCCACTGTGCAACACTCCACTCTACACCACTCCACTCTATGACACTGTACGGCACTTTACCCCACTCTACACCACTGTGCGACACTCCAATATACACCACTTGCTTCTACGACACTGTTGTCCACTCTATGCAGCTCCACTCTACAGCATTCATCTGTACTCTACGTCAGTCTATGCTACTCTACTCCACTCTATGCCCCTCCACTCTACACCATTCTACTACACTGGATGACACTCTTCAACACGCCACTACACTCCACTGTCTCTACAACACACCACTCCACTGTATGATTCTGCACCACTCTATGACAGTATCCTGCACTCTATTGTATGCTGCTCCACTCTACTCCACTCAACTCTAAGACACTGTACGATACGCCACTCTATGACATGCCACTCCACTATATGCCAAACCACTGTATGCCACTCCACTCTAGAACAATCTACTCCACTTCTTGTCCCTCCACTCTACGCTACTCTACAATACGCCACTCCACTATATGACACACCACTCCACGTTACGACATGCCACTCCAGTCTATGACACTAAATCCCACTCTAAGACACTAAACTCCACTCTATAACACGCCACCACAATCTATGACGCCACTCCACTGTGCGACACTCAACTCTAGAACACTGTACTCCACTCTATGTTCCTACGCTCTACAGCACTGTGCTCCATTCACGACATGGCACGCCACTTCACTGTACGATTCTCCACTGCACTCTAGGATTCGACACTCCAATGTACGACACGCCACTACACTGTACAACACTCCACTCTACCACACATACAAAAAAATAATGATGGATTTAGATTGTATTATGTTACAAATTTTATTTTTATAAAATAAAAAAACATAATTGTAATGAAAAAAAGGTTAAAGATTAGTTATAGTTAGGAAAATGTAAGTTTTTATTTCTATACAAAAACCAACTTAAACTACACAAACTTTAGAAATTCTAAAGTTATAGGTATAACTTAACAAATAGAACTTAAAGTTATAATTTATGCCCACTGTAAAATTACTGTAACTCGAGCACTTCCATACATAGTGTTGTGAACTCGCTAGCCAGACTACATTATCTATAAGTCGCCCCTCTACCATGCACAGTTTATACCCTTTCATATTACATCACTTAGACCACATTAAGTCATAGCATTCATAACAACAGTTATGACATCTGAAATTACATCATTTATGTGAACACTGTGCATGGTAGAGGTGGGCTTTATAGTCAATGTAGTCTGGCTAGGAGTTCACACCACTGTCTAAGGAGGTGTGCGAAATATAGTTATTCTAAGGCGGGCGTGGTTTCAAACCAAATTATAGGTTAAATACAGAGCTCTGCACCAGGCACCCTTTCCAATCGTCTTTCTCTTGCTATGCCCTGTAGCTAATGTGCCTATATGATATCACACTATGATTTGCCACTCTTAAGAGACAGCCCCAGGCAGCCAATTAACATCAAAATCAATTACTCCTGCCCTTCCTGTTTGGGATGATGGTGAAAATAATGCTGGAGATGCGTTCAAATGTGCATTAAGCTCTCCTCACAGATGTGAGGCAGATGGTTTAACACCTAGTTTGGATGCACAGTGTTATAATCTTTCATTTCCCCAGCCATGATTGTTCACATTGCTGGAGCTGCCTCCAGCAAGCAGAAATGCTGTAGGGAAGTACAATGAATTTGGAAAAGCTTGCTTGCTAGTGCTTATGAATGTATGCATGGTTTCCTCTTTGTGCTGGCATTGTGGTCAGCTGGGTCTAAGTCTATTGCAGATGGAGGTAACGTTGCTCAGCTGCTCTTTGAAAACAAAGTCCAAGGGTCCAATCAGGAAAGGCCGGAAAATAATGTTTGGTTCGTGCGCCTGCTAATTTGCATAAGTGTTGGGCGCGCTTATTAGCAGGTGCTCAATGTGCACCAGTGTTGCCAGATTGGGCTATTTTCCGCACAAATGGGCGACATTTATCCCATTTGTGCGGGAAAAACCCATACTTGGTGGGTGGCTATTTTTTGGGCTGGTATTTGCCCATTGTGCGCAAATTTATGGCTGGGGCGGTGCTGCCGAACACCACTCGGTGGTACACAGGCAAGGGTCAGCGGGGATTGGTGGGCGAATGCGGTCAAAGCACGCTGTATGGCTTACATAGTAAGTTTGATAGGGCCGTCAATCATTAGTAACGTGACGGCCCTGCTTCATCCTGCTGGCCCCGCCCCAGAGAGACTTCTGGACCAATGTGGTCATGAGGGGCAGGCCCGTTAGTAGGTTTTTGTTGTTTTGATTGGCACAACCATGGTTTGTGCAGGGGCCGCTAGGGACTTTCACTTCTTGCTGCGCGCGGGATGATCGATTCAACTGTGGAAGACTGAAAGTGGAAATGAAACAAAAGCAGACCTGGGGGTCCCCTGGAATTGCTGCCGCCCGCCATAGTTTGGCTGTCCTCCCGGACCTCAACATACATGCTGCTGCCCTGTCGTGTGTCTGTACGGGGCGCGGCAGTGGAGGTCATTTGGTGTCTGGTGATGGTGAGAGCAGATCTGCTTTAAAAGGCAAATACACGACAGATCCCTAAACTTAAGTCAGCAGTGCCACCACTCCGAGCATCTCACCGTTGACTTAATCGTGATGTTCACAGCAACTGTCTGCAGTCAGTGTGGCTCACGGGCACTTAAGGCAGCCCGAGGCAGCAGGCTGATTCAGCACAGAGTTATAAGCTTCTGAGGTGCAAAGGTAAGCCAAATAACGTGCTGCTGATAATGTTCCTGCTGACCGGGCCTAGTTTTCTTCTCTACTGGCAGTTTTGATTCACCAGCATGACAAGTAGCGCTGATGTTAATTTTCCTTGTGTGTCCAGATGTTTTCAGGAAACAGTTAAAATGTCAAGATAACACAAGTAAATAATGTTCCTGCTGGAGGGAGTTCAGCGTTTTGTCTAGTGGCAGGTCTCACTGATCATGAAGTAGTGCAGAGGGTTAATGTGCCTGCCGCAAAGAACGTGTACCATGCAGTTCACTAAACTGCATTTTATGCGGCTATCTCAGTGAGTTGCTGCATTTTGTCACAGAGCTCCTTTGGTTACTTGCAGTTCATAAGTTACAATCCTAATAGCACAATTACATAAGACTTCCCATCAAGACTGCATTCAAACTGCATGGTATATGTTACAACGTTATTTTTCCCTCCAGTCTTTAATTATCCTAATGTTGTTAAAGGGGTTTGTTTGGGTAGAAATACATTCTTTTATAGTACAGCCAACCACTGAGGTACGTTTTAAATTCTGAGTTTGTGCTTCTCCTGATCAAACACTTTAAAAATATACTGCCTACTAGTATGGATCGCATGGGATTCCTACAACTTGCAATCCTCACTGCCATATGTAACATTTCCTATAGACTGATTTACACACATATGATTCGTTGTCTCTGCATAATATATGTATGATGTAAAGTGCTCTGACACGTACACTGGTATGAGGAGCTCTATAAAAACAAATGAATCACATGAAAGAGAGAGGTTAGTGCCCTTCTATTTCAGATGCTTTGCAGTAGTTTTAAGACCTTAGTTTCTCGTTGCTCATATGGGTGTAACTTCTGATATTTATTTTTCTCTGCGGACTTCATAACTTGATTTTACTCGCCAGAAAGTGTCACTCTTAAGTGTCACACATTTGGCCATTGAATGTCACTCATAGTCACACTGAAACTATGAAAATGTCACACATAAGCAATCTGAAACCTTGGCAGCTATGCCCTATATAATATGTATTACTAACCTTTAAGGCCAAGAAACATTTAAGTGGATTGCACCACCTGCTAAACACCTTTCAGAAACAACCCTATGTCACAGCTGCATAATAGCCCATGCCTCATTTTCTAACAAGATTTCAAGTGCTTTTTGAACACTCACATATCACAAATTACACTGTTTGAGTAGGAATGCATGTTTCCATTATTTTGCGTAAAACTGGCCGATAGCTGTTTCTTAGACTCAAGGTATGATGCTCTTCTTCACTCACCATTGGGCCTTGGAGAGTCATTGCATGTTTGGTTCTGGAAGTGTCAACACACCAGCAACTCTCATACCAAGTTCTGTGCAGCAGCGGGATCAATGGCAAACAAGGCCGATCTGTGGATTGCTTACACACTTACTTATTCTAGAGGTTTAAGTCCTGTCGTGGGTGGACAACATATCGTGCAACAGCATTATATCTGTGCTGACAACAGCTCCAGGATGCTACCTCATTGTGGACAGGGCTAAAGCAGTTGCATAATTAATTTACAAGATCCTGGAAAAGGTGCAATGAGCCAATCGGCCATTGCCAATTGGAGGGGAAAAAAAGTCAAACTGCCCTGTGCAGCATGGAGAGAGATAACATGCTAGCTCAGCTTCTCTTATCTGCTGATTTGCGTGACCATCTCGGTCCTTGTGGTGATGCGGAGAGTGAACCTAAAAAGCGTTAATTTAACACAAGATGCGTGGCACTTGGCAGGGCTGGCGCAATGCAGCACACATAGAAACAGCAAAAACGAGGAGAAATTAAGCATTTCTCCTCGTTTCGCCATGTTAAGACCAGAATTTCCCGCGTCTTAATTTTGGCACTGCCTCCTATTTACGTCACCCTTGCAAATAGGGGGCAGCGTCAAAATCAATGGGTGTTGCGGCGGAACAAAGGCCAGCATGACAAACACTCTTCTTATTCAGGTCAGGCAGGCAGGAGCTGGACATGCGCTAAATGTGCAGACTCCTGGCTGCCTGAGCTGAACTTTGCCAGGCTGAGAATTTCATAGCCCTGTAGGCGTGACCTTATCAGTCTGGCAAAAGTGCCTCGAAGCGCCACCAATTGCCTTAGACTTGGGCGCTTCAGTTTTAAGCCCCGAAGTGCCCAGTCAGAGTGTCAATCAGTGGCACCTAGTCACAGAGTGGGGTACGGTCAGCAGTCTCACTGACCCCATCCCACTCTGTGACGAGGTTGGGATTGCTGCCTTCCAATCAGACAATGTGGGAAGGCAGCAGTCCAAACTCTCCTGGGACCTCTGAGGCTTCCCTCTCAGAGAGCAGCAGTTAAGGTAAGTTTTATGCGTTTTATATGTTTCATGCATGTATGTATTAATGTATGTGTATCTAGCTAGCACTATATAAAACTCTCAAATTAATACATTTGGTAGTGTTGTGAATGGTTGTGTGTGCATGTGTGAATGCATGGGTGTAAGTGAGGCGCATGTGTGGCCACAGCCCCCCTCCCTAGTAAAATTACCGGCCACCACTGCTTTTAACACAGAGATCCTTTTATGTGCAGCTAATATGTCACAATCCTTCTAATATAGCACAGTGAGGTATGACCAGACATCAAGGAACTGCATGCAAACTGAAAGGCATTTCTTTAGAACCTTGTTTTTATCCTCAATCTTTTGTAATTTCAAGGTTGTTAAAAAGGGTTACTTTGAATAATAAAGACTTATTAGCACACTCAACACACTGCATAGCATTTTAATCCTGACTGTGTTTCTGCAGACCAAGTGCTCTTAGTATATAATGCCTACCAGGGTGCATGACATGACTCCTACACATTGTAGCCCTCACTGTGCACATGCAAAGTAGTGCTTTAATTTACAATTGGCATTTATATAACCATTGCTTTATGCGCTCTCCTAAGAGGCCAAGGATTGGATGTGCATTTAGTCTGAACACCTTATTGACCCAGTGGCAGGCAATGTGAGAAAGCAGTACAGCCTTCAGCCTCGGTACTCTCAATCGTGCCCATCATAAATATCTACTTGCAATCTGAGCTCACCCAGATCTGAAGGCGACTCATTTCACAATTTGTACTATAAAAGTATGTTTTATGAAAATGAAACTAGAAAAACACATCATCTGGATAAAGGAAATACTCGTGGGGAACACTGCATGAAGTAAAACACATGAAATGTAAACATGGACTGCTTTTGCTGGCATAGATTACCTTAGGGTGTCTACAGTCGTTGCTGAGAATTTAAAGTTAAGACCATGAATAATTAAAGCCCTGGTTGGGTGATAGGAGTAAAGGAGCCTCATGAGAGGGCCCAGGGCAATGGTGGTATGTGAGTGGGGCAGTGTTAATGATGAAGGGGAGTGGAGTGGGATGGAACACGAACAGTATGACAGTATCAGTAGAGGTGAGGGAGTGTCAGTGTTGAGGGTGTCACGAAAAATTCTGGGAGCTTTAGTCCAGCACTTGCTGCAACACAATGGAAACAACAATGTCCTCTATACTTTATAGTGCCAGGGTAAGTGGTTGCGGTGAAGGACTTTGGAACGGAGGGCAGGGAATCAGTCATAGTAGGTGATTGTCTCTGTCTCTTTTCTGGCCTCTCCTTACATTTTACCCGGAAATGTGTGGAACTCTCGTCTTACTGTAGCAACCCTCAGTTTTCACACTGTTGCTTCACATTTACATACACTTGTTTTGCACGAAAACTGTGTTCCAGATTTGTCTGCTTTGATGTTTATTTTTGCTGCTGTCCCATACTGTCATAGTAAAGGAGATTTTTTGTTGAATATCTTCAGACAAGTACGTGGAACATTAAGCCATGCCAAAAAGTTGTGTTGCAATTACTTTAATGCAAGGGGATGTTTAATAATATGTAGATCATTGTGTGGTGTTAATTCTGTATAACCTTTTCAGTATTCTTTTTTGGAGTCCCATTGTTGAAATAGCATTGAAATTCCTAGTCATAGATATTAAGTGGTTTATAATCTGCTTTTGTAGAGGTACTTTATGAATACCAGGTTTGGGTTTGGTTCTGTTTTGACAGAACTACAAAATGAAAATTCAAAGTGGGGACTGGTCTTGAAAATGAGTAGTTTTTAACACAGGTGCACAGTTAACCTCCTCCCACTATCTGTATGTTGAATATAATTTAGATTCATCCTTAAAATGTTTTCTAGTGCAACATTTGATTGTTTTGACTTTGGGCTGGTTTTTGGGCTGACACTGGTCTGCGTTGGGCTGAATTTGGGCTCATACTTGAGCGTCTTTGGGCTTGGGATGGGTCTCAAAATCTGGCAACACTGATGCGCACCCGAGTTTGAGTTGGCCACATTGAAATGGGAATAACGCACAGATACTGCATGTTATGCCCCATTCGAGTGTGTGCGGTTTGTGGCAGGTTTCGTCTACGGAAAATTCTGAAAGCAAACATCCAGGATTTGATCCTGCATTGTGATCCTGTTTTATGTGGTTTAGAAAGTTGTACCTTAAGGTGGATATCTGGCCCCATGGTGTCCTGGATCCAATCTTCCATTTTATTGGGTTGTTAGCTAGGGTATAAAAAACTCATATCATTATTGACGAAAGTGCCACTAGGTGCCTTAGCATTAATCATCTCCTCGTTTCAATACTGATATCTGCGATGATTGGTGCTAATGCGTGCCGCATGCTGATTGGTGCATGTAAAACGACCCTGCAAGTGGAATGGCTCCTCGAATTTCCATGTTATTACTCTGGGCAGCGTGTGTGATTCATTTCCTTGTCATGTGAATGTAGACATGATGTACTCTATGCTGTGTGAAACGTGATCTTTGCGCAAGCAATATCGAACGGATGGGAGCATGAGTGGGAAGATATTGATCTGTAGAATGAAAACGTGTCGGCCAGTGGGAATACAGCGTTTTTGCTTCCTGCTGAAGTTCTATTTATCCATCTCTAGGCCAAGGCTTAAGTATAAATGTCAAACAAAACACGTACTGTGCACGGACTTGAAATGTATGCTGAGGGTCTAACGTTGAATTTTCTCTTATGAATGGATAATTTTCAAAGAGCAGTTCGACTTTTTTGTTGTTACTTGCTTTACGAGTCCTGTGTGTGCATAGCATACACACACACATACATGCCAGGGCAGCATTCCTTCCCATCTGATGCAATGCTTATGACTCACTGGGGTATATGTAAAAGAACTTAACGCTGCAGTAGCGTCAATTTTTTGACGATACGGCGGCATTTTTTTATCACCTTATTTACAAAGTGCCACTAACTGCAGTTAACTGCACTTTTCCAACGTAAACGTGAATTTTTAAGATCGCCACTTCTGTTAACGGGACTTAACGAAAATGAAATGCAAGGTGGGCGTTCTCGTGCAAAAACTGCCGCTAACCCCACTTCGCGATATTTACAATGAAAGTCCCATAGAGAGATAACCCCCCAAAACTGCCGCTAAGTCCAGTTAGAAGCAGTTTTTAAGACCAGAAAATAGCAGGTCTTAAAATTGGTGCAAATACTTGGGTCCACATATTAGATATTTGGGTGCTGGACAGCTCTGCAAGGAACATTGCTGCGCTGCCCTGCACCAAAACAAAAGGACAGGGATGCGCCCTAGCAATAAGAATGAAAGAATGAATAATGTTGCATCGCTGCTACAAAACAGTGTTGCGACAATTTTCACTGCGCCCTCCTTTTGACACCTTGGATGCGGCGTATTCAATGTACGGCGCTCCATCTCACAACCAATGACAGATGCTTCTGGAATCCTGACGTATCTGGCAGCGCTAAATTCACGCATTGCTATAGTTGTGTTGCAAACATGACAAAACTCCAGCAATGCATGGGGCCAGCCTATCCCTATGGCACTGCGTCACCCTTACGCCTGCCATGAGGCATGCGTAAGGTTTTGACACAGTGGCGTCCTGGAATTTTCGCAGTGAAATCTGAGAGACTTCACAGCGCCAATCCTACAAGGCTTTGTTACGTGGGAATGCCCACCCTGCAATCATCATACCTGACACAGGTATAATGTGGCACAGGGTTTTACAAGGTCACGCATATGCCTAGATGCGTCACTTTGTAAATACGGCGCAACGTGGTGCAAGATTCATGCTACAAGTACACAAGAAAAAGACGCACCGGCGGCGTTAAACTGCCGGAAGAGGCTCAGGATTAAGCCCCCCTGTCTTTTTCCCCTATGATGGCGCACAATGGCTGCCATGCACCAACGCAGGCACCCTTGCGCTATGGTGCAAGGGTGACTGTGCTGCGGAGTTGATTGATGTTGTGGCTTCATCTCTACTCAAGACGTTTCTAGGTGCGTCTGGGCTAGTGGAGGGTGGGAGTGAACCAGTTGGACTTCCTGGAGTTGTTTGCCTGGTCTTTTCTTGAGGGGTGCCAGGGTGCCAGTGCAGTTGGAGATCCATCGGTGGAGGTTGCGCGCTGCGGTGTTGGCGTCTGTAAGCGTTGGCAGAATGGTGGTGCTGAGGGAGTTGATGAGAAGTTCTTCGGTGGCCTTGATCCAGCTGCGACGGGGGGGGCAATGATGGCGGTGGTATACTGTGGGTGTGGTGAAGGCGTGATGTAAACAATGATGGCTGGTCCAGGAGAGTTCTGTGTTGTGGCTGTGTTGGAAAATGAGGCAGTATCTGTGAGGCCTGCACAAATAACATGACTATATTTGCCCTTCACTGGGAACCAAACACCCCATTGTAGCGCTTGACTCTCAGAGGTTAGCGTTGCAGAGCAGTCTAACGCTTACTCAAGGGAGGTAGTGTGGGCCAGTAATCGCCATTTACCAGTAAGCAGAAATAACACTCAATAATTGATTGTCCAGTCTGTACTTTGCTTTATAAAAGGAAGAGTACATTTATTAAACACACACACTACTCAATACTATGCAACAATTTACAAATATTCATAAGCTGTTGGAATTACTTTGTGACATTGCATAACATTCCCACCCCTCCCGCAGGGGGGGTGGGGCCTAGTACCACCACTCCCATGTGTGCACATCATCTTGCCCCCAATGCAGTAGGTTGACTATAACCTGGAGAGAGGGCCTTGCCCACTGGCACCATCCCAGTGGCGACCCACCCCCTTTATCTAAACAAGCATTTAAAATGGGCACACCTGCCATGGTGACACATAACCCTGACTGAGCATCTCATACTGACTATACAGTACACACCTCTACATCTTAGGGGCTAACAGGCTGGGTTGTTCTTCACCTAACGCAGCAGCAAGAATACATGTTTAAGCATCACTTAAAATGACAGTACTTATCATTGCTGATAACCATTATAATGCATTGCAATATAAGCCCCTAAAAGGCATCACATTTAATCACAGGATTAAGCATATACAGCCAGACACCCTAGCAGGAATGTCCAGCAACATAACCCCACTTTGCTTATGACTTCACATTATACATGTGACTTTTAGTCTTTCAACAGAAATAATATTAAATAATGCACTTCTCGTGCAATTACACCTCTTCACCTCCAGGGGATGCCCTTCTTCACCACAGGTTGCTGTTGGCAGATGGCTGAGCCCTTGCGGGGTTATTTCCATTGAGTCCCCAGAGACTTAGGGGGGGACTTTCCTCTTTGTGCGTGCGTTGCTCCTGCAGCTCCCCCTGCACCTTCGCCAGCAAATGGTGGTGACCCCCTCCTCCGGGGGCCACCAGGCGCCAAAACAAAAAGTTTTCCCGATGCCTTGCAAGGCATTATGGGGCGCTTCATGCACAGCCCGTGCATATCAGAGCAGTGGCTCTCCCGCTACTCCGGGGAGAGCCGTGCTGCCCATGCCGGTGGCCTCACGCCGTATCTGCCCATCGTTGGAGTCCCGGTCCCACCCGGGCCCCGTGCTTGCCAGGTATGTAGATGGCAGCTTGGGGAGCCCACCCCCGGCCGCTCCGGCTGGCTCCCCATCCGGCCCACAACCTAGTGTGCTGCTGCGGGAGCCAGCGCTTCAATTCTGGTCTACCTGGAGGCTGCTCCTCTTTGGCGGGTCCTCAGGGGAGTGTGACGGCACTCCCCGCCTTCCCGCTGCTGTGGGGGAGTGCGGCGGCACTCCTCCCTCCTCCGTCCGCCCACCGGGGCCCGGCATTGGGGTCCCGGGCACCTAAGGTCTTCGTCGGTGGGGAGCGCAATGGCACTCCCCCGCCTGTCTTCCTGGCTGCGGGCCCGGAGTTGGGATCCCGGGCCCCAGGGCACCTTTGCGGGGAGCGCGACGGCACTCCCCAACTTGTCTTCTTCGCGGGGGCGCGAGGGCGCTCCCCGACTTAGCTTCTCCCAGGGGGGCGCGATGGTGCTCCCCTGTCTCCATTTTCATCGGGGGCCAGGGTGGGCTCCTGGCACCCCCCTGGGGCTGTTTCATGGGGAGTGCGACGGCGCTCCCCGACTTAACTTCTTGTGGGGGCAGCCCCCGGGACCTGACCCACCCCAGGGGCCCAGTCAAGACTGGCGGCGGAGATCCATGCGCTTCGTCGTCGGTCGGCCAGAGGTCAAAGGTCACCTACCTTCTGGGGGGCATATATCAGCCCCCAGGGGACCAATTCTTGCCAGATTGGCCTCTTCTTGCTCCTGGTGGCGCACCCCAGCCACTGGGAGCAGTTTACTTCGCCTTCCTGGTCTCAAGGAGGGTAAACTCAGCAGGGAGCTGTCTTCACTGGTTCCCTGTGCCAGCCTTTCTCCTGGCTCTCCTCCTAGGCCTCTCTTCTCCTTGCGCCGAGGCCCAGGCTCCTGGGCACTGGTCCTGGACTCCCCTTTTGGCGCAATTCAGGGTCCTGGGACAGTCAGGGGGTCCTTCCAACTGCCCATGGCGCCAGGCTCCAGCACCAGTCTTCCTCAGCAGACCACACCCCAGATAGAGCTCCTCTTCCTGTGCAAGACCTTTTAAAAGAATTTGGAGGGGGCCGGCAGGAAGGCTCTGCTACCCTATCCGGCAGCGACACATCACCTCTCTGCCCATGCTCCCTCCTTCCTGCCCAGGCCTCTGGGATAGTTCAAAATGGCGTCGTCCAGGGGTCTCATGCCACATGGTCTCTGAAAAGCCTCCTTCCCCCCTTGCTGCTTCTTATCCAGAGCAGCTTGGCCCCTGGCACCAGGTGACAGCTGCTGATGGATAACCTGCAGCTCCACCCATCTTCTCTCCCTCTTGGAGAAGAGACCTTCGCCCTTGGAATGCTACAGCTTGGGGAGGAAGGTCATTAATCCAGCCTGGCAGGGTCACACCCAGCCAGGCTCTGGTTATGAGCTGAGTCAGATGAATATGACATTTCTGGATGACCCATAAGCAGTACAAATTTGGCTTTGGACTCAGCAGAATACTTCTTCTCACATAAGTTACAATGTACTTTGGTGCGTGTCTGGAATTTGTAGGCCCTAGGGAAGTGAAACTGCCCTATGTGGTCCCCATCTTCATAGGAGAATAATGGAGTGTTCCTTCAGTGAAAACAGTAAAGCACACTGACTTTCCCTTACATGTGTCTTCCCATAGTATAAAGCCTATTCCATGTCACCACCCAACTCTGCATAATTCCTCCCACACCATTCTATCTGTACCTGCTCCTGGGCTGCGCATGCCAGGAATCTCCCCCGCGCAGCACCTACACGTGTGCACACGCATGTACACACGTGTCTGCATGTAACCAGCCCGGTGCCCCTTACTCCGGCTGCAGCGCAGCGACCTACTCTCACCAGGGGGACACCGGTAAAATCCACATGCAGTCTCTCATCATGAGTTCACTGTGGGTGAGTCCCAACTTAGGAGGCTCTCCCACAGTAAAAGCTCAACAATTAGGTGTTCAAAAAGCGAAAAATCCGGGCAGCTCAGATGGTCAGAACCACCTTCTAACAGGCTGTAGTTGAAGTTCCTGCTGGCGGAGAAGACTGGCTCAAGCGTGTGTCCGGCTATGTGGATTGGTGCAGTGACTAGCTGCTTGAGTTCGATGTTGGCGAGGTTCCCTAGGAGGGAGTGGTGTTCCGGTCACTGGGGTTGTCCAGGTGGAACTTGAGGTCTCTGAGTAGGATGTAGTCGGTGGATGGGAGAGCCTGGGGTGCGATTAGGTCTACAATGGCATCGGTGAATGGAGGTTCATGACTCGGGGGGCCAGCAGACGAGGGTGCTGTGGAGGGTGGTGTTGGTCTGGATCTGGAAGTGTAGGTGTTCCATGGTCACCGTTGGGTCATTAGTGTGCGTGGTCAGTCGGAGTGTGCTTTTGTAGACGATGGCAATGCTTCCTCCCGGACGGTCGAGGTGGTCCTTGCGGTTGATTTTGTAGCCGTCGGGGATGGCGATGGCGATGTCCGGTCAGGAGCAGAGGTTGGTCCAGGTTTCCACGAAGAAGGCGATGTCTGAAGAGGTGGCGTCGAGGAGGTCCCAAATTTCTGTGGCGTATTTTTGGAGGGACCGCACGTTGAGGAGGATGCAGTTGAGCCGGTCGGATGCGCTGTTGGTCGGCTGGGCGGCAAGAGGCGCTGGTGTGCTGATGTGGCAGGAGGTGCGTTTGCTGTTTCGGCAGGCACAGGGTGGAAGGGTATTCGTTGGTGATGCTACATGGCAGGCGGTGCGGTGTCGAGGGTTGAGGGAGAGGAGGGTGCTGGCATTGTAGCGGTAGAGTCTTCAAGAGGCAGGGTCCCTGGTGCTGGGCGCGGTACAGGGGCAGATGGACACAGACGGGCTTGCCTTCGGCACACCAGTGGCACACCGGCTGTGCATGGCCACACAGCGTTTGCCATTAAGTAGTGCTGCAGGGGGGCTGGACAGCTCCTCACCTGGATATTGACACCTGGACTCAATGCACTGCACTCTCTCCAAATCTGTCACTCAGACAGCAGGAGCGTCAGCCAGGTGGGATTTCACAAGCCTAGGTACAGCAGTCACCACCAAGTCTGCTGGGGAACCTCCCGATGCGGATGATGCAACAGGCCCCCTTAGGTGTGAAGTTGCAGCGCTCCCGCCACACAATTTTGGCGCAGCTCAGGGGCTTTACCCTCCACAGCATCCAGCCAGTGCAACATCCTCCGGCCTGTGATGCAGAGAGGCACGGCCCACCATTGGTAATCTCCTCCGTGCACCCCGGTGTAGTGGTGGCACCTGGTATGCGATGCAGACCTCCCTACGTTGGTGCGCAGGAGCGCCTCTACCGTTCACAGCTCCAAGGTGCGCCAGGCGGTCTTCTCACACAGGTCCGTAACGTGTCTCCATGCGACCTGCCAGACTTCACCACCAGGTAAGGGCGCCACGGCCCAGCAACTCCACAGCACATTAGCCTCCCACTATGGGTCACAGTCGCAGGCACAGCAAGGCCTCCAGGCCCCGGGGACTGTCCTCGCTTTCAAGGTTTTGGCTGCCATGGTGTTGCAAGGAGGGCGCTATGAAAAGTGATGCATCCCTGGTTTTTCCCAGTGATGCGCCTCGTTTCATAACTGTAGCCCTGAATCTGCATTTCCTCTTCCCCTGGGACTCTGGCTGGTCATTCTGGCTGTTGGGGGGCTTGGAGAGTTGGGATCTGTGCTGCACTTGGCCCTGGCTGCTCCATTCTGCATTCCATTGGTTTTATTTCCTATTTTTCATTGGAGGTGGACTTATAGGCTATTTTTGCCCCTAGAGGCAAAAAAAGTCACGCTGGGTTGACTAACATGAGTTTTCTTGCCGCTAATGGGCCTTTCGTCACTTTTCTCTCGCTAACGTCAACATTTGTATTGCATTGACGCTAGTGTTAGCAGCAGTTTTCACCATGGCTAGCTTTTACTATCGTGATTGGGCGAGTTGCACTCCATACTTTCAACACATTTCTCCAACTTTTTCAAACCTCCAACTTTTCATTGCGTGCTCCGTGGCGTCGTGCCCAGCCCAAACAGCACGTGTGAGACTAAACAACAACAGATTTGCGGCCGTGTTCTTAACGCGGCCTATCACCAAAAACTGTTAGAGATGTATTTACAATATGTCGCTACATGGCGATAGTAAAAGCTAAACAACAACAGATTTAGGCACTTTCTGCCCCTTAACCACCGGCACAGCCAAAATTGCAAATTGCTATATTTTTCTTATCGTTTCTCTGTTTTCCATTATTCAAAACATTGTATCATTCCATCGATAATCCGTCTTTTTCTATTTGAAATAATTTAGTCTTCGTGCAAGGAAAAGCCATTTTCAAATTTCTAGTGCTCCTGCCGGGCCATCCGAACCTCATTTCAAGAACATGACTGAAGCCAAATTCATCCATAGCAGTTTATTGTAATCCAATGCATTTCGGGCCTCTAGGGAAACGATAAGAAAAATATTGCAATTTGCAATTTTGGCTGTGCCGGTGGTTAAGGGGCAGAAAGTGGCCCCAAATCTGTTGTTGTTTAGCTTTTACTATCGCCATGTAGCGACATATTGTAAATACATCTCTAACTGTTTTTGGTGATAGGCCGCGTTAAGAACACGGCCGCTAACTAACGCTAACGCTAGTTGCAGCAGTTCTTGTACATATACCCCGCAATTTTTATACCAATAAGTAACAACTTCTAAAACCCCAACACAATGAAATGACAACACATACTGAAATCAAGAAATAATACTATGGTTATTGTTGTCACCTCTAGAGTTTCTAAGGGTAATATGATATATAATTTAATTTGTGTAACTTTATTCACTAAATTTGTGATTGCATCTGTTACATCGAGGGTGAGGACATGAGCATTGCATTTGGTGTGTGTGTTGTAGTTTGCTTGGTTATTGTGCAAGATAGTAAGATATGGACAGCAAGGTTAACCATTACTTGTGAATTTTAGCGGTTTTCTGTGTTAATTTGTAACCATAACTGTACTTTAAGAATTTGTAGCATAAATTAACCAAAGCTAACCATAACATTACTTTAACCTTGCTTACTCTGTATTTTTGTCTGTGGATAAAGTGAATGTGTATAAATATGTGTGTTTGTGTGTGCGTGTGTATATATTCAAACTGATAAAAATGACAAAAGTTAAAGCAATGTTATAGTTAGGTATGGTAATGAGATCTTAACTCACATTAAAAAAACTCAGACATTCGCTGAAAAAAGCAAAGTTTAAAGTGACGTTAAAGTTAGGTGTTGGTATGAGATAAAAAACAATGTAAACAACATAAATACTGAAATTCTCAAGATACATTTTACTGAGCTAACTATAACATTTGCCCCAGCCATGCACTGTTTATGACCTCACATATTAGATCACTCATCACATGTTATATGACATCATTGATTACATCATTGATGCCATCTCAAATGACATCAAATGATCAATTGATGATAACACTGATCATACCATAGTCATATACAACACAGAGATACTGTATGTTCATGTCTTGGACCATAGAATGGAAATAGCGGAAGCCTTGGAGGCAAGTGTGGTTTGCATGTATGGTGCACCGTTTGCAAATTCCTAAAATGTGGGGTCCAAATAGTGCTCAATGTTAGGCAAGGTAAAGGCTAAGTGCATTCGATGTGGGTTGCAGATATGTTTCAAAGTAGGTTGTGGCTTAAAAACAAAGTCTGTTGCAAAACAATCTGTGAAAACGACAAAGCATATGTTGAAAATACATTATCCACCAGTGAACATGTGGGCAAGTGCCCATGTTAAATCATTTTAATACAGTGCTAGAGACAAATTGAATGTAACAAGAACGTTTATAAGCTGACATTTTGCTGGTGATTTTGAGCCATAGCAGATTGTTGAAAAACATTGTATGTAGGGGTGAGCAACTCAGAGGGGTTTTAACTCACACTGGGGTAAAAAGCATGGCTCTAAGGTTCCAAACCACTGCTCTTGTTGTATTCCTCTTAGGGTGTCCGTACATGGGTTTTCCTGTATCATGTCCTTATATAGGCACAATTCGCCCTGCCCTTATATAGGCATAAAATCCCAGTCCTTATTTAGGCATTAAACCGTGCACTCCAAATACAGGCATGGTCTCCGACATCCGTCCACCCTAACGTCACAACGAGTTCTTGAAGAACAGACCCTTAGGCTTCGGGAGTTTCCCTAGCACAGGACTATTGATTTCTTCAAGGACTCATCTATTATGCATGAACCGTTATACCTTAGGGGTTCATTCATGACGTCTTCCGCTGTCCGATTCATGTCAATGCTAACATTCTGAGGTACCTCTCAGGTATAAATATACCTTCCCTAGCCCTTGTAAATCAGAGGAGACCTCGACTTCAGAGGAGCCCGCTTTCCGGCCTGACGCACTGAGAAGACGCTGTCATCCCTGCACGCAGAGAGTCCAGCTTCCAGTGATCTGACTTCCCTCGCGGGGTGTTGGAGTTCGAGTCTGGCAAGAGATTCCCACCTCTCTCATTCTTAAGGTATGGAGCTGACTAGAAACCTAGAGGGACTCTTGGCATACTAGGCATACTAGGCTTAACATACTCTTAGTATCCCATAGTAAGGAATACTCCACCTACTTCATACCTCTCCCTACGCCTAGGTTAGGTTAGGTACATTGGGGTAGAACTAGCTTAGAAATGCATCGTATGAGTACTCGCATTTTTTAGTCTATGTTATTTATGTAAATGAATATCTACTAAAGATCATGCTAGCGCAGTATTATTTATTTCTACTGCTTACACTGTACATTATTTATCTTGCATACTGTCTTGTGATCGTAACAGCACATATTACTTACACGAGAAACAAGACTGTTCAATAAATCTTTTATTGAAACGCCCATCTGTTCTTTCTGTGTAACTTTGGGGAAAACTAAGCATGCACGATTGAGCTGAGTGAAAAAGTTATCTATTGTTTCCACGACTCTGGAACACGTTCTGATTCTAAAAGGGAAACAAAGTTGTCATGTTTTGCGGCTGCCAGAAACTACTCCCTTCTTGTTTATCAAGGAGTTTATAGTGGCCTCTGAGCTAGCTGGCACAAGTAATTAAGTTTAATATACTCGATAGGGACATACCGACCTCAGTCCTATGTCAAACCTATAGGGTATATTATTCCAATGCGCAGAGCCTATTAGGGAAATAGGAGCTACACTACATGGCGCCCAACGGTTTGGTAAGGCGGTAATTTAACGTTAGATAATGAGTAACTCAGCCGTGCCTTTTCTCTCAGAGACCCCTACACATATACTCCAAAAGACGTCTGGAGTGGGCAGGGTTAAGTATCCGCCACGGCTACATAGGGGAGCACCCTATATATTAGCTGTTTGGTTTGCTCAACGTTGAAGGATACAGTGTTCCAAAATATTGTGCACCTTATCTTTGTTTCCTTGAAACTTGTTCTACATTTTTCAAAAAATAAAATGCCTGACTCCGTCAACGGTGACGTTGCGGGTCAGCCGGCTTTAAGAGCTTTAAACATTACAGGTTTAAATGAAACCGAGGAGGATGTTATAGACATCCATCCAAACTTAAGAAGAGCCATCACTTTAAAACTCATAAAACACGGCCTACCACCAAGAGGCGGTAGAGCAGTTTTCCTGATAGAGGCACACGAATCATTTCAGACAGAGGTATTCTATTCATGGGTAATATTTCCTGAATCCAATCCAGTTACAAAACTGTTTCACTTCTACAAAGAAGATGATCCACCAGAGGAATATATTCCTTTCGAGGACATTGAAATTCCACTAACATACCAGGAGCATCAGCTCTGGTTTAAAGGCGCCCTAAAACATCAAAAAACATTACCAGGCTCGGTCCTCTAGGTAGACCAGGAGCAACATGGCCGATTCTAGCCGGCTACACACCTCATCTTGACATCGAAATAATGTCAGACGAGGAACTACTTACTCAACTTACAGAGTTAATAAAAATATACAGACAATTGGTCCAATATGTCATGCGGACTTTCACAGTCCAACCACCATTGACACTTCCAAATCAAACTCCTCAACAGGGGAATACACTAAAAATTACACCACAGACTCTATACGCAATCATGGGTAAAATGCCCACAAAACGTGAGCAAATTCCATTCTGGATAGCTCAAACAATTACTCAAATCGAAGCAGTATTTCCAAATACTAGCCCGTATGAGAAACACAGAATCCTAACAATCAGTTTACCAATGGGGATCACACCACAACTGGAAGACTGCACCACTTGGGGCTCAGTCTTTGCTGCCATCTATACTAAAACACATGGTATTCCATCAATTGCAGTAATACCAGATGTCCTGAAACAAATTCAAAACGAATACGGGGCAGAGCCTGCTCTGAATGTAGGTATGAAATTACTGAAAAATTTCGACCAGGTCTCAACAATAATATTATCTAATATTAAAGGGGAGGCATTAGCAGTGGCGATCCGCCAACGCTTAAGGGAATTTGATGTTACAGAACATCAAACTGAGCTACCCAGAATAATAGAACAATCTTATGCAGAATTAGGCAGAGATAGTTTGGGTGGAAGACCAGTGAAGCCAAAACTATCTGAAAGTCCTGAGAAGGGCTCCATTAAACAAACTCCTACATCTTCTAAAAAGAAGTGGGAGACTAACAAACAAAATTCAAACGAGAAACGTTCTCAATCCCAAGGTAGGTCTCCTCAAAAGGAGCCCTCTGAAAGGAGGTATAACCTCAGGAATAGGGATAATTTGAAAAAGCCTGACAGGTATCAAGACACTGATACACGTTCCTCTCGTACCTTTCAGATCTCGTCACAGACATCGGAAAGAAGAGGACGGTCAGAACATAGAGAAGAACGCGTGAAATCCAAGGAAGAAAAACACGCTACAAAAAACAAAACAAAACCTCAATTCTCCAAAAAGAAAGTAGCAGGTCTGAAGATCAGACATGCCGAGGATACTGAGAACACAACTCAGGAACGGAGAATGGGCTCAGACAATGCTGGGCAGTGCAGCAGAAGTCACAATAGCTCGCCAGAACCTGAAGGAACTTTTGGAGATAGTGGACTTGAATGAGTACGTTACAGTTGAGACTGTAGACACCAGGGTTAGTACTCCACAAAAGTTATATGAAATAACACTCCGGATGGAGGGAGACATACTTAGACAGGTGAAAGCACTTTTTTGGGAAAGACTATCAAAGGGCTATGACATACTTCTAGCAGAAAAAGACTGGCCACCACAATTTGTCAGGGATTGCCCACATGGCGAGGACATTATTATGCCTGCCTTCTCTAACCATATTCCAATTCATCTAAAATATAGATATGCCAGGAAATGGACAGTGGCCCAGGCCCCAGCATTATATAAAAATCATGTAGGATGGGATGAGGACTCCCCTCACCATAAAATACATCTGAAACATGAACCTACTGCACAAAGGCAGTACCCAATAAAGCAAGAAGCTAAAAAACAGGTCAGGGAGATCTTAGATCAACTTGAATACCAAGGGGTGATTGAAACATGCACCTCCTCAATGAACAATCCTTTGTTTCCTGTCTCCAAACCAGACAATTCATATCGTCTAGTTTTGGACTACAGACACTTAAACACTTGTTCTAAAACTTTTGCAGTGCAAAATGCTCATAGCACAGCATTAATGAATAACATTGTGCGTAAAAAATATAAAACCACATTAGATATCTCAAATGGTTTCTTTTGTCAAAACATAGCACCTGAAAGCAGGTACTTAACAGCTTTCTCCATAATGGGGACCCAGCGTCAATTTTGTCGACTCCCACAAGGGTTGTAGAACAGCCCAGGTTTATTCTCAGCGAGAGTAACGGAGTTACTACAAATTTATGACAATGAGGCATTGTCATATGTCGATGACATCTATCTGACAGACGATGACCTGGATAAACACTTGAACAGGGTGAGTACCATTATACTGGGCTTCGCCTCTGAGGGCTACAAATTCAACTTCAAAAAGTCCAGAATTGCCCATCTCAATGTCCTATTTCTAGGATATGAGCTATCAAGTGAAGGCAAGAGCTTGGCAGCTAACTTTCTAGAGAAATGTGCGCTGCTCCAACCTCCAAAAACGCAAAAAAACTTACAATCCATCCTGGGTTTCCTACATTTTGGAAGAACATACATTCTAAATTACGCAGAAAGGGTTAAACCTCTCTACGCATTAATCAAACCTGAATTTTCAATCAAAAACTGGACACAAGAACACACAGAAATCTTGCGTTCACTCCAGGCTAACATGTTAGCAACAAATCACTTACAAACACGCGTAAGTCAACGCAACCTGGTGATCCGAATAATTTCGGGTCAATGCGGATTCACCTACTTAACATTTAATGAGGGTGAAAAAATACCAATCGCATACAAATCTCATTTGTATACACAAGCGGAAATGCGCTTCACTTCAACTGAAAAAATTCTGACAGCAGTTCAAACCGCTGTAGCAAAAGAAAGAGCTCTAGCCCAAGGGAAACGCATTATTGTCGTAACCCCAGTACCAGCTTTAGAAGCGGTCATAAAAGCAAGCATTTCAAATGCTAAAGCATTACATCCAAGATGGATACAGTGGGTTAATTCTCTTGCTGCAACAGATGTTGAATATGTTTTTGATCCTGATTTAAAAAAACAAGCGTTCCTGCAATATGAACAAGAATGTCCTCTGCCCACTGAAATCCTGCCTCTCAATCAGTACGAATTCATAATTTACACTGACGGATCCGCACAGCCCGCAACAGGGAGTAAGCAAGCTTACAGTGCAGCGTGTGCAATCGTTAAAGGTCGCATGCGAGATGGCATCTTCAGACCTATGGTCACAAAAACTCAATCTCTGGGAGATTGTACAGCTCAGCGAGCTGAACTACAAGCATTCAAACTGGCCCTTGAAAGTACAGATCGAGAATTCCCCACACTAATAGTGTGCGATTCCTTTTACTGTGTTCAGTCGTATAATGAATATATACAAAACTGGCTTGAAAATGGGTTCAAAGATGCGAAAGGTGGCACAATAAAGCACAAAATGCTTTGGGAACAAGTAGTTCAGTTGAAAAACGAACTACCAAAGGCTCACGTGATCCACACACTGAGTCATCAACGTGATGGCGTTCACGTTGCAGGGAATTCATTGGCTGACGAAGCCGCAAAGGGGGCTGTTCAGACGGCTTCCGTAGCTGCAATCACTCGTTCGAAAACGAGAATAGACAGTGAGATAATGTTGGCTGTCAATGCTACAAGCAAAGGCAGCGGTGCAGCATTACCAAAAAAGTTTCCACTCAAGTACTCTTATGTAATTGATGCGAACAACGTTCCTTTTGCTCGAATCCCTGGAGTGGGGGACAGGGTAATTCCAAACAAGGAACGTAGATTAGGACTAATCCTAGCAGCACACGAAGGGATAGCTTCTGCCCATGCAGGTGTTTCTGCAACAGTATCTTTACTCAAGCAAAGATATTGGTGGCCTGGCATTCGGAAACAAACAAAGAACTATGTTTTAGAATGTGATATTTGCCAACAGATGAAAGTCTCAACAGTAAAACGTCCTGCGCAGACACCCCTGTTAATTTCAGACAAACCATTAGCTTGTGTTTACCTGGACCACTGCGGTCCCTTGCAAAGGGACGGTAACTATAAATATATCATGGTTGCAGTGGATTCAAGCTCTAGGTTCCTATGGATATGGCCTCAGTGCTCGGCTGACGCTCGAACTGTTATAAAAGATTTGCGAGTCTTTATCGGCACATACGCAATAGGCACGCTACATTCTGACCAGGGCCCTGCGTTTAGCTCTCGGGCTTACAAAGAAGCCATGGCCAGTCTGGGCGTTGCATTGCTGTACTCCTCTCCATTCCATCCTGAGGGAAATTCGGTTGTGGAAAGGAAAAACCGGGACATAAAGCAGTCTATAACAGCTAGGGTATTAGGTTCGGGTGATGGGTGGGTCAAACATCTTTATGGGGTCCAACGCTCATTAAATAACCTGCCAAGAAGTTCTCTAGGGGGGTCACTCCATATGAGGTCCTATTTGGGACAAGAATGTGGGTACCAGACCTCGATCACATAGGCACAGTGGTGGAAAATAAACCGTTTGATATCAAAGATCGTTTGGCTGTTTTACAGGAACTCAATGAACTAAGATCGAAACAAAGCAATGTATTCCTGCAGCCAACCACCACTGGGGAAAAACCGGCGGTCCCAGCAAGGCCTGTCTGGATTCCAAAAGTTGGGGATCTAGTCAGAGAAAAGATTGTGGACAAGAAGGAATTTGGACCTTCTTACAGACAACCAGTACCTGTCCTAGCAGTTCAAGGAACAAGAACAGTACTTCTGCCGCCCCTTGCTGGAAGAAAGGAGAAAAGATTTGTGTCCATTGACCTCATCAAACCACAGTATGTGGCCAATACTAAGTAGCAGGCCTCGTGGACTCCGACCTAGTAGCAGACACACTCCTCTCGCTACTATCCAAGAGGTTCAGACTGAAAGACTGATAACAATTGGGAATTCAGCAGTAACAGATGAAGGACTAAGCAACAATGCTATGGAACTCATCCCTCTTGAAAATCAGTAACAGTTCGTCCAAATACACCTGTCTACACCAATGTAGCACGTGATCAACTGGTTCCAGCGATTTCTACAAATCCTGATGCAATTCCAACAATTGACAGAACTGCTTCTGGCTATTTCATTAACTTTGATACGTTCTCAGAAGATCCGAGTGAACCTGAAATGACGCCAGCATCATTAACATTCAAGCAGCAAGTACAAGACTTTCTTCACTTTCTGAAAAAGACTTATCTGGTTTCCCCATGGATTGAACTCTGGATTATTTCTGGACTATTTGTTTTCCTGCTTTGGCTAGCTTTGGTTATAACTGTGAGCATGCTTATAAATGGCAGATACATCCGTGTGAACACTGAAGGAAAAGTAGTGAACGTACTTTTGAAACCTCATAAATCTTCCCATCGTGAAGCAAGAGACTTGTCAACAGTGAACATCACAGCCGTTCCTATACAGGATGGTATAGTGTGGGACAAAACAGAATTTGATATCTTTGGCCCGACGGAACAATTGAACATTCCACATTTGTTTAAAATTTCACTAAGTGATCTCATTTCGTCCAGTACCTATTCTGATGATTGGGACTTTGAGACTGTTAACAACATAATGTTTGACCTAGAAAAATCTGCTGCATTTTCTAAAAATGACTATTTAGAGGGTTCATCAGACTATGAACAGCTGTATTGCTATAACCACTATGGTCATCATTATTTGCATAAATCTGCATACCCTAGAAATGTGTTTATGTTTAACCAATGGGAGCATTGTCCTACACCACCAAAAGGTAGTTCAAAAACATTTGCTAACACGTTTCCATATTTTTCAGGTTACAATACATCTGATCCAGAAACGTTTTTCTATAAAAATGTAAACAAAACAGGACTGAAAATGATGTTAACTAATTCTAAACAGATTGACTCTGCAACATTTATTGCCCAACTGTCTAGACAGGGTTTTGACTTATGGAAAGACACAATAGACACAAAAACTGTCTGGGGTACTAAAGATTGGCAAGTGCAGGGGATAGAAGCTTTATTTAGAGCCTGTATAATCCCTGAACAAATAATGTTTTTGAATGAAACTGTCCAACAAAGATCTTGTCTTGGACTAGCCAAGATCAAAGAGATGAAAACACCTTCTGTACCAACACTTGCAAGTGATAACAATACACAGGCAGTGGTTACAGTTGACAAAATACTACAACTCAACAGATCTAATCCTGATTGGAAAAAATGGTTGATCTGGCCCACAGACACGAACAACTGTCAGGAAAGATTCCTGAATAAAACTCAGGGATTTACTATTCATAGGCCAGACCCAAGATACGTCCAAAGACAACATCCGGGGGTAGTAACAACATACAGTGTAGGAAAATTATGCCTCGATTGGCTGCAGAAATCTACACTACAGGATGTGAAACAACACTTATCCTTACTTACAGAACGCGCAGACCTTAGGGAATTCTTGCTTGGACCAAGAAAACCGCGTCAAAAACGTTTCATATATGCCGGCATTTATGCTGCCTATAATGAAGCATGGAAAGTGTCACAGATGGAGGCCGCAGAACGAATACGTGAACTTGATCATATTAATTTAGAGAAAACACTCACTGTGGTCGACAATGGGTTAAGGACTTTGTCCTCCAGAATATATTCATTGGACAGCGTTGTATCCTCTGCTATCGACATACTAGAACAAGTTTTGGCGATGTTACAGCAAGGCCAATCTCAATTACGTTCTATTGTGTTATTAAGCTGGACGCTGCAATCTTTGCGTGCGGGCTATGTGCCTTGGCGTTTCATCAACACGTCGGCTCTGTTTGCAGAATACAATCTAACTGATAAACAGATCGAACTGGCACAAAGAGGAGCAAGGTATACAGTGCTGAGCATTGAAAAACTGGAAAAGTTACCATTCACAGTGGCAGAAAAACCAGCTACAGAATGGCTCATTCATGGCAAAATCACACTACCTGTGACTACTTTTCAGTTTCAGTATTGCCTCAGACAAATGCAAGCAGGCAAATATGAAAGGTTGGGTAAGGAATACATTAAGACATCTTGGGATTTACCGTATAAATATAGATGTTGGAGTGGGGATCGTGAAGTGTTTTTGAGCGGTACACACTGTAAAAGTGCACTGAGCGGTTCAGTTATATGTCAGGACATTTCTATACACAGGGCTTGCAATGGTTCTGTGTCAAATTTGTCTTGCCATCAGCAGGGTACACCAGCTGCTGTGATTAATCCAACATTTGGACAACTTTCGAATGGGAGTTACCTCATGTTGAATGATCAGAGTTGCTGCGGCATGTTGCCAGGCATCCCATATCTAGTAACGGTCAACTCCAGGGTCACTTGCTGTATGCAAGTATTGTTTGCCCCAATAGACACAGTCAGGGAGTCGCCTTTGTGGCCTTCGCTGAACGTCTCTTTTATAAGATTTGATACTTTGAGCAGAATGAAAGCCATGCTTTTACAGCAAACAGTGCCTTTGACCTCGGCCAAAGAAACCTATGATCTACAAGTAGCAAGGACTTCGGCTGAGTTACAGACTTTAATGCGTACAAACTCCCCTTTACATTTCGTGGAAATGATAGGACGTATCTTTAACATGTCTGATACAACCGGAATTGTACATGTATTTAAGAGCATCTGTTCCGGTCTGTTAGCACCTTTACAGGCAATACTCAGAATAATCCCGAAATTTGCACATTCGGTGTTTGGTGGCATACCATTAATTCTAGCATTTGTTGCCGGAATTCTATTTCTCTTCCTGCTATTACGCTATGGCCAGCCTATTCGCAGACATCACTCCGAGCGAAGTGGAGAAAGCTCTCCTTGAACGAAAGTGCCGTGAGCGACTAGTACAGCATTTGGGCATGACTTGTCTACGGGAACTTAATACCACGTGGTTCCTGTCATTCAGACCAATCTGGCAAGATTGCATCTTACCTGTTCTACGATGCCTGCTATGCGGTGAAGAATGCGTGTTAGACACCTGTCTGACATTTCCATCAGCGACGCCAACGGATATCGATACTCTGATGGACCCGATAACGGCCCATGCTCTGTGTTGTCCCCAGAGGCTACCAATCCTGATGACGGCATTCATTGAGATCTCACAGACGCTTCCAGCTGCTGCTGAGGTACGAGATGGACCTACAGGCACACAGGTAACAACGGACGCGAACATTGCTGAGGCATCCTATGCTGAAAGCGATGCTTCACATCTCTGTGCAATTAATCTACTACACGAGGTGTTCCAACTGACACCAACTTTAGTGGACGATATTTTGTCTACAGAAATAGATGATCTCATGTTTACACCAGACCCGTACACTGACTCTGATTCAACCCACAGTGTACCAGAGACACAGTAAAATTTGGCCTTCATATTTCAAAGACTTGGAACTCTTCCCAAATTGAACTTTTTTCCGTTTTTTCAAACTAAATGGCAATTCAATCTGCTTGAAGTAGAACTAGTCTTTTAGTACGGACTTCGTGGTACTTCCTCAGATACTTTGTCATCTTACTTATCTAAAAAAGTTCATTAATTTTCATGACATGAAATGATTTTGATTTTTGTACAACTTATCGATCATTTTCTGTCATATGTAAATATTACTGCTTATTTCATTCAAATTGCATTTTATTTCTAGAATATATGCTTGAACTGAGAAAAGCAATGCTTAAAATGTACAGTACCTTTTGCATTTTAATAGGTTTTTAAATGCCTTTTAATGCTTTTTAAGAAATATTTTTAGTGATATGCGGTACTCCATTTTATGTTTAGCATATTAAATGTTTAGCATTTTATTATTATCGTACACACGAAAGTGGAGTGGGTGTTGTATTCCTCTTAGGGTGTCCGTACATGGGTTTTCCTGTATCATGTCCTTATATAGGCACAATTCGCCCTGCCCTTATATAGGCATAAAATCCCAGTCCTTATTTAGGCATTAAACCGTGCACTCCAAATACAGGCATGGTCTCCGAGATCCGTCCACCCTAACGTCACAACGAGTTCTTGAAGAACAGACCCTTAGGCTTCGGGAGTTTCCCTAGCACAGGACTATTGATTTCTTCAAGGACTCATCTATTATGCATGAACCGTTATACCTTAGGGGTTCATTCATGACGTCTTCCGCTGTCTGATTCACGTCAATGCTAACATTCTGAGGTACCTCTCAGGTATAAATATACCTTCTCTAGCCCTTGTAAATCAGAGGAGACCTCGACTTCAGAGGAGCCCGTTTCCCGGCCTAACGCACTGAGAAGACGCTGTCATCCCTGCACGCAGAGAGTCCAGCTTCCAGTGATCTGACTTCCCTCGCGGGGTGTTGGAGTTCGAGTCTGGCAAGAGATTCCCACCTCTCTCATTCTTAAGGTATGGAGCTGACTAGAAACCTAGAGGGACTCTTGGCATACTAGGCATATTAGGCTTAACATACTCTTAGTATCCCATAGTAAGGAATACTCCAACTACTTCATACCTCTCCCTACGCCTAGGTTAGGTTAGGTACATTGGGGTAGAACTAGCTTAGAAACGCATCGTATGAGTACTCGCATTTTTTAGTCTATGTTATTTATGTAAATGAATATCTACTAAAGATCATGCTAGCGCAGTATTATTTATTTCTACTGCTTACACTGTACATTATTTATCTTGCATACTGTCTTGTGATCGTCACAGCACATATTACTTACACGAGAAACAAGACTGTTCAATAAATCTTTTATTGAAACGCCCGTCTGTTCTTTCTGTGTAACTTTGGGGAAAACTAAGCATGCACGATTGAGCTGAGTGAAAAAGTTATCTATTGTTTCCACGACTCTGGGACATGTTCTGATTCTAAAAGGGAAACAAAGTTGTCATGTTTTGCGGCTGCCAGAAACTACTCCCTTCTTGTTTATCAAGGAGTTTCTAGTGGCCTCTGAGCTAGCTGGCACAAGTAATTAAGTTTAATATACTCGATAGGGACATACCGACCTCAGTCCTATGTCAAACCTATAGGGTATATTATTCCAATGCGCAGAGCCTATTAGGCAGACCCTCCAGGATTTCGCGATTTCGCGGTTTGCCGCGAAATCGGCACTTTTGTAAAAATGCCGCGATTTTTACAAAAGTGCCCGCGAAATCGGCACTTTTGTAAAAATGCCGCGATTTTTACATAAGTGCTATTGGTGCAATGATTTGTGAAATATGCTGATCCGCGCTCTGTGATGCGCTGCGAGCCTTGGTTCTCAGGCACTGACTGCTGTGGCAAGCTGGCTCCGCCTGAGGTTGCGAGCGGTCACTGTTAGCCCGTGGGGATGCATTGTGGATGTGGGGAGATTGTGCACAGGGCAGGACAGGGGGCACTTTTGCTTCACATGCGGCTGTACCGAACCGGCAGGAGCTTTCGGCAATAGGATGCGAGAATTCCTGGCGGCAGACACAGCGAGAGGCTGAGAGAGCGACAGAGAATTACGTTATACATTGCACTGGCTGGGTCCAGAGACCGTACCGAGGAAAACCTGGGATGGAGTCTCACACTATTAAGCATACACGAAGGAAGCAATGTAAAAACGATCTGGAAAGAAAACATGAATGAAAACTCGCATACAGTAGAGAGCAGGGGTGATGGAATGTATACAAACTGGAAACGTAATTAGGCAATTAAAGCTTTGTGTGTATGTAATCTACTGGAACATGCTACCAGTAAATGTGCTTCTGAAGACAAATGTTTTTATTTTCTCTGATTAATCTCGCTCACTAGCGCAGGGAGTCAATTGTTTATGTAGCACTCTATCATTTAAGTTTCAAAACTCTGTAGCCTATGATATGATTGACCAACTCAAGTGTGCTTATTTTATCGGTTTTGTGTAAACCTGCAGGGGCCTGACCCAACTGTGGTAAAGGGAACAGAAGCTAGGACCACGTGGAAGGTTCAAGTAACCACAGACGTTGAATAGCACTTCCTGTCTGCAAATTCATGTTGAAATGGACAGAGGGTAAAGGCAACTTGGAGTAAGTAGGTCAGAGTGGGATGGTGATGGCCAGAACATTTGTCCAGCCCAGAGGTTAAAGAAAACATATAATGGACTCTCCCATTCCCTGTCCTGTGTTTTCCCCCCATCCACCCGTTATTGTCCTCTAGAAGGTTGAGGGAACACTGAAGCTCATTTAGAATGTTGGCATGAGGCAGAGAGAGTTGGCAGTTGCTGGAGGATTGAAGAGGAGAGATTGGAGGCATTACGTTAAATATAACTGAAGTTAACCATCCTACTCAACTGAAGGACGTCCTCCTAAACCGGCATCTCAACTAGCGGGTCGTCTATCATTCAGGCCGTCAAGTTGACCTTCCTTAATATTCTTCCTCCCTCCTGCTCAACCACTGATTTTATATGATGCAACTCAGCTGCTCTGTCTATACTTGTTATCTTTGATGTGAACATTTACTGTTGTGAAGCTCTCTGATACCTTTGGGTCTAGCTAGCGCTATATAAAACTCATATATGCCATTACCTACTGTGTAATAGTGACTGCACCAGATTCACCAACAGGGCTGCTTCCTCTGTTCCATATCCCAGGTTGCCTATTTCAAAGTGGAATACTCTGCTAAAACAGTTTCCATTGTTTTAAAGCTGAAAATGGATGATTATGAGTAAAATAAAGTGCCGCAAAAATGCCGCTAAATTTCCATATTTGTGCCGCTAAATTTGCTAATCCATGCCGCAATATCCTGGGGGGTCTGATTAGGGAAATAGGAGCTACACTACACTCTAATCTCAGCAATGTGAGTAGTGTATTTCAGTGAACTACGAAGGGTTCTCCATAGGGCCTGGCATAAGAAGTCTTATCAGTGGTGAAGGGATACCTGTCAGCCTATTGACTTAAAATTACAGGAAATGTGAAGAAGGTAATCTAGTTAAGGTAAATAGTGTACAAACGTTTTTGGAAGTTGTTCAAGGTTTTATAAGGGGTGACCACATTAAACTCTATTGGGTCATTTTGTTTGTTAGGTGGGTGAATACTAGTAGAAAGAGGGCAACACCCAGCAAAAGTAGGTGACTTGACACATATGCTATGTGTCCAGCATGTTCTCAAATGTATTCTCCATTATTGCATTATGTCCATTATCACATGGTTGGTGATATAAAATTGGCCACAAGTGTTGAAATACTTCAAGTCCACAAATCCTACAGGATGCTGCCAGAATGACTGGATGATGTCATCAGTGATGTTATCAATGATGTGATTGAAGATGGCATCAATGTTATTTAGCATGTTATGTGATGTAGTATGTCAGTTCATGAGCAGTAGATGATGTAGGTGTAAGTTAGAGTTGGCTCAGTAAACTATGACTTGTCAAGTTCAGTGATTTTTTGTTTTTAAATGTTAGTTTTTATCTCAGTTCACGCTATAACTATAATGGCACTTCAACCTTTTTTTACAGTAAATTTCAGTTTTTTCTTTAAGGTAAATTAAACTTTTTTTTGCCTTACCTACCTATAAACTCACTTTAACCTTTTTTTTCAGTGTGTTTTTGGAGTTTTTTGATCATATTCCCCCAACGATCCCGCTGCACAGGGCCTTTGGCCAAGCTCTGAGCTCTTTCCTCAATGCAGGTGGCCAACCGAGGCTGCAGGTGGCCAACACCCCGCATTGCATGACCTTCGTCTGTCTCTAGTGGGGGTTTGGCCACAGGGCCTGCCCTCTGACCTCTCGTGGGCAGCCAGCCCCCAACCCTGTACAGCCTTCAACCAGAGGCCTTCAGAAGTGCACAGTGGGGGAGGGGGGGTGCCCTCTATCCACCACCCACCCCCAACGGAAACCAACCATCCCACAGACACCCAAGCCACATTTTCTTTTCTCTTTTTAATTTGTTTTTTTCTCAGTTACTGTGGTACTTCCATACTGCTGTAGTACCCGCAACAGAGTCTTTCACCCCATGGTAGAGCAGTACCATGAAAGCTTCCTTGGGGAAGCTTGCACAATACTGCGGTACCATGAGGGTGAACCTTAAATAGCGACTCCCAAATGAATTCTGCTGTACCTCATGTTCAGTCTTTTTTGAGAAATCAGCATTTAAAGAGGTGCTCAGGTAGAGCATGAAGCAGTTAACCCTCAGAAAAGTTAGGTTTATCTGGACTTCTCGTCTCACAGGACTGCCAAGGGACTCCAGAACCACCAATAATAAAAAAGGCTATTTTGATTGGCAATGGGAGCTTTTACTCCAATCGGTCATTTCAGTACCAGTGCTGGTACCGAATGATCTAATTTGCAGGCCTCAACACTGAAGAAAATATTGCAGCCTCCTTTACAGAACTCAGGGACCCAGTCCCTGACTCCTGAATTCATTTTCAAATGGCCACATAAGGGGGCAAGGGGACACCCAGTGAGGCAACCTCGGTGGTACTGCAGTTCCAGTACCGCAATAGCAAAAAAGCATTTAAAAAAATGTTACATTCACAGATGAGACTCTGCATCCAGCTGCCACTGTGAAAACCCTAGGCCATGTGAAGTGGGGGTTGGCTGCCTGCAGTAGGTTGGCTGAAGGGCCAATCCACCGCTACACACAACTGGAGGCTATGTGCAGTGGGGTATTGGGTGCTCCTGGGGCTTTGGGTACCTTGGGGGGTTGGGCGGAGGGCCTGGTAATCAGCAAGGCCCTGCAGTCATCCCCGGGCAGCGCACACTCAAAAGCTGTTCACAGCAGTCAGTTGTGAGCCCATGGGGGAGTTGGGTGCTTCCCTGCTGCCAACTATCCACTGGGCATGGCCGAAGGCCTTACGCAGTGGGCAAGTTGGGTGCCCATGGGAGGGTTGATGCATGGCCTGGCCTGAGGCCGGCCCACATGATTAGCCCCCGGCTACTGGTTGCCTGAGGTGGGTAGGCGTATGCTCAAGTTTCAATGTGATCGAAAAACTCAAATGACGTCATAGTTAGATATGGTAATAAGATCTTAACTAACATTAGAAAAAAAAGAAATCACCTGTAAAAAACAAAGGATCAAGGAACACTATAGTTAAGTGTTGAAATGAGATAAGGGCAAATGACCAAAGTCTGCCATGTTCTTCGACCTGCTAGAATGCCTCATGAAAGCATTGCCTTGTGTACCTGTCTACTCCCGAAAAACAGTAGCCCCAGGCACTCCTTACATCCCACCTAGCCTACGGCAAATCTTTATATGTTGGCTTACCAAACATTCTTATCAAGCACCTCCAGATCACCAAAAATGCTGCAGCCAGATTTCTTCTCATTATCCACCATCATCTGACCTCTGGTCGGTCACCTGGTTAATTTCCACTGGCTCCCTGTTGTGAAACTGTTGATTTTCTTGGCCCTTTGCCTGATGTACAGAGCATTTCACAAAACAGACCCTAAGTATCTCTGTAACCTGATTAGTCTATATAAACCTACTCGTGATCTCCGCTCCGTCCATGGTAAGCTTGCCACAATTCCACATCAGTATGGCGAGATATTAAGGCAGTTTTTTTCAGTTTCTTGACCCTAAGCTCTATAATAAGCCCCCTGCCCCCAGATAACGTCCCTCTTCTTCTGAATCTGTTTTCAGAAAGAAACTTAAACCCTGGTCCACTTACTAAATCTTCTCTTTTCTTTCTCCAGCTTTCAGCTTAGTAATAAGCACCCTGATGCCGACCTGTGGGAAGCAGCGCGCTTTACAAAACACAATTCAATTCAATTATATGCATCACAGGCACAACGGCTGGAAATTCTATAAAGGAATGTCTAAGATTTCCTTTTTACATTTAAATGTGCGCAGTGACTTATTACATTCAGGGCATACAGTATCCAATTGGTTGCCTTTTATTGACGGATGCGTCTTTGTCACTTGCTTGCTATGCCCTAACATTGGGGCCTATAGGAGCTGTTCTACTTGTCACTTTCAGGTGCTCAGCAATGGATGGATTTGCCCCAGGGAAAAGTGGGCCGCTCCTTGCAATGCAGCCTCTGTTCTTTGAATCCACAGTGTTAACGCGCTCCTGAATTCAGTCACTGTGCTCCTGAAAAGCAGTAAAAAAATGTTTGCTTGTTAATAAAAGGATCTGGCAACGGTGCATTTTACGAGATTCTCTTAACAAATGCCGTTAATCAGTCACTTTTCGGATCTTTAAAACCAATATCTACGAAATAATCATTAAAGTTTGTTTTTATACAGCAGTAAACACCAGAATTTCCGCCATTTATAAGGTATGAAAATAGCAGTTGTTACTATTACACAGTTTAGGGTACTCACATTGGAAAGGTGGGAGGATGAGTTTGCTTTACCGGGTTTCTATTTTAAATTCCAAAACATCACACTAGCCAGCAACAAGCGTTCAGCACACTGAGCCACCTTCCCGGCCGATTTATGATGCCATTTTTCAAAAACAGAATATATTATATTGATGATGCTTGAAAACGTTATTCTAATACAAGTAGCCAAGAGGCACATTCATACATTTGTAATCTGTGGTTTAAAAGAAAATCATAATAAGTGCGAGTGCCAACTTGAGCAAAGTGAAGCTTCATGCACTTTTTTTTTTTTAGTTTTATATAGGGCGAACTCGACCCGAAGGGGTCAGAGCGCTTTACATGAGTACCAGTTTTGTTATACACGGACACATTCATATTTGATAGGCATGGGGAGATTAAGGGATTTGCCCAGAATCACAAGATGTTGAGCGTCCCTGCCGAGACGAACCTGGTTCCCCAGCTCCGAGGTCGACCGCTCTAGCCATTAGGCCACATCCTCTATCAAACATTACCACCTCGTGCAGTGTCTCCTTAAGCGTTTATTTGCTGCATAGTGTATTGTACTGTAGCATATCTATAAGGCTTTCAGGGCCCTTATGTGGCTCAAAAGTGCTTTCTGGGTGGTCGAGAGAACAGCTACCCAGTGTGTATTCAGTACTGTGGTCTATGTGGGAGGTGTTGGTGGGGTGCTTGAACCCCGGAATTGGGCGCCACACTTTTTCAATGAAATTGTAGCCGCAGATATGATAACTCTAGATGCCATGTGCCTGCATTTGTTTATGAAGGGCAACGTTAAAACAAAAAAACCCTTCATCCAAAGGTAATCACAAGGCAAAAACCAGAGACCATCCAAAAAGACACCTGCATGAACTGTTGTGAAAATAAGGCTGTGATGCCTTAGAAATAACAAAAAAAATACATTAATAAACAGATACATTTTTATTGGTACACATTTCAGAATAAACTATGGCAATCTGAGTTTATGTATTTACTTTTTCTGAATGTTTTGAAAACAAACTAACTGAAATAAGTAAGATTTCGATTTCCCTTGACACATCTCTCATCAGCCCCCCGCCTTGTTTATTCTGATGTCAAGGGTCTCTGTCCCTCACACATCGTTTGTCATCAGGGTCAAACTGGGAACCAAACGCAGACATAGCAATCATTCTTATACCAGTGCAACACAGCACCAAGCAAGTGAGCACAGCGCTCTCCAGCTCTTCAAGGGTACTTATCACAAAATAGTTTATGAAAATTTGAGGACAAACTTTATTTTGCCACACAAAGCTTCAAATGCACTTGACAAAGTGCTATAGGTCTTGTTGGAAGAGTTAAGGGGGGACGTGTGTTATATTTCAACACATCAGAGTCTGCCACAGTACTCGGACATTTTTGTGCCTCAATAAAAATGGTGCTGAATAGCCTGCAGGCACACATATTTGTATCACAGGGAAGTAGAACATATTCGATTCACAGTGAACCACTGCAAAAAAATGCCAAATTGCTGATCAGCTTTCCAGCTTGTCAGGAGATGGGATCAGTGCTTAATTTGAGCCGGTAGTTTCATTGTCAACACCAGCTCTTATGACAGTCTACCACATGGTGGCGCTGTTTGTCTAATTTAGGGACAACCTCAACGAAAGTTGTTTATTAATTCAATATACATTAAAATGACTAATACCTGCCTCCCAAGCCATTCTTACAGTTTTGGGGGCCTGGAATATTCTGAATCCTTACACTCGTATGAGTGTGATGGTTAGTAGTTGTGTTGGTACTGTCATGGCAGGTGCAATTGGTGGTGCAAGATGAAGTGGCTTCTTGACGAGGGCCCTGGCACATATATTTTTTTACAAATTAAGCACTGGACGGCTGAATGGGATGAATCAGTATTTCACAATGCTCGGGATGTGAGGTTTATTGCCCAGGTTGCATGGACAAGGATGAGTAATTTATAACCCTGAATACTATTTTTAATTTATGTAAAGCCAAAATGCTCCTGTATTTAATAAACTTTTTTGCTGAGAGAATTCCCCTATCTTGGAGTAACCTTTGACACTAATAACAGCTGCTAGAAATGGTTGCACCTTTGTCCAAGTTGGGACCCTTGCTTCTAGTCAGGGTAAGGGAGTTACGCCCCTAGACACCCCCTGCTCACTCCCTTGGTAGCTTGGCAGTGTGTAAAGCATTTGTGCACACATACAGTAATACAGTGAAAACACTACAAATGGACATCACACCAGTTAAGAAAAATAGGAAATCTTTATCTAAACCAAACAAGACCAAAACGCCAAAAAGTCTGCCATACACATATCATCAAAAATAGGTTATTCACAAAAATAAAGCTTGTAGCAACAAATAGCTCAACCTGGGGCTATTACGACATCATGACAGATGAAAATCCCAAAGTATGGCGCCGACCACGAGGTGCGCGGCGTTGGGCACAGTCACATGGACCCCCAAAGAATAGTACCTTAGCAAACGATAAAACAAAGATGGTGCACGACGTTGGGGATTTGATGCTTCGTTGGCGCCAGGCGGCGTTGGTTCCTTACTACCCCAGCGGGGGTGAGGCGTCTGTTCCTTACTGAGATGCAGGGTCGGTGAGGCGTCAGTTCCTTAATGTTGCCGGGGAGGTGACATTGCGGTGGCGTCGAGGCATCGGTTCCTTACAACGCTGCATGGTCGATGGATTTGGAAGGTCACTCACGTCAGGTATCGGCTCCGCGATGATGAAGCACTGGCGTCGGTGAGGTTGGGGCTACGGTGCGAGTCAGTGTGGTACGTCGTGAGCATCACGAGCGGTGCCCTCGGCTCCGGTGCAGCCAGCGGCCTTTGCAAGGCTGCTTGTGTGGGTGGCACAATCAGTGCTGCAGGCTCACTAGCAGCATTTGATTTACAGGCCCTGGGCACACACACTATGCACTGTACGAGGGACTTACCAGTAAGTCAAATAAGAAATAACCCAATCATGGAAACAGCAATCCATAAATACAATTTACATTGGGAGCACTTGCCCTTTGGCACTGATCAGCAGTGGTAAAGGGCTCAAAGCATCTATACCAGCAAAAATGAAATCCAGCACACCAGCAAAAATCAGGAGGCAGAAGCAAAAAGATAGGTGAAACCATGCCAAGGATGCCAGGTCTAACAACAGCTTTTTGTCTTGCCTTTGCAATCACTGCTCATGTTACAACCAGGCTGTTGGGGGCCCTGTCTAATGTATCTACCAGAGTGGGAAGTAAAATACAATTCCCCTGCTCGGAATCTACAAATTAAAGTGCCTACCTGTTCTCAATTATGTTGCCCGCATCTGGGGCTTCAAAGACTGCAGCAGCCTCCAGAAGGAAGAAAATCGCTTCTGTAGACAGCTGCTTGGACTAGGTCCAGGAAGGTCACAGTATTTTATACATGAAAAATTGGGCTTGACCCATGCTTGACTCATGTGATTGATGCAGTGGGACATGCCCCACTTCTTCTCTGGGCCTCCATCTGGAACAACCGCATGGCATCTTTTAATCGTGAAATCATTGAGGATTGCCTGTCCTATGATTTTGGCTTAAGAATCCCTTGGCTGAATTATATTCAGAAAACAGCAGACTCCATTGGAATACCAGGGCTATTTTCTAAACAGCATGATTAAAAGGGGGATATTGGCCATATTAAAGATTTGTTTAAGAGCATGGCAGCGTGTGACAGAGAGTGCAGTGAGGCCATGAAGCCCGATGTGAGAGAACTGATCGATTTTCAAATGGTCAAAGGTGTTGAGCCATAGCTTCCGTATGTTGACAAAACAAGGAAAAAGGCGCTGTTAACGAAATTCCGATTAGGTATAATTAGATGTACCTAAGTTTCCCTGTTGGTCAATTTGACCCTAAGTCAATTCTGCTCTGTCCCTGTGATGAATCATCCCCTCAAACCCTGGATTATTTGATATTTTTGCCAATTTTACAAAAAAGTTAGGAATACGTTTTTATTTCCAATTTTGAAGAACCTGGGTTGTAAACAATATAGGCCTGCCTTCCATTTGCAGAATGCAGCACACATAGAAAGAGGAAAAAACGCCTGCCCTGGAGAGGAGTACAGTTTTGATGCATTCCCAGGTTTACAGATCCTTGTAAATCTGGAAATGCGTTAAAACCCATGGATATTGCGTGGGAAAAACCACCGCAACACCCATGGAACGCCTCTGACGCAGTGTAAGGCAACGCAGCGACTTGCGCTGCATTGTCTTACACCATATCTCCGAGGCCATGAAAAGCCGCGCAAAGTGGCTTTGCATGGCCATGTAGATGTGGGTCTGCACTGTGAGCCGCAAGAGCATCATAAAAAGTGATGCACCGTCAGTGCAAGGGGCTTGCAAATAAGCCCCTAAAAATTTCAAACTGGATAAAAAAATAGAGTAACATTTCATTAAAAAATGACATAAAAATGACAAACATCCAATTTGGGGAAACAGGGATATGATTTTTTAAAAGTTTTAAGTAGAAAGCACAAAGCTCCAATGATAGTCACTAATCACAGTAGATTGGGACCAAGGTGCAATTTGTGGCTGACCGCAATAGAGCGTGGATCGGATATACCAAACAGGTTCGTCCATGTCATAGATTTTGTCATCAGAGTTAATCCTTTAAATTCTAATCCAATACAGAAATACACTTCTAAAGTCTCCCAGGATCTCATGGGAGGCACTTACAGACTCACAGGGTGTCAGGCAAAGGCCAACAGCACAGTCCAGTCCATGCCCAGTTACAACTGGTCAGCTGGGTACTTCCAGGAAAAGATCTCTTCTAGCTTGTTGTATCCCTGTAGCTTAAACTGGTCAGCCTTATGAACCCTGGAGTCCACTTCTTTGTTCTGGGGACAAGAGGGAGCTGGTCCAGTCCTTCAGGGCTCCTCTCAGGTCACTAGCAGCAGGTCCAGTCATCTTCTAATCTTCTGATTGTTAAGGAACGGTTTCTAACTGGGTGCCTGGAGGTGCCAAATTTCTGTCTGGTAATAGCTAGTGAGTGGAAAAGACACCTGGGCAAGCCCTAACCGATGGGGTAAAAGTTTCCAGCACCAACCCTACATACTTTGGGCATTTCCGATATGACAAAAGTCTTCGGCCATACTAAACATGGGCTCTGAGGGCTGGGTGTGTGTTTGGGGACTGTATTATGGTAATCCTAGTGTCCTCCTACATCTAACACTAGAATCCAGTTGGGGCAGCCACTGTTCCCACAAGGCCTGGGCAGAGTTCATGTAGTTCCGCTACGTGGAACTCTGAGAAGTGACTAAAAAACTCTGCCGCGCTATTCGGAGTTCCGCAAGCGGCGGAGTGCATTTGGTCATGCTGTTCGCATTGATTTTCAGTGCTGGGTATTTGTTCTGCGCTGTAAAATCAGCGCAAATGGCACCATGTGCAGCGCAAGAAGGAGATACTTCTTTTCTTTCACTCGATTGGGTTTTCTACTCGAGCAGCAGCTTTCTCAACGTGAACAAAAGGATTCTCAACGCGGGCGCTCACGACCATTCGCGACCGCCTGTGTTGAGAACTGCCTGCGTTGAAAAATCTCGCCGGGAGGTGGATTTTCCTCATTCACCAACTTGACATTGGTGGGTGTGAGCGAGGAAAAAACTCCGCTCCACGGAGCAGAGTTTTTCAGAACTCTGCGTGCTCTGCGGAGTGCGGAAAACTCCACAAACTCCGTGAACAGAGCGAGGTTCACCGCCCAGGCATAGTTCCCACAATAAACCCAGAGACAGAAGTGTAAAAGGACAAGAGCAGCAACCAGACTGTGGATCCACAAGAATTGTCTTGGTATCCTGTTCTCTCCCCTTTCAAGTGTGCCCCAAAGGGTTATATGTAAACCCGGAGGCAGAAGGGTTGTAGGACAAAGAAGAATCCTTCAGCAACCAGGCAGTGGGTCTACAAGAATTGTCATGGCATCCTGTTCTCTCTTCTTTCAATTGTCACCCCACGGGTTATATGTAAACTAAGTAGATCTGTCAAGCAAGATTTAAAACTCAAGCAGGATTTGACACCATAGTGTCAAATTGGATGCCTACAGCCCCAACGCGGCATATTCTGAGGAGATCAGATGAGTCAACCCTGCCCATTCAGTTGAGCCCATTGTTTGCTCCTGGGTGGCATTTCAGATCTATCCACACCTATTCAAGGCTCATTACAGGCTGGTAACTAGCAGTGGCTTACGTTAATTAGCCGCCTAACAGTTCAGGCAGGTAAAGAATAACTTTCTAAAAGTTGCTTTTCCTTGATATTCATTAAAAATATGACCTCACCATTGAATTGGATTTTTAATAGCTATTAAAATAGTTGTTTCATTATTTTTCTAGCTGGTCCCATTCACAAGATACAGTATTTGTATTACTACAAACGGCAGCTAGGCTTGTCACAGTGAAAAATAGCTTTTGGGTGCTAGTTGCCGTAAGGACATGTTAACAAAAAAAATTCTGTATGTCTTACTTTTAAATACTATGAACCTTGCCTTGTGGGCTACAAGGCTCAGAGGGGTGACTTATTAATATTTCAAAGGGAGGCTTTGACCTGTCAAAAGGGTTTCTTGTGACAGTTTGGAATGCAGCTGTACACTGTTACAGTCAGGCTACAATGTTGGGTCTAAAGGCATGTTTTCACTGCCATTATAGTGGCTAGCACAATAGGTGCTTCAGACCACGAGTAGCATTTAACTTCCTGCCATTAAGTGGCTTAGTGCCACCTTGTAAATACGGGGAATACTGCGATGCCACCGGAGCATCACAAAAAGTGACGCTCTGGTGGCGATAGGGGCTTGTAAATATGCCCCAAAATGTGATGTGTATCTTTTTGAATTTGGCCCTTTTTCTGTAGCTAGTGGCCCTAGAGCTAACTTGAACCATATAGGTGAAAATGCATATCTGTGCAAAGTGCAGCTTACAATCACAAGATGCCTGTCATCCTTGCCTCTTACAAACTTGCAATAAATCTTCACATTTTGGTGAAATCCAAGTACACAAAGTTGGCCCATCAACTAAGCTCAGGCACAAATTCTTTTGGTTTTGACAAGTTAGTATTAGGCCACTCATGTGAAGTTATAAAATAAATCCCCAGTATGTCAACAATTGTCTCCCCAAACGCATGGAAATGCCCTCAAGTTCTGATGTTTTAATTTTACTTCATAATTCCATCTAATAATGAATTTTACATGATTGTGCAGCCATTCTGCATCCTTTGAATATATTAAAGTAAATGAACGAGACCACAATGTTAGTGCAGACCTAAAAATGCTATAAAGTTTGCTTACCCCTCTCCTTCTGATCGTGGGATTCATACTCTGACACACACTGCCAGAAGCTGAGAACGACCAAGGAGATGCCAGAGATGAGTCATGTTTATGCAACAATTAAACACGTACACCTTTTATTCCTCAAGAATGTGACAAAGTAAGAACTCAAAAAACTTTTTATTAAAAATGGAAAACAGATTCCAAATAATGTTAAAAGAAGAATCCCAGTATTTGATTGGGGCCATGGTTCAGCGATGGCTAGTAACAAGAACAGCCTACATTCATTATATCACTTGTATACGTTTAGTCAAATACCCAGAAACCTTTGCAGCTTTAGAGCTCCTAGAAACAAGGTGCAGGAAAACGTTGTAACGCCTTGTGGTTGAACCTTTTGCAAGCGGTACAAAGCTGAAAACATATGAAAATGTACCTACTCCTGGGCACTGGATCTGGGGTCTGGAAAGGAGAGCTGGTTGGAGTTGTGTTGCATCGAGAAGGCTCAGCGTGAAGAATATCTAATAGCAGAATCATGAGCATTTCATGCAGCATGGAGTTCTGCTTTAGGGATGTATTCAGAATTATGTAGACATTCTTTTAATGTAGAGGGAGTAAGGCATTTTGGAAGATAATGATTTGTACCGCTTCACACATTTAGATGTGTGAGAAGCCTTGGAGTAAAAAAATTGAAATGCAACAGTATTGTACAAGTGCAAGTTTGAAACTCAGATAGAGATGGAGACCAACTGCAGTCTTAAATAGTGCAGACAATGCTGAGAAAAACACTTATGGTTCTCACCTGTCATCACGAAGGGTGTATTTGTCTTGTACTAATTTCTGCTTAATTGTTAATTCCAGGCTAATGAGTCCAAAACTTGTGATATTCTTGCAACTTTACAGTGAAGGATCCTGGGGAAATGCCTTTAGCCTCATTAATCACCCATTGGTTCTTGGTTTTGCTCCTCAAATCACGGTGGCTCCAAGAGGAAACAGCATCTGCTGGTTGAAAGTTTCAAACATTCTATTCTAATCAAAATCAGGTAGCCGAGGTGTAATTTGTAGATTATTTATTAAGTCTTAGTTGCAGGTTGGTACATCCATTGTGGACAGCCTCACCAGGAGCAGCCTGCCTGCTGCTCAGCCCATACTCCAACTCTTGCACTTCAACTCACAGGCACCCAAACATTCCATTCATCACCATCACTCCAACATTCCACGCAGCACATTCACACTAGCTGAGCAGCTAGAGCCAAAGCAACAGGGGAGAAGCATAAATACATACACAAGATACTACACATTCCTATTGAAGTGTTGGGATTTAATTGACACCCTAAGGGTTATGGATTATTCAGGTATGCCCATGTGCTCACCCTGCCTCGGGGTACAAGCTACACCTCACTGACAACCCTAAAGGAGGCAGAAACTCAGCTAGACTTGCTTGTTATTCGATGTAGAGTGTCTGTGGCCTAGTTGTTCCAGCCACACTGCTCTGGTCTGGTGTAGGACTGGCGTGCTTATATAAATCCTAACTAATAAAGGCAAAGGTATGGAATAGAGCTTAGATTATATCCGCAGTAGTTTATAAATCTCAGTCCCAAGCATTGTTATCATACTTTTCAGTTTTGGGGTCTCAGTTCTGGAGAGCTGCCATAAGCTTCCACGAAGCATTGCATGGCCTCGACCTACCTCTCTAAACTATTTCTAAACTGTTCATTCTATATCTTCAGCCCAGACTCCTAAGGGTGGCTTCCCATCAATGTCTGGCGTTGATCTCATCAAGACTGGGACGGTGTGGCGTAAGATGCCTGCACCAACAAAGCTCATCCTTCTGCAACTCTCTTCCACTGCCTATTCCCAAACAACCCACCATGGCATCTTTCTGGAAAAAAAACTGAAAACTCACCTCTTCCTCCAAGTACTCACCCTTCATTTACTTTTATTCTCCATTGATCACCCCCTCTGACCCACTGATGACTCTCATGCGCTATAATGTTGTTTGGTCATGTGAGTGCTCTTTAAAAAATGTAGGGCTAGTTTACATATATTCCATCAGTATTAGTTGACCTATACAATGGCATATTGGAGTTTAGACTTCACCAGTGTACTTCTGCAACTCATGGTGCTCCTCCACAAAAGTGCAAAAAAGTAATTTACATTTATATTGCAAAAGCAATATATTTGCAATGGCCAGTCAGTGCAAATGACCATGAATATTTGTACAAAATTACACTGAACCAGGTGCCATCTTTCAAAATCCAGAGAGGGTGGAGCAAGGAATGCACCCATGCAACCTATACAATACACGACGAATTTAATATATTAATGTTTCAAAATAGCAAAGTATTTTATACTAAACATATATTGCACTAATGATCAAGAATATTTGTTTCCTTTATAGATTTTGGATTGTTCCAGGGGGAATATGTCTGAATCTAATCCCTAGCAACCCACAAATACAGAGGAGTGTGGATATGTCATATTAAGATGTATTCTTCTTTTCCATTTTAGTAGGACCTGAGTTATAAATGTAGCTTCTGCCAAGTGTCCCCATTCTCCCAGGTGACAGTTTCAGTCAGCTATATTTCAGATGTTAACGCTTTTTTAGGTCTCGGCTAGGCAGCGCATGCGCTGTCTCGTTGAGAGATGTTGTATACAGTTTAGTGGGGGAAGCTCCGCCCACTTTCCAGCCTTATTTTTGATTGGCTTGCATCATATTTTCTGCATTCTGATTGGTGGTTGGCTTGGTAATCCCGCCTCCTGACGGGCATGACGTCATTTTACCCTTCCGAGGCTATCGGCCCCTTTACTTCATAAGCAGTTTTGCTCCCCTGCCCCTCCCCATTCACTCCCGTACTCCGTGACTTCTTCGACCACCAACACCTTCCCATCACCTCCTGTTGGTGCCTTCTTTTACATCTGCACTTACGTTAAAAATGCAATAGGACACGCGTAAATATGCGTCCTATTGCATTTTCAGTGCTTGTTTGCTATTTGATTCGTGGGTGCATTCGCACTATTTGTCTCGCATGCGCGCGATGCCTTACATCGTACGCATGTGCGACAAAACACCACACGCATGTCCGGCTTGCCGTAGGCCCAGGCTGGTGTTTACAAATAACACACGCATTTCCGGCTTGCCGTACACCGGGGAGCATTATTAGCATTGGACGGGAAGAAGGAGGCCCTTTTCCCTGTAGACGGAGCCATGGTGAGTAGGATACGCCGTCAACAAGAACAGGTTTGGAGTTGCTTGTTTTTTTTACTTGTCCACCGTGGACTGACTGTGCTACAAGGGTCAATTAGACGGCTGCAGGAACATCTGATGCTAAGCAGAAGGTGTGTTTGCATGCCATATTTACTTTTTGGTGGTAATCTGGAATATTTTGCGGTGGATGGCGGAGCCCGGGTGCGGGCAGAGACGGCGTGCCATCAACGTGGTTTTTCTGCCGCCAAGTTTTTGCGGCGCTGATTCCCCCAGATGCTCGTTGAAGATGCTGCTGTTGCGGTTTCGGAGTCATTGTCCTGCACGTGGCGGTCCTGGGGCTGCTCTTCGTCTCCACCATACACTGAGTAAGTGCAGAACTTTTCATGTGCGGAGCCTGTGCTCCTGGGGGCAGTCGGGGGTGCAGAGAGACTCTGGGCGAGCAGGCGGAATGGAAGGTTCTCCCTGCTCGTGCATACAAGTGTCCTTCTCATAGCGCATTGAGGCCAAACCTGATTCTAATTCCTCACGACAATCAGGGTGGTTAACTAACGGATCGCACATTCTTAATGCGGTCAGCAGAGCTGCTGGGATGATCACGGGTTTCCCGATTCCACTATGAATTAGCCTGCACTTCAAAATTGGTCACCTGAATGCCTAGATCAATAAATAGACGTACAATTCTCTTTGCTCTGCATCAAAGGGTTCATGGGTGTTTACGGTTATTTCAGGCGACATTATTTAATAATTGGTCCTATATTGGGTTTTGTAGTGTAGTGCGCGGTAGAAGTCACAAAAATAATTTACTGTAGCGCCAAGGTACCGCCCTGTTGCAACTCTAGCGTCTTTACACGGCGTGCGGTGGGCGTGATCCGCACAAACCGAGGGGCAGATTTACAAGCCCCTTGCGCCACTTTTGCGTCACTTTTCCCATGTTAAAAGTGACGCAAAAGTGGCGCAAGGGGCTTGTAAATCTGCCCCCGAGTCTCTGTAAAAAACGGAGCGAGGCTGTGTACCTGGCATGGCGGAACAGGGGGCGAGTAGATAGGAAATAACCAAACTGCCCCACGGACGTTCTTCCATCATGCCGCCTGATTCTCATGTCGATCTGCAAGTGGGCCATTTATAATGGGGGTACAAAGGGGTGGTTCATGGTCTATTCAGCGCAGGACTAGAGTCTCTGAGCATCCAAAGAGTCGCCGAGGCCGTTGTTTTGCCTCATGTTATTTGATGTGTAATGGTTGCCGTTTGGCGTTTTTTCATGTACCGGGTACAATGTTGCCTGTTTGTTCTAACAGACCTTTACGGGGCAGTGTGCAAAACCCACACCCTTCCCTAAACCCCTACTGGTAACCGGGCAGCTGGAACTTCTCGAGAGCGAGGCTAGAAAGACAGGATGTCCCCGTTTCTGTTATTAATAAAACAGAGGGGGGATGTTAACTATTGGATATGAAATAACCAAACTGTTTTAGGAGTCTGTGTCATAAGTCACATGGACACCAGGGGGCGCTGTGTAGGCAGAGATGGGACAGGCACGTCAGCAGACGGCATCACTCAGATCGGAATATGGGCACTCTGCAGAGCGCTTGATCAAAAGGAGATCATTTGTGTGCCCTTCACTCTCAGGGTGGCAATCACTCTCAGTGGGTGTGTGGGTGTGCGATGGGAGGGCATGTTAGGCAGTTTTAGTAGAGATCCTGCGGTGAGGAGTGAAAGCGGATGTGAAACAGACGTGCTTGCAGGGATGAGGAGCACGGAGTACTACGGCTAACCGCAAATGCCATTCTTGACCAAACTGTGTGATCTTGGGGCAAATCACTATGCTCATCAGTTCCTCCTCTGTCAAGTCAGGGAGAGCTAACAAACATTGTAAAAACAGATGTTTAGCTTAGATATTTTAAGCTACGCCCTTACTTGCATTGCCTACGGCCACAACAGCATTAGCCCTCCTAGAAAGACTTCTCGCAATACCGGTCGACGAGAGGTGGGACAATTATGAGCCACTCAATACAAAACGGGGTCATTATCGAAAACAGTTAAGTGGGTAAAAGGTGCTGTCAAATTGTTTCTCCCTTAGTAATTAATCACAGGTAGAATAAGAATAAACGTTGTAGGAAAGATATCACTGAAAATAGCACGGAAGAAAGGCCCGACTAAGTGGTTGGTGGTATTGTTAGCTGGTTATTGGTATCTCTTAATTTTATGGCTAATAACCTTGTAGGTGAACGAAGAAGAGGTTTATTTCATTATCCACCCTCTCCTGGCATATAGACCGTTCAGCAGTCTGCCGATCACATGGTTCCCCAGAAGTATTTTACAGACCTAAGGGCATATCAACAAAGAATAGAGATAAACATCGCTGAGCAGGCTTAGCGCGGATTAGCTTAACGCCGGCTATCGCCGGATTTAATCGCCGAGCTATCGCGTTATTAACAACGCATATCTCCACAGCGATATTAAATCCGGCGATAGCGGCGCCCACTTTGCATCTCATTAGAGATGCAAAGCGAGGCGTCGGTAATAAGGCTGCTAACATGCGCTAATGCATGTTAGCACTGCCTTGTAAATAGGGCGAAAGCATTATCTCCGCTTTTTTGGCTTTTAAAGCCAGAAAAGCTGACATAAGGCCCTTGATAATATGCCCCATACTTACCTGTGGAGAGGCTGGGAATCAACACTTCCACGTCTGGACTTTCGCTGCCCCACGCATCAAACACAGAACGATGCCAAGTGCAAATCTCCCTGCCTGGTCAGGGTGTCTCTGCATTTACAAACCGTTACAGATATTCTAGCCTACAGAAACAGGGACGCTTTTCTTTCTTCACTGTTTGTGTTTGGACTTTGTTACATTTTTAGGATTGCCTTGTAGAGATTGTACTACTCCCAACTATTGCCTTCCCGTACTACCAGTTTATTTTTTATTTATTTGACACACCTGGCTTGCTTATTATGTAAAATTTTGTGTAGGAAACCCATTTAGACATGTGAGTTCAAATTACCAGTTGTACACAAATAACACTCTAGATAAGTACTTCTCGTTGCAGTACTTTAATGTGCCTAGTAGTGTCAAAGCTTCCACGTTAAAGAACAGTAGATGTAGCAACAAAGATAATCTGTTGCAATTTCTAAATGCTTATAAGGTCCCAAAGCCGAGACCAATTGCATTGCTAATGCTTGTTATTCTGTGGCACAAAGCTTCACATATAGCACTGAATGTAAACTTCTCCCAATCCGAGCAATGTAAGTGCTTGTGGTTGAAAAACCAGGTCTGGATGAGGATGTCACAAATGGCACCGAGTGACTTGACTGCTATTTGACACAGCTATCAAATGTAGGACCCATTAAGTGTAAAAAGAAATACAACAGTGCTGGAAACAGTTATAAAAAACTGAAAATCGTTGTTTTAAAAACAACTCCCACTCAGTCAGACCTCTGGCCTTTAATTAGCAACCAGCAAATAATCTCTTGCCCTCTGCCTCCGCAAGTGCTGCCAGAGCAACTGATGTTTCTTGTGTGCGGAGTGACAGGAAATGCTTTGCTGTCAAATGAGTCACTCCCTCGGGAGAATGAAAGTCATACTCACTACTGAAAAACAAAGCAGAATTCCCAGTGCTTGCAGGAGACTGGCTCAGCAGTGACCCCGCTGCCTGATCAAACAGTGAATCGGCTCCAGTGGAAGGCAGAAATGCTCCTCGCCTTCCTTCATATGTGCATTAGTCTCTTTTTTGGATGATTTCAAGTCCGAAGAAGCCAAAAATCCACCCAAAATATGTGCTAGGAAATGAAATACTTCATGCAGTGGGCATAATTCTTATAAACAGTGATACATCGTCACGCAAATATGTGGTGAAAACCTCCAACTTGGAGGCAGTCACAAAGTATCCTAAAAGTATGCCTAGGAAGCTCTGACAGTTATTTTGGAGGTATTGGTTTCTTTCCCTTCTTATAAGACATCTACTGTCCATTTCCAGGGTGGGAAAGGGTCATAGAGGAGTTTATGAATATGCACAAACGCTCCAGTGCGTTAGTGTCCACAGACTTTCCAGGGGACACCTGCCCAGGACCATCCTATCAACAGCTATTGAGTGGGGTTACCTAACAAACAATATTACACGATTCTTTGGTAATATTGGGTCCAAGTGAAAAAAATGATGAGCATGAGATCCCGTTTATGAATACCTTGTTCTCATAAATCCACGCTTTTGCGCTTGTAAGTCAGACTTCCACAATTCAGCTGACAATGTTTAAAGAAGAACCTTACTTCAAGAGATTTAAAGGGCAGTGCCATGGATTTATGAGTGCGGAAATCTCATAATAATTTTGCAAGTAGCCCCACTTTAAATTTGCTAAGAGGACCTCCAATTTCCACACCTTTTCAAGTCAATGAAACTTTGCCACCATATTAGAAAGGAGCATCACCCAAGATAAACATTGTTTTCAGCATTTGATGTTCAGTCAATAAAGAGAGATTTGATGAAGTTTCAAAGGTTTATTTTCTTTTTAAGAGTTTACTACGTATTTTTGTTCTTTTTATTTAGATTAGTCAAATAAATCCATTAAGAGAGGTTTTGTTAGAACAAGCATAGAAAATAACAGCATGTTCCATAAAGAATTTAGGGCCTGATTACGAGTTTTGGCAGAGTGGGAGTGGGCGGCACGCCACCACCACGTTCCCGCACTGCCAAAACTCACCACTGCCCTCCCGCCAGATTACAAGTATTTTTGTGGTGTGGCAGGCAGGCGGTGTTTTGGTCCAGCGACGGTGCAGTTTAAGGGCTCATAGTGAGGCTTAAACTACACAGCTGCGGGACCGCCAGTGAACATTCCTGCACGGGAAGGAATGCACCATGTTATGCATTCCTTCCTGTGCAGGAAATGGGGATGCAAAACTCCTGCATTCATCCCGTGCACAGGGATAAGAGGGGGCCCTGTAGAGCCCCTTTTCTTTCCTCTCTGCCAGCAGTTTTATGTAGGAAGAACCTCCATGAGACCGCTGGCAGTGAGGAAAGTTGTAATATGCTAGGCAGTGAGGCACCACCAAGCATATTGTGGCCCTCAGACCGCTGCGCCACCACCAGGGATCAGAGATCCCTGGCGGTTGCGGCAGTGCAATGGCAGACCGACCGCCCTAGTTGTAATAGGGTGGTCGGAAGACTGCCACCGCCGTGCCACTATGAGTCTGCTGGTCCGTGGACCGCCAGACTCATAATCAGGTCCCAAGTCCCTATTCTAATCTAAAGGACCTAATCGATCCTAACAGGACCCCATGAAGAGTTCTTTTGGAAAAGAGCAAGTACATTTGGAGCAAAAGACTGACAACTAAGAAGAGGTCTAACTCCTCATAAAGACTAGTTCTGGAAACTCAGCTGAGTTCCCTAACAGCTGCAGTAGCAACCATTTAAAAAGGTAGAAGGAATGAAACACAGCAGAGCTATGATCAATATAAAGGATGGAAAGTCTCTTCGCAAGCATAAGGAAAACAAAGAAATCGCAGTTAGCAGTAGCTTATGGCAATTTGAGCTAACACAATAAAGTGCTAAGGGACATGGCAGGGTAAAAATGCATAGACCTTAACTCTCTAGCTAGGAACACGTACTAAATTGAAAGCACAAAACATGTTGCAAAAACAGGTGACTATGTCATCCACAGCCAATAAGGAAAGATCTTCTGATGGTCCGTCATCTTCGCCCTCGATTTCCATGGTAAACGTCCAGGTCGACATGTAGTCATTCGGATGTGGCCACTGCGTATTTCAAAAAGATACATCTAGGAAGGATCTCATGAAAACCTTTTGCAAGCCTACTCTGTTAGATGCTTGGTGTACCATTGTGTACCAATGAGCTGCTCTATGAAATTAAACATTAATATCTGATATGTCCTGGTCAGATCATGAATTTTAAACTATAGCAAGCATTTCCTTTCATTAATATATTTGTTCATTATAAGTATGTGGCAGAGGAAACAATCTTAAATATAGTGAAGTCATATGGTATGAGGAGGAAAGAAATACATTTTTCAGCAAATAGCACATTTCACGCAGACGTCAAGTTCTAAAGTTCAGTTATAACGTTTAATCATCATTTACAAAAGGCATTTATTTTCTTAAAGGGAGAGAAAAGAAAAAAAGAAAAAATTGAGGCCTAGCAGTGAAAGAACAATAGGAATGAGAGCATTCTGCATAAATAAGCAGCATTTTCACTTTTTGCACGTTTAATAAAGGCACATTGTTTAACCTCTATTTTGGTACACATTTTCTATGTTAACGTTAAAGCACATTTCTAAATTACTATGAGGTTAATTTTTCTGCAGTAGAAAAAGGCAGTTTCTGACCGCCTACACAGCGGTCTAATTGTTATAAGGCAGGTAGGACTGCCGACTCCTTGTCGGCCAGTCTCATTCCTCCTACGATGGCGGGCGGTCGTCCAACCGACTGCCATTGTAATTAGCCCCTCAGTGTTCTTTGACTTGTTTTCAAGTAAACTGATTTTGGCATTTAAAAAACACTTATGGCTTCAATGTTTTGAGCCTTGGAAGTAGTCTTATGTTTTGCATTCAGTTTTTCTCCATTTAACACAGTGGTCAACGTGGGGGAATCTGAGGGGCACGGCGTGCCCATATTTTTTAATTTTAGAAAAACAGTTCCCAACATTTCTGTTTAAAGACAACCGCCCCAGCACGGTTAATTCCAAGAGTTGAAATGCTTCAGCTGAAGTATCATTCAGGAAGCCTCCTGTGCTGTGAATCTGAGGGAGGGACAGACAGCTAAATAAACCTTCTTGCCAGGGTGCCTGGTTCCCTGAAAGAAATGTAAATGTGCGTAACTGGTCAATTTGCAAATGTTAAGGAAGCTTGGAAGCTGCTATTGGCCTTCATTGATGGAATCACCTGAAGCTTTCTGATGACACAGATTTAATCTTTTTATTGTAAGGAGCTACCAGCTAAGCTGTGAAGGGTGTGCTTATAAAAGACAGTTCTAAAAAACTTTTGCACTACGTACAGTTTATATTTTTGGAAGCACTTTTTTTCATCTTAAACCTTTCTGTGCAGCAGCCTATCTTATAATAATGACTCACATGTTCACAGTTCCTTCTGTTACAGGCTGGGGCCTGGTAGCACTAAACATACACAAATCACTCTTCACCACACCAACGAGGATTCAATTTTGTGGCTCCCTGGTGCAGTGCATTAACTAATAGAAGTTTCATAATGTACAATAGTGCATTTCCCAACTTACTTGCATTACATTTTCCTTTAAGCTGTGTTTTATTTTATATGTAGTTACCTGAAGGTGAAAGCCCAAATAGTTACAGAATATTTTGTTTTTTTAGCTACACCTTCAACCACACCCCCACACTCACTCGCCCGACCCCTATGCTTGCACCATCACAGTTCCCATACTTTTGTTAATGCACTTCGACCACTGATTTAACATCTCCCTGAAATCGTTCTCAGACATCTGCTTAATTTGAAAACTTTACAAATTGCATCAGCTGCTCTACATTCTCTTTGCTCTTAGAACTGAAAAACATACATTTCTGGGAAGACTCTGGCTGTCAGCTTCCATTTTTTTTATATTTGGTTTAGGTTTGACCCCTTGCGGGCCTCAAGCTTTACTTTCCTCTTCTTTTACTTTTGCATTTTCAGTACTATTTTTCCCATGCGCCTTTATGTATGAGTTGAAGTAGATGGGTCGCTCTGGGTGTGCGTGGATGTCATAGTGCACAGTGTCTGAGCACTGTTGGATTTGAAGCGAACAGATACAGTAGCTTGTCTGGTGAACAACACCACATGAACTTTTTGTTTCCTAATCCGCATAAACCTTGAGTTGACGCCCATATTATTGTTTTGATTACTGGACGTTTCAATACTTCATGTGGACAAAAAGCAACAATAAAGTAGCATGTTCTCTGTGACTATCTGTTTCAGGAGATCGCACTACATAAGCCCTGGATTTCATTATGTTTCCAGCCTAAGTAAATGTGTGCGTTAACCCTCGGGATACCCAACTTGTCTCTGCACTGGTGTACATTCAAATGCCCAGACCGCATAAGTAAAATAGTGAGATATGGCAACATATATTAGCCAAAGTAATCGAGCTTGCTTAGCTGTAACTAACAAACAAAATGGCGTCTTCTGCAAAAGTGGTTCACTTTGCTTTTTACAGAACAGCATACATTGCCTACACTTAACGTCATAAGCTACTGAATGGACCTCCACTTACCTCAATGAATGAAAGACTACTTTGCATATGATTCCTCTACATTTGGGTGAAGTCCTTCTTCTCCCCATAAACGCTCTTGTGCAGGAAATGGCTACACTTTTGTGATGCATAATTTACGGTTGCTCTCTCAGTGCTCGCCGTGCCACATTACAGCTTCATAAATAATGAGCAGACTTTTATCTTTCATGTTTGTAAGTCGCCTTGATGAAAGTGCAGAAATATTTAACAGTCTGTGGCTAGGCCACGAGCTCCCTAAAAGCACTCCATGTTTTATACATGCTGTACAATAAGCCTGCGATGGAGGCACCAATTATTTCCCGCGCTACAGCTCGAGCAGAGTGCGCGCGCCGTGCCGTTGAGCATTCCGCTGCATGCAAATGCAGAGATGCAAGAAGCTGAGCGCAAGGCGTGCCGGCTAGGTGACGGGGTTGACAAAATGACAGCGTTCCTTTCACCCCTGGGAGAGAGAGACTAATTTCCAGTTACTGCAAAGCCTAATTTACTGTAGCAAAATGCAGCTCATTTGTCAGTCAAGATTGAGATGCTCCATAAGTAGAATGGAGTGTGAATTACAGACAATCTTATGGAGTGGTTCATTGTCTGTGTGCGGAGCAGCACTCCGGTAGTCTTGCAGTCGTTGGATTGCAGGGCAGCTACCAGTTTTGCTGTCATGGGCAAGCTGCATATGTCATCGCACCTGTGGCCATTTCTTCCTCATCCAGACTCAGGGGCAGTGAGTCTGAGACTGCAAAATACTCAACTAATCAATCAGGAGGTTTCTATAGCGCCAGGGAGGGTATAAAATGATAGGACGAGTGGTGGTCAGTGATGGGGGTTGTGAAAGGTTTCTGGGCATGTCAGTTTCTTACTCAAACATCAGTGGATGGGCATTCAGCACCCCATCGGTTTTGACTGGCTCCTTCATGTGCTTTTCAAAAATCCTTTGTTTTCATTGGTTTATAGCTTACATTTGCCCCTCCTTTTGCTGGATTGGTCACACCCTGGAGACTGCCCCTGTTACATGCGTTATTTCACAATGGCCATATAGGTTAGTGTCGCGCAATACCAGGGCCGGACTGGCTACCGGGCGTTTTGGCATGCTGCCGAGCTGGGGGCTGATTTCGTTGATGGGGACCTGCGTGTGCTGAACGAAATTCGTTTTGCTTTGTTTATTTCGAAGCACACGCAGGTCTCCATCAACGAAATTAGTCCCCACCGCAGTGACATCAGCCCCCAGCTCGGCAGCATGCCAAAACGCCCGGTAGCCAGTCCGGCCCTGCGCACTACCTGTTTTGTTAATTTCCTGTTTGGCGGCGCGCACTTCCTGCAGCCTTGCCGTGAAGCATCTGTGCCTCAGACAATCTGTTTATTACCAAAAAACTGTGCTAATACGTTGAGATATGCTAATGTGCTGAAGGTAGAGGGGAGTTTTGTATCGCATCTTGCAGCTGATGTTCATTTCTGTTTGTAAATCTCCCCTATCCTTAATCTTGTCAGGGCGCCCAGTACGTCGCAGAAGCCTCTATTGTCTCTACACACAGGACTCGGATGACGTCAGCCTCCAGCTGCTTGTCCCCAGCTCTTCTGCCTCCTACAAGTTTCTTCTTGGCTTGAGTCCTGGGCCTTTATAATATCTGTTGCTGGCCGTCCTGGGTCATAGCGTTCTCAGCTCCTCTACGTCTTCTTGCTGGACCCCTGGATCGCATTGCCTGCTATAGCTGACTGTTCCCAGTCCTGACTTTCATGGCTGCTCTGTTCGTTATGGTACCTTTTTCTGCAGTACTGCTACCTGCATCTCTAGTCTCACTGGTAATTCCTCATTCTAAGTCCTCTAGACAGTGCTGCTAGCTGCTACTCTGGTCCTGTCAGTTATTCCTCATTCTAAGTCCTCTAGGCAGTGCTGCAGCTGTATTTCAGGTCACAGTGGTAATTCCTCATTTTTAGTCCTCTAGGCAGTGCAGCAGCTGAGTCTCTGTTCCCAGTGGTAATTCCTCATTCTTAGACCGCTAGACAGTGCTGGTAGCTGCTTATCTGGATCCAGTGGTAATGCCTCATTCTTAGTCCTCTAGACAATGCGGCAGTTGTTTCTCTGGTCCCAGTTTTAAATCCTCATTCTAAGTCCTCTAGACAGTGCTGCAGCTGCTTCTCTGGCCCCAGTGGTAATTCCTCATTATTAGTCCTCTAGTCAGTGCTGCTAGCTGCTTCTCTGGCCCCATCAGCAATTTTTCATTGTAAGTCTAGACAGTGCTGTTAGCTGCTTCTCTGGTCCCGTCAGTAATTCCTCATTCTAAGTCCTCCAGACAGTGCTGCAGCTGTGTCTCTGGTCACAGTGGTAAGTCCTCCTTCTTAGTCCTCTAGGCAGGGCTGCTAGCGGCTTCTCTGGTCCATTCGGTAATTCCTCATTCTAAGTGTTCTAGGCAGTGCTGCTAGCTGCTTCTCTTGTCCTTTCAGTAACTCCTCCATTCTATGTGCTCTAGGCAGTGCTGCAGCTGTGGTTCTGTTCCAAGTGATAATTCCTCATTCTAAGTCCTCTAGAGAGTGCTGCTAGCTGCTTCTCTGGTTCCGTCAGTACCTCCCCCATTCTAAGTCCTCTAGGCAGTGCTGCAGCTGTGTCTCTGGTCACAGTGGTAATTCCTCATTCGAAGCCCTCTAGACAGTGCTGCACCTGCTACTCTGGTCCTGTAAGTAACTTCTCCATTCTGAGTCCTCCTGGCAGTGCTGCAGCGGTGTCTCTGTTCCCAGTGGTAATTCCCCATTCTTAGTCCTGTAGACAGTGCTGCACCTACGTCTCTGTTCATACATCCACTATACTCGAAACCAAAACACATAGGTAAAAGGTAGTGTCATTTACAATGCCAATAGCTCTAACTCTAAAAAATCAATACCAATTGCATTCCAAATGCTTGTGTATTGAATTCTGGTAATCCCAGGTGAAGTATGACATGGCGTGACTAGGACAATGCCAAATGTGACAGGGATTCCTGGACCTAACAACGAACACCCCATACACCCTGGCTGTAGAAAACGCCTGTGAGAATGCCACATGATTTTTCCTGCACTCAGGCACACCAAGCAGATCTCTGTATGCATCAGAAATGATTGAGTGATGGACTGGGCAGTTGATAAGGGCACAATTCCGCTATGCTGTCAGTGGGGATCCTCGGAAATGTTGCCCTGAAAGACAGTGGTGTCATTTTATCAAAAATCATAAGAGCAGTCAGGGCACCCTTTAAATCTGTGCCATCAGAGGAAACGCTTTGCACGGCATTTGAGCAAGTTGGGAGCCCAAGGTGCATGTGGATACAGAGTAGCTGTGTATCACAATTAGGGAAATTCTCAGCAGAGCACTCCTATTAAGTTGTGTCTCTGCAATGTGAGCTCATTTGTATAAGTGTGGGCTCCATTAAAAAGGTGTATTCCGCTTTCACTTCCCAAGCCTTGTAACCCCTCTTGGCACCAGTGGTGACCTTCATGGATCAGGGGTGGCGGAAGGAGGAAGATGAATGTAAACCAAATTGTTAAACAAACCAACTTACCTTATTGCTGTGTCCCATCTCTCTGCTCAGTCTCTCCTCCATCGCACCCGGGCCAGGAAGCACACACAGGCTCCCCTGACCAATCACAACATTACAATGCAGCGTTGTGATTGGTCTGAGCACCGTGTTTCGTCGCTCAGACGGGAACTGAGGGTCTGGGCATGTTTTCCACGCAGGCTGTAATGCAGCCTGCGTGGAGAACATGCAAAGTACGCATAAATGTTCGGCTGGCCCGTGGGGACCGGCCAAACATTCATGCGCACTTGGAGTGGGCAAACCACTCCTCCCTCTGCTCCTCCATGTCATCGGAGCAATCCCTGCCCCAGTCGCAAACCTGCTGCAGCAGGAAAACATAAAATGATAATAACCACCGCGTGTTATTATCATTTTATGTTTCCTTTCATTCACTGCTTCAAAGCAGTGGGGCGACGCTTCTCCACCTTAGCGGAGAAGCCGCCACTGCTTGGCACTTATTATCTGAAATGCGAGCACAGATGCAGCCCAGTCTATTCCTGTTCTAAAATGGGGCATTTTAAGAAGGAGGTAAGGACATGTCGCCCCAAGACCGGTGGAATGTGATGGTTTTTAGGTCAAGCCTAGAGCAGCGCATGCGCTGCTTGCGAGACTTTTAGTAAGGGGGTTTGGAAAGCTGACCAGACGCTCGTGCGTCATGGCCTTTTTCCTGCGGTTACGCGCGCAGGGCCGACATCTGTTCCCCATTATCGTGCCCAGACGCGGGCGCGATAATTGGAAACACATGCCGGCCGTGCGGGGAAAAGGCCATGACGCACGAGCGTCTGGTCAGCTCTGCAGGCTGCCGCGTTCGCTCGCCCCCGCTCCTCTCTTGTTGCTTTTGTTTTTGTCCCAGCCTGGCTTGCTCTGCATCAGCAGAAGGCATTCATGCCTTTAAAACCTGCACTCAATAGGCTATGGCATAGATAAACACACAGCATACGCTATACGCCAATCCCGTACGAGTGACTGAATGCATAGGGGGCATCTCTCCACAGTGCCATTGTTCGTGTCCAGCGAAGCCTTCGACCCCCGGCGCCCATCCGTGCTCTAACAGCATGCCGGTGGGTCTGGCTCCGGTACATGCTGTCTCACTTGCATCTCCCCGGACCCAGGCGCGTGGGAGTTCATTAAAGTTCTATATTTGGAAGTAACAGTGCTGCATTCTCAGATCCGCTTAACAAAGGAAACCGCAAAAGAGCCCCAGAGTTTAATGTTTGTTGTAAAACACTAAGGTTCCATGTAAACGGAAGCAGCAGCAAACTTTAGCTTTCTAATCTGACAAAGATGTGGGTTCATATTTGTTTGCTGGAACCAGCAAATCCAGTAAGCATCCTTTGCTACTGTTTTCGTAAAAGTGTGAAGCACAATTCTTTTTGTTGCAATCCATAATGGATATATATTTTTGCTGAAAAAAGGAAGACATAATTTTCCCGCTGTTTGAACTTTACATTAAAAAAACAGATGAAAACAATTTTCTTAAAATCAATACCGTCTTCCACCTTTTTAAAGTAGAACAAAATGCTTTGTTTGCTGTGTTTTATATAATGTAAACAGTAGAAATTGAACAAAAGCCACACACTACATTTTTGCCGTTTTACAAACATCCTTTCATGGCACAGGCAGCAGGAGAGAATATCTGTTCCATTTTCGTTTAGACTAGCAGCAAAAAGGCTGCAAAATTAATTGGCCCCATATTTTGCTCTGGTGGGACTGTATGTAATATAGCTGATCGATTATAACGTGACCTCTAAAAGCAGAATGTGCTTAACAAAAAAATGTACACACTTAAGTGATAGGTGCTCAAAAGGCTTGATTTATAGGCAGAAATGCAGATTTGCTATTCTTTAGAAATGAAACTAGACCCGTAAAACTGTACTCACACATACTTTTCGAATGAGTACATCTTCTCCTAGTGACATGGAGAGGGCATTCCAGGGTGGAAAGATTGTGCAAACACACAAACTATTGTTTGTAGGTATTTGCAAATTTGCACAGCCCATTCCCACCCTGGCCATGACCAGTGATTTACTCCTGGGATGGATAGGAGAGCTGCATTAAATCTGTGACCAGGAAGGGAATGGGAATGATGGGAGGCAGAGTTGGCCTTGCAGGGTTTAGAGCTTGTAACCTGGGGGCCTTGGCACTTGTTAACGTGAGCATTTAAATCAATAAGTCATTGTGCTGTGATATAAGAATCTGGCAGATTCAGGGCAAAATGAAGAGAAACATCCTATTCCAGAGGATCCCCAAGGGACATCATTTATGTTGTGGCCTTCTCACTTTTTCCTGTTTAAGTTTGTTGCTATTGGACTCTGTGCACTATGTCACTGCTATACAGTATAGAGGTATAGGGCCTGTGATTTCCAGGCCTCAATGACTTATTTATATTTTCTGTAAGACTGTAGTAAATGGTGCTAGCAATGCACTAGTGGCATTTAAAGTAAAAGTCATATCCAGTCTTCAGTGTGTGTTTACAGCACTCACATGTATGACAAAGATATGGCTGCCAGGAGCAGCTCTTGCTGGGCTAAATTTTAAAAGCAATGCAGTGACACTTGTCAGGTAAAAGTGCCTTTGTCATGTAGAAAATCTATCTTTATACATTAAATAAGTCACCTCTAAAATTTCTTTTATAAGTCCACAGGGCTGGGTGCCTAATATATAAAATATGTTATACTTCTTATTAGGAATAGTGTGCCCTCACAGTGAAAAATTACCCAAAAGTTGTTTTCAATGTGTTGAGAAAACTCAATTTTCGATGAACAGTCCTAGGTGTAAATGCACGTTTTACTTTATATCTCTACTAGGGACAATACTACAAAAAAGATTCAAAGTTATTTTTCACTTAGTTTTAAATATCTTATTCAATAGTGAAAGTAGTTTTTTGCTAACTTTAGTGGAAACGTAATATTTAAAAAGTGTACTTTGTGCTGCCTCAGAGCAAACTGGTTTAGAACTAATTTGCCACTCCAGAGGCCTAATGCACATTCTTGGTTGGGCTATAACTATGCTCCAAACTGACAATGGCTTGACCTCTGGGCCCAGGAAAGCAGGGGTGTTGTCAACAACTGGAAACCTTAACATGCATTAGCCACCCGGTATGGGGCAGGAGCAGCCGCCTGAATAAAGGACAGCCTTAGTGCTTCTGCTTTTGACTTTGTTATACCAAATGGGTCTGGAAGGAACTGTGGCCATTCATTCCGGAGCTCCATTCTAGAGTTTATGGCTCAAACCCCAGCAGGTGGGAAAAACCAGTTTGGACTTTGACAAAGGGAGGTCAGATCATTTAAACAAGAGCCACTATGGATGGAAGAAGGAGGTAGTCGTCTTCTATTTGGAGCTTCTGAAAATTTTTGAAGCAAACCAAAGAGGAGGTGCTGAGAATGAAGGTGGGGATCATGTGAGAGAGAAGTTAGGATTGGGTGCAGAAAATTATCCAAGACTGCATGTCGCCTGCAGCACCCCCTCAGAACATTCCTGGACTCTAAATGTATCTTGTAAGCTCATATCCGGGGGCGCCTGAGATATTAAATAGCGACATATTAATATTAAAGAAAAGTATGCCCCCCTCCTTTCCCCAGCACCAACTGCTGTAGTAAATATCCTCCTCATTAGCTTATTACCTAACCAACATGGCTGCCACCAGTTCCCACGGCAATCCATCAATGGTTTTTGCACATGGTAACCTGTGCAACCGTACTCTTTATTAATAAGGCCAACATGATTGACATTTGCATTCCATACAGTTTGTTTAAGACCATTTTTAAGACCTTTGTTTAACTACATAAACTAAAGTTTATTAGTTACCTGAAAGTTTATTAGCTACTGGTCGCAAGGGACCTTGTTTTTTCAAATGACTACGAGTCTGCTAATGCACATTTTACTGGTTGTGGTCGACCCAACACAACAGACAACCTAAGATACATTTTTGTATTAACCTCGAGACTGCAGTCTAGCCTTTTATCCACATTAGATCCTTTCCATTTTAATCCCAGCACGCTTGAGCTGCATCTGTCTCTTAGGTGAAGGGGCCAACTTGAACCGTTCACCATTCAAACAAGCATTGGCATAGCCAATAGGTCTCGTGTTTGGGACCTTATAAGTGTTTAGCCATGCAACAGTTGATGTTGTTGCACCAAGGATATTGTGCTGCATAACTAAATACTTATAAGGTCCCAAAAGCGAGACCTATTGGCTATGCCAATGCTTGTTTAGTTTGAAATCTTTTTTTATTGAGTTATCAACAAACAAGTTGCAGTGAGACATAGGGCCGAGGTCGTAGGCCGGTAGCTGTCGTGTTGCTTCGCAGAGCATAAACATAACATAAAAGAAGAACTTCCCCACCTCCCTCCCTGTCCCCCCCCTGTTCCAGATGCCTGAGCAGCAAGGTGAAGAACAGACCTAGCACTCCATAGCACATAGAGATAATGTTTAGTTTGCGCTTTGACCCAGTTCGGGAAGGCGAAGCAGCCGTAGATATCTAGGGCAGGACAGCTCGCGGAATTCAGTGCACAGCAGGGAGACAAAGGGGCGCCACGCATCAGCAAAGGAGGCCCCATCCCTCTGAAGCGAGGTGGTAATGCGTTCCATGCCAAGAACATACCATAATCGGTGCAGCCATCCTTGTACGTTCGGTATGTTGTCTGTGCCCCACTGTGACAATATATTTTGCAATGCCGCCCCTAGAGCTATGCCTATTTGCCTACCTTTGCAAGACTTAAGGGGATAGGTAAGTCTGTCAGACACCCCCAGGACCACATACTCAGGAAAACGTAGGAGCGTGGTGTCGAAGTGGCTGTCGATCTCGTCCAACACTTGTGTCCAATAAGTAGCGAGCGCAGGGCATTCCCATAACAGGTGCAAGAGTGTGCCTTCAGAGTCACACCCTCTCCAGCAAGTGGGAGAGCGATCAGGGTCTCACTTGTGAAGTCGGGAGGGTGTAAGGTACCAGTATGTCATGATCTTAGTGGCCATTTCAATGCTATTTATATTACGTGCTGAGTGTCGGGCTCGATAGTGAATATACGTCAATTCTTTGGGGGTGAGAGTCCGGCCTAACTCCACCTCCCATCGTCTTTGGCCTGCTGATTTGGCCAACTGTTCAGGGGGGTGCAAGATGTGTTAGAGTTCTGTGATAAGTCGCTTTGTGGACTGTTTGGAGAGCAACCAACGCTCATACTTAGCAAGGGACCTCTCTGCTCTCGGGCGAGTTTGGGGTTGCATGACTCAATGTCGTATTTGCAAGTAATGGTAGCGCTCTGTTTCAGGCATATGGAAGTCAGAATTAAAATCCTCAAAGGAACGGGGGCCATCGACATAAAAAAAATACCCTACAGACCTGCGCCCCACTGCATCCCAGTGGCTAAACGCATCCCAATTAAGGCCCGGAGAGAAATCCTGGTTCTCTGTAATGGGAGTGAGGGGCGAGGGGAAAGTCGTCAGACCATTGCGGGTGGCTGTCGCATCCCAGGCTTTCAGTGTGGCGCGGGCCACAGGAGAGCCATATAGTCCCGGGGGTCTGCTAGCCTTGCGTAGGAAAGGGATCTTCCAGAGAGCCTTCTTCGCAAGCGCTCGCTCCATGAAGAGCCAGCACTTCTCAGACTCCGGCTGAGCCCACTCCAAGAGAGTCCGCAGTTGTGTCGCTTTGTAGTAGCGGGCAAGATCAGGGATCCCCAACCCCCCCTCCTCATGAGGCCTGTAGCTCAGGTCTCTGACCATTCGCTGTCTCTTATCCGTCCAAACAAATGAGACAAATTCAGATTGTAGATGCTTTAAGGCACCCGGGGGGGTTCTACCGGAAGGGTTTGGAAGAGATATAGGATTTTGGGGCGTATGCTCATTTTGAGGGCCGCTATTCTACCCAGCCATGATAGGTTAAATGGTCGCCTCCTTTGGAGCTCCTGTCTTGTCTGTCTCAATAGCCAAGAGTAATTGAGGGACTTAGTCTCAGCTATGGATAGAGACAACAGAATGCCCAGGTAGGGCATAACCTTTTGGTCCCATTGAATAGGGCATGCACGAGCCAGGGCTGCGATAGTAGTCTGCTTCAGTGAGAAGCTCAACGCTTGAGACTTAGCTACATTGACTTTAAAGCCAGAAGCCGCTGCGAATTCCTCCATTTCGGCCAGGAATGCCAGGACGGAGGTGTGAGGGGACTCGAGGGTTGCAACCACGTCATCCGCGTAAAGGCTAACGGTATGACGCTCTCCTCCAAAGAGGATTCCCTGAATCAGCCGGTTCTCCCGTATCATCTGAGCTAGTGGCTCCATGTAAAGAGCAAACAGTAAGGGGAGAGCGGGCAGCCATGCTGTGTGCCCCTGGTGATGGTAAAGGGTGCAGAGGTGAAGCCATTCACTCTGACCGTAGCTGATGGACGGCTGTAGCCACTTAAGACCCACTGGCGAAAGCGGCAGCCAAACCCAAACTTTTCCAAGACAGACTCCAAGAAGGGCCAGTGAACCCTATCAAACGCCTTCTCGGCGTCTATTGATAGGAAGACATGTTCCTCGGACTGCCGGTGCGACTTGTCTAAGAGGTGTAGTAGCCGTCTGGTATTGTCGCTACACTGCCTGGTCGCCACAAAGCCGGCCTGATCCGGATCTATTAAGCCCGGCATCATGGGCCCCAGTCTAGTCGCGAGGATCCCGGTAAAGATCTTGAAGTCGATGTTCAAGAGAGATATCGGCCTATACGAGGCGCAATATCTATCGTCTTTTCCGGGCTTGGGCAACACCGCCACTGACGCCAGAAGCATTGTAGGTGGTAATTCCCTGGTGTCATCAATGGAATTAAAAAGTTGTGTTAATATTGGGGCCACAAGGGGGCAAAATGTTTTATAAGAAAGGGCGGTGAAACCGTCCGGACGATTTAAGGAGTTTAAGTCGGGCTATAGCCGAGATAACTTCTTCAGGCCTGATGGGACTATCCAGGGCCGTTACCTGGTCTGCTGTCAGCGTGGATAGTGTTACGTCCTGGCAGTACCTAGAGGGGTTCTGATCGGGCAGAGGCTGTGCGGAGTACAGAGTGGCATAGAAGTCTCGAAATGTGTTTGCTATGTCCTCGCCCCGTGTATGCTCGTCACCTTCGTCAGTCAAAATGAGTGGGACTGTTGCTGCCTGTCTCTGCGCACGCAATTTATGGGCCAGTAAGCAGTCACATTTGTCCCCCCCAGTATAAAATGCATGCTTCAGCCGAAGCGCAGCGTATTCCGCCCTATCGAGGTCAAGGCTGGCCAGTTGTGCCCTAGCCGCTTTTAATTTCCTCCAAATTCGAGGGGCACCCGTCCTTTTATGGATCCCTTCTAATTCTAGCACTTGTTCAGAAAGCTCATCCTTCTTCTCTTTACGGGTCTTATTGTCTGCGTCAGAAGTAGCTATGAGATCGCCCCGGACTACTAATTTGAGCGTTTCCCACAGGGAGACAATGGAAGTGTTGTGCGTATCGTTTATAGCTAAGAAATCTTCCAACGTTTTTGTGAGGCGTGTGACTACTTCAGGGCGATGTAGGAGTGTATCTCTAAGTTTCCCGGAATATGGCGGTCTGCTGATGGGGGGAAACAATAGGGTCGTGGTCAGGGCCGCATGATCCGAAAGTGCTTGAGGTTCAATGACTGAGGATTGCGCTATTGGGAGGAGAGAGCGGTACGTTAGGAAGTAGTCAAGTCTTGCGTAGGTCCCCTGTGCATGAGAGTAAAAGGTATAGTCGAGCGTGTGAGGGTGGAGGTGCCGCCACAGATCCACTAAACCTAGATCGTGCAACCATCGGCCGTGGGCTTCAGAGAGAGCCCCCGTTGATCCCTACCTCTGTGCGGAGCGGTCGAGCTGACCATCGAACACGATATTCAAGTCACCCCCAAGGAAAATTTGTCGATCGGGTGTGGAGGTTAAGTCACCTATCGTTTTATGTAAAAAGGTCTCCTGTCCCTCGTTAGGCGAGTATTTAGTGGCCAGTGTTAGGGTGTGCCCTCCTATGATCACCGAGTGTGCCAGGAGCCGCCCCTTAATCTCCATCACCTTGGCCCCTACCCTCCCAGAAAACGCGTGCGCAACTAGGATGGCTACTCCTGCCCTTTTGGTGGGGAGGGAAGAGTAGTACTGGTGTGGGAAAGCCTTGGAACGCATTCTGTGGGTGTCACTGGGCTTCAAATGGGTCTCCTGCAGTAAGCAAATATGGGCCCCAGAGTTCTCCAGATAAGACAGGATAGCCCTACGTTTAATTGGGTTGTTAAGCCCTTTCACGCTTAGCGTAAGAATCTTAACACTCATCTACACTAGGTGGGGGGGACCATGCTCTGCAAGGGTCTAAAGGCCAGGCAAGCTGTAGACATATTAGAGTCAAAGTAGTCCAAGTGAGGCGTTGATAGCGTGCATGAGTAGCCGACCTGCTTGTGTGCAATAGAGATTCAGCAAGCGGGAGGAGACCCCAACAATGTAAGAAACAAAACCCCATAAGAAACAAAAACATAAGAATTGGAAAAAGTCAAAGTCAATGTCCAGAGCGTCCTGCTCTTAGAAAAAAGAGAAAAGGGTACTCGAGGCCCGTAGCTCCCCGCTCCCACCAGAAGGCCCATAAAGAGTTATCAACGCCATCGGCTAGAGGCGAGGGTGAACCTTCAAAGAACCATGCAAATGGCAGGAGTCCACCTGATTCCGAAGATGCTCCCGCGAGGGATGACAGCACTGCTTGCCGCTCCTTGGCCATAGTGTCCGGGTCAGGGCGCGCCTTGGAGCTCGGGGGTTTAATGGTGGTCCAGCCATGGCCACTTCCGCGTCTGCAGGGCTGCGAGTTCTGGCTCGATTGGTCCGGTGCGGGTTCCTCGATGCCCAGGAGTTTGTAGGCTGCTTGAAGTGAGCGGATTTGTCTTAGCTCCCCCTTGTAGGAGAAGATCAACCGGAATGGGTGCCCCAAGGAATATTTTATGCCAGCGTCCCGGAGGTGAAGCGTGATTGGCCGAAAAGACTTGCGTTTAAGCAGCGTGGAAGCAGCCAAGTCCTGGAATAAAGTGGGTGTCTGGCCTTGATACGTGAAGTTTGGATTCCGTCGAGACTCGCGGAGGATCCTCTCCTTTAGTTGGTAATCGTGAATGCAGGTTAAGATGTCTGCTGGGGGCGCAGGGGCCGCTCTGCGTGGGCCCACCTTGTGTGTGCGGTCCAGCTTGACCGTGAACTCCGGGGGTTCCCCTAGGATAGAACGGAAAAGACCTGCCACGAGGGCCTCTATATCGCCATCACTGTCGTCGTGCACCATACCTCGAATGCGGATGTTATTCCGACGGGACCTGTTTTCTAAGTCCTCGGTATGGGCCTGTAGGTCCAGGTTCTGCTCCTGCAGCCGGAGGACATCTTGTTGGAGGTTCTCCAGTTCCTCATCCCTTCCAGCTTTATGCTCTTCCAGTGTGTGCACTCGTTCCCCCAATGAGTCCACATCACGGCGTACGTCCCGCAGGTCCGCCTGAAGGTCGCGCTTCATGGTAGCCAGGTCATCTCGGAGGGAGGAAAAGAGGGACTCCAAGAAGGAGCGGCTGACCCGGGCCTCTGGGTCCTCTTTCCCCTCAGTTTCATCCGCGCTTCCCGGGCTCGTCTGGCGTTCCGGCTGTTGAGTAAACTTGAGCAACAGCTCTTTCACAGATCTGTCCTTTCTGCCTTTGAGGGTTGCCATGGCCTCCGCACGCGTAGGGCCCAGTGCCTGAGTGGAAGCGAAGCGCACAGGGGTCCGCCCACGAGAGAGGCCGTGAAGAAACAGTAGGGAGTAGTGTCAGGCCGGACGGCCACAGCTGCACGTCCTCTCACGCAAACCCCTCACGGTCCCCCCACATTCACAGCACAGCGGAAGCGTGGTACCTGCGAGGGCCTGCTTCTGGGCCATGTCTCCTCCGCACGGCAGGGATGGTGTCAATCTCGCAGCTAGGACCCCCGGGGCGGCGCTTTTGCTTCAGAGGCTCTGCAGCCAACGAGGAGTTCGAACGGCAGCAGCTGGGGTCTGAAGAGTCTTGGCGGTCAGGGCGATGCGTGGAGGGGCCCCGCTGCGTCTCCGGACGAGAAGTGGCTGTGCGCCCAAGACACGATATGCTGAAGTCTGGCCGGGGAGCATGCACGTCCTCTGGGCTCTTCAGTCTAGTGCCAGGTGATGAAGGGCGCCTTAGGAAGGAGAAGGGCTAATTGTGGTGTGATGGGGCCCAACTGTCTTCCCCTGCCGGGCCGGTGGATAGCGGGCCCAGCCAGAGAGCCCCACTGCGTGCGCTCACCTCCGGGGCTTGGCAGATGATTAGGCCAGGTCTCAGGGCCTCTCGGGTGTGGCACGGCCCCGCGCGCGCTCTCCACCGCCTCTGCCGGCCAGGGCCACACCGACCCCAAACAATCCAGGCGAGTTACCGCCTGTGAGCCCCTCCGCTGGCCCTTGAAGGAGGAGGCGAGCGGACAGCTCAAGGATCCCGGGGCGCCGTATGGGCTGCAGGCGCAGTAGCCACTCCCTCTCCAAGCCCACGATGATGAGGCCTGCGCGCTGTTGTGGCGCCAGGGTCTCGCGTAGTCGTCGCAGCCCGGGTCGACACCCGCTGCTCCGGTCGTGAATCGGCTGCGATCCCGTTTGGGGGAGACTGCCGTGAAGATGTGTTGCGGCAGCCCCCAAGTCACACGGGGACTGCCGCGGTGTGCCGGTCACTCGCTTTCGCCACCGAAGTCGCTGTGGGCCTTCCCGGGCAAATGGTGGTTCTGTAGGGTGTTACCACCGCGGCGGCTCAGCTCGGCACCGGGCGTTGGCGTCGCCACAGCACTTCCCCTGTCAAGCGGTGCACCTCCAGGGGGGCTCCCGGCTAGAATCAGCACCCCCGCGTTGCCGGAAATGCAACAATTAGACCGGTGGGAGCGGAGAGCTCCGAAAGTGCGTCCTAGCGAGACACCATCTTGGCCACGCCCCCATGTGGTGGTTTTTTAGGGGACCACTATACTGCCACCTGCTGCTGGGTGCCCTCATTCCTCCTGGCTTAACAGCAATCATACTTCTTGGTTATGCACTTGGCAAAAGCCTTCAATTTCCAATTTGAACAGGAAATTTGATCACCCAGTGCCTTGGGCAGTAAACGTGATGCAATGAAGGCCTATAGTCTGACTGGTTACATAGAAGGTGACTGCAAAGTTGTCCATGAAGTGCCGCAAGCAGCATCAGATGATAAAATGGCAACTCAAACCACAAAAGGAAAAGAATGAATCATGCATTCTCTGTAGTAATGGAGGACGAGAGGTTACACATAAGAGCCTAAGACAATAGCATATTAAGCAGAGAACCACTAATGTGTGGGGAGGCTACAATTCGTAGTCAATGGAAGGGAGACCAATGGTAGTGTTGGAAAGCCTGTTTTCATGTAAGTTAGGGGTGAACGCTTAAAACAGCCTGCTAGCTGAAGTGGCTGAGACACAAACTGCTAATTACTTCAAAAAAGCTCTGGGAAAGAAAGATGTTTATTTTAGTATCAAATAATCAATTATAAAGCTGGACCCCATCCAAGAGCAGGCATGGGCTTGTTGACCCTTACAGTATCTCGGGTCATATTCTACAAACACGTCCTCTGGGAACCAAGCACCCAGTTCTTTTAGAACCAATCTTCCCCAGAGAATTAATTTGCAAATGCAGTGTATCCAAAAAGGCCTTCCTATTAAAAAGAAAAGAAAAAAGGATTACATGCTGATATCTACTTCCATTTAGAAAACACTGTAAGGTAATTTGATTTCCAGAAGACAGATTGGCCATGTCTTTGGATGTGAAGCCACAAATCCAGACCAATCCTCAGTATATTTTTTGGGTGGGATCCTAAATTCAACGAGAAGACCATATTAGACTCCTCGACATATCCTGTGATGTGGCAGCACATTCCTTGCTGTACCGCGTCCTGCTGTGAGTAAAAGATCCTACAAACTGGCTTACCAAACAAATTTTAATATTTTATTTCAAAATGCAAAAATGAACTGAAAATTGAGGGTCAGTGCACAGTCCTGTGATGACATTCTTCCACATGAATTGGAATAGGGGACTAAGAGACTGCAAAACGATGGACATCGCATCTCCACAAGAATAAAAGTTCTACAAGTTCAGAGGCAAGAAGACTCAGGGTCTTTGAAACACACACTGTAAAGTACATTTGATTTGTTTGATCCATGAGTTTATTTTGACTAGTGAAAAACAACTGTTTTACATGTAGGTGCATGTTAAGGGTGGTTTGTGTTCTTGAGTTTGGTGCTTGGTAAAGTAACTTTAATAATATATTAGAAAGAGTCTTTGGAGAGGATATGTTGTATAGATTGATCTTTCTGCACTCTAAACTGTGATTGTTAGTTGTGGTATGTCCAGCTAAAGGCAATACATTTGGCCTTTTGCGAAACCACAGCATAGATTGAGCACTTAGTAATTTTTCTCGAAATTAGGCAAATTATTGGTTCTGTGAGCCTTAAAAGTTTGATAGTGTTACATCACCCCTGCAAAGTAACCTGACAGTGTCAAGCCCCTGCCTTTTAGACTTTATCAATAATAAAACAGGATTAAAATAACGTGAGCTTATTCTGACAAAATATTTCCCCTGAAACCATAGCCAATCCCACCAAACTGGGTTAGCCGTCCTGAGATCAGCCAATCCGATCCATTGCCCAGTTAGTGTCTGTCACTTTGATTTGGGTGAGATCTACCGTAGCTATCCAGATGTGTCAAGGAAAGTTTAACAATAGAGAAATACATCATCTCATTGACCTCCATAAGGAAAAACGTCCAGATCCAGGAGGCTGGAAATTCTTCCCATTACAAGGTGGATTCGATCCTGGCAACAGAACAGTGCAAAAAGAGAAACAACACACGATTGGAAATACTCTCCTAGGCCATGTCAGGTATGACAACAATTCTCTCTTGAGATTTTACTGGCCATCACCCAGCTCTCTTCTGTTGAGGGTGATGTCAAAGTGTAGTGAGATAGGATGGTGTAGGCGTGTTATCATTGGTTACTTTAAGATAAACCACTAGAATGGATTTATATAGGTGTCATGCTAAGGTCCTGCAAATTGTACCAAGTGTGGACCTATCTTGCTTATCTATCAAATATGTTTTCTGGTTCAGCACTGTGTAAATGGACTGGTGAAGACAGTGTCCAGCCTACTCTCAGGACATCAACTAGAACTACTTTGCCTTGACCCACTGAAGTTCTTCTTTTCCTGCATTATGTCTAATGGCCAGATGTACTAAATGTTTTTTTCGGTCGCAGTTTGCATCACTGTTTTTGACTACCTGAACGTTTTTTACACTGTACTAATGGCATTTTAGGACTCCTAAAATGTATTTGCAACTTCATACTGAATTGCTATTTGTAAGTGGCGTTCTATGGACGCTTCGGCTTGAGATGCCATAATTCTGGTCACAAACTACTGAAAAGTTACTAACTCCTAGTTTGAGAAGAAACCCATTTGCAAAACGGAAGGGGTCCCCTTTGGACTCCTTCCCCTTTGTGAATGTTGAAAAAAGTTTCAGGCAGAGTTTTTTTTAAATAGTACTGTTTGCTTTAAAGAAAATGGGCTGCATTTAAGAAAACACAAAGGGGGAGATTTAGAAAAAAGGCAGACAACGCAGCGCAGCCCCTCGCGAGGCTGCGTTACGCGACAGGGAGGAAGCAGGAGAGCACCATATTTTCAAAGATATGGCTCTCTCCTCCCCCTTCCCTTGCGCCGGCGCTGATTTCAGCTGCCCTGCGCCATGCACACACCTTAGCACCGTAGCGCTAGGGTGTGTGCATGAATGTAGCATAGGTTTTGTACAGAAAGGGTACTCTTCCTGTACGAAATACTATGCTAGGCACAATGCAAAGCTTTTCCCACTTTGCATACGTGCTGTACAGTGCAGCATGCATGCAAAGTCGGAAAAGGAAGGAGAAATTACAGAATTTCTCCTTCCTTGCGCCTAGTTGAAAAGGGCGTTTTCTCACGCTAAACCCAATCTACTGTTTTTAGTAAATTGGGTTTAGCGTGAGAAACCTTGGGTGGTTGCATAGGAACGCCAAAGCACAACCCTTGGTATGCCCCCATGGCGCAAAGTAATGTGAAGCAGCACCATGTGCTGCTTCGCATTACTTTTACGTTATTTTCTGTGCTAAACAAGTTTAGCGCTGAAAAGTTAATTAGGGAAAAAAGATTTTGCGCTGATTTGTGTAACTATTGTGGCGCAAACACAGCGCAAAATCTTAGTGAATCTCCCCCATAGTTTTCTTTGTTTAAGCGCAATCACAGATTTGGTGGTCTGCTAACACTTGCAGGCAGCCATCTCGGTGATTGCGGCCAAATCAGAGTTTGCGTCCTACCTCATGAATACTAATATGGTAGGTGTATGTATATCAAATGGGAGAGAGAGGACTAGATGTCTATGGGGGCTAGTTCACTTCCCCTGATGAGTACAAAAAATATCAAGAAGAACTAGCTCACATTCAGGAAGCTAAATGTTCATGTCTGGAAAAACCATTTGTTTTATATGAAAACCCTCACCCACCAACCTAGTTGGTGGCATGCTTCATCATCGGGTCCCACCCAGGGTGCCGAGTGCACCTCCGGTGTGCTACAACACCTGATTTACAGCGGAGCTGGTTTTAAGTGTGGTGAGTGTGCGGTGAAGTTACTGAAGTGAGTTAAAAACTGTCCACAGGGTCCCTTTAAGTAAAGGTTAGTATTTAATGGTGGGCCCTCTGGCAGTGCATAAAAAAGGAAGTGGATATGTGTAGAGGGAATTTATGTCTCTAATATCCAGTAGTATGAAATCAGGTCTACATGTTTCAGCCAGACTGCGACGTTTGCTGGCTTTCGTCAGGACCTATGTGTTGGTATATAAATGATGGGCGTGATGGTCAGAAGTGATTGTGGTGACCATAAGTGATGGCGTACTCGCTAATGTGTGTAGAAAGGAAGGAGATTCCCTCCCATTGTTGCTTAAAACCTGTAAAGGAAAAAGACAAAACAGTACGTACAAACACATGAACATATAATAAAGCACCTTCTCATTTAGCGCATATGGTGGTTTGTGACTTGTCTCAACGTTTTAAACCGATCAATATGCGGCTAAAGTAGCGTGAAACGGAATGTGGCGCTTGTGCGTGACCGTTCCGAAGTACTGAGTAATCCTACTAATATGGTAGGTCTGTTTGCAATCCACTCCAATTTGGAATTTTAGGAACTGACCTATTGGTACGTAGTTCGGTTCACAAATTTCAACACTGGTTTCAAATACTTGCTGCAAACTGAGACCAGTTTTTGCGAACAGTTTTATACTGCATCTACCCCATAATACCTAAAAGTTGACACCTGAGTGTAAATTGAGGAGCCAAGACACTTGGACGAGAGGAAAAACGGAAGCAGTTGCAGTATTATGTAATAAGAGCCCAGCAAAAGAGTTCTCACTGCCTGGAAGGCACTTCACTGTAAGAAAGGATGTTGATAGTGACTGATGGTTTTCTACTTTGAGTACAGGTTATTACCTATTCTTGAGGCTCTGACTCAAGTACCAAGTTCATTGCAGGAATGCAAAAATATACCAAACTTGGAGACCATAGACCCCAAGTAAATTTGTTCTCTTCTTTCCAATTGTGCCTTACCATATGCTATTCCTATGATTAACACTCTAATGCAGTGAATTTCAGTGTTTCTAATGTATCAGACCTAACCATAAGACAAATTCCACCACATTGAAAATAGGAATGCTTGATGCCTTCTATTGTAAAAAAAAAAATGGCTTAGCACAGCTACTGAGATGAATACTTGATGCAGATTCTCATCTATGCATGTTTCTATCAAGATATAGATTTAAAAAGATCCGGAGTTTGCCAGTAAATGAGGCAAACAAACACAACACAATGGACCTTATTACGACTATGGGGGTCCATTGGACTCATGTAGTCGTGGTGCTGGGCCGTGGACTGACAGGCTGGCGGTCCACCCGCCATATTCTGGCTATGGTGGTCAGACCACCACAGAACAACTGCTACCGCCAGGGATCCGCGATCCCTAGTGGTCTTGCAGCGGTGTGAGGCTGGCAATATGGTGGTTGTGCCACTGCACACAGTGAAGCATATTACTATTTTTTTCACTGCCACAGTTTTCATGATGGTGTGACCGCCATGAAAAGTGTGGCAGTGAGGAAACGCTCCCTGTTGCCTCTGCGCCAGGGTATGCATGCAAGGGGGGCACATAGTTTGGCCCCCTGTATGCATGCAACCCCAGTTCCTGCTGGGCAAGGACTTAACAGTCCATGCCCTGCAGGAACATGCAATGGCGTTGCCATTGCCATGCCTTGCTAAGGCTCACATATGAGCCTTAGCACGGCACCGCCGTGGGCCAACCGCCGCAGGAACACCTGACCTGGATTCAAGTCGGAATCCGACGGGCGGTCTCATTATGGGTTTGGCGGTCTTGGAGCGGGGCGCTGGCATGACGGCTCGCTCCAAGACAGCCAAACTCATAATAAGGCCCAAAGCCTTCTTGCACGAGTATGAGATATTATAAAGAATCTTTCATATTCAACAAATTCTATCTTGGCATCTATAGTTGCGAATAACTCAATGAACACGCTTGAAGATACTCCCATATAACACCATTAATCTCAACCAATATCATAAAAGAGAAACATTTGCTGGCCACTGCAGATAAACTACCACTGGATCCAACGTGCACTCTCATACAAATCTGGTAATTTCTGTCTCTAAACATTCTGTTTTTCTTTAAAAGCGCTGAATTGGCATGTTTATGAAAGTCGGTATAAGAAAATGATGGCACTTCCCTTCAGAAACAGTACAACTCTACACAACAAAATTTTAGTCCACCTTTTTGAATTCTAGCCCCTACGGTGGTGCCCTCGTAAACACCCCTGCACCATGTGGCAGGCACCGCATGGTGCCTGCCACATGGTGCAGGGATGTTTGAAAACATACATTTTTCTATTGCAGCTTGTGCTGCAGCCCTTTTCCGGCCGTCACACATGCTGCAATAGAAAAATTGATGTTTCCGACCACCCATAGGGCAGTCGCATCCTACTACTGCGGGTGGAACCGCCGACTAAGTGTCAGGAGGATTCCATCCCGCTACGGTGTCGTCCGAAGCACAAGAGCTTCTCCAATCTTTTATCACCAAAAGTCACCATGTGAAGTAACATACTAAGATAAGCACACAGACTTTTTAAAACACTGATTCTCTTTAAGAGGTGGATAAGTATGTGAACAAAACCTGCTCGGATTCATAAAAGTGGGAAACAATACCAAAACCTAAATCTATGTAAATGTTCATCCACTTGGAATACCTCACCAGGTGCCAAACTAACATCACCAACTGCCTTGAAAAAACCCTAACTTTGGTAAGAGAAATCTCCCTCTGTCTCAATGGAGGAAAGTGCACTCTAACTACTATGAGTTCCAGATGCTGCTGTACCTCCAGCTACATGATCTCCTAGTCTAGGAACAACCCCATTGCCGCTCAGTAAATCAAGATGGATAACTTTCTAATGAGATCTTTCAGTCCAAACTTAAATAAGTGCTTTGATTAAGGGTGTCAATGTACAACAGGTGATGCTTCAGGAAAGTCTTTCTCTCTGCAAACCCTGTCACAGAGAAGAAAAAACTTCATTTGGGGTATTTTGACTACTGTAATATACTATTTTCAGCCTTCATAAGAGGGTCAGAAACAAACAACAAAGGGCCTGATTACGAGTGGGTCAGTGAACTCCAATCCATGGGCAAACCCCAGTTTACACATGGGCCAGAATTATGAGTTGAGTATTATTTAACGCATCTGATAATTATCAGATGTGTTAAATGTCTCAACCTAGTTAAATTCCATCAGGTTTAATCTGCCGAAATGTAACAGGGAAAAACTATATGGTAATTACCGTATCACATGGATTTTGGTGTGTTAAACACCGAAATCCGCATGCTATTCCCCAACAACTCGCAATAGGTGTCATTTATTGCACCCGATAAATAATGAACCCTGTAGTATTGTTATTTACCAGGTGTGATAAATAGAACTGTTGGAAATGGCCCTTTTTGCAGAGTTATCCCCAAACTTTTTGCTTCTTCCTCCTATTTTTTCCTGACCTGTGTTTGTTGGCTATAGGACACCGGGCACTTTACCACTGCTGATCAGTGCTAAAGTGCATATGCTCTCTGTATAAATTGGTATTGTGATTGGTTCTCCCTGATTGGCATATTTGTTTTACCAGTAGGTCCCTAGTAAAGTGCACTGAGTGTGCCAGGGCTGGTATATCAAATGCTACTAGTGGGCCTGCAGCACTGATTGTGCCACCCACATGAGTAGCCCTGAAAAGATGTCTCAGGCCTGCCACCGCGGTGCCTGTTCGCAGTTTGTTAACTGCCATGTCGACTTGGCAAGTGCACCCATTTGCCAGGCCCTAACCTTCCCTTTTCTTACATATAGGGCACCCCTATGGTAGCTCCAAGGTACCCCCCTGGGCATGGTGCAATGTATGTGAAAGGTAGGACATGTACTGGTGTGTGTAACATGTACTGATGGTGAAATACTGCAAATTTCGTTTTTTACTATTGAAAGGCTATCTTGCCCCATAGGACAGAATGGGGAATGCTTTGTAACATTTTACAAGCATATCTTCCCTCAGGGATAAGATTGAAAAATGGAGTTTGGTATCCCTGAACTCAGGATTTAATAACACATCTTTTAGTAAAGATGGTTTTTAAAATGTGTGTTTGAAAATACCACTTTTAGAAAGTGGCTATTTTCTTGTTCAACCATCCTGTGTGCCTCTGCCTGTTTGTGGATTGACTGTCTGGCTTTGGAGTGACAGGGGCTGGGGAGGTGCAGTGGCTCCAGGAGTCTGGATGAGTCAGCACTAAGTTGAATAGGCCTGATCTGCATTTGGAGTGGTGGGAGGAGTAGCACCTGTACCTGAATAAGGCTGTGCCTGCCTTCCACAATGCTGACTCCGCCCCTGTGGTGTGTCTGGAGCCAAGGCTCACACTGACAATGGAGGTTGTTGTGCACTTGCAGAGTGCCACCCAGAACTGGTTTGAACTGGGCTCAGAGCCCCTTGCTCAAAGAGAACAAAGGAGAAGAGCTGGAGAGATTGAGGAGAAGTACTGACTTGCTGTGTGTCTGCGGTTGGCCTGCAGTTGCTGTTTCTGCCAAGGAAAGGAGAAGGACTTTTCTGTGTTCTGTGTCCCCTGCTTGAAGGAGATCTCCAAGGGCCTGAAGTGAGCTGGCCTCCTGTTTTGAAGTCTCAGGGACACAAAGACTTCACCCCCAGCTCCCCTGAACTCTGCTGCTGTGAGTTCTAGCCTGCCAAAAGGTGCCTGTGCCAGTTTTGGGCCTTTAGAGGTTGTTGCTGCTGTTCGAGAGCTGGAAGAAAGAAGAAACATGAAGAACTGCTAAAATCGACGCATCGCTCTTCTTGCGGCTGTTTTCTCTACGCATCTCCGCGGCGTGAGAAGAATTTCCACGCATCGCCGTGCTGCTGCGAAAACCGTCACAGTGCCTGTTGCCGCTGCAAGAACCGACGCATCGAGGGATCGTGGCTGAAGAGGACCGACGCAGCGCTGCTCAACGCCGCCGCATCGATCGCCGATGCATCCCGGATTTCCACGCATCGTACCTGTGCAGCACGCTTTCCCGACGCATCATCTGCGAACCGGAACCGTCACGAAGAATCAACGCATCACTCCCCATACAGACCGGATTCGACGTAACTCGTCCTCTGCGTGTCGCAGAACTGTCGCAACGCCTCCCCATGGTCTCAGGAGTGTCGCATCTCTTTGTTTTACGACTCTGCTGCTGTTTGGCTTTTGGAACTTTGACGCATCTACAGGTACTTTGTGAAAAGTCACGCATCCATAGTTTTCTATGGTAGAAGTTCTTGAAACCTTTTGAATGTCATATTTTTAACTGTGTATGTTGGATTTTTGTCGTTTTGGTCTTGTTTAGTTTAGATAAAAATATTTTATTTTTCTAAACTGGTGTGATATCCATTTGTGGTGTTTTCACTGTGTTACTGTGAGTGTTGGTACAAATACTTTACACATTGCCTTTGGGATAAGCCTGTCTGCTCGTGCCAAGCTACCAAGGGGTGAGCAGTGGTTATCTAAAGTGTGTATCCCCCTTACCCTGACTAGAAGCAAGGGTCCCTATTTGGACAAAGGTACCTACCTCTGCCAACTAGAGACACCCATTTCTAACAAGCACCAATACTTATAATTAGGCCCAATGGCTTCAAAATCTTGCAGCCATTCAAAACACTTGTGATTTTCCAAAAGGCCTATTATTATAAAGACCCTTCATAGATTCAGCAGCTGGGCTCCTAGTATATAGTAATTAGGACCCTCTGCTCAGCATAAGTACATCTGACCCTCAAAGTTTCTTCAACCAACTACAAACTCAGAGGCTGGTCCCTGAAAGTGCAGGGGCTTCATTGACACAATATCGAAACCATAAATATCGTGATAACAAAATATCGTGTCAAAAATATCAATCACAAAAATATAGTTTATACACAAATATCAAAAAAATATCGTTTTACACTAATATCAAAAAATATATACAAAAATATTGTTTTTTACTATATATGTAGTTTAAATAAGTAAAACTTGAATATTTTAACATATAACATTAATATAATGTAAATTAAATAAGTTTACATAATATTTAAAAATATATATAATTATTTACTAATTTAAACAAACACACACATATCAAAGTGTGTATGTTTATAAAAACATATATAATGTAAATCTATTTAAAAAAATCTTAATTTTAAATTATATTATAGTTTTATAATTGTTTTTAAATTTACCACTATAACAATTATATATATATATATGCATATATATATATCACTGCTCCAGGGTTGTCCACCTATAAGTAGCACTCGAGCAACAGCTTGATTCATGTGTAGGTAAGGACGGGGAACCGCCCGTAGGAGCCGCTCCAAAGTGGTATTGCCTGACGCGTTTCGAATCACCATATGATTCTCTTCAGAGGCTTAAATGGAACGGTGTGCGCAACAGCTGACCCACTTCTGACGCACCCCCCCAATGGGAGGCTCGAATGAAACTGTGCCTTCTGGGAAGTGTAGTGCGGGTAGCACATAATCAAGTCCTGTATGGACCCCACAGGTGGGCCCGTCCACGATCCTATGTACAGCTGCTGTTCCACTTTCGTGGCCCCCAATCTTACGGGGTGGTGCACACTCCACGGCTGGACTGCCGCGTTATAAATCACTGCTCCAGGGTTGTCCACCTATAAGTAGCACTCGAGCAACAGCTTGATTCATGTGTAGGTAAGGACGGGGAACCGCCCGTAGGAGCCGCTCCATAGTGGTATTGCCTGACGTGTTTCGAATCACCATATGATTCTCTTCAGAGGCTTAAATGGAACGGTGTGCGCAACCGCTGACCCACTTCTGACACACCCCCCCAATGGGAGGCTCGAATGAAACTGTGCCTTCTGGGAAGTGTAGTGCGGGTAGCACATAATCAAGTCCTGTATGGACCCCACAGGTGGGCCCGTCCACGATCCTATGTACAGCTGCTGTTCCACTTTCATGGCCCCCAATCTTACGGGGAGGTGCACACTCCGTGGCTGGACTGCCGCGTTATAAATCACTGCTCCAGGGTTGTCCACCTATAAGTAGCACTCGAGCAACAGCTTGATTCATGTGTGGTAAGGACGGGGAACCGCCCGTAGGAGCCGCTCCATAGTGGTATTGCCTGACGCGTTTTCGAATCACCATATGATTCTCTTCAGAGGCTTAAATGGAACGGTGTGCACAACCGCTGACCCACTTCTGACACACACCCCCCCAATGGGAGGCTCGAATGAAACTGTGCCTTCTGGGAAGTGTAGTGCGGGTAGCACATAATCAAGTCCTGTATGGACCCCACAGGTGGGCCCGTCCACGATCCTATGTACAGCTGCTGTTCCACTTTCGTCATGGTAACTATCATGTCGGCTATGTGGGCCAGCAGCCGCAAACAGGATTGAGGACGAGTCCACTTGCAGGGTCCATACAGGACAAGATTTGAGTGCTATCCGGACTACACTTCCCACAATGCACAGTCTCATTCGAGCTTCCCATTGGTGGGTGTGCATATGAAAATGGCGAAGTGGGTTCAGCTTTTGCACACACTGTCTCCGTTCAAGCCTCTGAAGAGAAGCATATGGAGCTTCGAAACGCGTCAGGCATTTCCATTACGGAGCAGCTTCTACAAGCGGATCCTCGTCCCTGCCTATCATAAACAAAACTGTTGATCGAGTGCTACTCACCAGGTGGACAACCTTTGGAGCAGAATGTAATACGCGTCCGTCCTGCCGCGGAGTGTGCACCACCCCGTAATGTTATGGGGGCCACCCGACATGGTAACTATCATGTCGGCTATGTGGGCCAGCAGCCGCAAACAGGATTGAGGACGAGTCCACTTGCAGGGTCCATACAGGACAAGATTTGAGAGCTATCCGGACCACATTTCCCACAATGCACAGTCTCATTCGAGCTTCCCATTGGTGGGTGTGCAATATGTAAATGGCGATGTGGGTTCAGCGTTTGCACACACTGTCTCCGTTTAAGCCTCTGAAGAGAAGCATATGGAGCTTCGAAACGCGTCAGGCATTTCCATTACGGAGCAGCTTCTACAAGCGGATCCTCGTCCCTGCCTATCATAAACAAAGCTGTTGATCGAGTGCTACTCACCAGGTGGACAACTTTTGGAGCAGAATGTAATATGCGGCCGTCCTGCCGTGGAGTGTGCACCACCCCGTAATGATATGGGGGCCACCCGACATGGTAACTATCATGTCGGCTATGTGGGCCAGCAGCCGCAAACAGGATTGAGGACGAGTCCACTTGCAGGGTCCATACAGGACAAGATTTGAGCTCTATCCGGACCACATTTCCCACAATGCACAGTCTCATTCAAGCTTCCCATTGGTGGGTGTGCAATATGAAAATGGCGAAGTGGGTTCAGCGTTTGCACACACTGTCTCCGTTCAAGCCTCTGAAGAGAAGCATATGGAGCTTCGAAACGCCTCAGGCATTTCCATTACGGAGCAGCTTCTACAAGCGGATCCTCGTCCCTGCCTATCATAAACAAAGCTGTTGATCGAGTGCTACTCACCAGGTGGACAACCTTTGGAGCAGAATGTAATACGCGGCCGTCCTGCCGCGGAGTGTGCACCACCCCGTAATGTTATGGGGGCCACCCGACATGGTAACTATCATGTCGGCTATGTGGGCCAGCAGCCGCAAACAGGATTGAGGACGAGTCCACTTGCAGGGTCCATACAGGACAAGATTTGAGTGCTATCCGGACCACATTTCCCACAATGCACAGTCTCATTCGAGCTTCCCATTGGTGGGTGTGCAATATGAAAATGGCGAAGTGGGTTCAGCGTTTGCACACACTGTCTCCGTTCAAGCCTCTGAAGAGAAGCATATGGAGCTTCGAAACGCGTCAGGCATTTCCATTACGGAGCAGCTTCTACAAGCGGATCCTCGTCCCTGCCTATCATAAACAAAGCTGTTGATCGAGTGCTACTCACCAGGTGGACAACCTTTGGAGCAGAATGTAATACGCGGCTGTCCGGCCCGGAGTGTGCACCACCCCGTATTGTTATGGGGGCCACCCGACATGGTAACTATCATGTCGGCTATGTGGGCCAGCAGCTGCAAACAGGATTGAGGACGAGTCCACTTGCAGGGTCCATACAGGACAAGATTTGAGAGCTATCCGGACCACATTTCCCACAATGCACAGTCTCATTCGAGCTTCCCATTGGTGGGTGTGCAATATGAAAATGGCGAAGTGGGTTCAGCGTTTGCACACACTGTCTCCGTTCAAGCCTCTGAGGAGAAGCATATGGAGCTTCGAAACGCGTCAGGCATTTCCATTACGGAGCAGCTTCTACAAGCGGATACTCGTCCCTGCCTGTCATAAACAAAGCTGTTGATCGAGTGCTACTCACCAGGTGGACAACTTTTGGAGCAGAATGTAATACGCGGCAGTCCTGCCGCGGAGTGTGCACCACCCCGTAATGATATGGGGGCCACCCGACATGGTAACTATCATGTCGGCTATGTGGGCCAGCAGCCGCAAACAGGATTGAGGACGAGTCCACTTGCAGGGTCCATACAGGACAAGATTTGAGTGCTATCCGGGACCACATTTCCCACAATGCACAGTCTCATTCGAGCTTCCCATTGGTGGGTGTGCAATATGAAAATGGCGAAGTGGGTTCAGCGTTTGCACACACTGTCTCCGTTCAAGATTCTGAAGAGAAGCATATGGAGCTTCGAAACGTGTCAGGCATTTCCATTACGGAGCAGCTTCTACAAGCGGATCCTCGTCCCTGCCTATCATAAACAAAGCTGTTGATCGAGTGCTACTCACCAGGTGGACAACCTTTGGAGCAGAATGTAATACGCGGCTGTCCTGCCGCGGAGTGTGCACCACCCCGTAATGTTATGGGGGCCACCTGACATGAGTAACTATCATGTCGGCTATGTGGGCCAGCAGCCGCAAACAGGATTGAGGACGAGTCCACTTGCAGGGTCCATACAGGACAAGATTTGAGTGCTATCCGGACCACATTTCCCACAATGCACAGTCTCATTCGAGCTTCCCATTGGTGGGTGTGCAATATGAAAATGGCGAAGTGGGTTCAGCGTTTGCACACACTGTCTCCGTTGAAGCCTCTGAAGAGAAGCATATGGAGCTTCGAAACGCCTCAGGCATTTCCATTACGGAGCAGCTTCTACAAGCGGATCTCGTCCCTGCCTATCATAAACAAAGCTGTTGATCGAGTGCTACTCACCCGGTGGACAACCTTTGGAGCAGAATGTAATACGCGGCCGTCCTGCCGCGGAGTGTGCCACCACCCCGTAATGTTATGAGGCCACCCGACATGGTAACTATCATGTCGGCTATGTGGGCCAGCAGCAGCAAACAGGATTGAGGACGAGTCCACTTGCAGGGTCCATACAGGACAAGATTTGAGTGCTATCCGGACCACATTTCCCACAATGCACAGTCTCATTCGAGCTTCCCATTGGTGGGTGTGCAATATGAAAATGGCGAAGTGGGTTCAGCGTTTGCACACACTGTCTCCGTTCAAGCCTCTGAAGAGAAGCATATGGAGCTTTGAAACGCGTCAGGCATTTCCATTACGGAGCAGCTTCTACAAGCGGATCCTCGTCCCTGCCTATCATAAACAATGCTGTTGATCGAGTGCTACTCACCAGGTGGACAACCTTTGGAGCAGAATGTAATACGCGGCCGTCCTGCCGCGGGATGTGCACCACCCCGTAATGTTATGGGGGCCACCCGACATGGTAACTATCATGTCGGCTATGTGGGCCAGCAGCCGCAAACAGGATTGAGGACGAGTCCACTTGCAGGGTCCATACAGGACAAGATTTGAGTGCTATCCGGATTCCACATTTCCCACAATGCACAGTCTCATTCGAGCTTCCCATTGGTGGGTGTGCATATGAAAATGGCGAAGTGGGTTCAGCGTTTGCACACACTGTCTCCGTTCAAGCCTCTGAAGAGAAGCATATGGAGCTTTGAAACGCGTCAGGCATTTCCATTACGGAGCAGCTTCTACAAGCGGATCCTCGTCCCTGCCTATCATAAACAATGCTGTTGATCGAGTGCTACTCACCAGGTGGACAACCTTTGGAGCAGAATGTAATACGCGGCCGTCCTGCCGCGGAGTGTGCACCACCCCGTAATGTTATGGGGGCCACCCGACATGGTAACTATCATGTCGGCTATGTGGGCCAGCAGCCGCAAACAGGATTGAGGACGAGTCCACTTGCAGGGTCCATACAGGACAAGATTTGAGTGCTATCCGGACCACATCTTCCCACAATGCACAGTCTCATTCGAGCTTCCCATTGGTGGGTGTGCACATGTAAATGGCGAAGTGGGTTCAGCGTTTGCACACACTGTCTCCGTTCAAGCCTCTGAAGAGAAGCATATGGAGCTTCGAAACGCGTCAGGCATTTCCATTACGGAGCAGCTTCTACAAGCGGATCCTCGTCCCTGCCTATCATAAACAAAGCTGTTGATCGAGTGCTACTCACCAGGTGGACAACCTTTGGAGCAGAGAATGTAATACGCGGCCGCCCTGCCGCGGAGTGTGCACCACCCCGTAATGTTATGGGGGCCACCCGACATGGTAACTATCATGTCGGCTATGTGGGCCAGCAGCCGCAAACAGGATTGAGGACGAGTCCACTTGCAGGGTCCATACAGGAGAAGATTTGAGTGCTATCCGGGACCACGTTTCCCCACAATGCACAGTCTCATTCGAGCTTCCCATTGGTGGGTGTGCAATATGAAAATGGCAAAGTGGGTCTCAGCGTTTGCACACACTGTCTCCGTCTCAAGCCTCTGAAGAGAAGCATATGGAGCTTCGAAACGCGTCAGGCATTTCCTTTACGGAGCAGCTTCTACAAGCGGATCCTCGTCCCTGCCTATCATAAACAAAGCTGTTGATCGAGTGCTACTCACCAGGTGGGACAACCTTTGGAGCAGAATGTAATACGCGGCCGTCCTGCCGCGGAGTGTGCACCACCCCGTAATGTTATAGGGGCCACCCAACATGGTAACTATCATGTCGGCTATGTGGGCCAGCAGCCGCAAACAGGATTGAGGACGAGTCCACTTGCAGTGTCCATACAGGACAAGATTTGAGTGCTATCCGGACCACATTTCCCACAATGCACAGTCTCATTCGAGCTTCCCATTGGTGGGTGTGCAATATGAAAATGGCGAAGTGGGTTCAGCGTTTGCACACACTGTCTCCGTTCAAGCCTCTGAAGAGAAGCATATGGAGCTGCAGAACGCCTCAGGCATTTCCATTACGGAGCAGCTTCTAGCAAGCGGATCCTCGTCCCTGCCTATCATAAACAAAGCTGTTGATCGAGTGCTACTCACCAGGTGGACAACCTTTGGAGCAGAATGTAACACGCGGTCGTCCTGCCGCGGAGTGTGCACCACCCCGTAATGTTATGGGGGCCACCCGACATGGTAACTATCATGTCGGCTATGTGGGCCAGCAGCCGCAAACAGGATTGGAGGACGAGTCCACTTGCAGGGTCCATACAGGACAAGATTTGAGTGCTATCCGGATCACATTTCCCACAATGCACAGTCTCATTCGAGCTTCCCATTGGTGGGTGTGCAATATGAAAATGGCGAAGTGGGTTCAGCGTTTGCACACACTGTCTCCGTTCAAGCCTCTGAAGAGAAGCATATGGAGCTTCGAAACTGCCTCAGGCATTTCCATTACGGAGCAGCTTCTACAAGCAGATCCTCGTCCCTGCCTATCATAAACAAAGCTGCTGATCGAGTGCTACTCACCAGGGACAACCTTTGGAGCAGAATGTAATACGCGGCCAGTCCCAAGCCGCGGAGTGTGCACCACCCCGTAATGGTATGAGGGCCACCCGAACATGGTAACTATCATGTCGGCTATGTGGGCCAGCAGCCGCAAACAGGATTGAGGACGCAGTCCACTTGCAGGGTCCATACAGGACAAGATTTGAGTGCTATCCGGGACCACATTTCCCACAATGCACAGTCTCATTCGAGCTTCCCATTGGTGGGTGTCTCATTATGAAAATGGCGAAGTGGGTTCAGAGTTTGCACACACTGGCTCCGTTCAAGCCTCTGAAGAGAAGCATATGGAGCTTCGAAACGCGTCAGGCATTTCCATTACGGAGCAGCTTCTACAAGCGGATCCTCGTCCCTGCCTATCATAAACAAAGCTGTTGATCGATTGCTACTCACCAGGTGGACAACCTTTGGAGCAGAATGTTATACGCGGCCGTCCTGCCGCAGAGTGTGCACCACCCCGTAATGTTATGGGGGCCACCCGACATGGTAACTATCATGTCGGCTATGTGGGCCAGCAGCCGCAAACAGGATTAGAGGACGAGTCCACTTGCAGGGTCCATACAGGACAAGATTTGAGTGCTATCCGGACTACATTTCCCACAATGCACAGTCTCATTCGAGCTTCCCATTGGTGGGTGTGCAATATGAAAATGGCAAAGTGGGTTCAGCGTTTGCACACACTGTCTCCGTTCAAGCCTCTGAAGAGAAGCATATGGAGCTTCGAAACGCGTCAGGCATTTCCTTTACTGAGCAGCTTCTACAAGCGGATCCTCGTCCCTGCCTATCATAAACAAAGCTGTTGATCGAGTGCTACTCACCAGGTGGACAACCTTTGGAGCAGAATGTAACACGCGGCCGTCCTGCCGCGGGAGTGTGCACCCACCCCGTAATGTTAGTGGGAGCCACCCGACATGGTAACTATCATGTCAGGCTAGTGTGGGCCAGCAGCCGCAAACAGGATTGAGGACGAGTCCACTTGCAGTGTCCATACAGGACAAGATTTGAGTGCTATCCGGACCACATTTCCCACAATGCACAGTCTCATTCGAGCTTCCCATTGGTGGGTGTGCAATATGAAAATGGCGAAGTGGGTTCAGCGTTTGCACACACTGTCTCCGTTCAAGCCTCTGAAGAGAAGCATATGGAGCTCGAAACGCCTTCAGGCATTTCCATTACGGAGCAGCTTCTACAAGCGGATCCTCGTCCCTGCCTATCATAAACAAAGCTGTTGATCGAGTGCTACTCACCAGGTGGACAACCTTTGGAGCAGAATGTACACACGCGGCCGTCCTGCCGCGTGAGTGTGCACCACTCCGTAATGTTATGGGGGCCACCCGACATGGTAACTATCATGTCGGCTATGTGGGCCAGCAACCGCAAACAGGATTGAGGACGAGTCCACTCTGCAGGGTCCATACAGGACAAGATTTGAGTGCTATCCGGACCACATTTCCCACAATGCACAGTCTCATTCGAGCTTCCCATTGGTGGGTGTTCATTATGAAAATGGCGAAGTGGGTTCAGAGTTTGCACACACTGTCTCCGTTCAAGCCTCTGAAGAGAAGCATATGGAGCTTCGAAACGCGTCAGGCATTTCCATTACGGAGCAGCTCTACAAGCGGATCCTCGTCCCTGCCTATCATAAACAAAGCTGTTGATCGAGTGCTACTCACCAGGTGGACAACCTTTGGAGCAGAGAATGTTATACGCGGTCGTCCTGCCGCGGAGTGTGCACCACCCCGTAATGTTATGGGGGCCACCCGACATGGTAACTATCATGTCGGCTATGTGGGCCAGCAGCCGCAAACAGGATTGAGGACTGAGTCCACTTGCAGGGTCCATACAGGACAAGATTTGAGTGCTATCTGGACCACATTTCCCACAATGCACAGTCTCATTCGAGCTTCCCATTGGTGGGTGTGCAATATGAAAATGGCGAAGTGAGTTCAGCGTTCGCACACACTGTCTCCGCTCAAGTCTCTGAAGAGAAGCATATGGAGCTTCAAACGCGTCAGGCATTTCCATTACGGAGCAGCTTCTACAAGCGGATCCTCGTCCCTGCCTATCATAAACAAAGCTGTTGATCGAGTGCTACTCACCAGGTGGACAACCTTTGGAGCAGAATGTAATACGCGGTGGTCCTGCGCGCGGAGTGCACCACCCCGTAATGTTATGGGGGGGCCACCCGACATGGTAACTATCATGTCGGCTATGGGGCCAGCAGCCGCAAACAGGATTGGAGGACGAGTCCACTTGCAGGGTCCATACAGGACAAGATTTGAGTGCTATCCGGACCACATTTCCCACAATGCACAGTCTCATTCGAGCTTCCCATTGGTGGGTGTGCAATATGAAAATGGCGAAGTGGGTTCAGCGTTTGCACACACTGTCTCCATTCAAGCCTCTGAAGAGAAGCATATGGAGCTTCGAAACGCATCAGCAGCATTTCCATTACGGAGCAGCTTCTACAAGCGGATCCTCGTCCCTGCCTATCATAAACAAAGCTGTTGATCGAAAGTGCTACTCACCAGGTGGACAACCTTTGAGCAGAATATATATATATATATATATATACATATATATATATATATATATATATTTCTGTACTTCAAAAGTTTGATAAGACGCACTCTCAGCACCAGGAAAAGATGATATGTAGGAATCTGTTTATTTACATATGTGTAAATAAACGGAGTCCTGCATATCATCTTTTCCTGGTCCTGAGAGTGCGTCTTATCAAACTTTGAAGTACGGAAACGTTTCTGTCGGCACGCTCCGCCGACATATGCACCACTTCCCGTGGGTCCTTTGGTTCTGGAAGGAGCACAATTTGTTTGATATATATATATTTACATACACACAAAAAGTAACAGATAAACCGAAATTTTCTAAAAAATATTTCCAATTTAATTATACATAAAAAGTAAACAATGGATAAAAATAAGTTTTACAAAAAATATCTTAAAATTACATACATTTATTTATTAAAAAATATAAAATTAAATGCCCAAGCACATAATAATAATATATATTTAAATAATATCAACAAGGAAACATAAATTTAATAAATATACAATTCCCACTCCAATATATGCAACAGTAGGGAAAGCTTTGGTGTGATGAGGGGTAAAATCTACTATTCACACTCCAGTGTGTGCAACAGTAGGGAAAGCGTTGGTATCAAGAGGGGCAAAATTTACTATTCCCACTCCAGTCTGTGCAACTGTAGGGAAAACGTTGGACTCAGGAGGGGTCAAATTTACTATTCCCACTCCAGTCAGTGCAACAGTAGAGAGAGAGAGTAGTTCACTTAAACAAATAACATATTTGATCAACTCTATTAAAGAACAAAAAATATAAATACTTACATTAAAAAAATGTTATTTGTAAATTGTGACAAAAATAAACAAATTACATAATTATTACAATGTTTGATTATTATTATAAGTTAAAACAAATAGTATTAATTTAATTAAAATACCACCACTATATCCTCACAATCCTAACAGCCAACAATTAAAATGTAATTGATATTAAAAAGCATAACACAATTAACATATTCCACAATAAATAACACAATTTTTAATAAATGAATAAATAATTTAAAATGCATTCTTACTTAAATAACTTCCCACCCTATTTCTCAACAAACTAAACAACACAAACCTAAAATATAACTTAACAAATATGATAATTTCGCAATTTACATAATTATCGATTAAATAACTCATAACCAATTGATGATTTATTATCAATAAAATATTTTTGTACATGATATTAACAGCATTGGTATTTTTGTAAATGATATTAACAACATAGATATTTTTGTAAACAATATTTAAAATATAGATATTTTCATAAACAATATTTAAAATATAGATATTTTTAGCATCAGTATTATTTAACATAGAGAAATGATATTCCTGTCAAAGATATTCCTGCATCATGATATTTCTATATCACAATATTTAAAACATATTTGTGTGCCTCGATATTTTTTACTCAATATTTTCTCCGAATACTAACACAACAACCTAATTACAGAAATATCTTAGATCATATCGCTGAAAAAACTATCTCCAGTACAAACTGATTACTGTCTCTCTGTCCCCTGTGAATTTATCTCAATTTCCTGCTAGACACTATTTTTTATAATTGTAGATTTTGAAACTGAGGGGGTGATTACGATAGCAGTCAGTTGGACCGCTGACCGCTATCGCATCGGTCAGGAGACCACCTGAAAAGCAGTCGCGGTCCAACCGTGGCATTAGGATGGGACCGCCGGGCTGGTGGTTGCAAAATGCTCCTGGACCTTTTCACAGTGGCTGGTGCTGCGGCCCAGGAAAAGGGTCGCAGCCCAAGTCGCTGTGAAAGGGAGCACTTCCTGCACGTCCATGGACTGTGTTCCATGCACCTTGTGATGCATGGCACATGGTGCATGGAGGTGAGTGGGAGCACTACATGTGCCCACAGGGCCACTTTGCAGTGGACCACGAAAGACGGGGACCCTGTTTGGGGCCCCTAATATGCCTTTCTGACAGCCTGTTCATGGTGGTGTTACTGCCACAAACAGGCTGTCGGAAAGGGATATCCAATTCCGATGGCGATGCCTGGCTTGGTACCGCCCCCAGTCTGGTCAACGACCCCGACTGCCGCCTCGTCGGGATCTGAGATCCTGTAGGAGGGGCGGTCCGACCACCATCATAATCAGCCCCTGAGTCTTGCTTACACTTTGTATACCTAAGCACTTTGAAATGACCATAATGTGATATTCGGCACTACAAACAACACCAAAATAAATAAAACATCTGTATTTAGTCCACTCCTTATGCAAAATGAGCGTTCTCAAGTGTACACATGAATAGTCAGCTTATCAGGCAAAATGTGAAATTAACATGTAAGGGCAATACATCAATATGTAGGGTGCTGTTATCAGGAGGCTTGCATAAAACCAATGCCCAATTACCAGTAGCACAGTAATGGTAAGATGGTAATTCTGCACTCATCAATGCCGGTATTGTGTGGTAATACCCCACCAATATTGTGCAATCATGATTTAGGGCCAGATTACGACTTTGGCGGTGCTCTGCCGGCTCTGTGCGAGTTCAGCACTGCCAAAGCCGTGCAGGGACCAGCCGCCAGATTACGAGTTGAACTCGTGTCTGGCTAACTTTTCCTGTCTTTTATTTTCCCATTCCCATGGCGGTGCCCTGAAAACAGGCACCACAATAGGAAAACAAAAAAAGTTCCAGAAAGGTATGGACTGTGAAGTGTATGCCGCCCTGGAACTTGGGGTGCATGCAAACAGGGGGGGGCACATCTCCCCCCTGAATGATCCCCATGGCGGCGGGGCATGCCTTTGTTTCCCCTCCACCAGCCTTTTCAATGCGGTGAGCCCGCCATGAAATGGCTGGCGGAGGGGATACTCGTAATATGCTCGGCAGACCGCGACGGTCCGGCCTTGCATATTATATAGGTCTCTGTGCTGCGCCACCGCCAAGGAATGGCAGTTCCCTGGCGCACCCAGTGCACCAGGCGCAGCAGTCCAAAAGGCTGCTTTGTAATAGGGCAGACGCAGGAACGCCACCGCAGTACCGCAGTCAAAGACCAGCTCAGCTTGTAATCACGGCCTAGTTATAATGCTGATAAGTAGTGTGAATAACACATGAAGGAGTGAACTTATGAGAGATTTTTCCTATTTCACATTTCATATTCCTCGCATACTGCCAAGGTTCTACAGAGTGTCATATCTATTTTCCATGTGTTTGCAGTGAGGAAACATTAAATTATGAGCAGAGACAAGATGTTTACTTGCTATGTTTCACGAAGGAGAAATTCTAGAGTCCCTGTGTTTTCATGTTCCTTTGTGGTGTGTGGCAGGCCTGTTTCTTTTGTTTAGATGTTTTGTCTGTCTCCTGAGAATTATGTTTTTGCTGGCTAGCACACTTCTTTGCAGGCACCGAGACCTGCTGATTACCGTCGTGGCCTAGCATAGGTGTTGTTAGATCTACTACAGGTTACACACTGTTTTATTGAACAGTGTTTGAAGCATTTTTCCTTTTTGAACAAAGAAAATGGCTTAAAACCTATTATGCTGCCTGGCAGTGATATATTGATTATATTCCTTACACTTACCACTCGTAACTATTTGTCCTTGTACAAACTGAATATGGCTTCTGGGTACATTGTGTTTGCATTCCCTGCTGACTTTATAAATTCTAATATGTTTTGAAGCTTTTACGAGGGAGTTGTTAAGTTTTGACAAACTGCTGTTTACACACAATTTGAAAATCGTGATGATTTCACATTTCAGCTGGTCTTGTTCAAATGGTAGGAATCTCACCAATAAAATTGTAATAATAACAATATCTTGTCATAATTAATTAAGAAGAATTGCCCCCTTTGCATGTCACCTGCAGCGTGGCACACTTTGTTCTCCTCAAAGCACTGATAACCTTGATTAACCTTGATTAACCTGATTGACCTTGGTACTTTGGGGAGTTTACTCGCAGTTTGACAGTGGTGATTCACTCCTTGGTGATCATACTTATTGTTGACTTTGGAAAGTAGCTCACTTGCTGCAATGGAGGAAGCACCTCAGACCCAATGCGTTAGACTGGCCTTCTAGGAAGCCTGGCACTGCAAGACTGGCAAGCTTGACAGGGCAAGTGTTTGGTCCCTTTCTTTTGGGTACAGTGGGCTGTGATGGGACAAAAACACAGCTCACAAACTGGCTCGTCTGTCAGTACCAGACTGTGCAGAACACCAGTCTAAGACTGCTGTGGGCCACCACTCCTGCTGACTCATGTTCACTCCAGATGGAGAAGAAATTCTCTGTAAATCATGATTTGTGTTGCTTTTTTATCTCATTCATGATTTTCACAAATCATTCAAATTTTTCATGATTCAGCCTTTTTTTGTCCATCAAGCTACAAATTTAAGCTTAGAGGATTTTTACACTGTATGGGAATACAATATGAAATAGTCAGATAGCAAATGTGCAGTTTCACTTGCCAAATGGACAGTCACAAACAGCCATCAATATTGTTGTTCTTGCCTTAGAAATTGAATACCTAAAACAGAGGAGAGTCAAAAACACTAGACAGAAAAAGTGCCAGCCCACTGATAGATCTCAGATGGTATTTCTTGACTCTTTTTTTCAGTGGGGTTTACCAGGATTCAAAACCACAAACTTAGACATCTACTCACTCAGCTGGCATCATTCCACACATTCATCCAGACACACTGAGGGGCCGATTATGATGTCATCCAGAAAGCAGTGCGACCAAATCGCTTTCGGAATGCTTTCCGACCGACTCAGGTTTGGGGAGTACGACCGACCGATTACGATGTGTCTGAACATTGTTCAGTCGGACTCCCTTTGACTTCAATGGGAGCCTGTGTTCCGACCGTCTACACAGGCTCCCATTGAAGAAAGGGGTGGTTGGGGAAAATCGTGCACCCTGTGGTGGCACCCCATGGTGCCTGCCACACTGTGCATGCATGGAAAGGGGGGACCCATGGGTACCCCACGGGCCCCGGGTGAAGGGGGGCCTGCTACTGGCTCCAAAAGTCGGATTCCGACAGCCGATCCATGTCGTAACAACCAATTCGGAAAGGCTGTCCGAATCGGACATCCTAATCGCTCATTCAGAAACGCGGTCTGTAGGCCGCTACGATTTGGTTTCGACCAACTCGGTTACTCCGAATGCCGTTCGGAACCGAGTCGGTCAGCCAGGACAGTTTCCGGACATCCTAATCGATCGTCCGGAAATGTTGCAGATTCGGTCGGAAACAAGGCTTCCAAATCGGATTCGAACTAATCGAATGCCGTTCAGAGCCTTTCTGAACGACATCATATCGACCACTTAGTAGAACTATTCTGATGACCTGTAATATCATCAAGTTTAATAATACACCCATCACACACCCTAGCTTTGCGAGCGATTACTGACTCGAAATCGACCTATGCATGTCTACGAATCACCTTTATCCAGTAGCGGCCCGTGGTGGGCGTCCTGCCGGGCGGTGACGCAGGGCGGGGGAGGGGCAGGGTGGGGGGTAGTAAACTACAGAATACGGCGCACAGAGGTAAGTACACAAACAAAGAAATAAAACAAATTTCGTGGTGCGCGCTGCATCGCGTGTGGTGTGGCAGGCCGCCACTCCACCGCCAAACAGGGCTGCCACCCACCAGCCACATTACAAGTGAAATCGGGGTCTGGTGGGCAGGTGGCATGGCTGTCTCGCGGCAGTGCAGCAAAAAGGCTCAAATGTGAGCGAGCCTTAATGCTGCATCCCTGCGAGATGCCACAGCGCGTTCCAGCATGGCATTGATTCTGAAGTCCATGCCCTGCTGGAACTGGGGGTGCTTGCACACAGGGGGGCACAATATGTGCCCCCCTGCATGCACCAACATGCATGGGGCAAGGGGGGCCCTGTAGGGTCCCCTTTGTTTCCTGACTGCCAGCAGTTTCATGGAGTAAGAACCTCCATGAGACCGCTGGCGGTCAGGAAACTCGTAATATGCATGGCGATGCTGCAGCAGCACCGCCATCTTATTGTGAGCCCCTGACCACTGATCTGCAGCCAGGGAACGTGTCCAATGGCGGTCAGACCGCCAAAGTTGTATTACGGTGGTCAGACCACCGGTGCGGCAGTGGTTGGACTGCCACCACCACGTCACTGTGAGTTTGGTGGTCCACGGACCGACAAACCCATAATCAGGCCCTATATGTTTTGATGTTCTCCTTGTGATGTGGCAGAATGCTGTCACTTGCAGTTAACTCGGTCAATGGCTAAAATGGGCTGACCGACTACTCTATGCTGTCTGCTGTAGTGGGCGGAAGGAAATTGTGCATAACACAATAAAAGTCCAATGGCTGAACAGGTCTGGCTGAAAGATGCTATGAGTATGTTCTACCTAAAACTTTAGTAAAATCAAAAGGTGTTGGCTAAAACCAGATCTAAAAATGTAGAGTTGCGTGGGTCATGGGAAGAATGTCAGAGTTCCACAACACAAGTTTGTTCTGACATCAGAAGTAGCCTGACATGAGAAAATGAGGTGCTGCAGTCCCATGTATTGTAAGCTTAGATCCCCCTCATAAAATGTAGCTCTCAATTATTGGCCTCTTTGAATCTTGCGTCTTGCAATACGTAGCAAGATTACTTTTAAAGTAATAAAAAATTGTACCTGCAGAAAAAAAACCATTTCTAAAGTAAATCGACATTCATAAGTGTGTAAACATGATTAGGTACTGAAGAAATCAGTTATTTTCATGAACTATTCCTGATAATCACAGACAACTAATATTTTCTATGTTCATTTTAATATTCAAGAGCCGTGATAATTTCTAATCATAAAAACTTTTCTTGTCCGTAGGAGTCTACCGAGCAAGTGTCAGCTGGTAGATATGCAGTATAGGCAGTAACCTGGAGTTCGGTCTACTTTGACTAACCATGACTGGGCAAGGTAAGCTACATCTATCTAATATCTAGAAGCTCAATTCTATTTAGAGAATACTGTTATTTAACTTCCAGAAAGTGCTGAAATATCTGAATGCTGTGGAGAGATGTGAGCAACTGAATGGGCCTCAAAAGATATTACAGTAAATTATGCAAAACTCAAATGAGGAATATAGACCTGGCCATTAATATGGGGTTTACAAATACCTGTGGTAAATACACCTGACCGCTCCTGGCACATTGGAATCAGATTTTACAGACTGGGAATAAAAACAGGGACTCAAATTCACGAATGGTATGTACTTCAGTTTTGTGCATATTTACTATCTATGGTACCATGGCTTACATTGGCAGGAACCTGGCAGATCGCGGCTGTGCAAATACAGCAGTAAGAACAGTTTGTGTTTTCTACAAAGGTTTTTGAAGAAGTACCCTTTCTCACTTTCTGACGCGCATTCCACTTTGTGTAGTAACAAATTAGGCCCAGAGAATGGTCTCTTGCCGTACCAGGCATTGGGCGTTTCCCCATGAGGCTGGAAGTGTGGTGGTCAGTTTTGTTACAGGGGGCCGGTTTTGTAGCGGTGCTGCAATATTTGCCCCCAGTAACAATCAATCAATCAATCAGGGAAGTTTAAAGCGCGCTACTCACCCGTGAGGGTCTAAAAGCGCTGGAGGGGGGGGGGAGCAGCTCCGGTCAGTCGAAGAGCCAGGTCTTGAGGGTCTTCCTGAAGATGTGCAGGGTGGGGGCGCGTCTGATGTTGGTCTGCAGCTCGTTCCAGGTCTTGGCCGTGATGTAGGAGAAGGTTCTTCCCCTGTTCTTGCTCTGCGGATGCGCGGGGTTTCGGAGGGTGCAAGGTCGGCGGATCAGAGGTTCCTCTTGGGTACGTGGAAGGATATTCTGTCATTGAGATATCGGGGTCCGGTGTTGTGGATGCATTTGTAGGCATGGGTGAGTATCTTGAAGGCTACTCTTTTCTCGACGGGGAGCCAGTGGAGGTTATGCAGTTGCTGGGTGATGTGTTTGTGTCGAGGGATGCCGAGGACGAGTCTGGCTGTGGTGTTCTGTATGGTCTGGAGTTTGCAGAGCAGAGATTGGTTGATCCCGGCATAGAGGGCGTTTCCGTAGTCCAGTCTGCTGGTTATGAGTGTGTGGGTGAGGGTCTTCCTTGATTCAGGGGGATCCGTTTGAAGGTCTTTTGGAGGATGCGGAGGGTGTTGAAGCAGGTGGATGCGACGGCGTTGATCTGTCGGGTTATGGAGAGGGAGGAGTCGAGCACGATGCCGAGGTTTCGGGCGTGGTCCGTGGGGGGCTGCCGAGGGCAGTGGGTCACCAGGTGTTGTCCCATGCAGAGGGGGAGGGTCAGAGGACGAAGACCCTCTGTCTTCTCCAAGTTGAGCTTCAGGCAGCTGCTGCTCATCCAGGATGCAACGTCCTTCATTGCTTCCTGGAAGTTGAGTTTGGTGGTGATTGGGTCCTTGGTGAGGGAGAGGAGGAGCTGGGTGTCGTCGGCGTAGGATACTATGCTGAGTCCGTGCTGTCTGACGATGGCGGTGAGGGGGGTCATGTAGATGTTGAAGAGCGTGGGGATGAGCGACGATCCTTGGGGTACTCCGCAGTTGATTTCCGTGGGTTCGGAGAGGAAGGGTGGAAGTCTGATTCTTTGGGTTCTGCCGGTGAGGAAGGAGTGGAGCCAGTCGAGGGCAGTTCCCTGTATGCCGGCTTCGCGGAGTCTGCCGGTGAGTGTGTGGTGGGAGACGTGTTGAAGGCTGCAGAGAGGTTGAGTAGGATCAGGGCTGCGGTGTGTCCTTGGTCGAGGAGGGTGCGGATGTCGTCTGTGGCGGCGAGTAGAGCAGTCTCAGTGCTGTGGTTGCTGCGGAATCCGGATTGGGAGGGGTCTAGGATGGAGTTTTCTTTGATGAATTTCGTTAGTTGGATGTTGACGGTCTTCTCGGTGACTTTTGCCGCGAAGGGGAGGAGGGAGATGTGTAGGTAGTTCTTGAGGTCTGTGGGATCTGCTGAGGGCTTCTTGAGTAGGGGTCTAACTTCTGCGTGTTTCCAGTCGTCTGAAAAGATGCCGGTTTCGAAGGTGGCGTTGATTGTGCGTCGTAGTTTCAGGGCGATGGCGATGGCTGCGGCAGCTCTGTGGAAAATGTGCGGGGGCAGGGGTCCATGGGGGCTCCTGGGTGGATGCCTTTCATGGTCGATGTGGTGTCTTCGGTGGTGACTGGGTTCCAGGAGGAGATGGTGGGCTGGCTGGTGTTGCCAGAGGGGGGAGTGGTTTCGGAGTCAGGTGTCTGGTCATTGAAGTTATCGGAGAGGCCCTTGACTTTCTGATGGAAGTAGGAGCCGAGCTTGTTGCAGAGGTCCTGGGAGGGGGTGATGTCCGTGGTTTCGCTGGGGGGTTTGGTGAATTCTTGGATGATGCTGAAGAGTTCCTTGGAGTTGCTGGAGTTGGCGAGGATCTTGTTCTGGGTGAAGGTCCTTTTGGTGTATCAGATGTGTTGGTGGTATTCTGTCATGGCATTCTTGTAGGCGGTGCGGTCCTCCGAGGATTTGCTGTTTCTCCAGTTCTTCTCGAGACATCTGCAGGTGCGTCTGGATTCTTGGAGGTCGGCGGTGAACCAGGTGGCCTTCCTGGGGCGCTGTTTGTCGGGGTTACGTAGGGGTGCAAGCTGATCTGCACAGTTGGAGATCCATCTGTGGAGTTCTTTGGCTGCGAGGTTGGCGTCGGTCGAGATGGCAGGGGCATTGCAGTTGAGGGTGGAGTTGAGCTGCTCCTCTGTGATTTTGCTCCAGTTTCTTTGTGAAGGGCGGGGTGAAGGTTTGAGTGCTGTGGGTTTGTCTACGTGGAAGTGTACGCAGTGGTGGTCCGTCCATGGGGGTTGCGTGGTGTGGCTGAAGGGGATGTTGTTACCTCCTGCGAAGATGGGGTCGAGGGTGTGTCCTGCCTTGTGGGTGGGGGTGGTGACGAGTTGTTTCAGTCCGAGGTTGGCGAGGTTGTCCAGGAGGGTGGCTGAGTTGGGGTCGCTGATGTTGTCGAGGTGGAAGTTGAGGTCTCCGATGAGTATGTAGTCCATGGAGGCGATGCCGTGGGGTGAGATGAGGTCGGCGATGGTGGTGATGAATGCAGTTCGAGGTCCAGGAGGTCTGTAGGTGAGGGTGCCTCTTAGGGTTGTTCTGGGGCTGGTCTGGATCTGGAAATGGAGGTGTTCGGTGGTGGGCGAGCTGTCGCTCGAGCTGGAGGTGGTGAGTCGGAAGGAGCTCTTGTGTACGATGGCAAGTCCTCCTCCCGGGCGGTTGGGGCAGTCCATCCTCTGGATCTTGTATCCATCAAGGATGGCAGTGGCGATGTCAGGGGCGAAGGTGGAGTTGGTCCAGGTTTCTGTGAAGAAGGCGACGTCTGGTGAGAGGGTGTCAAGGAGGTCCCATATTTCTACTGCGTGTCTGTGCATGGAGCGCACGTTGAGGAGGATGCACCTCAGGGCTTCAGTGGTGTTGGCATCCGACGTGGGGGCGATGGGGGTGCGGATGGCGGTGAAGGTCTGGCAGCAGTGATGGCAGGAGAACTGACCGTCGGGTTGCGTGGACAGCTGGCAGGTGTTGTTCCTTCCTGGGTTGAGTGCGAGGAGGACAGCTCTGTCGTAGCGGTGGGTGGCCGGAGATCCAGGGTCCCTGGCGCTGGTCGCGGTAGGGTCGCGGATGGGGGCAGATGGGCGAAGGCACGCCAGCGGCGCACCCGCTGCGCATGGCCGCGCAGCGGCCATCATTAAATAGGGAATAGGGAATGGGGAGGGAAGAGCAGCTTTTTCAAATGTTGCATCTTTCAACTACATCTCACATTTTTAAGTGGATCATCACTTTTAGAGATAAAATAAACTTGTTTAAAGTAATGTTTGTGCTTCAATGGGCCCTAAATGCAAGATTTGTGGAATGGGTAAAAGTGAATGAAAAAAGCCAATTTACTCACTCTGAGCCCTTAAAAAGGATAGCATAAAATGGGCACACGCAGAGAAGCAGGCAGAGGCCTCGAACACCTACTGGCAGAGGTGACGTGGGATCAGTTGCGGCGGCACAACAGCGGAGCTGCTGGGAGAGAGAGCAGGTCCCTGGCCAGGAGGTCAGGGGTCTTGCTCGCGCTCCCTCACAGCAGCCGCCATTAAATAGGGAAGGGGGGAGGGAAGCGCAGCTGGGAGGCAGGAGCGGGAAAACCAGCAGGGGGAGGGGCCGCGGGGGCAGCAGCGGCGGGAAAACCGGGCACAGAGGACACAACAGGACAACAGGAAAGACAAATGAAGAAAAAGAAAAAAAAACAGGCAAAGATGCGCAAATCAAAAAAGCACAATAACAAGACACCAGGGCACAGTAATAACAGACACAGACAAGTATAGCACAAAACAGGCACAAGCAGAGAGGCAGACAGAGGCCTCGAACACCTACTGGTAGAGGTGACGTGGGGTCAGCGGTGGCGGCACAACAGCGGAGCAGCTGGGTGAGAGAGCAGGTCCCTGGCCAGGAGGTCAGGGGTCTTCCTCTAACAAAAGCAGCAAGCTAGCATAATCCACTCACTTTCATTTCCAGCCTCCCTGGGCCAGCCAGTGCTTCTCATTTGCACCCCCCCAACTCCCTTTGCAGTGGTCAGGCTCGCTCACTACGCACCATGCAGGGGCTGGTCCGACAAATTTGACAGGGCCGCTTTGGGTTCCCAGTCCGGCCCTGTTCTTGTTAGAAAACAACTAATCACATATAATGAATTAGTTCTATCTTTACATTGTGTATGTGCACTGCATCCGTGCAAAAATGGATAAAAACCTTGCTGAGCCATTGACGTAAATGGCACAAACTCTCCTGACAAATTTCAGTGTTATTGGTCTGATCCTGTGCCCTCTCTGTACGGCCCAAGAATATCGTCTGACTTGAATGTAATGTCCTTTGTGGCTGCTAAAAATATTGGCCTATTGGAGTTAATAACAGAACATCTAAACCCAATCGGACAATATTTTTGTGAACAATATTCAGTACACAATATTTATATTAGATTATTTTTCTATCTATGATATTCTAACATTCACCCACTCTTTTCGTTAAGGGTAACAATGTATCAGCGGGCTTGCATCGGTACTGGGCATGTGCAAAATGCAAAGACTAGTCCAAGCTCTTATTGATTCCTAGGAATAAGAGAGCCCCATCACAAATCCTTCACTTCAGCATTATATATTGCTAGTAACACTCATAAAACACCTTTTTAATTATCTGATAACAATACGCATTTCTTCTATTTACATGTAATCTATCAAGGTCAGTCCGAAAAACAATGCTTTAAGGACGTTGTCCTGCCTTGCTTCTCGCCCTGTAATGAGAAGCCTTAAGAAGGCTTCAGTGTGTTCCTAGAGATTTCTAACTGAAAGCAGTAATTGGACAGATAAATCACTCATCGCAGTGTCTCATCATGACGGGGTCAAAGATTGTCGCCATTACTACAGCATTCATCTGACCAATGAAAGGTACTGGAATTTAATCACACTGGCCCGGCCGGTGCGCAGTCTGCGCTCCTCCATATCCAGCAGGGGGAGGGAGCACGGCCTAACTGGTATTCACTCTTAATGGACATCTGACCTCTTGGCATTGCAGAGAGGGAGGAGGGTTGAAGGCTAGATCAGCACTGTCTATGACAAGGCTAGTAAATCATCTAACCCCCATTCACCATCCTTCCTGTTGCACAGGCTAGTACACCTTGCTTAACAAATTCAACCGATGCAAACAATGGACTTGGTACTTCTTAACTTCCCTTGCAAGTCATGTATGCACATGCAGGCCCACATTTACTAACACTTTTGCGTCAGAGTTGTGTCACTTTATTGGCACAGTTGTTACCCAAAATGTATTTTGGGATTTACTAAGCTATGCAAAGCCCGATTTGTGTGGCTTTGTGGGGCTTTGTAAAGAAAAAAGCAATGCAAGGCATAGAGTTGTCTTGGGTTTCTTTGCATTGAAGACGTATTGCATGGGTGGAGCATGGGCATTCCTGTGCATCCACCCATGGATTCTGATGCAAAGTCAGATTTACTAAAGTCCATAAACCTAAGTTGGCACCAAAACGGTGTGCATACCCGACCTTGGTGTAACAGTGGGACATAGCTTTATTTCTCCTTGCCACTTCATCTTTCCTTGTGTGCTGCCTGCTGCAGCACACTTTCAGAGAGGTATAAGCCTCAAAGGACTACTTTTGTTGCAGGAAGGTATCGATACCTGATCAAAAACAATTCTGCTAACAACGCAGGCACCAGTGCACATGGTTGCTTGCAGTGGCACGAGGCAGCCCAAAGTGCACCAGCGCTGGGAGAAAGCTGAACTGTGTGATATATTTGTAAATATGACGCAGTTTGGCACTCTCCCTTCCAAGCTACGCAGCGAAACAACTTGCTGTGCTGTATTGCATTGTGTGATCACTTTTCTATTAAAGGCATCTGCCCCCTCGAACCACTTGTCTGTACTGAACTGGATTTGTGAATTAAGTCCAAGTGAGTTCAAAGAGAGCATCACCCTCCTCACTGGCCCTCCCCACCAGCACTCCCAGTTGTCAAAGTGAAACAGCGGAATATGTTCTGATAAAAGCATCCGCGCTGTGGAGGAAATAGCACCCTGGAGGATGTGAGATATATTCATTGACACCACATTAGGACTGTATTCCTATTAAGATTGCCTTTCCTTTCAGTAAGAGCTTAAACCCCTCATATGGGACAGAACAATCTAATTGAGCGGCCCCTCTTGTGGAGAGCTGATAAGTGAACGGATGGACTGTGTGCTCCAGCCCAACATACCATCTTACAATGTGCACTTTTTAATAGGCTGCTGATTATGCAAAAACCACTCAGCTGCTATTGTTCAGTCAGGCTCCAAAGATGTTTTCCATAACCCTGTGCCACTTTGCAGCAGCATCCAATGTTGCTTGGGAAAAGAGAACACAACAAAATGCTATTTTTCTTATTTCACTAGGGGATCCAATATATTCTACTCGGAATTAGTAACCTTTATGGAAAATCCTGCGTTTAAATTAGATTTGAGATCAGTGTGAGTGAAGGATGAGCTTTTTCTGGAAAACTCATAACTTCATTGTAGAAAACCTCTTGCTGTGGCAGAAGAAGCCATCCACAGTTTTATGTTGTGTACAGGCCTGTTGAGTCCCTGAATGTGGCCTAGCACTGGAAGGTGTAGTGGTGTAATGATTGACGGAGCCCACAGAGTGTATATAGTTTTCTGCCATGAGGCAGGGGGCCCCCGGGTCATTTATTATCTCGCCCCATTACATCATGGCCATTACCATCATGGTCATACCTACCTGGGGTGTTCCCTTGAAACCCCTCGCTCGGGAGACAAGTATGGAACATTCCAAATCCCCCCGGAAACAAAACATGGTCTACCTCTCCAGTCTTTCTTACCAGTTGCACTGTCCCACCACATCAGCAGAGCAAGGACTGACACGCGAGAGACAGGGAACTCAACCATTGACTTAAATGTTCAGGATGTACCATCACCACTCATCACATAGCTGATTCCGAGTTTTGACCTGAAAAGGGGCATAACCTGCAGACTTGGTGCTTACAGCAGCAAAATCCCAATTTCCTACTATTTACTGGGTCTTTTTCATAGGCTAAATACACAGCAGACTAGACCTACAGGAATTTAACAGGATAAAGTTGAGGGGGGTCTGTTCACTGCAAAACTCATATTCCTCATTTGTGCAGTAACTGAAGTTTCTGCACATATCAGCGTTATCTGAGACACTTGTAATCAATCCCTTAATGACACTATCCAGTAAAAAGCATCACTGTGTTTCCTGACATCTTTCACCTGCCACACATTTTCCACCGCTGCATCACACATATAAAGAGTACAATTGATAGGGGCTGTGAGGATTTCATTTGCTTTGTGCACAATTATTCTTTTTCTTTCTTAACTTTGTGGCTATTCACTCCTTATCCCATAAAACATCAATGTGTTCGTACAAACATAAAGTCTTATCTACTTTTTTCGGTCTAACAATACTGAAAAAAGAAAATAACTGAAATGTATAAATACATTGTCTGACAAGGAAATATAACCCATCTAAGCTATCTAGAAGTAGGCTATGCTGAGAGGTGGCTCCATTTTCATATAAAGCTGCAATGTGGCAACAGATCAGACATTTGTTTATATATTTCATAATTGCAAATGTCCCCGAGCTAAAGTCAACATTGTCTTTAGAGTCACTTAGGGCCCGATTACGAGTTTGGCAGTGTGGTAGCAGACCGCTACGCCAGCGGTCCGCTCCCGCACTGAAAAACCTGTGGTTGCACCGCCTGCCAGATTACAAGTTTCCTCGTGTCTGCCGGGCTGTTTTTGGTGGTGCCTCTGAAAATGGACATCACATTGGGAATGCCAAAAACAGTTCCTGAATTGCATGGACTGTAAAGTCCATGCTGTGCAGGAACTGGGGTGCATGCACACAAGGGGGCACATGTTGTGCTCCCCTGAGTGCATTCCCACGGACATGGGCAACAGAGGACCCTGTAGGGCTCCCTTTGTTTCAGGACCGCCAGTCTTTTCATGGAGGAAACACCTCCATAACACCGCTGGTGGTCCTGAAATTCGTAATACTCATGGCGTTGCCGCAGCAGCACCACCAGCATGTTATTTAGGCCCTGATCGCAGCGCCACCACTAGGTAATGGCGGTTTCCTGGTAGCAGCGGCGATGAAATGTTGTTTGTCCACCCAACTTATAATGGGGAGGTCGGACCGCAGGTGCAGCGGTGGCTGGACTCCCACCGCCGCACCCTCGCGAGTCTGGCGGTCCTCGGACCACCAGACTTGTAATTATGCCCTTAGTGGTCAAGTAAATCAAACTTTTACCTCAAATTCAAAGAAAGCAATGAGCAAAGAATTTTGATCATTGGTATGGAAAATGAAATATGATTGGTTTATACTGCAATTGTTGTCCGCCTAATAACAGGTAGATCATAATAACCATAGCCTTCTATTAATATCACATATTACGTGAAATGGAAAGTCATCCACCTTGTAAGTCATTCATAGAAACTTATTAAATGCCTGTACTTTGTGGTCTTTAAGTCTATTCTGGCCACTAATTGGTGAATAGTTGCAGCAGGAATAACAAAATTGATTTGTAGCCCCTGGCACCATAAAACTCAACTTCTCCTACAGTGGAATAGATCTCAACACTATAGCACATGACACGTAATGTAAAATGATTTATAAACACTTCCCAGGACACCTGCTACAACATGTAATGTTTGATTAGGTTTCTTACGTAATAGGGCTACGTGAGTGGCCATTGCCTAGATTAATCAGATTATAGGTGTTAATTTGGCACTAATCTTCTTTTGGCGTGGAAGGGCACCCACTAACCATCAACAACATTCCTCTGAGGATATGATATTCATAAAGAGATTACTTCAAAGTATGTAAAAGTTCTGAGTCTCTTGCAAAATTAGGAAACTCTTCGGTCTTTCCCTTAGGGCAATGAAATGGCCATGCACAAAAGGCAGATTCCTTGACTTTGCTGTAGTAAGGATTAGGGAACAAATTCGGGTTATGTTTAAGATAAGGATAAGGGTCAACTTTATGGTTAGGGTAAAGGCGGGGGTAACAATTAGTGTCAAACTTTTGTTTAGGTTCAGAGTCAGTTTAAGAATGAGGGTCATGAGTAAGGTGGGGGATAGGGTTAGTATAAGGTCACACTATTGGCACATTCAAGTTAAGGTCAGGTTAGCTTTCAGATTATGGGCCTGTGGCAAAGGCTGTTGCAAGAGTTGAGCTGAGGTTAGGTTTCAAGTGAATTCTAAAAAAGTCAAAAAGTATGCAAAATTATATATTGCAATAGAAAGAGGGAGTTTCAGGACTATCGATTCTCTTTTTCAGCAAAAATATTTTGAACCTTGAACAGTTGAGAGCAAGGTACAGGAAAGTGTGATCCTTTTACTGAATAATTTTCAATTAAACAATTAATAATGTTCAGTGGAAATTAATTTCTGTGAATTATATCTAAATAAACTGACCATCCCAACCTCCTGATTCTCCCCCTGGGTCCCTACCATGAGTCTACCTTCTGAATTTTGAAAAAAAAAACGCCTGTTCCCTTGCCACCTCGTAGACAATAAATGCTTACTTAACTACCATGGGCATTAGCTCTTCAATGTACGAGACACAGATGCATCAGTCATTTATTATTTCAATGTATGTCCACCTTCCAGAAATTAAGTTTGCGCTCATACTTGGGATCTAGACAGTCATAGGTACCATATCGTCTTGCCTGTATTGGATCTGAGTAGACCAGTAACATCACTACGTTATGTTTCTTCTATCATTGTATGTAGTGCGTGTTTGCCAAGTCTGTGGCTTCTAGGAGCTTGTTTCAGGTAATGAGCTTCTCCATGAACAAGGTGACTTCTGGTATCAGTCATGAGCTCAGAATTATAGCAAACATCAATTACTATGTACCAACACCAACGCGATGTAGCCGCTACAGTTCAAGAAGTCACTAATGGGCAAGACAGCTTTCAATGGCTGCCTCTAAACTTGGATGACTGTGGTGTTAACCCTACATGACCAAAATGACCATTCAACATACCAGAAGAGAGCCGGCATCTCTCTGCGTATAATCCTTTGTCAGTGCTTAATTTGTAAAAAAAAAAAAAAAAGAAGAAGTGCCAGGGCTCTCGTCAGGAGGCCACTGCAGCTTGCACCAGACATTGCCCCTCCCAGTGCAGCCAATGGCAGTACCAACACAACTACTAACCATCACACTCCTACAAGTGTGACAATTCAGCTAATAGTCATTTTTATTGTATATTGATTTAACCCCTTGTATGCTCATGACGGCTCCCGGCCGTCATGCGTCACGGTGGGCGTGTGCGCACAAGGGCAGGGAGCTGTCGAATCCCCGCCCACTAATAAAAAAACCCGCACAGCGCGAAAATTCGCGCCGCATGGAAGGGGTTAATAAACAACTGTTGTTGTGCAATCTTTAAATTAGACAGGCAGAGCCACCATGTGGCAGACTGTTACAAGCCCTGGTGTTGACAATTAAGTGCTGGTGCCGAGCACAGGAAACCACCAGCTCAAATTAAGCATTGTCCTTTGTCCGTGTAGGTAGAGACCGCAGGCATTTTCTCACCTTTCTTTGATAGTTACCTAATGCACCTCGTTTAGCACCCTGAAACATCCTAAAGGTGTGCTGGCACTATGCAAATAACTAAATTAATGGGAGTTGTTCCTGGATGGTGACCATTGCAATCACAATGGATTTTTAGCTAGATATTGAAAGTGCTTTTAAAGAACGCGCATGCTTGGATTTTTCAGCGAGTTAAAACGTCACGGAGCCATTTGATATAAGTACAGGAACCATAGTACAGTGCTATCAGCAAAAATTTCTACTTTGGAAAAAGTGTCTTCATTAATTAGGTGTTTTCTTAGATATTACAAATAGGGGATGATTTCCAAATACAACCACTGCATGAATGCATCACGAAAATGTATAGTTACAGAAATGCTAATGTGATTCACGCGCATTAATATTGAGCGTGTCAGTTATTTGTTTGTATTTACGTGGTGGAACTGTGAGATTAGGCAGCATTCTTTCTCACTTTCATGCAAAGACAAAGACCAATAGATTATTTTTCTTTAGCAGCAAAATCTATTTTTGTTCCGGCAGTTATACAAGGGAAAGTTTCATATGCTATGCATTATTGAACACTGGGTATAAACATGCATATTCATAAATGTTATCTCTGGCATGAATAAACGTGTTTAGTTTAGGGGCATTTATTGTATGTTTGTAGTTTACAGTTGGAATATGAAAGGTCTTATTTGGTATTATATTGTCTGCGAGTGGGAAATTCTATTTAAAAACGGCGCTCTGCGATTCATATTCTCTGATGGTTTCGAATTGCGTTGAATGGCTCCGTTGATGAAGCGCTTCACCACACCAGAATGGTTCTCGTTCAATCAAATCGTTTTTACTTCACAAAATGGCTGAAATGTACAAAGCACTCTCCTTCCCTCTGTGGCTTCCCTCCTGACATGTCCAAGCAGGCCTCATCTCGGTTCTCTGACACATCTCTTCCCTTTTCTCTGTTTTATCTCATATTGCTCTTACTCTAAGACTTTTACATGATATCTTCTCCTCGAGTACCAGTGCTTAATTTGTAAAAACAAAAATAAGTGTCGGGCCCTCATCAGGAGGCCACTGCAGTTTGCACCACACATTGGCACTGTACTTACACAACTACTAACCATCACACTGCTACAAGTGTGACACTTCAGACTGTTTGAGGCCAACAAAGCTTTAAGAATGGCTTTGGTGGCAGATATTAGCTGTTTTTAATATATATTGAAATAACAATCAACTGTTTTTCTGCTCATCTTTAAATTGCACAAACACCACCACCATGGGGCAGCTGTCATAAGTGCAGGTTCTGGCAATTAAGTTCCGGTGCCGAGCACCGGAAACCACAGGCTCAAATTAAGCACTGTCGAGTGCCCTTCTTTTATTTTGGAATTGGCAAAAGTGAACTCAGTAGTGAGTTGTCTAATATTATATTTTCAGATCTATGAGTTGTGATGTCTCTAGAAGTGATTTTTAGGGGGTGGGGCACGCAAGGGGCCATAGATAAAATTGATATGGGCACTTACAAAGGGCAATCATGAATATTATGCTCACATGTGTAATATATATTAAACACACACACACAAAAGCAAAGTAATTTAAACATTTTAGACAGACTATGAATTAAGCATTGCTAAGTAAGGGTAGTGGAAGTGTAGTGGTCTTCAGAGAGTCTCCTTCAGTCTGGCTCTCCTTGACATTTCACTTTTAATTCCAGTCGCTCAGTTAGATTCTTATGCCCTTTATCTCCTGAAATCTTTCTTAAACCCTCCATCTGTGTATCCCACACACCATCTCTTTCCCCTGTAGCACCCTCTTTTCAGTCTCACCTGCACATACTGCAATAAATCTCCTTTCCCTCAACTCCCCACACATAATGCCACCCACTGACCTGTATGCACTCTTTCCTTTATCTTTATCTAAATTTCAACAGTTGAGTACCTCGTTGACACACTTTCACAAAGAATCACATTTACAAATAGCACACCTGACAATTGCTCTATGCGCTTTGCAGAGAGGCCAAGGTTTGGATGAGCATGTATTCTGAAATCCTTTATGACTCACTGATGGGCACTGTGAGAAATGTGTTCTGCCTTGGGCTGAACTCCACAGCTCTCAATCATGGCCAGTTATAAACACCCATCCACAACTTAAACCCACACAGATATATAGAGGCAACTTTATTCGCAGTACGCACCACAGAGAAGTAATACGTTGCATGAAAAAAAGGACAGAAACAAATCATCCTGAAAAAAGGCAATTCAAGAGTACAGAAGACGTGAAATATAAACTGGAACAACATTGTTGTTCCCACGTTGAAAGGTCAGTGTCTGTTTTTGCTGCCTGCAGCTGTCCGCGTGGCAAGAAGGGAGGCCAAGACAATTCCCGCTGGGACACCCTCCCACCAGGCCCCACCACTAGCAACATCACTATCTGTGAGATGCAGGCTCGGCTGGCACTAGGACTAGTCAACTGTTGTCATGAAGGTGTTGCAATATTTACGAGTTGGTTGAAATTTTCACTGTCCACTGTTTCCACTGTTTTATTGTTTGGTCTGTGTCCAAAAGGCGATTAGATATACAATGAATAAAAATTAAATTGGCACCCAGTTTTCTTTTCGTGTGATCCAACGTCAATTTACTGGTATATGTCCTTGCCGCATTAAGGTACATTTGTGCATTGTTCAAAAAACAGGGAAGTTTTGTTTTCAGGAGGGCAGGTACATTTCCCTCTGCGCGCTCTAGCGAGTCTCAATATCAAAATCATTAATAAAATTCAAAGAGTTATTAAAAAACGGGCCTAAAATGTTAGATAAGTAGCCCACACCACAGTTATCTGTATTAACAGATTAGGGGCCAGATGTACGACCGTTTTTGCATGTACAAACGGGTTTGCAAACCCGTTTGTGCATGCAAAAACAGCATGGGCCACGTACAAAGCCTATTTAGCGAGTCGCAATTTATTTGCGACTCGCTAAATAGGTTTTGCGACTCGCTATTAGGAAGGGGCGTTCCCTTCCTAATAGCGAGCGCAACCCCATCTACAAATGTTTTGCGACCGCAATTGCGGTTGCAAAACACTCACAAATTACCACCCTCTTCAAGAGGGTGGTAATGGGGTCGCAAAAGGGAAGGGGTCTCCAGTGGACCCCTTCCCCTTTGCAAATGCAGGGGTAAATATTTTTTAAGGGCAGGCAGTGGTCCCAGGGACCTCTACCTGCCCTTAAAAAATGAAACGAAAACGTTTTATTTTTTTATTTTTTAAATGCATCCTGTTTTCCTTTAAGGAAAACGGGCTGCATTCAAAGAAAAAAAAACTGCTTTATTTAAAAGCAGTCCCAGACATGGTGGTCTGCTGAGCCCAGCAGGCCACCATACCTGGGAGGGCAAATTGCGAGAGGCTCATTAATATTCATGAGCCTCTCAATTTGCTACCCCATTGGGAATCGCAAACAGTGTGATACACACTGTTGTACATCCAAATTCGCGCCTCGTAAATTGCGAGTCGCAAAAAACTCGCAATTTGCGAGGCGCTATTTTGCACGTCGTACATCTGGCCCTAGATTCCTAAGCGGATCCCCGTCCTTATTAACAGATTAGGGGCCAGATGTATGACGGTTTTTGCATGCGCAAACGGGTTTGCGAACCCGTTTGCGCATGCAAAAACCAATAGGGGTATGTACTATTCCAAAATAGCGAGTCGCAATTTATTTGCGACTCGCTATTTTGAATTGCGAAGTCGCTATTAGGAAGGGGCGTTCCCTTCCTAATAGCGAGCGCAACCCCATGTACAAATGTTTTGCGACCGCAATTGCGGTCGCAAAACACTCGCAAATTACCACCCTCTTCAAGAGGTTGGTAATGGGGTCGCAAACCCTTTGTAAATGCAGGGGAAAATATTTTTTAAGGGCAGGCAGTGGTCCCAGGGACCACTACCTGCCCTTAAAAAGTGAAACGAAAATGTTTCATTTTTTTCTTTTTTAAATGCATCTCTATTTCCTTTAAGGAATTTAAAAGCAGTCCAAGACATGGTGGTCTGCTGAGCCCAGCAGGCCACCATACCTGGGAGGGCCTGCCATTCCCAATGGGGTCGCAAATTGCTAGAGGCTCATTAATATTCTGGAGCCTCTCAATTTGAGACCCCATTGGGAATCACAAACAGTGTGATACACACTGTTGTACATCCAAAATAGCGCCTCGCAAATTTGCTAGTCGCAAAAAACTCGCATTTGCGAGGCGCTATTTTGCGCATCGTACATCTGGCCCCAGATCCCTTCTCTTTCCTTTATGCAGAATGTTGTGTTTGCCACCACCCTCATTTGTCCACATTGTCTGCCTGAACGCTTCTATTCTGGTTCCCCATCTCCACATCCTTTTTAGGTCTCGCCTACGCAGCGCGCAAGCGTTGCATTGGAGTGACCTCTTGGAATCACTCCGGGCTTTTGTGGAAACTCGTGCATGTTCTGCACTGTTTCCAATGGGCACTCGTGCATGTACGGCGTTTACCTTGCGGGAGCGAGCAGCGGCGCCATCTGTTTGCAATTATCGCGCTTTGGAAACAGATGGCACCGCTGCTCGCTCCCGCAAATTAAACGCTGTACATGTACTGAGCCTCAAAGCCGCGCCCCGTGCAACTTCCGAAATCGTCAGGCATCGATCCCTTGTTAAGCTTTCCTTACTTACAGATTTACTTCCATCGTCCACTAGGTGTCATTGTTCCCACACTTGAATCTAATGAGCTTTCACTTGCACTGCTCCCGAGCAGTTCCACGAGCACGCTGGTTTTTCTTGGAAGGCTTAAATCTCACCTGGCGTCACTTTGTTCAACTTCTCACCCTCTTCTTGCAGTCTTTTTTGGCTCTCCCTGCAATTTCCGTTCTTCCAAGTGTTGCATTTTCTTTTTATCTCGCCATATTGTACAGTCTCATTTCCCAGTGGCATCCCTACGCACCTTAACTTCTCTCCTCTGCCTGCTTTACCCTTTCAATTTTTGGCGTTTACTCCTCTTCTCTGATCTCCCCTCTTCTACGCCCAGCAATCCTCCTGTTTCTCACTGTGACATTCCTGCGCTCCTTGCAGGCTTTTTACTCCTTTCCACGTGGGGTCCATCCTCCTTCTCTTCTTCCTGTTTACTTCCTCACTGCCCCACATCTCTTCCTTCCTCCCTGAAACAACCTTTCTCATCTCTCTTTCAATCAGTATTGGCATTTACTAAGCATAGAGCGCACACGCAAATCGTCTCTAGGCGCTATAGAAATAAAGAGAGGCAAAAGTGGGAAGGACAGCGCCTACAATTTGGTCAAAGAGCCTAGTTTGAAAATGTGCACCACTTCAAAAGGTCATACTTGGGTCTGAAGCATATTCATTTTAGATAGTTCTAGCACTCTGCATGTTCTGCCCAGGGCAGGACTAACTAGACTGTTTTACGCCAGAAGATGAGAGAGCGATAGAGACGCCAGTGCCATTTTCATTATTTCAAATCACATGCATCTCTTTAGCAATTACAGGAATAACACAGCTTAAAACTCGTCCAAAGTAAATACCACTTAAAGCAAGCGGCGGGTTGATTTAGATTGCACATTTAAAACTGCGTTAAATGAAGCAATTAAATTAAATCAATAAAACACAGTACGTTTTGTGCATTAAGAGTGAGGGATTGCACGTAAAAAACATAATACTAAGAAAACATCAAAGCAGCACATTCATTCACTCTGTGGCATCAAGCTGTAGCAGACCTGCCAACTTATTTAAAATAATAATAAGAATTACGCGAGGAAGGAGGTGGGGCCTCAGAATGCTATAATCGAATGTAGAATGTGTGACGACATAATCACCATAGGACCTATGGTGTCCAGTCACCTGTGGCCTTCCCATCTTCTTCGTTGTCTTGGACCTTCAGCTCCTGTAAATTAATTTTCTTTTGGCCTCCCTCATTTCTTGGCAGTCTAGGTGTGGCTTTCCTCATCTTTCTGGGTTCTTTATTTCCCCTGCTGTCTTCTCCATGCTGCCCTGTGGTCTGGGTCTTCTCCTTGCAGTCTTCGTCTATGATGGGAGCTTGCTCTGTGCAGGCAGTGCCTCCGCTGTGCAGCATTAGTGTGCCCTCCTTGCTTTAACGAGGTGACTCACTTCCTCACGCGCCCTTTGTGGACTTGCCTTGGCTTGTGATGTTAAGTCCTTGAGCAGCAGTGCAAGCATCTTGCAATCTTTTGAAACAAGTGAAAATATTTTTTTATACCCTGGAATAAAAGAAAGAGTGTGAAATCCCCAGCAATGTGAGATAGAAGGGTGCTCTGCTCTAAAGATATTTTCCAGCGCCTTTCCCTAGGTCAGTGTCGTGGCTCCACCCAGAAATATCGAATGAGAGACTACAGGTGCTTCCCATGGACCAAGAGGCTGGGTACTTGGTCTGGGAAGGAAAGTGGCCTACAAACCTATTTGGTCCTCTCTTATAGTGTGATTGAGCGGTCAAGTCCGGCTCAAAGGAGGTGGCGTGACGGTTGAGACTCAATATAGCTTAGCTAGGAAATTACAGTCACCATAGAGCCCAAATGTCCAGCACGAGTTATTGCTAAAAGAACAAGACTTTAATAACTCCTTAAATCAAACCTTTTGTCTCTCACACCCCCTCTCTCCTGCCAACGAGTATCACAATCCTCCCATCAAAAGTTTTTAATATGTTGTTCGGCACCACTAGCTGATACTTAAAAAAATCTCGAGCAAATCACAGCGCAATTACGCCAGTATGTGGGGAGATTCTATGCAATTCTAGCACCTTAACATTAAGTTTCACTATTTAGAGTTATTTGCTCAGGAAACCTGCTTTGTTTCCTTGTTTGGAGTTAAGATTTTCACAATACATAAAATGTTGGATGCTTCATTACCCAAGGTGCAACAGTACCTGGTTAACGGTGCCACCTCCAGCGAGGACCAGTCTTGGTCCTGAGAAGGCCCATGGTTTTGGGTCCAGGTAGAAAGTAAGCCAACAGGGTGTAAGACCTCCACACAGTCAGCCAATATCAAGGGATCTCAAAACATGTCCGGGGCGCATCCCTCAGGCATCCTGGACAATCTGAATGGGGCCTGGCCTGCACTCTGTACACAGAGGCTTGTGGCCACCATAGAAGGACAAGGTTTGCGAGAGGGAGTGGGGGGCTGTGCCACAAAGGTGCAACAAGCAAACGTGGGCACTGAGATTCAATGCACTCTCCAGCAAAGAGTCACCATTAAGCTCACCTGCACTTGTTGGTTGATTTGAGCAGCCCTCCTCCACTCTCTGAGGCTCAGAGAAGGACTTCTGCTGTGGATCAGTGATTGAGGAGTCCTGGATGGACTGGGCTGTCCATGCAGTAACCTCAGCAAAGAGTCATGCTGGTAGAACTTCCGGGTTAGCGCAACTTTTGATGACATGAGCAGCCCACCTCTGCATGTTGAGGCAGCGCTGTTGCGTGTTGATGCTGGTGTGGGGCGATGGACCCCTTGGAATGCTGGAGTGCTGCTCCTGCTTATATTTAGTAGCTGGGAAGCAGCTGCTGTTCATCTGTTCAGGTGAACCTTCAAAGTTTACAAAACCAATCATCAGCCTGGTTTCCATCCTCAGAGAGGATGCTCTGTATCCTAGCTTTATCGCACTTCCAAGGCTCAGTGTAGGGACCGATGCTGGAGTTGGTTGGCCTCATTTCCCTTTGGCCAGTTGCCATTCTCGATCCTTCATACAACTGTTGCATGGCTAAACACTTATAAGGTACAAGGTTTAGCCATGCAACAGTTGATATTGTTGCACCAAGGATATTTTGCTGCATAACTAAATACTTATAAGGTCCCAAAAGCGAGACCTATTGGCTATGCCAATGCTTGTTTGTATACAGTCACTGTAGGTGACAGGAGGCCATATCATCTTCTGATTGATGTGTCCACTCTCGGCGCAGGAAGACCAAATCCACGTCAGAATTTAAGATGTCCACATAACGTAAATATAAATACATTTAATCTACCTCGGATTGGACTAGCTGGATTAGGCCCTCAGAAATGTATGTTGATCACTGAAATCTTAATAGTGCAGCCATCAAAACTGATCAGGCATCAACCCTAAAACAGCCATGAAATTTGGTCATTGGAGTTAAAAATGCTGGGTTCTTTGAATTTTTTATTTTTTATTTAACAGAATGCCTATCTATAGGTATCACTGATAATATAAGCATGTGGAATTAAATAAACATAATTCATAAAATGTTCACACCTGACACAACATGATCAAAATAATCAATCGAGTCCAACTCTGCATTATGCTCACAGATGTTCATAATTGTACAGATTGTCCTCATTCTCTTGTTTACATCTAATTCAATACAATTAGACACATGTCAATTTTTTTTTCTGTGATAGGTACAAATATAGGCAGGCCAATAAAATATGCTTCAATTATTCTAAATAAGTCCCACAGATACTACAGAGCCTGTTTCAAGCTTGCACATGAGTGCATGTGTCTTGGTTCTGATCAATTGATAAAGTCTTATTCCCAATAATGTTTTGAGTGTAATATTGCATTTTAACTGCCTGTATTTCGCCAAATAAGGCTATCATATAGGGAATAACTTTTAAAATGCTACTCTACATAACAAATGCTAAGCCATTCTCCTTTGATTTACTTTGGGTAATGGTCCTAAATCTTGAGCTGGAACTCAAAAAAATATGGGTATTTTTAAAAGACTTTCGCTAATCTGGACAAACCAGCCCACTTTATACAAGATATAAAATAGTCACCATATTTATCGCTGTGAATTGTTCCTGTTGACTTGGCTGGTAGGTACTCAAAAAACATGACTCAATAGTATAAAAATTACATTATCTCTGCTTCAACCAAGTCATTCTTATATGACGTAGTTAATAGGAGGACACTCCCCAGAGAGGTTTTATTTGGTGCTTTGGTGATATCATTCAAGTGAGGTGTGAAACACAGCTAAGAATCAGGGAACCTCCAGTCCAAGCACTTTCATAGGGTACAAAGAAAGTGAGGTCGGTGGCCATGGATGCATGCCAACCAGGCGTGGCCGCCACAGGTAAGAATGGTGGGGCGGGGTGAGGGGGGGAGTCGACAGATGACGGGACAGGTAAAAATTAAATAAAAAATTAATAAAACCACCTACCTTGCACTCGCCGACTTGGCAATGCGACGAGTGCAAGGTAAATGTTTTTATTATTTTGTTAAATTTAATTTTACCTGTCCCGTCGTCTGGCGACTCCTTGCCACTCCGCCCTGCCCACCACTCTTACCTGTGCCTGCCACGTGTGATGCCAAATTATATCCTCAGGGAAGTCTGAATGTGATGGCTGTGACACAAATACAGGCAGTTTTGCTTGCGGTGAGGCTTCTGAGGAATGAGGTAAGCTAGGATAGAACTGTGTCACTAACCACGACATGCTATCTATACTATGGTCGAATGAAGTAAATATGTATTTTCTCTGATTGACACAAAACTTTAATTCCCATCGCCTTCTTTGTAAACCCCATTGGGCTTTGTGTTGAAGCAGGAGAGGAGATTGAGGTGGAAAGGTTTTTGTGACTTTAAAGCACATATCCTCTGGTGAAAAAGATGTTATCTCTGGAATTATTGACAGGAATTGTGCAGCAGGGTATTAATTATTTTCTGTGATATATGTGATGGGCTGGTGTTGTCTACCCGCAATTCTACTGTTCTGGCAAATCTGGGCTTTTTAATATGTAATTCATAAAAAGAGTACAGTTCTGCAAGCAAAAGTTAATATTAACATCCTAAGGATGGTCATTCCTAAGCCATTCCCTATGTGTCCTTAATGTGAATGTCACCCCATTATAAAACAAAATGGTGATGTCCAAGGTCTTTGAGAATTACTTTAGGTCAGGGAAGTCTTACTGACTAACTGCTCCCACTCGTTGAATGACAAAGGTCTCTCCTAGGAGCAAAACAATATTTCTCAATCCGTTTTCCTTTTTCTTATATTTCAAATATCCCCTTACCTCGTTGGAGAAGCCCACACAAGCTTTTGGGCTGGTGAGACTTCTTTATCGTGTTCCGTCGCTTGAAACAGTGCTGGGTTGAGCTTCCTGCCCTTAACCACTTCCCTGTAGTGGGAAGGCTCCTGTGGCCAGCACGGCGTGTGCCTGTTCGAAGAAGGTCAGCTGCTTTTTTAATTGCATAGTGAGTCGATAATGTATAGATTTTTGTTTAGTTCCAAAAACTATTCTTTCAACCATGAATACTTAAATTCCTTTTTCGCTTTGAGAGTTTTTGTTTGAAAATGCATATTGCTTTCAATTATTAAACTTTTAGCTACCACCTATGTATTATTAGATAATATTGGCAATATTCATTTTTAGACCTCACAAAACAGATATGTGGTATCTTGGGGGCTGGAGTGCACTTTGCACATTCTGTTCTAGAATTGGAACCCTGGGGGGATTTGATCCGTTAGTTGGGGGATGTTGTGGGAGCCTGTAGCTTGGGTGAGTTCAATACATCTTATCTGCATCCAATTCTAGATCTCATTTGTACTTCTGCATATTAGCAATGAGTGTGTTAGAGACATGCCCCAGTGCAAAATGCTGGTGTGCTGACATCAAGTTGCAGCATTGATTTGCAGATGGGAACCTGAAGAAAGATTGTGTAAGCAGTTGTATTATACCAACAGCCATTTTGCCAACAGCCATGACTCCAGCACCAGAGGAGCAACGTCAAGAGGCGAGTCAGCTTGGAGTGAAGGAGCGGTGCTCTCTTAGGTTGTTGTGTGGAACGGCTGTTTCATGAAGAGTATTCTTCTGATTTTGTCAAGCGACCTTAGAAGAGGACTGAACATATTCAGCTGATAGAAGGTAAACATCACTAGGCAGACATGTCAACCATCTTGCATGTCCACATTCAAGACTTTCAGCTGAAAAGGGTGCATGAGGTGGTAGTGTATGTCGTGAGTACGTCATCACGCAGACGTGGCAGCCATTTTGAGAACTTTTGCGAAGTGCACCAGTCAGCAGCACAAGATGCAATCAACATTCGATGAACTAAAGCGAAGCGGTGGTGGGCAGAGAAGGCAGTCGACTCCGCAAAAAAATAGATAGACAAGATTCATGGCTTAGGTAAATCTGCCCGAGGCTCTTTTGGGAGGCAGGCTGGAAGAGCAAGGTAAACAGATCCATTGAAACAGTATGGTAAGTTTGTCCTGTGTAACTGTCATAGTATTTTTCAGTGACGGACAACCTTGAGGAGTGACCTTAAATTTATTGTGTCAAGAACATCCATTGGAACAGTGTTGGTCAAAAGTGTGTAAGTGACAAAGAATGTTTCAGTGATAGGCGCGCTTCAGGGGAGACCTTGTATTTACTCTGTCTAAAAAGAAATAAGGAAAAAAAACATTTTGTCAATTAACCTATTTAAAAGGTTAACATTCAACTATCTCAAGGATGACATTCTGAGCCCTAGACTTTCTAGCAGCTGAAGTTAAAAAAACAAGCATTGGCAAAGGCTATGTGAGAGCTAATGGCTTCAGCAATGTGTTTTAGTCATGTTGTACACCAATGTGGCTCCTGTTCAGCATGGCTAAAAGTGAGTGCGGTGGGGTAGATTGGGGTGGGGTAGATTGGAGTGTGGTAATAGGGGTGGGTCGATTGGGGTACATTTTGGTAGGTAGATTGGGGCAGATTGTGGTGGGGTTGATTGGGGTAAGGAAGATTAGGGTGAGCTAGATTAGGGTGGGCAGATTGGTGTGAGGGAGATTGGGGTGGGCAGATTGGGGTGAGGTAGATTGGGCTGATTGGCTTGCGGTGCGATGGGGTGGGGTAAATTGGGGCATGTTGGGGTAGATTGGGGCTGGGTATATTGGGGTCGGCTAGATTGGGGTGGGTAGATTGGAGTGGGGTAGACTGGGGTGGGTAGATTGGAGTGGAGAAGATAGGTGTGGGTTACATTGGAGTGGGGTAGATTGGGGTACATTGGAGTGGGGTAGATTGTGATAGATTGGAGTGGGGTAGATTAGCTAGATTGGAGTAGTTGGAGTGGGGTATATTGGGATAGATGGGAGTAAATTGGGGTGGGGTTGATTGGTAGATTGGAGTGAGGTATATTGGAGTGGGGTAGGTTGGGTACGTTGGGGTAGGTTGGGATGGGGTATATTGTGGAGGGGTAGATTGGAGTGGGGTAATCTGTGGTATATTGGCGTGGTGTAGATTGTGGTACATTGGAGTGGGGTAAATTGAGGCAGATTCAGGTAGATTGGAGTGGGGCAGAGAGGGGTAGATTGGGTAGATTGGAGTGTCGTAGATTGTGGTGGATTGGAGTGGGGTAGATCGGGGTAGACTGGAGTGGATTAAATTGGTGTGGGGTAGATTGAAGTGGGGTAGATTGGGTTGGTTGGGTGGGGTACATTAGGGTAGATTGGGTGGGGTAGATTGGGAAAGGTTGGGTGGGGTAGATTGGGGTGGAGTACATTGAAGTGGGATAGATTGGAGTGTGGAAGATTGAAGAGGGGAACATTGGGGTAGATTGGAGTGTGATAGGTTGAGGTAGAGTAGAGTGGGACAGATTGGGTAGATTGAAGTAAACTGGAGTGGTGTAGATTGAAGTGGTGTAGATTTTAGTGGGGTAGATTTGAGGGGTAGGTTGGGTGGGGTAGTTTGGAGTGGGGTAGATTCAGGTAGATTGGGGCTGATTGAAGTGGGGTGGAATAGGGTAGATTGGAGTGGGGTGGAGGCTGATGCGATGAAGAAGGGGGTAGTAGCACGTGGAGGAAAGGGGAGGAGCAGTGTCATGAAGATGGAAGAGCAGTAGTGCGATGAAGAGGGAGGGGCAGCGGTTCCTCTCTATTATCAATAGCTGTGTAGGTAATTTGCTTCGAAAAGTGAAAAAAAGTCTTATTTGGCCCAGGACACATTTATCCAAGTGCAGGTACAGGAGGAAAACCCAACTATCCAGTTTCAAGCGCTTGACAGCTGTTTTAAATGTAGATATTTAGTTAATAAAACATATTCATTTTGTGTTATTTTTTGTCTACATATAATTTGTGTTGCTCCAGGCGAACAACTGCAAAATTGACAAATTCTGTTTCCCTGCATATCAGTTTTTACTAGCCCGTAACTGCAATGTTGAGAAAGATGTTTCAGGGTTAATTTGCATACCTGTAATGCTATGGGCTCTAGTTGCTGATTTAAACTGCTTCCTCCTTTTTGATTGTCTTTTATCCAAACCAGCAATATGTTTGATAGTTGCCAGTAGACAGCGCAGAGTGCATGGGCAGTGGGCCCCCATTTTTAAAACCACTCTCACTTTAAAATCTTTTCATATCAAGGCTTTATATACTGTTCTGTACCATTTTGCTGTAGCTCACATTTTGCCTGCAAAACATTGCAGCATCTCCCACTCCCAAGTGCGAAGGGGAAGCAACAACAGCTATGGAGAAGGAGGATGTAGGGGTAGGGGTAGCAAAATGGAATACAGAGTTAGAGACATGTGCTTGTTTGTTACTGTAAAAAAAATAGGTAACTGAATCTAAGTAGCAAGCACTAGTATGGATTGCTTAAACACAATTAAAGGGCGGCGATGTAAAGAAAAAAATGGACAGTGGCAGAGGAAAGGAACACGAATGGGGAAAGGAGCGAGTGAAAGCAAAAGCACTGGCATGGAGTGCATGAACACAATTAAAAAAATGACGAAATTCCCAGTGGTGGACAAAAACGCCAGAAAAATAAAATCTGCAGAAATATGAAGATTTTTCTGTGGGAAAGGGTCACATCTGTAGTGAGGATGGAGAAGAGCCCTCTTAATGTTTCTTAGACCAAGGCGAAAAATAAGAAAAGTACATAAAACTGCGTCCACTGTGTGTCTCAAGGAGCCCTACAATTCTAGAACATAAGGCAATATATAACTTGGGTCTCTCCTCCCTTGTAAACATCTCTCTTTAGCTACAATGTGTGCATGCGGATGTGAAGGCCTCCATCTTGGTCGACCATCTCCTGTTCCCACACTCGGTCAACAACTTTTATGGGCTTTTGATAGGTTATATGCACCTCGCCGCTTTCCTAGGATAACCTTCGCGTTCATGCCCACCCAACAGCGTGCCGTGTTAGTTAGAAGAGCTAGGGTGACTAGGGCTGGACCGATTCGCTGCATACTCTTAACACACACACGCCAACCATTCAGGCTGGCCTAAACTCGATGGAGCTAATGAAGAATATCCCAGACCCTCCTCTGCACCTTTCTGAAGCTGCTACACAATCTATCTATGTAAGTAGATTTAGGCAGATCTAGAACCTCTGCAAGTAATTCTACAATTTGGTGGAGAAAATGCAAAATATTGACAGTCCGTGGGGAGCTAAGAAATCAGCTGTAAACTCAGTAAAACGCGTTTTGACTGTCCCTACCTACGAGTTTTGGTTTGAAGGCATATTTGCAACGGTCAACCGCCTTTGTGGCTTTAACTACTGTTTTACTCCAAGTGCCGTTAGCGACTGCTCAGACATTCACTGGGTTAAGATAAGCCAAATGGAGAGGTATGCAGGGCCGGACTGCAACTCAGCATAAGATGTTCAAAAAAGTGTTCAAACCGGCTAAGCAGCAGGCGGCAGTAAAACAGGGGGCCATGGGAGCATGGCTGGGACACGGCACCTCATGCTGCTCTAAAAGCGTGCTCTTTTCTTTTCAGTATAACGGGGAGTGCCGAGGGGTAGAATGTCCATTCCCTCCCTGTAAGCGTGGGCTTGTCGCCAAAATTGACTCTTACTTAATGTAGCTTATCTTTTCTGTTCCGAAGAAGCCCTCCCCTTCTAATGAGCTGGAATACGTGAGGCGAAGGCTGCAGTGGGGAAATTGAGGAGGGGCTCCGGCAATGGTCAGAACGGCAAGCTTCCTTCATCTGTCAGAAAATTAAGTTTACTATTAAGTTAAAGGGTGTCTCGTCAGATTTGCATTTTATATAATTAGACAGCTGCCACGCCTTCTTTAAATGGTGGCTTGCGTGAATAATACTATATACTTTACCTCACGATCTCAGGAAAACACATTCCTTTTGTATTTCGTTTTGCTAAGATCACGTGCGGATCTGGTTTAATCATCTAGGGATCATTCTACTTCCAGATATAGGCGCGAACAAGAAGACTCATGACACGGTCAGCGCCACCGTCCGATGACGACAGATTATAATCACCGAATTTCAGCAACACACTCGCTTGCTGATGTGAAATCAGGTGGAGAATAATTCCGTATCCGTTGGAACGAGATGCTTTGAAATGAATGAACATCTATGTGAAATGTATTTTTACCTCATCTCCCAAATAACTAATGTGTGCCACTGGTCTGTTTGTGTAAATCTCAAATTGCACTGTCAGAAAACTAGATTATAGGTGCACCACATATAATACATTCAAGAAAAGCCTTCATAGATGCCTGCTTCAATAAGGACAAGTTAAGCAAAACCTCTTTCAAAATGTAGTTTATAAGTTAAGCACCAGACCTTTGGTCCCTGCGGTTCCGGCTTGCGACGCCTGCATATAAAAACAGTGGTGCGCGCGCACCACAGAGGAGCGGGGGGAGGGAGCGCGGCAGCGGCAGCGAGACGAACGCGCGCTGCTGCGTGTGCTAGCCACCAGTGGGAATGGGAGGAGCAAAGGCGGGACATGCGCCCGCCTTTGCCCAATCGCGTGCTGTATTTATTATAAAAAAGCACGCGAAAGCCAATACCAGCAGGCGCAAGCAAAACCACACGCACGAGCGTGTGGTTAGCTTTCTAAAGCTCTTTCTAGAGGTCTCGCGCTGCGCGAGCAGGGCTGCGCACTGCAACGCTAGGCGCGAGACCTAAAAAGTAACTTCAAAAAACAGGTAGCATGGCCAAACACAAGAAGAGGTATTATGCATTTCATGGCAAACTGCAACAAAGGATATGAGAGCAGCCTTGTAGCTAACAAATGGTAAGCCTATGGGCGGGTTGTAACCCACTTACTATAAGCACCGTGTCTTGAAGAGACAGTGCATGCGCTGTCTAGCTGAGACCTAAAAAGGAACTTTGCACGGGTCTTTCAAAATCATGAGACAATGCATCATAGGCGTTCCTGTATTTTGGTATTACTTTTGGGGCCTGCTAAGTCTCTCTGATTATTTTAGAGTATAACATTAGGAACTAAATACTGTGGTAGTGTGGTTGTATTTGAAGTATCTGCCTGTCATAATTTAAAAAATAAGTATGGCGTCATAATGCGAAATAGAAAAATTTATTCTTTACTTATGCCAGAATGTGTGGCACTAATCTTGGTGCAGCGCGAATATGGTCTTTTTTCTTACAGTGATTGGGGGAAAAATGCCAAGGCGTCCTCAATAATTTGCCAGAACTAGAAAAAGAGGATGATAGAGGACTAAATGAGTGAGAGGTGTGCATGAAGAAGCTTGCTTTACATGACTGCTGTCCATGGTTTAGTATGATTTCGGAACGTTATTACTTTAGTGAACATGTGTAAGGTGAAAATGAAATTGTTAAGGAATTTGTGATTGCACTGAGGAAGATAGCGCTTCATGGAAATTTGGTAGCTTGGTGAATGAGTGTATGAGGGACCACTTTCTTTTGAATTGCAGGTGTATTAAAGTAAGAGAAGGGCTTTGAATTAAGGACAAGCTGTCTCTAAGTGAGGCTGTTAGTAATGCCAAGAGTCTGGAGCACATGAAAAGTGTGTGAACACTGTTATAGTGAAGAGTATCAGTCATGATGATGTATTAGAAATTATGAAAGGAAGTGTGACAGGGGGTCAGCAGGGGCATGGTCCCAGGCCCCCGGGGGCACCGACAAAGGCCTATTACCGCCGTGCAGCACCTCAAAGGCAAGACCGGAAGACCAGGAGGTGTGGGCGGAGACGGGAGAACGGAAGAAGGAAGACGGAAGACGGAGCCGAGGAGACGGAGAAGGAGGAAAGTGCGGAGGACGAGCCGGAGGAGGGCGGGACGACGGACGGCAGTGAGCCAAGAGACAAGCCGGAAGGAGGATGGGCGGAGCAGGAGACAGCCATCGCGAGCCGAGGACCCAAGACGGAGGGCGCCATTAGAGGAGGGGTTCCCCCGGGACAAGAGGCCAACCCTCAGGAGGACGCAAAGGAGCGCAGGCAGCCGTGACCCCGTTGCAGGGTCACGGTATCAGGCAAGTGGGGATAGGGATAACGGGTGCTTTGCGCGGCTGGGGAGTTTTAAGGGTGGCGTTTGGGGGCTGGTAAACCTTCAACTGCAGGCTTCTCCAACCGCGCCATTGACTCAAAGAGAGTTCCAGGAGACGCAGAATAGACGGGGCACAAAAAGTATTTAGAGTGAAGACAACTCACAGTGTTTTGTTGGTACCCTCTCCAACACGGGCGGGAGTCACGTCCTTCACTACCCAAACCCTACAGGAACCCCTGGTCATTTTCCTTTTACCGGGTGAAGTAACCCGCTATAAACAATAAAACCCTCACACATTCTGCACAAAAGAGGGAGGGAGCACATAAAGACGCCATAGGCTAAGCCACTAATTGCCTCCCCCTTGTTTTCTTCTTTCTTTCCTGAGGAGAGGACCTTTTCATCCAGCTGAAGACCCCAAAGTCTCCTGAAAGACGCCAACGAAGAGGACACAGAAGTAGCCAACCCCTCTGTTGTAGTGATAAGAATAATAAATCACCTTTTCACAACCATAGCGGGGTGCGTGTCATTCTTCTTGCGTGACAAGTGGTGTCAGAAGTGGGATCTCCCTTCCCCTGTCACGCAACAAGAGTATGACGAACCCCTTGGGCCTCGAGGACATGCTCAAGCAACTGGCCGAGGGCCAACGCCACCTACAGCTGGTCGTAGAGGGCCAGGCGACTGAGGCCAAAACCGACCGTGAACACTTGCAGGAGGCCCTTCAGTCTCAGGCCGGACTAATTGCCCAAAACCAGGCGGTACATGACTCGGCTATTAGACGCCTTTCTGACACCATCGCCAGTAGCAGGGTGCACCCTAATGTACCCAGTACAGTGTTACAGAAATTCCAACCGGGTGAAGACCCTGATTTCTTTTTTACTAATTTCGAAAGGGTCGCGGGTACTGCTCAGTGGCCGACTGACCGCTGGGGTCAATATATTGCTCCTCTTCTGTCTGGTGAACTGCAAACTGCCTATCAGGCCGCCAATCCGGCCGGTACAACCCCATATGAGGACATTAAGAAAGCTATATTAGAGAGACTTGGCTGTGACCAGGAACATTATAAGATGAAGTTCCGGAAAGAGAAGTGGCTCCACCACGATAATCCTAGGGCGTTATTTTACCGGGTGCAGGACTGGGGTAACCGATGGCTGCAACCCCAGAGCTCCAGTATGGACCAGGTAATGGAGAAAGTACTCCTGGAGCAGTACTTGGAGGCCTTACCAAGTGCCACTCGGGCCTGGGTGAAACAACACCCCAAAGTAACGATAACAGAAGCGATGGAGTTGGCCTGTGCCCACCAGAGCGTCCCGGAAGCAAGACCTCTTTTTCCTCGACCCCTTTTGACTCACAATTCACGATGGAGGCCCCCCACTCCGACTCCGAGTACACCTCAGATACGCCCCCTCATTGATCCCTCTTTTCTTCCCCGCCCTGCTCCAAAGGAAGGGAGAATGGGACCTCAGTGTTTCCACTGTGCAGAGTGGGGACACATCGCCCGCCTATGTCCTCAGAAGACCAATCCCCCTGAACCTATGGAGGTGGGCTGTACGAAAGGAAGAGTGTTGGCGGCTACTGACCGGAAGCATGCATACCACCTGGAGTTGATAGTGAATGGCAATATGGTGAATGTCCTTATAGATTCAGGATGTCATCACTCAATGATCACCAGGGAACGGGTCCTCTCTTCTCAGTGGAAGAAAGGAGACACTGTCGCGATTACATGTGTTCATGGTACACAGAAAACCTATCCCGTGGCGGAAGTGGTTCTTAGGGACCAGGGAATAGAAACAGTTCTGAGAGTAGGGGCGATACCCAAGATGGTAGAAGAGTGTATCATAGGGACTGATTGTGTTGACTTTCCCTTCTACCTAACCAGGGCCCTCAAGGAAGAGGAAGAACGCTCTTGGCTCAAGGACACACCTTTTTTCAACGAACCCATTCAAGGGGGTAGGTACAGGGAACGGCAGACACGTCGTAGCAAGAGAAAACATAACCAGGAAGTAGTCCTTAACGGGCTGTCTAACCCTCTTTCTACCTCCTCCTCTCTTTCAGACGGCGAAACAGGACGGTCCCTTAGCTTCAGATCGGCTCAAGCCGAAGACCCCACTCTGGGGAACGCTTGGGCCAGGGCAGTGACCGATAACAAAGAACAGGTAGGCCCCTATTTCTACCGGGAAAAGGGTTTGTTATATCGTATAGTGAAAAAGGATACCGAGATACTAAAACAACTGTTGGTACCCACCCCTTTTCGTTCACAAGTCCTACATCTTGCACACAACCAAGCAAGGGGGGGGCACTATGGCAGGGAGAAAACAGAGGAGTATCTGTTAAGAAGGTTCTATTGGCCTGGGGTCTTCTCAGACATCAGGCGGCACTGCGCAGCGTGCCCTTTGTGTCAGCACGTCAACCCCCCACATGTTCCCAAAGCCCCTTTGCAGCCCCTTCCGATAATTGACATTCCCTTCTCCCGAGTGGGTATGGACCTCGTAGGGCCCCTTATCACCTCCGCTAGAGGACACCAATACATACTGGTACTCGTCGACTATGCAACCCGATACCCCGAGGCCATTCCTCTATCCAGTATGACAACCAGCAACGTGGCACAGGCAATGTTGGGGTTCTTTAGTTGGGTGGGCTTTCCCAGGGAGTTGCTGACCGATCAGGGAACACCCTTCATGTCCAAACTTATGGCACAGATTTGCAAACTGTTGGGCATCCAGCAACTCAGAACATCTGTGTACCACCCTCAGACCGATGGGTTGGTTGAGCGCTACAACCACACCATCAAGACCATCCTGAAAAAAGCCGTTTCTACTTCTGGTAAACATTGGGATAAACACCTACCCCTTACCCTGTTTGCCATCCGCACTCACACCCAGTCCTCTACCGGTCATAGCCCGTTCGAGCTAGTCTTCGGACGAAAGCCCCGCACTTTGTTAGACATGGCCGCAGAAAGATGGGAGGAGGAGGAAGACGAAGGACGGGGGCTGTTGGACTATGCAGCGAACCTTCGAGATAAATTAGCCACATTGTGGGGAAACGTACGAGAACAATTAGAGGTTGCTCAAGAAAAACAAAAAGAGACATATGATAGACGCACCGAATGAGAACCTTCCAGGTGGGAGATAAGGTTCTCCTTCTCTTGCCTTCATCTGACAACAAGCTGTTGGCCCGTTGGAGAGGTCCATATAGCGTCATACATCGAGTAACCCCTGTCACCTATCGAGTAGCGGTGCCTCACATGGGAAGAGCAGGACAGGTATATCACATAAACCTCCTGAAGAAATGGGAGGAAGACGGAAGTCCAGATCTATCTGCATCCAACGCCCTATATGTAACCGATCAGCAACCTCTCACCATTTCCTTCCCACCCCAGAGCCAGGATACAGAGACCCTATCAGTCTCCATAGGAACCAACATTTCTACCCAACAAAAAACTGAGCTCCTCACCCTAACCAACAGTTATAAAGACGTCTTTTCCACAAACCCAGGGCGAACGCTTCTGGTTCAACACCACATCCGAACCAACGGATCCAAGCCTGTTCGCCTACGCCCATACAGGATCCCAGAGCCCCGACGACAGGTAGTGGAGCAAGAGGTAAAGGACATGCTACGTGAGGGGATCATAGAGAAATCAACCAGTCCCTGGTGCTCCCCAATCGTCCTAGTACCAAAACCAGATGGCTCTGTACGGTTTTGCGTGGACTATAGACAAGTGAATTCCCTTTCCTCCTTTGACTCTTACCCCATGCCCAGGGTAGATGAAATGATCGAGAGGTTAGGTTCAGCTAAATTTCTCACCACCTTGGATTTGACGAAGGGTTATTGGCAGATCGCCCTGGCTCCTGAGGATAGAGAGAAAACGGCATTCTCTACCCCGTCTGGTCTATATCACTTCCGAGTACTGCCCTTTGGCCTCCATGGGGCCCCGGCCACCTTCCAAAGATTGATGGACATCATATTGCGAGACCACCAGCAGTATGCCACTGCCTATCTGGACGATATAGTGATATATAGTTCCAACTGTGTACAACACCTTGAGCAAGTAAGGGCAGTGTTAGACAGCCTACGACAAGCTGGTCTTACAGCCAACCCCGCCAAGTGTATGCTTGCCACCGACTCAGTGAGATTCCTGGGTTACCATATACAAGGAGGGCTCATAAAACCACAAAAGGATAAAGTGGAAGCCATCAAAAACATACCCCTACCCACCACAAAGAAAGGAATAAGAGCGTTTCTGGGCCTTGTGGGATATTATCGCAGGTTTATACCTCGGTTTTCTGAGATGTCAGCCCCCTTGACTGATATGTTGACCAAGGCCTACCCCAACGCCATAACGACCTGGACCAATGAGCAACAACGAAGCCTTACTTTATTAAAGAATACACTGTGCCATGAACCCGTCCTACAATGCCCAGACTTCACTAAACAGTTCACTCTCCAGACGGATGCATCAGACCGAGGTTTGGGAGCTGTTTTGTCCCAACCCGATGCGGAAGGCCACCTGCATCCAATCGTCTACCTTAGCCGTAAGCTGTTACCCCAGGAAAGGCAGTATTCCACTGTGGAAAAGGAGTGTCTTGCCATTAAGTGGGGTATCCAATCCCTTCAGTATTACTTATTGGGTCGCTCCTTCCTCCTGCTCACTGATCACGCCCCTTTGGTTTGGCTGGCTAGAAATAAGGACTCTAACATGCGGATACTGAGGTGGTTTTTGGCCTTACAGCCTTTCTCTTTTCAGGTGTCCCACCGCCCTGGCAGTCAGCAGACCAACGTAGACTACCTTTCTAGACCGGAGCTGAGTCCATGGCCCGAACGGCCATGTCTGGTGGGGATGCCGTGTGACAGGGGGTCAGCAGGGGCATGGTCCCAGGCCCCCGGGGGCACCGACAAAGGCCTATTACCGCCGTGCAGCACCTCAAAGGCAAGACCGGAAGACCAGGAGGTGTGGGCGGAGACCGGAGAACGGAAGAAGGAAGACGGAAGACGGAGCCGAGGAGACGGAGAAGGAGGAAAGTGCGGAGGACGAGCCGGAGGAGGGCGGGACGACGGACGGCAGTGAGCCAAGAGACAAGCCGGAAGGAGGATGGGCGGAGCAGGAGACAGCCATCGCGAGCCGAGGACCCAAGACGGAGGGCGCCATTAGAGAGGGGTTCCCCGGGACAAGAGGCCAACCCTCAGGAGGACGCAAAGGACGAGGCAGCCGTGACCCCGTTGCAGGGTCACGGTATCAGGCAAGTGGGGATAGGGATAACGGGTGCTTTGCGCGGCTGGGGAGTTTTAAGGGTGGCGTTTGGGGGCTGGTAAACCTTCAACTGCAGGCTTCTCCAACTGCGCCAGTGACTCAAAGAGAGTTCCAGGAGACGCAGAATAGACGGGGCACAAAAAGTATTTAGAGTGAAGACAACTCACAGTGTTTTGTTGGTACCCTCTCCAATACGGGCGGGAGTCACGTCCTTCACTACCCAAACCCTACAGGAACCCCTGGTCATTTTCCTTTTACCGGGTGAAGTAACCCGCTATAAACAATAAAACCCTCACACGTTCTGCACAAAATAGGGAGGGAGCACATAAAGACGCCATAGGCCAAGCCACTAATTGCCTCCCCCTTGTTTTCTTCTTTCTTTCCTGAGGAGAGGACCTTTTCATCCAGCTGAAGACCCCAAAGTCTCCTGAAAGACGCCAACGAAGCGGACACAGAAGTAGCCAACCCCTCTGTTGTAGTGATAAGAATAATAAATCACCTTTTCACAACCATAGCGGGGTGCGTGTCATTCTTCTTGCGTGACAGGAAGATCATGTACTAATGGGAAAACTGATTCTGATTTGAGCTGGGAGAAAAGATGCAAAGGCAGATGTTTCATGTGTGCTCTGGTATGTATATCTGTGAATGCAGTATGTAATAAATATGGAGAGGCTGGACATTTTGTGATATGCTGGAGGAGAGCGTGTGTCAGTCATCAAGGTGGTTTAGTAAAAGAGATCACTGATAGGTAATTTCACAGCTAGTATGTAAAAATAATGGTAATCCGTCAGAAGTGGCTCAGGCGAAATTATAATTTTGCTGGCATAATTGGCTTATTTTTGCAATTTAAACTAACAAAATGTATGTGAAATTGCCGAGATTATGCCATTATACCACATAAAGAAAATCCCGTTTGAGGAGAAATTAGAATTAATGGAAACAACGCCTTTGGCATGAATGCGAGCTGCATCCTACCAATGTGAGCAGTAGCTTTTTACCACAGGTAGTCAACAAATATCTCAGGTTGATTTTTTAATTGAGCAGACCATTTGGGTAATTGTTGACCCTGAAATTACATTTTACTTTGTTCTACATTTCAAGTAAGTATATAAAATGAATGTACATTAATATTTAACATAAAAGTATTTTTAGTATTTATTATTGAGTTAAATACATTTATTTAATGTTCCCTATACTTTACCAATGGGAGACTGCAGTCAGGTTGGAATTCTCCACATGGTAAAGCATAGAACAATTAGCTAACTCAAAGATAAATATTTAACATAGTTTTAGCTTAAATATTGATGCAAATTCATTTTGTATATTATCTGTACATATATTCATAAGTAAAGACAAATATATTTTTAATGTGTGTTAAAAGTGATGTATAAAATTAATTAAAATAATATCATTATTTTTAATAAAATGTAATGTTACTTTTCCTATAGAGTTTTATTTTAAGTCCCTAGCTCTATTATTTTCTATGGGAGGGTGTTGATACCAGTGTAAGTTACTACAAAAGTGTAAGTTACTACAAAAGTGTAAGTTACACATATAAGTTACTACAAAATAGTAAATTACTACAAAAGTGGAGTTTGTGAATAGCACTTTGGCAAAAGTTTTGGAGTACTTTCTAGTACTACAAAACTTACTACAAAGTGCAGTTTGTGAATCAGGCCCATAGAAGTAAAACAAAAGAGAATGTTTGGAAAGAAACTAAATTTTTCTAATCAAAGGGAGTTGATGATAAACAAATTCTATCATTCATACCCAAGTAGGCGCTTATTGTGAGGGGCCCACTAGATCTGAAGAGCTCAGCAACCGCTCTCACTGGGCCCAGCCGGAAGATAGGTTGTGCTGTTTGACTCAGAGAATGTAACTGCTAGAGTAAGCCAATAACTCTGTGTGAAACAGTGAGGACAAGTTGGAAACTATGCCAAAACACTGATATGATCTCATATGTCATTTCCCAAAATCGTGCAATTCCTGTTATTTCCCTGCTCCCAGAATTACCAGCATGCCATTAAGAGTAATTCCAGGGGCAGGGGAATAGCACAGATTACTTCTGACCACTCGTGATGAAGGCCTTACACACAATTATAACATCTAATTTGAAGAGTGCTAACCTTACAACAGGATATAATCCAGCCTTTCTTCCATGGTACCCTTGTAAATCAAGAATATTTTATCCAGAAACCACAGTTCTTTTACGCATGTTTGGAGGGCAAGATAGAGAGATAAGAATAGTATACACCAGGGATTACTGACTATCAAGGAAGGACGATACATCTTCTCCATGTTGGGTATGCATAAGCAAAACTCTATCCCCTCCCAGAAATTATAGGGAGCTACAGAAAACAATAAGGGGCCGGTTACGATGTGGCCCGTTGGTCGGAGTCTTCCAGGCCGCATCGCAATCAGCCAATCAGTTTACTTTCCGAACGTCACATTACAATGCTGGCGGTCAGAAACTAAACCAGCCAGTTATTCCGGCTGGCTTCAACGGGCTCTAGGAGCCCGTCAGCCAGTCGGAACTGGCTTGTAATCCCAAAGGACGGGCCTTTCCGCCCTTAGGATTACGATACACGTTTCCGGCGTGGTTTCCATGCCAGCCTGTCCGACATGGAAACCATGGCAGAAAACGTGTTTGGGTGCCCCCATCAGGGCCCCCTTGGGTGCGCAGTCTCCTGTTGAGAGCCGAGGGGGCACTTATGGTGCCCCCCTGTTGATCCCTGCACCCCGTGGCAGGCACCATGAGGTGCCTGCCACGGGGTGCAGGGATGAACTGCCGGTTTACAACCGTAATGCATGCTCCCATAGGGAAATGTAGGAACGCGACCGAACAGTGTTCAGGCGCATCCTAATTAGGTGGTCGGGACCACTGACCAGAGTTCGGTTGGTCCCAGGACCGAGACGGTGTCAGACAGACTTAATACTGCCTGACATCGTAATTAGCCCCTTAAATTATATCACTGTTCAGGAGAGCAGAGTTACCATGTTTACGCTCCTCGCCCCAGCCCGCGTCACTACATGCAACTCAGTCTGAGGATTGTGATAATTGCCCTGAATCAGGACTCCCTTTAGATAAAAGTAAGCAGATGCAGACTAGAAACACCAGGAGGTTCTACCTGGTGGGTAGAAATAGGCCTCAAGTTCTCTGTATTCTCTTTGTATTTTTTATTCAAAGGTTCTTGCCCATCGATCCAGCTGGCGGACTCCTGAAAAAGCATAAGGGAGAGCAAAAATCAAGCGTGTGCACAGGACCAGTAAGTGTCGGATCCTTTGTACTGATGTAACCCTAGGAGAAAAAGTACTAGAAATAAGAATCGAAAGAATTCATCATGCCTTGTTTTGGCAGCCGAGTATTATGAAGCATTGATTTATGCATACTGTTTATATGTGCATGCACTGCTGGGCTGTAAATACCGTCCATGTTTATGCCTTTTTCGATGAGTTAGTACAAGGTGTTTATCTTTGTCTTTGTCAGATAGTCATTTTTATCGTTCTCCGCTAGTAATTGATTTAGAGCTCTGGGCGAGTCAGCAGTGCTCATCGCACACGGCCTTGGTGTCCAGCAATAACCTTTTATGATTGTGTGTGGGAGTGCGTGCCTGTACTATTACATTTATTATCCCCCTATTATTTTGGCTTTGGATGGCATAAATTTAAGTGGTTATTCAGCCATGCTTTTCTGTGCAGTCGTTTGGCGGGAGCTGAGCATGTGTTATTCGCATTGCTCCTTTAACTAGATGGCTGGCACTGAGTGGTGCATATTTCATATATTGAGCATATTACCTTAGGCATAAATGGGGTTATTTAAGGGCAGATTTAGTAAGAAGTCACACAATGCAGCAAGAGCTGTGCTGCGTTGTGTGACAGGGAGAGAGCAGAAATGTGCTGTATCTACTAAGAAATGATGCATTTCCGCTTTCTCCCTGTGCCGGCACACTGTGTGCTGCCTAGCACCAATGCGCCATGGTGCAAGGGTGCTTGTGTTATAGGCAGGATTGTTTTTTTGCAGGAAGGATTGCCTTCCCACACAAAAATAATTCTTAGAGGCATTTTCCTTTTTCTACACGTGCTGGAGAATGCAGCACAGTGTGAAAAGAGGAATTAACAAGGAGAAATAAAAATATTTCTCCTTGTTACACCTTACTTGAGAAGGCATAGCATTTTGACACAATCTCGGGTTTTGTGACCTTAGTAAATCTGGGATTGCATCAAAATTCATGGGTGGATGCTTGGGAATTCCCATGCTCCATCCATGGAGCTCTTTCCCAGTGCAAGGTAACGCAAGGCAGCGATTTCCGTTGCCCTGCGTTCCTCTGGATTACTAAGACACACAGGGCTGCACAAACTGGGTTTGTGCGGGTTAGAAAATAGCATTCAAAGGCTTGCATTGCCTTGTATCGCCTGGCGTGAGGTAACTCCAACGCAAGTTCTTAGTAAATCTGGGCCTTACTTTTTACACGGGTGCTTGCTTGTGTCAAAGCAACACAAAGCATTACTTGCTATTAAAAAAGCCTGTGGGAAAATGTGTCACTATAGGGTTAAGAGCAAAGGTGTGAATAGTTTCCTTTCTGTCACAATTTCCAAATCCTTGTTCGATGAATTGGGATTTGCCGAGATTTCTAGACACTTTCTATTGCATAACATGCATCTAATTAGATTTAGGCTTAGAGGTCGGACAATTGATGTTGCCAAAGTAGAGGGGATGCCATGAACATCTTAAGGTCATAACTTTATGGGTGGGTATGGGTGGGCATAACTCACTTAATTCCTTGTAGCGTAATCACTCAGAATTACCAAAAAACTCTGCAAGATTAAGTAGAATAACTCAATAAAGCATTTAGCGCTATTTTCTTAGTGCAAAAGTGCCCCCTTGCATCCAAAATAGGCGTAAGGATGCATTTTGTGCTAAGAAATAACACTAAATACAGCAGAATGTGAATAGCGAGTGTGGGCAATTACTCACACTCACTAAATGTGCACTTGGGTTAGGATTTTCCCCCAACTTACTCCCAGAATTTAGGGCTAGTTTCTTAATACAAAATGCACCCTTGCATCTAAAATTGCTACGAGCATGCATTTTGTGCAGAGAAAATAGCACTATATCTAGCATAAACAGCAGCATGAGCAGCCGCTCACACTCGCTAAATATGCTCTTGTGATAAGGTTTTTGCCACTCAAATTGCTCATGATTACTTGAGTGGGCGTAATCGCATTATTTTGGTTAATCCTGCTTACTTTGATTACTCCGGCATAATTGAAATTCCGCCCAGGCCTAGTATTCACTGACAAATTGAATGTGAAAAAGCTCCATTTTGCCTCATAGTTCATGGATATGTGTGAAGGCTTTTCTCCTCATGGAAAATATTGTCCATGTTGAAAAAAAAAGAAACTATTCAATGTGAAAATGCTAATTTATAAGGGCATACATATAAATCTATAAATTGCTTAAATTTCAAGGTAGGCTCCTGGGGAAGTTTGCAAATCTCCTAAAATCTTGAAATATATGTGAATTTGTGGAGGAAATACACAAGGCTACACAGATTGGAATTGGGATAACACAATTATAACACAATTATAGTTCATGTTTCTCCCACTCTGATGTGGGAAATTTATAAAATTGGTGGTGTGCCTTTAGGGGACACTACTGGACATTTGTGATAATTTAGCAAGAGAATCAAGATTCTCAGCCGTATTGGAACAAGGGCCTAGCATGGGATTTAGAGCAGTTCATCTCTGTGAAAGGAAATTGAACATTTTGTGCTGGCATGGAACACATGAGTCTTTCTTCTTGATAATCAAACTGTGCATCACAATTCTTAGGGGAGGCCTGGCAGTTTTGATTTGTAGCCTGCACTCTGGTTGTGGTAATTTAAATGCATCTGCTGAGAGTCTGGAAATCCCAATCGTTTTGCTTTTTTTTCCTGTTTCCCGTGGAATCCCGCTTTCTGATGACCTGAATATGCTAAAACAACAGCCTCATTATTTTTGTGGCTGCATGTCTGTTGAAATGCCTGCTTATTTATGAGATGTTAACAGGCGCTTGCAAACACAGCACACGGTTTACAAGATGGAAAGAAGACACGGGCCCTTGAATTTTTCTAAGCTTTGAACATTCAGCATTTTGTTTTCAGATGCATAATTTCCCATTGCATTGTCACTGAAAAAAGACAACCTCAGTTAGCTAATTAAATGCAAGACAACAGACTATAACCGTTATTTACTAAAGGTTGTGTCCGGGGACGGCTTTAGGGAGGTGCGACCGGTGTAGCCACACTTCTTGGTGCTGAGCTGGCGGGGGTGGAGGGTGGGGTGGGGGGAGCTGGGCGTTGTCTTTAGAAATATAAAAAATATATATTAAAGGCACCTGTTGCAGAGTTCCTTGTGTGTTCAGCAGTTTTCAATCAACACAAAAAATGTTAAGATAACTCTGGTGATTAATGTTTCAGCTGAAGAGAGATCAAGTTTTGGCTAGTGACAGTTTTGACTCATCATAAGGTAGCGCATAGGGTGAAAATGCCCGCTGCAAAGAATGTGTACAATGCAGATCAAACAACTGTATTTTATGTGGATAGCTTAGTGGGTTACTGCTTTTGTCACAGAGATACTTTTGTTGCATAAGTTACAATCCAATTATAGCACAGTGACCTATGAACTGTCATCAAAAAGCTGAATGCAAAATGCATGGGATAGATTAGAACACTATGATTTCCCCCCGTCTTTCATTAGTGTAATGTTGCTAAAAAGGGTTTGTTTAGGTAGAAAAAGATCTTATGAGCAAAGTCAATCCCAGCCACTGTGGTACATTTAAAATATACTGCTTATTAGTAGGAATGGCATGTGACTCCTACACCTTGTAATCATTGTTTTATGTAACATTTCCTATAAACTGATTTACATACACAATCCATTGTCTCTGTGTAATGTGTGTGTGATGTAAAGTGCTCTGACACTCTACAGTGGTATGAGTAGCGCTATAAAACAAATTAAATACATGTGAGAGAGATGAGGGGCACTGTTGGGCGGTGGTAGTGAGGGTACCTGTTGGGAAGGAGGTCATGGGAGGGTGTCAAAAAAACGTGTTGCACCGGGTGCCACCAGCGCTAAAGCCGGCGCAGGTTGCGTGGGCTCTCATGCAGTATGCAATTTTGCACTGTGACTGCGGGCCTTTAGAATCGTTAGTATATTGATGCAGGTTTGTTTCTTTGGGCAAGAGCAAATCTTTAATAAATAAGGACCATGATCTCATGAATCTCAGTCAGTAGTAAAGAAAGTGGAATAGACATATCTGATTAAGGGTCTAATTGCGTGTTAATACTCGGGTTTTTATATTTGTTCTTTTGTATATTCATTAGTTTGTTGCTTTAGAGCAACAAGAAAGGACTTTAGGGCTTGTTTTTTGAAAATTGTAACTACGATTCAGCAACTGCGCCATTTAATGAATCACGTTTCGATCAGCAAAATAATATGTACAAAGTATTGGTGTTGCCAAATAGTAATTTCTAATGTTCACTACTGCTTAATGCCGTATGTCAATTTGCATACGGGTTTTAATCACAAACTGCGAATATTAGGTTGCAAATTGCGAACGCCTCAGTGGGACTGAATGACAACATCACTGACAAGTGTTTTAGAACCATTAATTCATGGCTAGGGGGAGGAGCACACCTTTGGATAACTTCTGTTAACCTCGAAAGTCTAAGAATGGTAAGCCAAGAGTGGGGTTGGCTCCTCCGTTATGGAGGAGGAGCGTTGCCCCACTAGGGGGCAGCAGAGGAAAACACTTGAAAAATAAAATGATAATAAACCAATTTTATTATCATTTTATTTTTCTTCTTATCTGTGGCTGCCATCAGCATGTCATAGGACAAGGCCATGCATCCTTCAACAGCAGTGGAGAGGCAGGATGATGGGCACTACTAAGTGCGCATGACTGTTTGGCTGGCCATCTTATGCTGGCCAAACCGCCATGCAGAGTTAATTTCTCCACCCAGCTGTGTTGTGCAGCTGGGTGGAGAAAAGCCACAGGCTCCGAGGCACAGTCTGAATGCCGAACCACGGCACTCAGACCAATCCCAACGCTGCTCTCATACTGGGAATAGCATTCCCAGCTTGAGAGCAGCATCAGGAATTGCCTTTTGGGAGCCTGCGCAGTGGGTTCAGCCCGGATCGGGAGAGGAGCAGTGCGGCAGGTAAGGTCTCTATTTTATTTTTTATTTTGTCTGTACCCACCCCAACAGCCGCCACTGGCCAAGAGCCACCAAATGAAGTTGGGATCAAAACAAAGAAAATGTTAAGTGATGTGATAAATTAGATTTTGATGGCAGAATGTGTGGCAGAATGTGAGAAGTTATTTGGGAAGGTCTCACTGACTGTGCCAGAGGCAACCAAAAACAAATATGGAGGAGAATACAAGACAGAATAAAGGTTGCGGGTGTAACCAAAGGGTGTGTGGAGAAGAAACGAAAGTATTGATGCAAACTAAGGTGAATAACATAAGAAAAGGTTGTCAGTAAGAGAAATGAGGCTGCTTCTAGAGGTGGAGGGAGGACCACCATCTGCTTTACAGCAGTTAATAGAAACTCCTTTGCAGCCAGAGGCATTGCCATGAATTGCATGCACTGATTCCAAGGAAAAAAATAACTGGTATACTAAATCATATATATATATTTTTTAATTAAACTAGCATATTTTAGAAAAACATCATGTAAATGAAATATTTTGACAAAAGATATTGCCATAGTAGACCATGTCGGTTTTTACCTAGAGCCCACACAATGAATTATGCATAATGTAGTCCTTGGACATGAAGTCTTCTTTCCCTTTTCAACTCAGTAATGCAGTAATATTGAAGACACCTACAATTTGAAAATGTAGTTATTACTGTGAAAAGCAAAAGCATACAAAAAAGTTAATTTAATAATAATACAAACATATATATGTATTTTATGTTTGTTATTATAAGTAAATGACACATTCATTATTAATCTACTTATAAAAATCATGTCTTCCTCAATCAGATCCATCAACCCAGAGAACCCAGATACAGACTGTACAAAAACCATCAGTGATAAAACGGCCTTGCTGTGACTGAACCAGTAGCCCTTGAAAGTTCACCAACCACAAGGAAAGAGGACATTCCAGAAATAATGGAATCATTGTTGTCCATTCATACTGCATTCATTTCTACTTTCACTTTAAAGCCTTTCGCTGTGACGCAATCAACACTGCAAAGGAGTGCATACAGGACAAGACAGGGTCTACAGGCAGACAGGACAGAGGCTCACGGCAAGTCATTGCTGAAGTATTAAGGAACACACCAGATTGTGCTCCTAGTTATCACAATTTCATTTTTTAGAAAACTCGATATTACAAATCTAAAGCAAGAAGAATAGGGCTATTTTTGAGCTCAGTAGAGGGATGGAAGAGGTTAGGAAAACCATGTTTGAGTCAAATTCCATATTAAGACCAGTGAAGTCTGATATTACCAAAGCAGTTAAAGATCTGTGGTATTGCTGCAGGCTTTAAGACAAACAGGCAAAGGCAAACAGAAATCTGCCTACCAGCTTCAGGCATCTCTGTTGAAAGACTCCCTTCTGATACTACAGCAATTTGCAGATGCACCTCAAATATTCAGGCAGAGATGGTTTACCAAAGTGGCGATGTAGCCAGAACTAAACCACAAATTCCTCACACACTTGAGGAAATCCAGACAGCTTATTGTATCTAATATGTCTGATACTGTTCCAATAGAAAGTAAAGAAGCATCAATTGTTAGTAGTCTGTCTATTACACCTGGGCCATGCACTACTCGACCAGTCCGGTCCCATCCACCAATCAGGGCCAGTGCTAAGAAACTGGTGTTAGTCCCGTTCAAAAATCCACAAACAATGTTTCAGTGTATTGGCACAAGAATCTCGCACTCCACAGGTTCTAGTTTCTTAGCGGTTTATTGGCAACGCGTTTCAACCAAACGGTCCTCGTTACGGACTAAACTGTGTTGTGCTCCATCGCCTTAAAACAGGTAACATAAAATATAGACATAAAAGAAATATTTGCATGTTTTTGCTTTTTCACTAAAAGAGTAAGTTGGTAGCTGTCCTCAAATGAAAGGAAACAGACTTAAGAATAACTCATTATTACATTGATAAGGAATATTTTTTCTGTTCATCAATGACATACATATGTTAACCACATTAGCATATGCAGATAAAATAATACTAATTAAGAGGATGGGGGAGAAAAGTTAGATTTAAATTCAATGCCTTACAGGGTATATGAGAGAACTCAACATTAGAAACAATGTTTCATTGAAGTGCTGTAACACTGTAACACCCAAATGTTGGGTGACAAAAGGGCCAAGTGGCCTAACCTTTGCCTGTGGAAACAAGTGTTGTTGTTAATTCCCAACATGATAAATGCTATGATAACAGCATGTGCCACAAAGTGTCTTTTTTTAAATTCTTAAGCGATGGAAAGAAAACTCCCCACCTATGACTCGTAAATAGCCAAGAGGCTCATACAGCAAAGACAACCCTCTTCCCTATCATACATACTTTGTTTAACACAATATGTCATAAAAACTGAGAGTGAATACTGATCACAGTGTTCAAAATTGTCCATCAAAACATCTAAAAGAAGTCATTTAGACATTACTGTCAAGTTCCAAAGCGCACATCGGTCAAGGTATATGCGTCAAAAATCCAAAGAAAAATGTGCAACTCAAATGTCAAGGTACAACAAACAGACATATACTCATGGGAAAAACTTGCATCCTATTCTGAATGTGTTTCTTAAATCTCAAAGGACTACAAAGAGTCACAGAATCACCGTAGGTGGCAGCTGAGGGAACAGAAAAACCAAATGTAAAATTAAAATATGAAATATAACTAAAATCAAAACCAAATACAAGAGAGAAATTGTATCACCAAAAGGTTTCACCAATGTCAGAGTCCACATCAGCCGGCGTGTACAAAGAGCTCCTCTTCAACATTCAGGCCTCCAAGAGACTTGCTAGGAAGGATAATGATATACTCCGACTCAAGCAGTCTAAGCTTCTTCTGTCTGTCACAACCATGTAGACTCCTGGTAATCCTGTCAATACCAAAAAAAGGACTAACGGTCAGGGTTCTGGTTATGCTCCTTCGACCAATGTCTGGCTACGGGGTAATTGAAATCACAATTCTTTATCGCCCTGAGATGCTCCAGTATCCTTTTCTTTATTGAAAAATGGTGCTAGCAACATATTGGCTACTGCATGGGCACACCAAGACATACACACAGTAATCACAGCTGCAGGTGATGAATTTGTTTATGTTGGCTGTCTTACCTGTGGGTAACTGATTTGTATTTCTGTTTTTGCTCCCTTTATGAGCTTTTCATTTAGCCCACTTGTAAAAGGCTCACTGCTCCTTCAGCCAACCCTCCTTCCCATGTAGCTGTGCACCAATATGTCCTTGATGGATTTTGATTTGTGATATGTTACCAGGGGATGGGTGGGGATTTGACCTCCTATCACTGGGTCTGATTTTACCAAATGTCAATGTCTGGCGAGCATGCACTTAATGTTGGTAAATTCACTGTTGAAAGTGGTAATGAGTCTCACTTTGTTTGAGTCATTCTTTTCCCCGACTTTCTTGGTGAGGAGACTATCTCTGGTCAATTTGCTTGCTTTCTTCCTAGCAATTTTGAGAATCTTCTGGGGTAACCCCTAGCTCTGAATCTGTGGGTCATTCTTCTCTCCTCCTTTTGGAAGGCCTGTGAAGTGCTGCTCAGAGGTAACACCAATGTAACAGGTCCAAAGAGTTAGATGTTTAGTCCATTTCTCAACATTTGGGTGTTAGAGTGTTACAGCATGTTGTAAAGTGCTCTTTTTGGATGGTCATCCCCCCACTCTTTGTTGCTAGGTGCTGTTGTAATTGATCTGAAAGTGTGCTGGGTCCTGCTAACCAGGCCCAGCACCAGTGTTCTTTCCCTTAAACTGTTAAGGTGAATTGGTACACCCAATTGGCAAGTACTTTCACACCCCTGTAAGGCCCTAATATATGTTATCAGTGGTTCTCAGGGCAGGGATTTAAAAGGTGTACCTGGGCTATGGCCCTTATTGTGCCACCCTGAGTGACCCAAGTAAACCAAAGTCTGCAGATTCGCCATGTCAGCCCTGCATGAGCAGGTTGCCTGCTCGAGTTCGACTCTGCACACACCATGTGTGACAGGTTCACCTCACTGCATTTAATATATGTTAGTCACCCCTAAGGTAGGCCTCCTATAGCCCAAGAGACAGGGTGCATTATTTATATTACATGTGTGGAAATATATGTGCAAGCATATATTGCCCTGTGGTAACATTCCAAATGTAATTCTACTGCAAGTGACTTGCGGTCCATCGGATAACCTGGGATGCCATATGGTCATAACCTATATGTCTTTTGTGTTTGGTGTCAAACACCATTCTTTTTAACCCCTGACACGATGGTGGTGTTGAGGTTTAACCAGCATGTACCGAGGTGGCACTTTAGACAGTGTCCACTAAGTTAACCCAGTGTTCTCGTGCCTTGGCTGGCTTTTTTGAAGGTTTGCCACTAAGACAGAAGTCTGACCTCATGCTAGGTAGTGTGTGCCGCTCCCAGAGACAAAGACCTGTGTGAGCAGGAGGTGACACCTCTGCCCACACAGGATGGCTAGTGATTAGACCAGTGTAGCGGTGAACCTCAAAGGCTTCACTGGTGCCACTGGGCAAAAGAACTTGTTCCCCACTTGAGGACAAAGCCTGCCCCAGGCACTGTTTTTTGCAGGCAGATGGGAAATTAGCTATGCAGGAGGCATCCACCTCAAGGCTGACCACACCTCTAGGGTGTTTCAGCTGAGGTGTACAGTCGAGGATGGTTTTGGCCATCTTGAATTTAGGCTTGATAGCAGGGTCTGACTAGTTTTAGTGACATAAACTCACAGGATATCATCACTACTGGGGCAGATTAGCTGCAGAACTTGATGCCCATCGGCTACTATTCCTCACACCCACTAACACCTCCTAAATCCAGGATTTAAGTGGCACCCCAGACATCAGAACCTCAGATTAAACATGATAAGAAGAAGAGACCCATTTCCACGACAAGGCAGGACTCCACGAAGAGAGTTGCTAAGCTCTGCACCTGTGGCAGCCACCCTGCACCCACTGGATTTCGACTCGACCAAGGCAAGAGGCTGGTTCCAAAAGGAAAGTAAACCCCTCTGCAGACTTCAGGCTTCACAAGAACTCTCTTGGGCTAGAGAAACTAGTTCCCTGCAGACGGCAGGCACAAACCACTAAGTCCACGATCTTGAAGTCCTGTTCACTGAGCCGTCCGGCATGGCCACTCAAAGCCCTTAGGTAGGTGGCTTCTGGGAACTGTAGTCCAGACCCTCATTGAGGTTCAGCTTTCTATATTGTTCCCCTGGTCCTGTGGACAAAGATTTCCTCAACCGGAGTGCTTGCAGGTACCAAGGCTTGTTGGTGGTCAGTCTGACTACAACCTGCTTTACTCGCCGATTCAAGAAAAAAACAATCACCTGCATAAACAACCAACCACCCCTGTGGCTCCATCGTAAAGATTTAGCATCTGTTTTCACCCTCTCTTGGCACACCTGCCAGCTCCTCTGCCAGCGGATCCAGTTCAGCACCACGGATAGCCAAGAGCACCTCTACACCCGAGTCCTCTGAGTAAGGTAGATTGGATCTCCCTGGAGACTCCTGGTCCAGGAGCTCCTTGCTTAAGTTCCAAAGGGTTTTGCTCAACTCGTCTCGCAAGTACCGTTTTGCTAAGGTAACCTTTCCAATACTGCAAGCCTGATTGATAGCTCTGTTTGACAGCTAAAGTGCACCTCTGCACCCCGCTCCCCTAAGCCAGGTAAAATTATGCCAGCTGTTATGAACCGGTCTAGGGGCTCAAAGACCTTAACTCTAAGTGGGTTCTGTTGAACTCACTCTCTAAGTAACCAATTGCATATATGTGTTTTTCCCATTGACCGCAACATTAATATTTTCACATTAATAAGTACTGATTTATTTAATGCTTTAAAATTGTAATTCCGGTTATACTGTATGTATTGATTTCATTATGGTGTCTAAAAATATATAAACAACAGAGCTATTTTTATAAATTGTTGTAGGATTTCTTGTCAATTACTTATCGTCCATGTTAGTGATGTGAAATGCTTAACACGTGTTCCTCTAAGTAGCCTATCTGATATTTGCCACTCTACCAGGACTGAGAGAAGATGCCCTGAGAGAGTACACGGGGTCCATCTTTGTGTATTGGGCTAAAATTACATGGTAAGGCACCTCTGCCATTCCACATAATACTTTCACCTTGCAACACAGCTCTTCAATAAACAAATGTATTCTAATCGTGAGTTCTCTTAAATAACCTGTAAGGTATTGAATCTGAATCTAGCTATTCTCTCCCATCCTCTTAATTATTATTATTTTTTCCGCATATGCTAATGTGGTTGAATTATGTATGTGACTGCTGAACAGAAATATTATTTCTCATCTATGTAATAATGAGTTATTCTTAAGTCTGTTTTCTTTAATTTGAGGACAGTTACCAACTTAGTCTTTTTGCGCATTTTTCTTTTATGTCTACTGTTTATGTTGCCTGCATTAAGGTGGTGGTGCATGACAGTTTAGGCTGTGAGGAAGACAGTTTGGTTGAAACATGTTGCCAAAACACCCTTTTGAAACTTGAACCTGTGGAGTACTGAAATTATTGTGCCAATACACTGACACATTACTTTGTAGAATACAAATCTATGTATGTAGGACACAAATTAGCGGGAGTGGTAGAACACAATAGAAGTACTTATATCCTTTTCAGCATGTCATCCAGAAAGTTTTGGGAATCTCTAGACAGACCACTCTCAGATGTACCCTTAGCACTGCTACACTGTGTGCTGGTAAATACCAGATGCATGGATATGAAAGCTACATGATACCTAGGGAAATCCTCACTGCACTGGGTGTGCCTGACTTACTTGGGCTGCAACTCTTCAATCAAGTTAAAAGCAACTCCTTACTAAATCTATACCTAGTCTAAATCTTCTCTGCAGTTTGCTTAAATAAGGTCACTCTGTCTAAAAATGATTTCTATTGTTCTCCTCTGCTGTCCTTCTATGAGGCACATCTTCCTCACCATAGCATAAAGTGCTTCCATTGTGAAAGATGTCATTGCATTTTAGATGGCCTTTTATGCTTTGCACATGATTAACACCTGTTTTAACTTGATGCTAACCTGCACCTTATTTTCATGGGCCCTAGCTAGGTCAGGAGTTGGACCGCTCAGACCTTTGCTGAAGAGAAGCCAGCGAACTCTAATGTAGCCCTTGCATTTGCTGAATACAGTCGAAGAGCTTTTGGCTGGTGATCAGTGAGGGCTCACATAGAAGGAGAACTGCCTCTGAATTCCAGTGGTGCTTAATAGGGGTGAAACAGATGGCTTGTTCTTCAATCTGTATATGGAACCACTGGGAAACTTGATGGAGAAATCCGGCTAATGATGCTGAGCAGTTCCTGAACTGTTCATCTGTTGAAGACATCCATCACATTAAGTGCATTTGATAAAAGAACAATTCTGGATATCAGATGGCAAAACTTATTCCGAGGTAAAATTAATTTTCTGTGCAGTCTCCAAGAAACACAAACACATATACCCCATTGTATCTGGAGATGTTAAAGTGGATAGTTTAACACCATAATACGACTCAACAATGGACTTACACATCAATCAAAAATAGAGGTCTGAAAGGATCAACCTCCATACCAATAACAATAAACAATAATCTCCTCTCTATTCCAATATGAAGAACGCCACACATGCCAATGAATACCCGTCCTGTGTGGAAACTTTTTTTGGGTTTATATTTTGTGCATTAATTATGATGAATAATATGCCTTTTTATACATGATTTTACAGTTATAGTCTGAGTTAACATAATTACAATTGAAACACATTTCCTATGATGTGTAAACTGTGTTTATTAATGTGTTTTAGTTATGCCATATTACTGTGCAAACAACACTTTAGACAACATGAAAGCCATCTCTGTCACTCACTCCTGTTCCACCACCCTGCGCACATCCCCTCCCCACGTGCTCCGCAGCACTGAGGTCATATTAGTTTTTTCATTGTTCACAATGAACTTTCTATGGTGCAGCTGTAATAGTGCTACACATATCTAAGTCTTCCTTTCCTTCACTGGATCTGTTCACTGAGAGAAAGACTTACTGTTAAATGTTTCATATTTGTTTGAACATCTCCGGATAACGTTAGCATAGAGGATGTTAAATAATTGTTCAAATGGTTGGATGGGTGCTTACGTGTTAAACTAATAATGCTTATTATTCTTGTGTTTTCATTTGCTAAAGAAATTATACTTTTGCTCACACCATGCTGAGTTTGAGTATTACTACTATTCTATGCAATATTTGTCATAAAAAACCCTTGATCCTGGGAGGAGCCACATTCAGAAAACTTTCCTATTACACTACGGCTGCTGCCCAATTTTTTCTGATATTTGCTGCTTAATGAGACTTAGAATATTTTTTGATTTTACATAGTCTGTATAACTTTACATCTGAAAGCCTTCATGACATTGACTTTGTCCTGCTTATTTTGTATTTTTGTAATGAAACCCTTTAACTTCCATTGATCTAGAACACAATTATTGAGTGGACCTTATTACTTACTAAGCCGTTTTACTCTGCTAATTTGATGTTAAGGGAGATGCCCTAAAGCGGGACATATTGCCTAATGAAACTTAGGTTTAACACCCTCTCCGATCCAGAAAACCGGGGGAAATCTGAATGATATAAATGATGTGGTGTCAAAATTAGTGGTACGGTTTTACTCCGAGGGGCTACGATGCAGGGTCTGACATTGTTGGCGATTCTGCTGTCGATGAGGGAGGCGAGGCCTGTGCCGATGATGTGTTGCACAGCGATGGGTCTTTGCGACGGATCCAATGCACGCAGCAGCGGTGATACATTGGTTCAGCTCGGGTTTGTGCCTGAGACTTCAGATAAGGAGGCCAGCAAATTAGTCATTGGAGTCACTCTGGGATCTATGTTTAAGAGATACAGGTCCAGTCCTTCTCACCCAGACAAGAGTACAGCAGACAGCAGGTCAGCAGTCCAGCAGAATCACAATCCTTTCAGCAGCACAGTAGTCCTTCTTGCTGGCAGAGTATCTGACAGGTCCAGAAGTGTACTGAAGAGTTGGTGTCCTAGGGCCAGTACTTATACCCAGTTGTGCCTTGATTGAGAAGAAGCTTTTAGAGGCATTCCTTTGAACTGCATAGGTGCCCTACCTTCCTGGCCCTGGCTCCAGACTAACTGCAGGGGGTATGAAGCCTTTTCTGTGGAGGCAGGGCACAGACTATTTGGGTGTAAATGGGACTGGGTTCAGCTCCTCTCTCCCATCCTGCCAGTGGTGGCTTATCCAGTCACATCTAAGCTACCCTTTGTATGTGGCTGTCTAGGAGGAATATACAAAGCCCTTCTGTCAACTATGCCCAGTTATGTGACCCAGAGACAGGCTGCAGGCACCAAATTGCTAAAGTAAGAAAATGCCAAATTTCTAAAAGTGGCATTTTTAAAATTGTACTTTAGAATTCAACTTCGCTATAAGTTAGGATATTTCATTACAATCCCAGAGACCAAACATGAATTGGTCATGTTCCCATTTGGAAATTACACTTATAAAATGTAATAAAGTGACTCCAATGTTATCCTATGGGACAGGTAGGCCTTGCAGTAGTGAAAACCAAATTAAGGGTTTTTCAGTACTAGAACATGTAAAACTTAAAAGTACATGTCCCACTTCTTAAATACATTGCATCCTACCCTCTGGGCTCCCCAGGGCCGACTCTAGGTGTGACTTATATGTATTAAAATGGAAGGGTTGGGCCTGGCACAAGGTTTACTTTTCCAGGTCGAAATGGCAGTTTAAAACTGCACACACAGGCTGCATTACAAGACCTGAGACATGTTTAAAGTGCTACTTAAGTGGGTGGCACAGTCAGGGCTGCAGACTCACTATTAGAATTTTATTTACAGATCCTAAGCACAGGTAGTGGCACTTTACTAGGGACTTACAAGTGAATTAAAAATGCCTATTGGCTATAAGCCAATCTAACATGTCTGAAGGAAAGACCACAAGCCCTTTTGCTCTGGTTAGCAGTGGTAAAGAGTGCATATTCCTAACGCCAGCAAAACCGTATTCAGCAAAACCAAAAGGTCTGAAGGAAAAATGTTAGGGGGGAACCATGTCAAGGATGCCAGGTCTAACAGCTAAAGATTTGAATCCTGGTGAATGAATTCAGCATTTCATCTTTCTGAGGTCTGTAAAACAAGTGGCATTGAGCTGGGCAATAATAAGCATCTGTTACTCAGTGCAAAGAATTCTAAATAGGTGAATGTGTTCTTCACAAGTGCACATTATGAGTTGTGGTGAGCAGAAAACTAAGGCCTTGATATGAGAGGCATGTTATCTGGAGTGGTAATACTGCACTTGGTAACTACTGTTACCCATTGCAAGAAACAAAGCTCAAATGTACAGTTTTTAACCTATAGTGCACTATGGTGCAAGGGTGTGTGTGCATGGTGAAGGCAGCCAAAACCGGTGGAAACAGAGAAACAGGGCCATGCCTTAGAAGATATGGCGCTGTCCTGCGCTCCCCCTTTGAAACAGTTCAGCGTATCAACTTTGCTTGCTGCTCTGCTTTGCGTCAAATCTTAGTCAATTTGCATTTTCAAAGTTCCAGCACTGTACGTCATGTCTCTTTTGCTAAATGTTTCTTACTGAGTAAAATTCATTTTGTGCAGCGCAAAGCACTGAGTTACCCAGTAAAAAGAAAGTGGTAACTAAATGGGGCAGTTCATAAGGCAGCCAGCTGAATGCTTTTGTTACTTTTTTTATAGAAAGGACACTCTCTTCTTTTAGCTCATGCGTATGTGCAGTTATAAAACAGAAGGGAACTCTTTAGAATCCTAGGGGAGTCCCCGGCGGCTCCACTGCTCAGACAGTGTGATGTCACCGGTGATCCACTATCTCAGCTGCCCCCTTTATGTTTGGTTTCATTTACTTACTTGCAACACATTCAAGAGCCGTACCAAGGTGCAAGCATCGGTTTCCAGTGTATCTCAACAGGTTTATTGAGAAGAGATGTTACAACAGGAAAACGAAGTCAAGGCGTAACAGGAGAAAATTCGAGTTAAATAATTTCCGCGCAAAAGGCAATTTAAAAGGATTAGCAATACAGGTGCCAAACGATAACAATCCAATCCAAAATTATTTCAATCTTTATATCTTGAAGCGATAGTTTAACAAGCTAATACCGTCCATGCTTTCGTCCTTTACAGTAAAAAGTGCCCACAACTAACTGATTCCTTTGATCTTTATTTACCAATAGAAATTGATTATATCTTTCAAAGGTTAATATTCTGCCCAGTAGGGGACAAGGGCATGAAGGTGAATTCGATCTGTCTCATAGCTTAAGGGCATTACAAGAAGACATGATTTAAGGTCACATCATGTGTGCCGAAATAACTTTGAAATCAGGCGCAAACATTGCTTGACCCTGATACCAAATCACAGGTCTGCGCATATGGAGTTCGGTCACTGTCTTTTTGCTTGCACAATTTCCTTCAGGTTGAACTGGGAGAAATATCTGTGCCCAAAACAGTGCATCAAAGGATTTACCGTACAGTACAGTAATATTGGGCACGAAAGCAATACAAAACGTTGGTCTGTAGATGTTTCCCAGGGCTTTTAATCTTTTCAAGGTACATCGATTGCAGTAGCGGCTCGTGGTGGGAGTGCTGCGGGGCGGTGAGGCGGGGGAGGAGCAGGGTGAGGGATAGTAAACTACGGCATACGGCCGAACAGAGGTAAGTAAACAAATAAATAAATAAAACGAATTTCATTGCGCGCGCTGCATTGCCAAATAATTTAAAAGCTGAAATCATTTTCTGCTGCACACCGGAAACTAGATTTCGGAATCCTGTATGAAATGGCATGCAGGTCTCCCTTCAGGTAGCCGGTCAGTTTTAGACTCGAAAGTGACTAGACTTAATTAAAAAAAACGTAATATGGGCAAAGAGTGCAATTATTAACATGTTAATTTACGTCATTAAAATGCAGACGTTAAAAACAAATGGATCTCGGAAAAACTTTTGAAAATTGAAGGAAAAAGTAACAAATAATTTTTCCATCTTTCATGCTATAACATAGCTGCCAAGTTTTCAGATAGCTAATGTGAGAAGTTGGCCTGGTATATGCTGTCCACTAATTATAGTGGGCACCTTGCACCAGTCCAAACAACCCCTTATTGGAGATAGGTTAAAGACAACCTTTATTGAAAGCTATCCTAGTGGTAGCTATGGAGAGCAGCCTTCAGGCTAAGTCTTGGAGGAATGTAAAGCAGCTTGTTTTACCAGTCTATAATCTCTTGAGTGACCAAATGAAAGAGGACCACACCAGGTATATATTTAAAATATATGTATTTAGTCTTAAACACACCCCTCTAGTCTCTTTATGACGCTAGAGTTCGAAGTACATAAGTTACAAGTCGAATATCAACAGTAATAGCACAAATACACGTTTGAGCCTTAGGGGCGTACCAAACCATATACCAATAAAGTGGTATAAGAACCACGACTGAGCTAGACACAAGGCCTAGAGCCTGTAGAAGTGCTTGGCCCTCAAGGAACCACCCAAGGTAGTGACACAGGGGACCCACGGGGGACGCGTTCAGTGTGAGAACACAGCCGCGAGCCGCCGTTGACTTCTATGGGGAATGTCGCGGTTGGAGTTTTAAAGAAAAAGGACACTTAGAGGAGGACTTGGAGCAAACCCCTTTAGAACTAGGTTGTTCTAGAGTCTATACCCACGGGAGCACCGGAGTACTCGAGTTACCTCACCCAGGGAAGCCGGGTGCATAGGTGTCTTTCGGGGTCGGGTTTCGTCGTCGTTTTCAATGGCGAGCTGCTGCAAAGTGCTGCTGGCGACCAAGTCGAAAGTGTTCGGGTGGATCCAAAGATCGGAGATCTGAAGAACCTGAAAGCAGAGGGGACAGAGTCTGGGTCACTAGCCAGTGACCAGGAAGACGATGAGCAAATGCCCACCGATGTCGGGTGCTTCAGGTAGGTTGATGGTCGTCTTGACTCTTCAGCCACGAGGTCCAGGAGGCGTCGACGACAACCAGGAGCTGGATTCGAGCTGTCCCACGACGTCTGTCGATTGCAGGGGTGTCGGCGACCGGATTGGACCCAACAAGCCTTGGCAATGGCAAGTCACGTGAAAATAGAAGAAGGACGTTGGTACAGACCAGCAAGGTCCGAGGGACTCACCCAGTGAGGGTAAGTCAGGGCACGTCTGGAGCAACCAGGGAAGCCCAAGCAGAAGAAGAGTTGCCTTCAGGAGGGCCCACTAGCCAACGGACTAGTGACCGCGAAGGAGCCTCGAGTGGACGCACTTGGAGCTGGCTTGCAGGACACTCGTGGAGTGGAGGCCAGTGAGCTTCAGTGCAGTCGGTGCTGGAGGTGGGGGCTACTCGGAGCCCAAAGTACAACTTCGTGGAAGACCAGGAAGAGGATGCACTTGCAAATGTGCTCGGTGTCCAGGGGTCACGGTTCCACGTTACCCACGACAGCTACGGGCCTCAGCTTTGCTGGGGACTCAGGGCAGCCTCGGGGAAGTCTGGAAATCCACCTCTGGTGATGCAAAGACTTCAGCGTCCGGCGGGAGCTTCAGCGATGCAGACCGGACAATTGCTTCTTTGGTGCCTGCCAAGCAGGGGAGTCACTCCTTGACCCCAAGGGAGATTCTGCAGTCCTCTAATCTTGTAGTAGAGCGTCGAAGGTCCAGGATTCGGCTTCAGGGTTTCGTCCAGGGTAATCTAAAGTCCTAAGGACTGGGGTCCCATATTTATACTAAGTTAGGGGGTTGCACATACTCTGAGGACCCACCTATGGGAGGGTCAGGGAAGAGGGGTGGTTACACCCATTTCCCTTTGTCCAGTTTCGCGCCAGAGCAGGGGCAGGTAGCCCCTGCAACCGGTTTGAACTGGCATATGCACAGGGACACCAAATGTGCCCCCAGTGCAGGACTTCAAAGCACCAGAGGGTGCTCCCGCCCAGCCCCAATACACACTAATCTGTCTGGGGAGGTGGTTACACCTCCCTTCGACAGGAAACCTATTGTCCAGGCCTCCCCTGCCGGAGTTTCAGTCAGCAGCAGGAGGCCAGACCCGTGTCTGTGGCAGCGGCATCCATTTTGTGATGCCAGGGCTCTGGAAAGAAGTTGCCGGGTAGCCCGGTGTGTACATGTCTCTCCCTCTAGAAGGGTGGAATACTACCCCCGCCGCCAGAACTGGCGGGGGGGTAGTATTCCAAGATGTTTGACACCAAACACGACATGTTTTGGTGCAGCCAGTCCAAAGTTAGCATTGTACCGCGAGGATATAATGCACTTAAGAGTATATGGTCAGGCTGCAATACAAACAGCATCCGAGAAGGGTCTCCGAACGCTGCAGAGGGGCTCTGCTCATGCAGGGGCACCCTCTCACATAAGAACCAAGCACTCTGCCTTCAGGATTGATAAGGCCTGCCATAGGAGTGACTTATATGTTTATATGTGTGTACATATATAGTGATATAGGTAACCTATATCACAGTAAGGGGTGCATGCACCACCTTACCCAGGCTGCAATAGCAGACCTGTGGTGTCATTTTGGATGGCCTTCCAGGGGTGGCACAATACATGCTTCAGCCCCTGGTTGGTCTCTGAGGTACCTATGCCCTGGGTACATAGTATACCATATACTAGGGACTTATAAGGGCACTCCAGATTCCAATCAGAGATGTGCCTAAGGCACATGGAAACCATTTTAGAGAGGAAGCAGCTAGGCTGGGGTTCTGATTAGCAGGGCCCCAGCCAGACTAAAGTCGAAAAACAGTGAAGCATCAGCAAAAAGTGGGGGTACCCATGTGAAGCAGATCCTACTCTCCTACACAACCCCCCAAATGTAGGGACATTAAACTAACCTTGACCAGTTGAGTCTTCATGTTCTAAGTGGAAGTACCTAGAGAGTCCATCTGCATTGGCATGGTTACTCCCAGGTCTATGTTCCACTGTAAAGTCCATCCCCTGTAGGGAAATGGACCACCTAAGCAGTTTGGGGTTTTCACCCTTCATTTGTTTTAGCCATAGGGGGGGTTTGTGGTCTGTTTGAACAAGGAAGTGAGTACCAAACAAGTATGGCCTCAACTTCTTCAGAGCCCAAACCACAGCAAAGGCCTCCCTCTCTATGGCTGACCAACGTTTCTCTCTAGGGGTCAGCCTTCTGCTAATAAAAGCTACTGGCTGATCCTGACCTTCATCATTCAATTGTGACAGTACAGCTCCTACCCCCAACTCAGATGCATCTGTTTGGACAATGAACTTCTTGGAGTACTCAGGACTCTGGAGAATGGGAGCAGTGCACATGGCCTGCTTCAGGTCATCAAATGCCTTTTGACAGCTAGCTGTCCACTGAACCTTTTTGGGCATTTTCTTGGAACTTAAGTCATTCAGGGGTGTCACTATTGATCCATATCCCTTGACAAATCTCCTATAGTACCCAGTCAGGCCTAAGAAGGCTCTCACCAGAGTCTGGGTAGTGGGAGCAACCCAGTCCATGATGGTCTGGATTTTGCTCTGCAATGGTTGAACCTGGCCTCCACCCACAAGGTGGCCCAGGTACACAACCTGACTCTGCCCTATCTGGCACTTGGTGGCCTTGATAGTGAGGCCTGCCTTTTGCAGGGCCTCCAAAACATTTCTGAGGTGGACCAGGTGATTCTCCCAGGTGGAGCTAAAGACAGCAATATCATCTAGATATGCTGCACTGTAGGCCTCCAGACCTGTAAGGACTGTATTCACCAACCTCTGAAAAGTGGCAGGTGCATTCTTCAGACCAAAGGGCATTACCACAAATTGATAATGTCCACTAGGGGTTGAGAATGCTGTTTTTGGCTTTGCATCATCAGCTAGTCTGATCTGCCAGTAGCCAGCTGTCAGGTCAAATGTGCTTAGATACTTGGCTGAGGCCAAAGTGTCTATTAGCTCATCTGCCCTAGGTATTGGATGGGCATCAGTCCTAGTGACTGCATTGAGACCCCTGTAGTCCACACAAAACCTCATCTCTCTTTTCCCACCACTGGTGTGAGGTTTTGGCACAAGGACCACTGGACTAGCCCAAGGGCTATCTGAGGGTTCAATAACTCCCAAATCCAACATTTTCTGGACTTCTGTCCTGATACAGTCCCTGACATGGTCAGGTTGCCTATAAATCTTATTTTTAATAGGCAGACTGTCCCCAGTGTCCACTTCATGAGTGCACCAGGTGGTCTGACTTGGAGTCAGAGAGAACATATGTCTGTACTGATTGAGAACTTGTCTACAATCAGTTTGCTGCTGAGCAGTGAGGCTGCCTGCCAAGGCTACACCATTCACTGACCCATCATCAGGGTTCTGTGAGAGCAGGTCAGGGAGTGGGCCACTCTCATCCTCCTGTCCCTCATCAGTAGCCATGAGCAAGCCCATGTCTGCCCTGTCCACATATGGTTTCAATCTGTTGACATGGAGAACCCTGTGGGGACTCCTGGGTGTTCCTAGGTCTACTAAATAGGTAACCTCACCCTTCTGTTCAACAATGGTATGGGGTCCACTCCACTTGTCTTGGAGAGCTGCTGGGGCCACTGGCTCCAGCACCCACACCTTCTGTCCTGGCTGGTAAACAGTCAGTACAGCCTTTGGTCATGCCAGGCTTTTTGCAGTTCCTGGCTAGCCTCAAGGTTTTTAGTTGCCTTTTTCATGTACTCAGCCATCCGGGAGCGGAGACCAAGTACATAGTCCACTATGTCTTGCTTTGGGGGCTTGAGAGGTAACTCCCATCCTTCCTTCACCAAGCACAAGGGACCCCTGACAGGGTGACCAAACAAAAGTTCAAAAGGGCTGTAGCCAACCCCCTTTTGAGGCACCTCCCTGTATGCAAATAAAAGGCAGGGCAAGAGTATGTCCCATCTTCGCCTAAGCTTCTCTGGGAGTCCTTTAATCATGCCCTTCAAGGTTTTGTTGAATCTCTCAACTAAACCATTGCATTGTGGGTGATAGGGTGTGGTGAACTTGTAAGTCACTCCACACTCCTTCCACATTGCTTTCAAGTATCCAGACATAAAGTTTGTACCCCTGTCTGATACAACCTCCTTAGGGAAGCCCACTCTTGAGAAAATTCCCAGGAGGGCCCTTGCCACCACAGGTGCTGTAGTGGTCCTAAGGGGAATAGCCTCTGGGTACCTGGTGGCATGATCCACTACCACCAGGATAAACCTGTGCCCAGATGCAGTTTGGGGATCCATGGGACCAACAATGTCAATCCCCACCCTTTCAAAGGGCACCCCCACCACAGGTAGTGGTATCAGGGGGGCCTTTGTAGTGCCACCTGCCTTGCCACTGGCCTGGCAGGTTACACAGGAGCGACAAAACTCCTTGGTGTCTTCAGACATGTGAGGCCAGTGAAAGTGAGGGACAAGTCTGTCCCAAGTCTTGTTCTGGCCCAGGTGACCTGCTAGGGGAATATCATGGGCTAGGGTCAATAGGAAGCCCCTGAACTTCAGAGGTATAACCAACCTCCTGGTGGCACCAGGCTTGGGGTCTCTACACTCTGAGTACAAGAGTCCATCATCCCAATATACTTTATGGGGACCACTAGCATTCCCAGGAGCCTCAGCAGCACTTTGCTGTCTGAGGGGTTCAAGAGAGGGGCAGCTCTGCTGCTCCTGGCTCAGATCTGCCCTGGAAAGGCCCCCTGTCCCCAAGAACTCAACCTGGTCAGGTTCAAGCTCCTCTGGGACAGTTCCTTCCTCAGGACTGAGATCATCCCCCTCAAGAGACTGATCTTCCTTCTGAGCCAAGGGGGAAGGCACTGGCTTAACCCTACTACTCCTCCTCTTGGATGGCACTTGGTCCATTTTTCCAGGATCCAAGGCCTGTTCAGTGTTAGACATTTTGCTCTGTGACCTGGTCACAGCAAACACATCTGCAGGGATCCCCAGCATTTCTGCATGGGTCCTGAGCTCCACTTCTGCCCAAGCTGAAGTTTCAAGATCATTGCCAAGCAAGCATTCAACTGGTAGGTCTGCACTTACCACAACCTTCTTAAGGCCAGTTACCCCTCCCCAGGAGAAGTTAACAACTGCCAGAGTATGGTCTGTTCTGACATTGTTAGCATTGGTCACTTGGTACATTTCACCAAGTATAATCTGTCCAGGATCCACAAGGTCTTGTGTCACCATGGTGACACTTGCCCCTGTGTCCCTAAATGCCAAAGCCTCTTTTCCATTGATTAAGGGCTGTTGCCTGTACTTGCCCAGATTACTGGGACTCACAGAGGAGGTCACATCCATGCCTCCATCACAGACTAGGACAGCCCGAGTGAGTTCTCTGACTAGGCCAGAGCTCATCTCATTACCCAGGGTCAACCCTACTAAACCCTTGGCCTGTGTACTCCCACCACCAATTGTAACTGCACTAGGGGGAACAGGTGCCTTAGGGGCATTGGTGGGGGCTGGAATAGAGTCTTTGGACTTGGTGCAATCACTGGTCCAGTGGGTCTTTTGCTTACAGACTTTGCACCATGGTTTCTTTTGGCCTTTTCCCTTGTTAGACTGTGAATCCCCACTTGAAGAAGATTTTTGGGGGCTTTGTGAAGACTTCTGGTCTTTACCCTTCTCCCCACCCTTATCAGAGTTTTTAGAATCTTGCTTCTTAGGGTCACCACCTTGGTGCTGTACCTTCTGCCTCACCCTGGTTCTGACCCATTTGTCTGCCTTCTTTCCCAACTCTTGGGGAGAGGTCAAATCAGAGTCCACCAGGTACTGATGCAACAGCTGATTTTGACAGTTATTAAGAATCTGCTCCCTCATGATAAGATTGTACAATCCTGTGAAGTCACATACCTTACTGCCCATCAACCAACCTTCCAGAGCCTTAGCAGAACAATCCACATAGTCCACCCAGTCTTGAGTCTGTGCTTTTTGTGTATCTCTGAACTTTATCCTGTATTGTTCAGTTGTTAGGCCAAACCCATCAATCAGAGCACTCTTCAAGATTTTGTAATTGTCAGCATCCTCCACAGTGAGGATCTTATCTCTACCTTTGTCTGCAAAGGAGAGCCACAAGATTGCTGCCCACTGCTCCTGAGGGACCCTCTGTACTTTACAGGCCCTCTCCAGTGCAGTTATCCATTTGTGGATGTCATCCCCACTCTGGTAGGGAGGGACAATCTTGCTCAGGTTTCTATGGTCATAAGACCTTTCCCTATCTCTGGGGAAATTGCTGCCACCATGGGACTCTAGTCCCATCTTTTTTCTCTGTCTATAGAGATCTAGGGACTCCCTGTCTATAGCCAACTGCTGTTTTCTGAGCTCAAGCTGGGCTTCCTCATACTGAATCAGTCTCTTTCTCCTCTCATGAGAGGATTCCCTTCCATGAGAGGAGACAGAGGTCCCTACTGAGGTGTCAGAGTGGTTAGACTCCTGAGAAGGAGATCTAGTCCTTCTGGGCACACTCTCAACTCTTCCTGGGGGGACAGAGGGGAGGTCATTCTGGGCCTCCTCCTCTTCCTCAGGAGTAGTTGCACTTTCCAGGTCAGGATCATTGTCATCCCCCTGGCCAGTTTCAGAGGTTGGGTCCTGGGTATTTTCATCCCTGGACTCTCCCTCTTCTTCTGCCCCACCCTCTCTGCCTAGCCTTTCAGACCTTATGGGTCTTCTAAAGTCATCTAGCAGAAGCATCTCTAGGAGACGTTGGGTGTTGGCACTTTTGCCCGTCTTCAACTTCCTAACTTTGCACAACTCCCTCAATTCCAAGAATGTGAGGGTGTCATATCTGGATGGCAGGAGCTCACTGGTTCCTGGCAGTGAAGACATTACTAGTGTGGTGTGGTGTATGCACTACCTACTCTAGTGTGGCCTACTAAACTCTCTTGAGTTGTAGAAAGGGTGTGCTATCCCTTAACACACAACTCTAAGTTCAGTAGAACTTACTGTATCCTAAGCTTGATTTATATGTACCTAAGGTACCCTTAGTGGTTTTCAGTTGATCAATTCAATTGAGATTATCTGGTAAAACAATAGCAAGGTGGAATCCCACACGCTGCACACCAATGTGAGAAGTTGGCCTGGTATATGCTGTCCACTAATTATAGTGGGCACCTTGCACCAGTCCAAACAACCCCTTATTGGAGATAGGTTAAAGACAACCTTATTGAAAGCTATCCTAGTGGTAGCTATGGAGAGCAGCCTTCAGGCTAAGTCTTGGAGGAATGTAAAGCAGCTTGTTTTACCAGTCTATAATCTCTTGAGTGACCAAATGAAAGAGGACCACACCAGGTATATATTTAAAATATATGTATTTAGTCTTAAACACACCCCTCTAGTCTTTTTATGAGGCTAGAGTTCAAAGTACATAAGTTACAAGTCGAATATCAACAGTAATAGCACAAATACACGTTTGAGCCTTAGGGGCGTACCAAACCATATACCAATAAAGTGGTATAAGAACCACGACTGAGCTAGACACAAGGCCTAGAGCCTGTAGAAGTGCTTCGCCCTCAAGGAACCACCCAAGGTAGTGACACAGGGGACCCACGGGGGACGCGTGCAGTGTGAGAACACAGCCGCGAGCCGCCGTTGACTTCTATGGGGAATGTCGTGGTTGGAGTTTTAAAGAAAAAGGACACTTAGAGGAGGACTTGGAGCAAACCCCTTTAGAACTAGGTTGTTCTAGAGTCTATACCCATGGGAGCACCGGAGTACTCGAGTTACCTCACCCAGGAAGCCGGGTGCATAGGTGTCTTTCGGGGTTGGGTTTCGTCGTCGTTTTCAATGGCGATCTGCTGCAAAGTGCTGCTGGCGACCAAGTCGAAAGTGTTCGGGTGGATCCAAAGGTGGATCGGAGATCTGAAGAACCTGAAAGCAGAGGGGACAGAGTCTGGGTCACTAGCCAGTGACCAGGAAGACGATGAGCAGATGCCCACCGATGTCGGGTGCTTCAGGTAGGTTGACGGTCGTCTTGACTCTTCAGCCACGAGGTCCAGGAGGTGTCGACGACAACCAGGAGCTGGATTCGAGCTGTCCCACGACGTCTGTCGATTGCAGGGGTGTCGGCGACCGGATTGGACCCAACAAGCCTTGGCAACGGCAAGTCACATGAAAATAGAAGAAGGACGGTGGTACAGACCAGCAAGGTCTGAGGGACTCACCCAGAGAGGGTAAGTCAGGGCACGTCTGGAGCAATCAGGGAAGCCCAAGCAGAAGAAGAGTTGCCTTCGGGAGGGCCCACTAGCCAACGGACTAGTGACCGCAAAGGAGCCTCGAGTGGACGCACTTGGAGCTGGCTTGCAGGACACTCGTGGAGTGGAGGCCAGTGATCTTCGGTGCAGTCGGTGCTGGAGGTGGGGGCTACTCGGAGCCCAAAGCACAACTTCGTGGGAGACCAGGAAGAGGATGCACTTGCAAATGTGCTCGGTGTCCAGGGGTCACGGTTCCACGTTACCCACGACAGCTACGGGCCTCAGCTTTGCTGGGGACTCAGGGCAGCCTCGGAGAAGTCTGGAAATCCACCTCTGGTGATGCAAAGACTTTGGCGTCCGGCTGGAGCTTCAGTGATACAGACCGGACAATTGCTTCTTTGGTGCCTGCCAAGCAGGGGAGTCACTCCTTGACCCCAAGGGAGATTCTTCAGTCCTCTAATCTTGTAGTAGAGCGTTGAAGGTACAGGATTCGGCTTCAGAGTTTCGTCCAGGGTAATCTAAAGTCCTAAGGACTGGGGTCCCATATTTATACTAAGTTAGGGGGTTGGACATACTCTGGGGACCCACCTATGGGAGGGTCAGGGAAGAGGGGTGTTTACACCCATTTCCCTTTGTCCAGTTTTGCACCAGAGCAGGGGCAGGTAGCCCCTATAACCGGTTTGAACTGGCATATGCACAGGGACACCAAATGTGCCCCCAGTGCAGGACTTCAAAGCACCAGAGGGTACTCCCGCCAGCCCCAATACACACTATCCTGTCTGGGGAGGTGGTTACACCTCCCTTCGACAGGAAACCTATTGTCCAGGCCTCCCCTGCCGGAGTTTCAGTCAGCAGCAGGATGCCAGACCCGTGTCTGTGGCAGCAGCATCCATTTTGTGATGCCAGGGCTCTGGAAAGAAGTTACCGGGTAGCCCGGTGTGTACATGTCTCTCCCTCTAGAAGGGTGGAATGCTACCCCCGCCGCCAGAACTGGCGGGGGGGTAGTATTCCAAGATGTTTGACACCAAACACGACATGTTTTGGTGCAGCCAGTCCAAAGTTAGCATTGTACCGCGAGGATATAATGCACTTAAGAGTATATGGTCAGGCTGCACTACAAACAGCATCAGAGAAGGGTCTCCGAACGCTGCAGAGGGGCTTTGCTCATGCAGGGGCACCCTCTCACATAAGAACCAAGCACTCTGCCTTCAGGATTGATAAGGCCTGCCATAGAAGTGACTTAAAGGTTTATATGTGTGTACATATATAGTGATATAGGTAACCTATATCACAGTAAGGGGTGCATGCACCACCTTACCCAGGCTGCAGTAGCAGACCTGTGGTGTCATTTTGGATGGCCTTCCAGGGGTGGCACAATACATGCTGCAGCCCCTGGTAGGTCTCTGAGGTACCTATGCCCTGGGTACATAGTATACCATATACTAGCGACTTATAAGGGCACTCCAGATTCCAATCAGAGATGTGCCTAAGGCACATGGAAACCATTTTAGAGAGGAAGCAGCTAGGCTGGGGTTCTGATTAGCAGGGCCCCAGCCAGACTAAAGTCGAAAAACAGTGAAGCATCAGCAAAAAGTGGGGGTACCCATGTGAAGCAGATCCTACTCTCCTACAGCTCATGTGTGACATGTCCATGGTTTCAGTGTACTTATGAGTGACATTCGACGACCACATGTGTGACTTTTAGAGTGACACTTTTCCACAAGTAAAACCAAGCAATGAAGTCAATGGAAATACATAAATATTAGAAATTATTTTAACCATGACGTACTGTGTGATTGATATGAAAAGGGAAAACTACAAGTCCAAGCATGCAAAGTGCTTAGTGTTAAAAAGTCAGGAGTCACAGAAAGTATTACAAATGACATCTTGAAGTGAGCTGGGGATCACCCACATTACAGTCCTTGGCACCATCTGACACTCAGCCACCCTCTGCCTAGAGATGGGTGAGACAAGAAATTAACAGGGAGAGTCAAGCAAAGGTTCTGGCTTGACTCTTAGAGCCAATGTAAGAGCTGATCCCTAAAAATGTTTGCAATGTAACTAACAGCAAATATCACGCAAAATATGAAAAGTATCTTCAAAGGTCAAAAAAGTACATTCCTTGAACATGTGGAAGCTTTGACAGTAACATGTCACCATATAGCACTGCACTGAGAAATGCTTATTAAAAGTGATAGTTTTTAAACATAAACCATGAATAAACTAGGAGGCAAGACAATTGACATATAAACCCTGTACGTGGCCCAGATTATTATGGAACAACATTATAGTCTATTAAAGCAAAAATAACAGGTTTTTGTATAGCTGGTATTCTGAACTCACATTTGAAAATGCTTTCATATGGGATAGTGAACAAAAAGGAATTTTCATGAAATAAAATATTTGCCTAAGATCACACAATTTAAGCAGGGAACCGCAGATTATCCAGGTTTTCTGGCTTCACTTTGTACAAACTAGCCAACACAGGTGTCAAAGATTAGTGCCAAACTCTGTTAGTTCATTTATTCACTGACTAATTTACAAATGTGACGCTGTGGAGTCAATCGTGTACTCACGCTCACAGTAGTGCTAAATCATTGTATCGTAAAATCGAACACATAGTCACTACTGCTAAGCAAACGTATCGCATTGTGCACCATGCTCAGCTTCGCATTAGGTGAATGTATTGCCACCTGCTGGTCTCTATACCTGATCAAGCCATCTTTCCATTCTATTCATGGCTAAATTGAAGGCCTTATTAGCGTTTTATGAAATAAAAGAAGTGCATCGTTTAATTGTCACCTGCTATTCAACAGACTTCGCCCCAGCCGATTAGCCTTTCAAAGCCACCAGCATTTTTCTTTACAGGCCTGTGCATGCATGTCACCAATTTGTATTTCCTTTTTTTAATGTCACCACTTTATTTTTACCTATGTGCATTTTTTTTATATAGCGTGAACTGGACCCAATGCGAGTACCCGTTACATTACACAAGGCCACATTCATTTTTGTAGGCATGGGGAGAGAAAGTGATTTGTCTAGAATCACAGGATGTTGAACCGACTCTGAGACTCGAACCTGTCTCTCCAGTTCCAAAGTCTACAGCTCTGGCTGTGACGTCACATCTGGGGTAGAGCGAGGGTGGCAGGCAGAAGCCACATGAAAGTTCGGCTTGTTATGCGCTCAAGGTTCCAACAGGACCTCGAGCTAAGCCAGAGCCAGGGTTCAGGCTCCAGCCTGACTCGTGCTTTCAGTGGCCCGCTCACCTCTATCTCTGCCACAAATCACCTAATGAGTAAGACCTCCTCCCAGCAATGATTACAACCCCAGGAGACTTGCCACTCATGTTTCCAACTGACTGGGCTTGCCAAGTGGTGTTGACGAGCTCTTCACTATCACCACTGCAGTCCTCCCCACCCAACATAACAAACACCGAGCAGTCTGCCCGCTGGCACAGCTCTCTGGACTGGAGCTGTCAAGAAGGGAGTGGGATGGTGGTCGGGATTAAATACTTATTGTGTACTCTGCCGAGGCCCGGAATCTGGACAAACACTGTGCCACCGCAATCCCTCCAACAAGCACCAGGCGCGGCCCGTGGTAGGAGTGCTGGTCGGCCGGTGACGTGGGGCGGGGGAGGGGCAGGGTGGGGGGTAGTAAACTACGGATTAAGGCTGAATACAGGTAAGTGAACATTTAAATAAATAAAACGAATTTCGTTGCGCGCACTGCATCGCATTTCACTCACTAAGACAGACCACATGGACGAGTGGTCTGCTCAGAGTCGTCTGAGAGGCAGAGTGGACGGGGCTCAGCTTCATGATTGATTTGAAGTTCAGGCCCACCTTACAGTGTTTTTTAAACTCAACAAACGGACTGATGAGCACAGTTATTCAATTAATGTAAATGACCATGGGATTTTAATAACTGCCTTGTCAGTAAGCAGTGCAGCAGCAGGTTCAGAGCTGCAGACCCATTTTACCGCACTGTTTGGTGCTGCCTCACGATGTCGAAGGCGCTATAATGCATGACTAATGCATTTTATTGCAGTGATGCGGACACCAGCACTGAAATGCGTTAGTCTAACCCCTGATGTGTGGTACTTGGCAGGGCTGCTATAAGACATGGATGTCGAAATCAGAATTCCAATTGGGAAAAATACACTATCGATTTTCTTGCACACTATTTCATGTGGATGATTTTATCAAGTTAAGGGATTAGCTAGCTCACTGAGTTCAGATCTCGCTGCTGAGATATTTGTCTAACTGACAGATTGCAAGTCTGAATTCTGGTAATGTAAACTTTGCCTTTCATCCTTCGTAGATTGATAAAATGAGAGCCAAGTTTGATTTATTAATACTAATGGTATAGCAATGCTCAACAGACTCTGCTTTGGCGAAAGTATTATTTACACAACAGATTATTTTCTTTGGTTATGTTGTATGTACGTTTGTGTCAACATGAGTGTCTTTCAGACTTAGTAACTCAATGCAAGAAAATGAGATAGGTTGAAACCCTGAGAAACAGATGGGATTAGCTACAGTAACATATGATGGCTTCCTAAAGACCGAGCTTGTGTACTTGTGTCTGAAAATTGAATAAAATGGACCAAATATTAAAAGATTAATGTCTTTCTCCAGAGTGCTATAAACTTAAAGGCACTCTTGGAGTGGGACATTCTCTGTTACAATCATACAGAAGCACTTGGTAGAACCTAAAACTTTCTCCAGTCTTCACTTCCGTGAACTTGTAATGGCATCCCAATTTGTTTCTGCTGAAGCACATGCATTGTTTTCGTTTTACCTGAAAAGTGCTTTTTTCACTCCCTGCACAAAGTGCTCCCCAATCTGATGGGAGGGCTAGAGAATCACTGTGGCTGAGGAAAAAGCCTTCCAACATCTTTCCTCTTCAGGGCCAGCTTTAGCGCTGGTGGCGCCAGGTGCGACATTCTTTTTTGCTCCCCCCCCCATGACCTTCTTCTTCAATAATTTCCTCACTACCAGTCTCCAGCAGTGCACCTCATCTCTCCATAGCCTCTCTCTAACAAACATTCCATTTTTTTTATAGTGTTACTCATAGTTCACTCACACTCAGTACTGTGATCTGCATGGTACATGCTCTTTGCAGCAGGCACGTTAACCCTCTGCACTACTTTATGATGAGACAAAACTGCTGCTAGACAAAATTCCAAACTCTCACCAGTAGGAAGTTTAATCACCAGAGTTATCTTGACATTTCTATTGTTGCCTGAAAACTGCTGGACCAGAAGGAAGTTCATTTGCTTGCAAAAGTTATTTTTAAACACAGCGCCCCCAACCAAAGTCAGCGGAGTGAGGCTGCACCTAAAGCCAGCCCTGTTCCTCTTAGTCTGAGGGAGGTTCTAACTTGCTTTTTAATCAGTAACTCACTGTATAAGGGAATATTCTGCATTGAAAGTCAGGGGCCACTAGGCATGTCATAAAGTGTTTCAGGGGCCCAGGTCATAAAACCATGCAGAGCCCACATCGCACAAGCACCTTTTTCTAAGTAAGAAGATATCCCACAAAGAAAAAGAAGGGACAGCAGCTCCAGCATCTGGCGCTATCTGTTGTTATAGAGTGTTATTTACCTCATCAATAATAAACAGGGCAGGTTTACTTAAAAACCTATAAAAACTATTTTCACCATGAACGTAGGCACTGAAAAGCATGGGGTCTGAGGAATAATGCTTGCTCTGCTCTCTCCTCTGTTCGCATTGGCACTTACATCTGAGTGGAGGGAGAGCGCTTTGAATACATGGAAATAAATCACTCTGCTTAGCTCCAACTACAATTTACAATGAAAGAAATTTAGAATAACCCAATTAGAAAATATTAGAGTAGAAAATGAAATAATACCCAGGATATTGCCTTTCTGTTCTCAATGTGTGTTAAGGAAACAACAGAACTCTTGCTCCTGAACAGAGGGGCTGATTTTCAAGCCCCTTGCGACACTTTTGCTCAACTGTTGTGACACTTTTTGTGAAGCAGCGGCGGCGTAAACAATGCGCCACGTTGCAGCCCATTTACAACGTGACGCATCTACGGAGATGTGTCACGTTGTAAAGCCCTGCGCCACATGAGACCTGCGCCAGGTATAATGTATGCAGGGTGGGCTTTCCCACGCAGGAAAGCCTCGTAGAAGGGACACAAATCTACAAGATTTCACTGCGCCACTTCTAGGACACCACTGCGTCAAAACCCTACGCCTGCTTGAAGCAGGCGTAAGGAGAGGCGCAGTGTATTGGGAATAGGCCTCCCCGTGCATTGCTGGAGTTGCGTTGTGCTTGCGACGCAACTCCAGCAATGCGTGACTTTTGCGCCAACAGATGCGTCAGAATTTCTGACGCATCCGTCAATCCTTGCGCCGTGGTGCGCTCTATTGTAAATACGGCGTATCCATGGTGGCGCAAGAGTTTCGCATGGAGGCACAGGGAAACTGACGCATCTGTACAGATGCGTCAGTTTCTTGTAAATCTGCCCCATAGTGCTTCATTTGAGCCAGGGCAGTGTACAGTACTCATTTCTGAAGACCCACACTTATTTTTCCACATCAGACATTTGTAATAGCGACAGAGGGAAAACAAACAAAACTGAAAAACGGAGGAAGGTAAAGAAGGAAAAACCGTCACCAAGGGCGAAAGCAGGAACCTGCAAGAGTGAGATAAAGGGACAGGAAGTGTCTGATAGTGGATTAAAGAGGCATGAGGTGGAATCAAGAGTAGCAAACCTTGGTATTTCAGCCACTGACACTTAATTGCTCTAGCCCCAGGGTTCTGAGCAGAGCTTCGGGTACCAGCACTTATTCATTTACAAATTAAGCACTGCCTAAACAGCATCTTAGACGCACTGCTATTAAAGCAGAGACAGTTTACTGCATGCAGGTTTGCACATGGCTCAAGAGGTCTCTTGTGCTCAATCAAAATGAATCATTCCAATATGAAAACAGCTTAGGGAAGACAAAATGAGGAACACTTCAGAATCTGTTTGGGCCCTCGAGACGCTGAGTCTTTGCGGTGATAAGATGGAGCAGTGGGAAAAATATTTCGATTTTTTTTACATTTTTCACACTATTGGATATAGAAAATTCTTCATTATGGTCGAATTTTAACATTTATAAGTGTATGTTTAGCAGCAGTGTTAGGGGAATCTCAGGGTACGGCATACTGCTGGACCAGGTGAACACCTATGATCCAGCGCGACACTAGCAGCGAGCATTCATACACCAGATACTCACTTGGGCCCATTAATTCATACTACGCTAGTATTTCCCGCTGGTGAGTCAGTTGTACTCTTTATCAAAAATCCCTGCTACCAATTACTTTTCTGATTGAAGAGTAATGACTTACCAATGAATCCTTTGCTAATTGGGAAGTTTAAAATGAGTGACATTCATTACAATTCATAATCCTGAAATAATCACTGAGTCAGGAAGTTTTAAAATGTTTATCTAAAGATTTAGCAGAGTAAAGTACAGAACCACATGATACTTAATCGTATATCAAGGATGAAGCATAATAATCAATTAGCATTCAATGACGGTCCCTCAGAAAGGAGAAGATAGAGACAGCAGCGCAACTAAAGGTTGCATGTATATTTACCTAAAGTGCGAGAACCAAACCCCTTGGCCAAGGAGTAGGAAAAGATAGGACCCAGGAAGGATGAAGAGCAAAGACCTCCTCCAGGTTCAGGACAGGACCGGTGACCTCTCTACCAACGACGCCTGCGTCGTTCCCCTCTCTGATACTCGACTTCTCCTCGATTCTCCCGTGCCTTCCTTCTAATGGACTCCGCCGCCCCCTCCTCAGGACCTCTCTGGACAGCGGTTCAGTCTGCAATCGATCAACTTGTCGGTCTGGAGCTTCTGCCTGTCAGCGTCTAGTCTAAACTAATTAGCTAATTCTATATCTATTATACCCTTCTACGCCCATGTACCTCCCATTAATGTTGCAAAAATATGGGACCACTATTTCTGATTGGACAGGGACAGGGGGTTGATCCTCACACCATATTGATTTAGTTCAATTTCCTAAAACCCATTGTTTTAAAATACCGCTCATCACATTTAATACATTTGCTTTATTTCCCACCCGTCTCACGACAAAGTTTATACATTCTTCATGTACATTGTTGCATATTAGTAGGGACATTCATGGGTACAGCAGTGTTGGCCATCAGGTCACGGCCTTGGACGACGTCCAGGTTGACTTCATCCTTTTCTCTTGGCAGCCATGCAGGACGCATGCGCAGAATCATTATCTCTCGAGTTTCAGTTCACCAACCCCAGGCCCAAATTTACGAACTAATAAAAGTCAAAGAAGAAAATATTTCTACTCTATTCCCATTTACTTATAAATTCTGTCCCGCATTAATAGCGTTAAGAAAACGACAATTTAATTATAACACGAGAGCAAGCTATAGCACGTGAAAACATAAAGCAGCCATTTTAATGCACACTGCGCAGAAGCAAGAGTTTCCCACCAAGCAAAGAAAGACGTCACACCACGTGATATGGTTGGGACATGCGCAGTAAAGTTCCCGCGCTTTAGCGGCCATTTTAGAATAGACAAGCGTTATTTGTTAGTTTAAACACATAGGCAAGCTTCCTTGCTACTTATGTTTGTGTATGCAATTATTAGTATGAACAATACAAAGTTTAATAAATTAATACTGTGAGAAGATTGCATCCGAGCAAGTCTCATTTGTGAGTCCTTGCTCCATCAATCCCCTCTCTGATGGCGTTTCTGAGCCATCAAATACTACCCACAATCAGATGCCAACTTTTAGCATAAAATAGTTTCATTTTCATTTTTACACTTTCTATTTTTCACATCCCCTTTCAGTTTCTTGTATAATTCACTTCTCAAATCTTCAAGTTCAATTTCCTCAAACTTTCGCTTCTTTCCTTTTCCTGTCACATTATACGATTTATTCTTTCTACAACATTTGCACCATATTATTATTGACAGTACTATTATTGCTATCCCTGCTAAGGGTACTAATATTTGACCTATAAGTCCTTTCCCTACATTAGCAAACCAGGTACCAATTGACGCAATACTATTTGTCAATCTTTCCCATACGCTATCAACTTCCAGTGGTTTTAGTTCCTTCTCAAGTTTTGTTATATTCTGTATATACGTTCCAATTTCTGCACTTTTATCAGGTATGTAAATGCAACAGTGTTTCGTCTTCAATAATTTACAGACTCCGCCCTCTTTTGCCAATATAATATCAAGAGCAAGTCGATTTTGCATAACCATAGACCTAATCGCAACCATCTCCGCATTAATCATTAGAAATCCTCCAGCAGTATCCGTTGATAAACGATCAACCACTGTAGATAATTTACATATTTTCCTTGAGTTCAGAATTATTCCCACTGAAGGTATCAATGCACCAAATATATCACCTACAATTTCTGAAAAACTAGCTCTTTTACTACGTGTCAATTCGCCATTATTTTCATTGCTCCCAGTGTTTCTTTTTACGTGGTATATTTTTGGAAATACTATTCCAAAATAACAACTTCCATACCACCGTGCAGGAAGCCTAAAATAAGCCTTATTCCCACACACTTAATAGATTCCAGGAAAAACTGAATCTGTTCCTCCTTTGAGTCCCCAACCTCCAAGAATTAAGAAATTGTGTTCACACTCACTGGTACCAATGAAAACATTGTTATACTCAGTCTTTAATCTATGTAGACAAATTTTCCCTGTCTTTACAAAATCCAGAGCCATAGCAGCTTGAGCCTTGCCAGGTGTGTAACTCTCTTCTTTCTCAGCCCAAGGTGGCAAATGAGCCTTATGCTCAGAAGCTTCCTTTTGAAAATCTTGTCTTCTATCTTCTACTAAGTTCAAAAATATATTTTCTTCTTCATGTAAAGAACATGTTAGATTGCTTCTATGTGCATGTGTTATATCTATCGATTTCATTGTTAAGAAAAATTCTCCCATAAACTGTGCATCTTGACTACTAAGCACTGGGTTCATATTCTTTCGAATCGGAACCTCAGAGAATATCACATCTATATTTGAGTAATAATACTGAAGTCTCCCTGTTCTATAAAATAAACTAGTCAATACACTACATGATATGCCATAAGTAAATGGCAAGTGATGATATGTTAACCCTTCTGCTACTGATTCGGGTAACTTCATACAGACATAACAGTTACTAACTTCCATGGTATCTACATATTGAAACAATAACTTTGTGAAAACATTCAAACTAGTGTCGTTATCAGTTATTTCATGATGAAATTCTGGTTCATTTTCTGCCATCAGTTCTACTCTATTACTTTTCAAGTTTGCTGTCCTTTCCTTAGTTTTGTTATTAATCTTTTTATCCATTATCATAAGGTAAGGAATTGCTACGATCAGAACTAACCATACTATAAGCACCATTACTAGACTACATATGCCTACTGCACAGCATCTTTTACAACATTTCTGTTTTGATCTCCCAGTAACTCTATCGTCGGACATTTTGACAAGGAAGATTGCTCGTCTTATCTATTTTTCAATTCTCTTTACGTTATCAAGGTGGTCTTGTTTCTTTCTCATAGGTTAGTTCAGCACTTGTTCCTTCGTCACCACTTTCACTTGACACTGAGCTCTCGTAATCTTCAAGAATGATATAAGTCCAATCAGGACCCTTGAATTTGTTATTCACAAGTTTCAGTCTTTTACTTCTTCTTTTCTCAGTTCTACTTTCTTGTCCTGTTTGGCTTGTTACTTCATTTACTTGATCTGGATCGTCACTTCTGGTTGTTATGTGGTATTTTACTCTTTTAATGACACTAGGCCAATGATCACCTTTTCTTGTTTCTTTGTTTGCACTGTCTCTTTACTTTTTTCTTCAGAAATCCTTTTATTTTCAGGTTTTAGCACAGTTTCGTTTTCTGCAATTACTGTTTCTCTTATTTGCTCTTTTTCAGGTCTGATTGGTTTCTCTTCAGCAGCTCCACTGTGAGTTTCTAATAACTTACCTTGTTCTTGATTTATGTCTTCTTGTTCGTGTTTCTCGAGATCTTCTTCTTCTGTGTATTTTTCTGGATCTAACTGGTTCTGATCAGGGCTTATTGCACTTTGTTCTTCTGCAGCCTGACCGCGTTCTTCTATACCTGTCTGTCCCTGCTCAAAACTTGTTGGTTCGTCGTTATTTTGAGCCCAGTTTCCTCTCCCTATCTGGTCCTGCTCAGGTTCTCTTATTGTGTCTTCTTCTTCTTCCTGAGCTGCTTCTTCTTCACCTATCTGATCTTCTTCAATTTCTTCTAAGTTTGCTTGACTTCTTGTTCTGCGGTAAACTTCAGGAATTTCCACCACTGGTATCCAGTCCTGACTTGTGCTCGGTTGTTCTTCTTCAGCTTCCCTTGAATCTCAAACCTGAGATTTTTCAGCTGGGCAACCTTCAGCTTCCTCAGTTATTGATGCTGACTGAGGATTTTCTTCTTCAGGGTCTGGTACTCTTTTGGTGTGGCTTACATGAATCCAATTAGGAAATCCTGCACACTTCACTGCTGTGTTTGTAACCAGTATGACCTGACAAGGTTCGCCCCACCTAGGTGATAGACATGTTTCTCTGGTGTGATTCTTCACTACCACCCAGTCACCGGGATTCAGATCATGTTCTTGTTCAGGCTGCCTGGAAACTGCGTCTTCTCCAACCTGGTGAGAGACAGAACGCACTAGGTCAGCCAATCCTTTGCAATAATCCAGAACCATATCATCAGATATATTCAGCAGTTTGTTTATGGGAACATGTGCTTGCCTCATTGCTCTTCCCATCATTATCTCGTGCGGACTCAATCCGGTATTTCTATCAGGAATGCTTCTGAGTCCCATTAAAACAAGTGGCAATGCATCCGGCCACTCTAATGATGTTGATGCACACATTTTTCCCAGTCTGGATTTTATTGTGCCATTCAATTGTTCCCACTCCAGGAGCCTCTGAATATGCACAGTGCAATTTTTGCTCAATTTGGAATGCTTCACAGATTATTTTAATCACTTCACTGTTAAAGTGCTTTCCTCTATCTGATTCCAAAGTTACTGGGAAACCAAATCTAGGAATGAGTTCTCGTAGCAACAATTTTGCGACTGTAATACTGTCATTCCTTCTTGTAGGGTAAGCCTCCACCCACTTTGAAAACAGACACACTATGACAAGTACATATTTCAGCCCTCTGCATGATGGTAACTGGATAAAATCAAATTGCAATCTTATAAATGGACCCTCTGCCTTTCCAATTTTCCCAAACCCAATTATGGTTTTTCTTCCTGGATTATGCATTTGGCAGGTTAAACATCTCTGGCAAAGACTCTCTGCTACGGCCCTAAACCTTGGATTGTACCAATTTTGTCTGAAGAGCCTAATCATTGCATCTCTCCCTATGTGTGTGTCTCCATGATACATCCTGGCCATTTGTGAAAGCAAACAATCGGGCATGACTGGTCTGCCATCGGCATGAATCCATACATCGTTGTCTGCCCTTTGGGAACATCTCATTTTAATCCATGTATTTCTTTCACTCTCATCAGCATCATCTTGCATTCTTTTTACATCATTCCATGTTTCAGGTGGCGCATACAGCATAAGTTGGCAGCTGATTCCCATTCTTTCCACCCTTTTATTGACTGACAATCTATTTTTGGCACAATGTTGAGCCACAAGATCTGCGTATCTGTTGCCGACTACCACCCAGTCATCTCCTGGCTGATGTGCGGCACATTTCACCACAGCCATTTCTTTTGGTGATTGTATTGCTTCCAGCAATTCCCTTACGAACTGTCCATTTTTAATGGGGGATCCTGAAGAAGTCATGAAATCCCTCTGCATCCATAGTTGGCCAAAATCATGCACAACCCCGTAACCATATTGGCTATCTGTAAATATAGTTACTTTTTGATTCCTCCCAATTTTGCAAGCCTTTATTAATGCAATCAATTCAGCTATTTGTGCAGATTTGACTCCTGGTAAATAGGATGCTTCGACTATTCCAGTTAATTCACACACTGCATAGGCAGCAGTTAGTTTACCATCTTCATGCCTTTGGCATGAACCATCAACAAACAGCTCCCTGTCTGGCTTCCTGAGGGGTAGGTCCTGAATATCAGGACGTGTTTTTGTGCATAACTCTGTGACTTGTAAACAATCATGTTCTTCTTCGTCATCTTTAACTTCTTCATGATATGGGTCTGGTAGTAAGGTAGCGGGATTTACTATTGTGCACCTTATAATGGTCACATTTTCAGCACCCAGTATTATTCTTTCATATTTAGTCAGCCGACTAGGAGTAAGATGCTGAGTTCGGGTTCTTGTCAACACAATCACAACCGCATGTGGAACAAACACCTTTACAGGGTGTCCCATTACAATTGACTCACTTTGTTCAATGCTCAAACAGGTAGCTGCCACTGCTTTTAAGCAGCCTGGCAACGCGGCTGCCACTGGGTCCAATGTAGCAGAAAAATGTGCTATAGGACGTCTGTCCAAACCATGTCTCTGTGTTAGGACTGAAAGTGCACAATTTTCTCTCTCATGACAGAATAATGCAAATTTTCTTTTAGAATCAGGCATGCCTAGGGCAGGTGCTGCACACAGAGCATTTCTCAATTTTACAAAAGCTCCTACACTCTCAGCATCCCACTCAACTGGGTCCCTTGCCTTCTTTTTCGTCATTTGAATTAAGGGCTTTGCTAACGGAGAAAATCCTAGTATCCATTGTCGACAATAACCTACTATTCCAAGGAACATTCTCACTTCCCTTTGGGTTACAGGCATTTGCATTTTCTTGATTAACTTTACTCTTTCAGAGGTTATTCTTCTTTTTCCCCTCTCAATTTGGTGTCCCAGATATTTAACTGCTGTTGTACAAAACTGCAATTTTTCAGGTGAGACTTTATGCCCTTCTTCAGCTAAATGATTCAATAATGCAATGGAGTCAACAACACAGTCCTCTCTGGTGTTAGATGCCACCAGTAAGTCGTCTATATACTGCACTAGGACTGAGCTTCCTGGCATCACTAGTTTCTCTAAGCACTTGTTCAATATCTGATTGAAGATGGAAGGACTCTCTGTGTACCCCTGAGGAACCCGATTCCACACATAGACTTTGTTCTCAAATTTAAATGAAAAAAGATACTGGCTATCTGGGTGCAATGGTATTGAAAAGAATGCTTGGCATAAATCAATCACAGTAAACCATCCTGCACTCCAAGGAATCTGGTATAGAATTACTGCAGGAGTTGGCACTATAGGACAACAAGGTTCCACAATCTTATTTATTTTTCGCAGGTCTTGGACAATCCTATACTTTCCACTAGGTTTCTTCAGACCCATGATTGGTGAGTTACAAGGGCTACTCATTACCTCTTTTAATATTCCCTGTTTTACCATTCTGTTTATTTCTTCAATGACTCCTGCTTTTACTTCTGCACTCATTTTGTATTGTCTGGTATTTGGGAAAATTGCACCTTCCTTTACTGTAATTTTAACTGGGTCTATTTTGGCCATAAGTCCTACTTCTTTTCCCGTGAAATCCCATACTCCGGGATTTACTGTAGTTTTTAATTCTTCTGGCAACTCGTCTTTTGTTATCAAAGAGAACATCTCATCTACTTCTGTACCTTGCTTTGCGATCATAAACTTATATACATGGTCTTCATCTGGGGTCTGAACTGCCACACCAGCCGGTGTGCAGAAAATTGTGCAATTCATTTTGCATAACAAATCTCGGCCCAATAAATTTACTGGACTGGAATCACACACTACAAATTGATGCATTTCTCTAAAGTTTCCGATTTTTACTTCCATTGGTTCAGTAAGAGGTGTTCTAATCTTTTGATTAGCCACCCCCACAACTTGGATAGCTTCTCCAGAGAGAGGAAGGTCTGGGATGTCTGCTGTTCTCACAGTAGACCTGGTAGCACCAGTGTCAAAAGGAAAGTAATATCATTACCTTTCACATTCCCTTCAACATATGGACCTGACTGATCTACCGGTAAGGATGCGCCAAGTACGCACTCCTTCTCCCCCTATCCAGGCACCGTCATTGGCTATAGGAACAGAAGTCGTCCTGTAAAAGAAATTGTGAGGTTACATAATCATTCTTACCACTTCCTCCTTGATATCCGACGTCTGTACCGTGCTTTGCTCTGCTTACATTACCCTGTATAGGTGCAGGTGGCAACTGACTCTGAGAATTTACACCCTGCTGTGAGTCATTCTGCGTCTGTGGATTTAAATTTTGATTTGGACCATTATTATTCCGAATCTTTTTACATTCATCCTTCCAATGCCCCAATTTTCCGCATCCATGACAAGGAAATTTCTTTTTAGCCTCTTCTCTGCACATTCGTCCTCTCATTTTTCCACCATTCCCAGTGTCACCATTCGTTCCAGAATCCTTTCCCTGATTTTCACTTGGATTATCCAAATTAATTCCCTGTTTCTCGGCCATTTTTACCTGAGCCCACATTACTTTCTCCTGCAATTTCTTGTGCCTGTCCTCGATGTCATCTCCACAATATTTTGCATATTTCAAGATTTCATCAATTGGCTTCCCTTGCCAACACAACATGTGCTGCTTAATCATCTGACAAATCTCTGGCTTCAGACCATAGACAAATCGGTAGACAAACTGACTCATGTTTTTATCTCCAATATCCTCAAATCCACTATACTGCTTGAATACCTGCAATAAACGTTCATAGTAGGCGTGTACCGATTCACTGGCTTCTTGGGTAGTTCTGTCTATTTTCACCCAATCTGTTTCTTTTGGTGGTATTTTCCCTTTCAGGTAAGTTATTACCTGCTGATACTTTTTCATTACATCACTTGACGGGGCACCTGTCTTTGGATCTCTAGGATTCTCTTCACTGGGCCAATCAACTGTGATTTTACAATCTGTCCACAAATCGGCAGGTACCACTATGTCGAACAAACCATCCAAATCCTTTAACAATACCTTTGACACCTTCACAAACCTCTCAACCTGCTTGTACCATTCAATTGGCTTTTCTCTCAACTTTGGAAAATCATTCGTAAATGACAAAATATCCTGTCTGCTCCATGGGACATATACATATCCCCCTCCTGGAACTTCTCGCATCGGGTACATTTGATCTGCTTTCCCTGTTTCCTTCATTAAATATTCAGAAGTTGTTCTACTGCATCGTGCCTCTTCCTTTTTCTTGGTCCATCTAACTTTCCATTTCCTTGATTTTGTCAAAAATCGATTATTGTAACTCGCTCTATCTTGGAGCAAAAAAAACTGTGACACATAAACTGCAAACTTTGCAAAATGCTGCCGCTAGGCTACTACTAAATCGTCCTAAATTCAGCCCTATAAGTCAGGTTACCCGTGAACAGTTGCACTGGTTACCAATTGTGGCGAGAATTCAGTTTAAATCTATGTGTATAGTGCATAAGATTCTGTATGGGGCAGGACCTGCCCAAATTAGTCAATACATCAAGCGTTACACTCCTCAGAGAAGCCTTCGTTCGGAATCGGCGTCACTGCTTGTGGTGCCGAGAATAAAGACTTTGAAGTGGGGTGGCAGAAGTTTCAGATACTTAGCCCCCAAACTATGGAATTCCCTGCCCCTGCATCTTAGAAATCAAAACAATCTGCTACAGTTCAGGAAGGAACTTAAAACCTGGTTATTCCACTTGCACTAATTGGCTAGTTGCTCTTTCGGTACATACTATTTGGACAGCAAGCGCTAAGACGCCATGGCATACATGCGCTCTATAAAAAAAAAACATTTCATTTCATTTCATTTCATCTAGGTCTCCCCATTTCTGTAAGACTGTCATTAATTCCTTTATTTGTAACTTTCTTCCAGAGGCATTCATGTTTTCTAAATCTTTGTCTGTAAAATCTGCTCTATAGGGTTTCTGTAACACTTTTGACTTCCCTATTTCAATTCCCATCTGCAGAGCTAAATCTGATAATTTCTCATGGAATATCTTTACGTTTCTTGTGATACTCCTGCACATGAACAATAGCTCTTCTTCATCGTAAGTATTTAGGCGATCTACCCCTACATTTCCTGCTATTATTTCTTCTAATTCGACCTTTAATTTATAAATGTCCATGATCTTTGGGGGTGAACTCTGTTTGTCTGATCCTTGTGCCCACCTTTCTAAGTCTTCTGGTGTTACTACTGTGGCACTTTTGGTTCCTGATGAGGTTACTATGTTTACATCCCTTGAGCACCCAGGTGTAGCTCTTCTGGGGGTACTATTTACAGATTCTCGAATGGGCAAGTCCATTAATGAAATCATAGATTCACAATCACTAAAGTGATCCTCAACCATTGCTACTGCTTCAGGTTTAGGAACATTCACAGGTGTAGGTATAACTAAAGGTTTTGGGTAATCTCCTTTGTCACCATATAAGGGAACCACTGGACCAATCATTACAGGTAGGGTTAGTGAATCAGGATGAACACTTAATTGTGTTACTCTTTGTATTAATTCTGCTCTGTTTTTATCCATGGCTTCCTTTTCTTTATCGTGAAGTACCCTACTAGCTGGGGAATCATGCAATACTTGTGGTACCAATGGTGTCTTTAACAGTGGTGCACTTGGGATGCATCCACTTGTCCCTTCCTGATATGGTGGCAGGTTCTTTAATATATCCTCCATAAACTCATCTTCGGAATCCCCAAATCTAGTCAAGTGTTTTGTCCTTTCGGTGCATTTGCTCCCTAATGGCTCATCCGCCATTAATATCGGATACAGACCCTCTGTAAGCATTGCTCTTCTCCACTGTTTCATCTGACCGTCCCTTGACTCATTTTGGTTCCTAGGGAAAAATCCCCGATAACCCCTATTACTCCTGGATCGGTCACGTTCAAATGCCTCGGTTTCCCATTCCTCTAAGGCTTCGTATTGAGTTAATCTAGGTCTGGGTTCTAAGTCATTCATTCTTAATCTCAAATTTTGAAGAATTCTCCCATTAAAAGTACCATTCTCGGGGAATGCTAATATTCCATCATTTTTGGTATATTCTATCCAATTTTCTATCCATACGCAAGTATGATAACCTCTCTCCATCATCATGAATGAAGCGGGCGTTTTAGCTGGTGGAATGATAATTCCTTCCCTAGTTTTGATTGGTTTATCCTTTTTAAAATAATTCTTAATCTTTTGTAGAAATGACATTTTCTCTTCTCTCCGTACATTTTGGGTAAATCTCGATGTATAAAATTATATTCTGCAAAGCCTAGATATCTCCTATCCGGATGAGTTCCTGTTAAAGTTGGATCGCGTTTTAACATGCAATCTCCTATCCACTAGGATTTCAGCTTCTATGGTAACAACCAATCAAATGCCAGCTAACTTTTATCTCTGAACCAATCCTAGCGCGGCCTTTCTGTGACGTTTGTCTGCCAACCCCTCCTTTACAATCTGCGCTTCTCTATCCCTCGCTGTTTTCGACCAATCCCAGCGCGGCACCTGTGACGTCAGTACTACTCCCGACTACTGACCCCTCCTTTACAAAAGTCTCTCCACGCCCGTTGGTTCAACCAATCCCAGCGCGGCACCTATGACGTCAGCTCCCTCTCCGGCAACTGACCCTCCCTTTACAAAATCGTACGCAAAACTTTATTTTCTCTACGACTTTAATTAAAATTCAGTAACAACATAAAACGTTCGCTATCGTGCCAGTTTCTCTAAATTGAAAAAGATAGTTTCGTCCACACTTAGTAAAACCTTTCCGTTTACTAAACATACACTACGAGTAAAACCCTTCCGTTTACTCTTCACTCGAGCATTAAAATACCTGTTACTTCTTCAATGTTACCCTTTCTAGGTGATATAACATCAAATTTTCACCAGCATATTCCTTTGCTATTATTCACACACATAGAGTCCCTAACAAGTACTGATAGCCCTACCTAACTTTTCAGTACTATTTCTGCCTGACAGATAACCTCACTGCAGTATGGCTTCCACTTACCATCCGCTATTCAATTTTCCCCGGGAATTCTGGACAACATAAAACAAACTTTGAACACACGGATGTTAGTTCATAAAAATAAAACTCTCATTACCCAATTAACAAAGAACAACCATTCTCTGATAACCAGAAAACTGATCCAGCGCGACACTAGCAACGAGCATTCATACACCAGATACTCACTTGAGCCCATTAATTCATACTACGCTAGTATTTCCCGCTGGTGAGTCAGTTGTACTCTTTATCAAAAATCCCTGCTATCAATTACTTTTCTGATTGAAGAGTAATGACTTACCAATGAATCCTTTGCTAATTGGGAAGTTTAAAATGAGTGACATTCATTACAATTCATAATCCTGAAATAATCACTGAGTCAGGAAGTTTTAAAATGTTTATCTAAAGATTTAGCAGAGTAAAGTACCGAACCACATGATACTTAATCGTATATCAAGGATGAAGCATAATAATCAATTAGCATTCAATGACGGTCCCTCAGAAAGGAGAAGATAGAGACAGCAGCGCAACTAAAGGTTGCATGTATATTTACCTAAAGTGTGAGAACCAAACCCCTTGGCCAAGGAGTTGGAAAAGATAGGACCCAGGAAGGATGAAGAGCAAAGACCTCCTCCAGGTTCAGGACAGGACCGGTGACCTCTCTACCAACGACGCCTGCGTCGTTCCCCTCTCTGATACTTGACTTCTCCTCGATTCTCCCGTGCCTTCCTTCTAATGGACTCCGCCGCCCCCTCCTCAGGACCTCTCTGGACAGCGGTTCAGTCTGCAATCGATCAACTTGTCGGTCTGGAGCTTCTGCCTGTCAGCGTCTAGTCTAAACTAATTAGCTAATTCTATATCTATTATACCCTTCTACGCCCATGTACCTCCCATTAATGTTGCCAAAATATGGGACCACTATTTCTGATTGGACGGGGACAGGGGGTTGATCCTCACACCATATTGATTTAGTTCAATTTCCTAAATCCCATTGTTTTAAAATACCGCTCATCACATTTAATACATTTGCTTTATTTCCCACCCGTCTCACGACAAAGTTTATACATTCTTCATGTACATTGTTGCATATTAGTAGGGACATGCATGGGTACAGCAGTGTTGGCCATCAGGTCACAGCCTTGGACGACGTCCAGGTTGACTTCATCCTTTTCTCTTGGCAGCCATGCAGGACGCATGCGCAGAATCATTGTCTCTCTCGAGTTTCAGTTCACCAACCCCAGGCCCAAATTTACGAACTAATAAAAGTCAAAGAAGAAAATATTAAAATCACAGATAAAATGTTTCACTGTATACCCACTCTTTCTACTCTATTCCCATTTACTTATAAATTCTGTCCCGCATTAATAGCGTTAAGAAAACGACAATTTAATTATAACGCGAGAGCAAGCTGTAGCACGTGAAAACATAAAGCAGCCATTTTAATGCACACTGCGCAGAAGCAAGAGTTTCCCACCAAGCAAAGAAAGACGTCACACCACGTGATATGGTTGAGACATGCGCAGTAAAGTTCCCACGCTTTAGCGGCCATTTTAGAATAGACAAGCGTTATTCGTTAGTTTAAACACATAGGCAAGCTTCCTTGCTACTTATGTTTGTGTATGCAATTATTAGTATGAACAATACAAAGTTTAATAAATTAATACTGTGAGAAGATTGCATCCGAGCAAGTCTCATTTGTGAGTCCTTGCTCCATCACCTACAAACTCATATTTTTGTGGTTATTCATATTGCTACTACAGGTATTTTTCCTAAAGAAAATATGGCAACATTATGTGTTTTTCTAGGTTGAAAAGAGGAGTAAAACATCCCATATTGATTGGAGGTTTAGAGGAAAGGGTTTCTCATCATGGAAACTTATTTTCCCCTGGAGCTAAGATAAAAAGTGTAAATGTGCTTTTATATTTGTGCTACGTTTAATCATGATATATTTCCCAGATGGAGGGTTTTCAGGCTGTGTAAATGGTATGCATTTGGACTTCTCCGAAAAATCTACAAATGGCATCAGTTTCCAGAAGTGCCGCTGACATTCTTCGAAAACTGCTAGAAATGAGCAGGTCAAAGCTAGATAATAGGAGAAGGGAACAGTGGAGAAAGATGAAAGGCACAGTGTCAAAGTTAAAGAAATGTGAAGGTGGGAATGCCCAAAAAGAGTCAGAAACTTCAGAAAGGGGGCGGGAGAATGAAGAAATGGAAGAAACCGACTGTAACAGTGTCCACTTTTTATCTCCCATTTTCTGCCCCTGAACTCATCTTACAGGATTGATAGTTACCAGGAAACACTCTCTACGTAATATTGCACAGTGGGTTGTGTCTGGTTTGCAGTCCAACTGGATTTCTAATTTCTATTAGCACATTGACTTAGTCTTTAGACCAGGGAGTTAGAAATACGACCCCAGTGACTCTGGGGGTAGATGGTACCCAGAGAAAGCATCATGATGTCATCCATTTGTCATGTGTGACTTTGTGTTATTGATGTCTCATCTAACAGTTAAGATTTCTTTTATTTCTTTTCATCAGCAGGAGTGCAATTTTAAGCTAAATGTATACTCTACTACACACAAGCTTCTAGTATGGGTCATGTGGCAACTTTCACACAAAAAAGCAAGTGCCTAGCTGATCTTACAAAAATGGAGGTAAATGGCCTTCACTAGCAGCAAAAATATATGCAAACAGTTTTCAGTTGAGCAAGCTATTCCACATTTTGCACACCCCATGTGCCAAAAAGTATGGTGCCTCAACATCAGAGACAAGCACTTCCTGTGGACACTGTTAGCCTGAGCAGGAAAACATGACTGAAGTAGGTACCAGTTACTCTAATACTGGCAGATGTATTTAAAGTCGAGTAATTGAAACACCTGTTATTTTCAGCACCTAGAAATGAAAAGGCAGTAGTACTTCTATGGACTACATAAAAAAGTTTGCAATGTGATGATTACATTGTTGTTTTTATTAAGGTTCCGTGTTGAAACACCAAGTCATGGCGCAAATTATGGCCCTAACACCTATATCCCACTGTGCCAATACCTGAGCCCTTCCCATACAACCACACATGTGCCATCTGCTTGCCTCGGATTGTGCCCGCTCTTCAATATCCATATGAACTAACAGCCAAACAGTATTCCAAGATGGCGCAATGTTGCCATGCAGTCCTAAAGATGCAGTATCACCGTAAACAACTGTCCCCTGCACCCACTTCACAGAGGCTTTCTACCACATTAATCTCCCCCACAGCCAATCAAGTGCTTTCCTCTTTATATCATGAGCAAACGTTGTATATTCATTTCGGTTCTTGAAATTGAAGTTCCAACCACAACATGGCTGAGATAACTGTAGGCTTAATGTTAAGTGCCTATTAAAATTAACTAGCCGAATGCTGGTTATCAGGAAATGCAGGCAAACTAGGCAATATATTATGGTCCCAAATCCAGTGCTTTAACCTTTCTACCTCATTAACTCTCCAAATGAGCATCTGAAACAGTGCTTGAGTATGCTGTGAACTACTTTGTCAGATTTAATTACATCAGGATTTCTTCATTTCTTATTTTAATAAGTGAACATAGGCCATTACACTTCATGATTTACAATAGTATAAATGGAGTCATGTCATGTGCCACACTTTCCGTTACTTTTCTCCCCCTGGCACCACTCTTACCTTCTTACTATTCTGTCCCTCCATCCCCTTCCTCATTTGATGAGGCAGTTGGGAGCCTGATCTACAAAACAGTGAAAATGGCAAACTTTAGCGGATTTCTAAATAAATATATTTATCCAGGGCCATATATTGCAAAATATTGAATGGCAGTGTTGCTTCAACATGAAATAGCTTATAAAAACAAGCATTTACAATGCAATAGGTCTCGCATTTGCGAGAGTTAGAGCTATTAGCATTGTAAATGACAATGTCTTTTACCTATGTGTTTTGGTTTTGGAGTGTAGTGGATGTGTGTTGAGCGCAATTATGTGGGTTGTATTGGAATTGTTAGTTGTGGAATTGTGTGGGATGGAATTGTGTGATGTGGAGTGTATTTATGTACTGGAATTGTGTGGCATGGTGAATAGATAGGTGTGAGAGCTACAAAGAATAGATATAAAGGAAGATAGAGAGATAGGTAGTTTGTGCAGGAAGTGGTGAATGAACTAGAGACAGAGTAGCAGAAAGAGTGTGTGAGAAAGAGATAAAGAAGGGGACAGCAGGCAACAGACGCATAAAGAGGGAGGACCTGTGTACGCACAAGATACCCTAAGAAGAGGAGGAGAGCATGGGTTTGAGGAACGGAAACCTTGAAAAGGCACAGGAAAGAAACTGTGCTTAGTATGTGTGAGCAGGCAGTATAGAGTGGAGATAGGGAATGTAAGGAAGGGATGAGAGGGTGCAGTGGGATTGAGAGATGAGAGGGGGTTAGTGGCAGTGTTAGGGAGAGATGAGTGGGGCAGTGGGTGTGTGGGGGCAGTTGACAGGGTTGTTGGAAGTGCAAGGGAGAGATGTGTTGGATTGGAGTTGTTTGTTGTGGAATTGTGTGGTGTGAAGTTGTTTTAGTGAAAATATGTGGTATGTCAGTGACATACCTTTGAATGTTGTTTCCTAGAATGACGACTCATCCATGCTCGAAATAGATCCAGAGATAAAAATGTGGGTCATGAGAGAAACCCAAGACCATATGAGCTTCTTTCATATTTTCATGAGACTTTAATAGAGAGCACTTGTCTTCCCCTCAGCTAATTGTAATGAAGTTCAAGCGAGAATGTGTGCGCAGAATGTACCACCACAGAAGACCAAAGACAGAGCGTGCTCCCAAGTCCAGTCAAAACGGGAGCAACGAAACATGTATCAATGTGCAATATGCAACAGGTGTATTTTAGAAAGTAATTGAAATACAAAAGCATTCTAAAAAAAATGCTTTTTAAATAAAAATTTAAAAGCTACACAAAAAAAGACTAGTTAAAAAAAGTCACTTTTTGAAATTTTATATTAGGAAAATGAAAAAAAACAAAGGGCCAGCACATGTAGGTTAGAGTGATTGATGCTAAAAGACAAATACAGCAGTGATCAGTACGTCCACAAGTGTTATTTATCCAACACTCACTGGATTGGCAGGGTTATTTTTTGGAGTGTGCTCCCTGCCCTCCCTCTTTTCCCAATGCCACTTCATACAGACAATGACATGTCTACATCGGGTTATGGTAAGTTACCAGGAAGAGCAATTATTTGCTCTTGTTTCTCAAGCACTTTGGAGCAAAGTGGTCTGCTTTGCATGATGCGATGAATGGCAGTAGTTGTCTGACCCATTGTCCTATGCTATAGGATGTGGTGGGTGGAGCTCCGTGGGAGGAAACACAACACAACAAGTGCACACAAGAAAGCAACAGTCACAAAAAACGTGCACTGCTTGCAGACCCTTCGCTGCCCTCTGCCTCATCGATGTACCATTTCAGAGAACACCAGAAAGCATCTGCAAATATTTTTCTCAGATTTAAAATGAGATTTATGACGGAAAAAGCTGTAATGCAGTTAGGCGTGCATTCTGTATGTTTCACAGGGCTGTATAGCCATATAATATATAGGTTGGAGGGGGGCATGCACGTAATGTACCCAATGTTTACATAAACACACAAGTAAATACAGACTAGAGTAAGAAAAGCCAGCTATTCAGTGGAGTTATCAGCGAAGGGTATTGCACATTGAATAACCACCCACAAAGTACTAACTTTTGGGGTATTCACAGAGACACAGCGGTACAGTTTTCCAAACTTAAACTGCCCACCAAATTTATACCCAGCTACCTCAGTGGTAAGTGGTGCTTAAACTGTTGGGAAGTCCAGCAATCTGTACAGATTCAATATGATTTGAGCGGGAAGCCGGTATAATTTGCAGACAAAATAATCATATGACAGGTTAAACTACAGTAACTAATATGAAGAGAATTACACGTTTTTGCTAACCCTACTCATCGGTAAAGTAAGCAAATGTGGAAATGAGAAAGCATGTGGAAGGTCTGCATACAAAGAAAGGGAATGCACTCAAATACTCACTATCCCTCTATTCAAGGCCCCTGGAATAAAGTGATTCTGGGACCGCTGCGTTTTTCGAAAAATTATTGATTTGCCACACAATCCATTATTTGCTTCATGATTTGAAGACTTTAACAAAAAAACAGATTCTAGCTCATACAGATTAAAGGTTACTAAAAATATGACGTGTTCCAGAACAGTGTAAGGCCCTGTGCAAAAGTTGACTGTCATCTTTCAGTTGCTTATTGCTATATTTGAGTGTGAAAATGGTACTGAGTGAAAATCTTTCGCCTCACAGTGATACCATATATAATTGAGTCAATCCTGCCACATAATTTGGTCCCATCCTGCCTCATAATTCCAGTAGCTCTGCCTATACTGCCCAGGAACTGTGGAGTCATGCTAATGCGTGGTTCCACTTCAGCCCCATGAGGTGCTTGTAGGTCATCACTGCCTGCGTGGGATGTTCTTAGTGTGGACTTCCAGCACTTGGGGAAGTGAGGAGCAGGCTGTGAAGGCCCCTGCTGCAAGTTAATCTTCCTCTTTTCCTCTCACCGCTCATGACAAGTGCTGTACGCTGCTCAAGGGAACTTAGCTTCCCAGCCACCCAGCTCCTTTTACATGGTTGGTGAGGCGTTTCGTATATTGGTACATTTTCCAAGGTGTGGGCTGGGGGAAGCGGCTCCTTGACAGCGACCCTTTGGGTCCACAGGATGGGTGAGAGGTGGAGTCTAGGACAGTGCGTCTTTGAGTTGCCCAGGGTGAGCACAAAAACAGGGTCTTAGGGTGGTCTTTTTGAGCACTTATATTATGATACAGTTGTTGTCTTAAGTGTTTCCAGGCACTTGCGTCTGGCATCTTGAATATTAAGTATTGTTCTGGAAAACATCAATGCTAATGTTTCAATTTAAATTGATAATTTCTGTATTTAATTTTATTGGAGTTTGTAATAAATATGGCCCAATGTTATTCCACATAAGAGTTGTATACTTCGTGTGGGGTGAGGGTACAAAGCCTACCAGGCCCATCCTATGCTGGTACAACTTGTGACTGCAGCAGCCTGTATGTGTGAATACATTTAAATTCAACTGTTTCTGTAGCTCAATCAGCCAAATACAAAGGCCAACAGCAGTAAAGACGATGGACAAGGAGTGAGATCACTAAAGCCAAACAATGTAATTGTTTCCTAGGATTAGGTTAGGGGAGGTGCTGCCAGTACATTATATCCCAAGTCCAGTTGGAAAAAAGGGAGGGCACATGAGGTTAGTGTACTTAATGGTGTGAGAACTGAGGACAGGAGGTTGGGGGGGCATGGGTAGGGGAGTGGAGGAAAGAGGAACAGTGCCAACTGACATCAGGTGCATGACAGTTTACAGCAGGCTACGAGTGACTGTTTCTGTCTGGACCCAAAAGAGGCTGATGACCTTCCAACTTTGGGAAAATGTTCACTGCGTGAGGGGACGGGGCCTGATAAAGGGGCTGGACGTTCAGGTCATTATAGTCTGAGCACCATGAAGGGACCTAATTAGATGAGTGGAGCTTGGAGAGGAGGAGCTTTGTGCTTGAGCCGCCTCTCCTACGATGCCCAAAAGTGCAAATATGACTTCTGAAGACCAGTCGCGGGGAGGCTGCAATATCCGTAATGGATTTTCATTGTACACATACATCCTCCACGCATGAGCTGGAAACCAACACTGTGCAGTGGTTTCCGGCTCACCCCGCGCTCACCGTGTGAGATCAACTTCACCAGGGGACTCTGAATACAGCTGATATTGAGTGCCAGGTGGCATTGTGGTGTCAGCAGGACTGAGGAAATGTGGCAACACCAGGTATGGCAAGCGGAATGCTGGATATTGCTTTATCCGTGCGTAACTTGTGACCAGCTGCTGCTTCGTAGCACAAAGAAGCCTGCTAAAATGCAGTTCTTGGGTAAGCCAGCTACTTCTCGAGCAATGGAACATGTTCTTACACAGCACATGTAACTTCGATATTGCTGTCTTTGTACTTCTGTAAACAACCGGTACTAACAGTAATCAAATTAATTTACCACATCTCAGAATAGTGTAAAGCAGAGTCGGGCCAGCTGCAATTCAAATTTGTGGCCAGCTGGCTCTACTAAGAAATCAGTAGCAAGCGTTTATCTCACTGATATTTACAGAAGCAGATAGCACTGTGAAGGGCAGAATGACTGCCTCATGGTGGTTTCTCCCCAGTCCTTATTAAATGGGTGTTACCTTGGGGAGAGGGGCACAGGGTGTTAAATCTTGAGTGTTGGAGATACCCATATGTTCATTATTTTGTGGGCTTTCAAAAATGCCCCAGTGGCATCTCTCATCCCAAATATGTGCCTTAAAATACACAAAACATTTTTTCACAGTAGATATGCAATTATTGGGAGAAAGTTCTCAAAACTCCCCAATATTTTAATGGAGTAAATTGGTCAGGAGTGATTTCTCCTTAAAAAAAAATCAAACTGGAGATAAAAAGGGTAGGAAATAATAATTGACACCGAACATTGACCCCCATAAAACTTGCCCCTGCACGTCAGGCATAAACATGCATTTTTCGGCCAGTCTTTATAATAAGTGTAGACAACACCATTAGGCAGAGAAATCTACGAATCTCATTAATTTACAAACTGATTCTTGGCATTTTGTATACTCCAAAAAGGAGCAAATATGTGGAAGACATAGGCGTAAATCTACTCTGGGTAGATGTTGCTTATTTCCATGTGAATCGAGCCCTCTTTGAGTAACCTGTTAGCTGCTAATGTTGTTATATCATGAAGATAAGCTCGATGCTTGCGAAATGCAAATCTGCAGACACCCTTTTGTGAACCTTTGATTTCAGACTCAGGCACAGTTTTTCTCACGGGAATATTAATCTTCACAGCTGTGGCAGCCAGGGACGAGCATAGGTGTCCCCAGGGACGTGAACAATCACAGCATTTCTCACTCTAATACACGCTACATGCCTGGTACAGTGGGTGAACCCGTTTACGTGCGGCGGCTGCTGCCGAGTCAGCGGTCGGTGCTTGCTGGAAGATGAACAATAAGGGCAGGCAAGCGAATGGCACAAAAACGCGGTGACGGCAGTTCACAGAGCTGTCCCGCCATCAGGTCTTCTCCAGGCTCGCATGCCCAAAAATCTATGACTTTCCAGTAGACCAATCTGGCAATGTGCGCGAGAGAAGGTAGACAAAACACTTTGATGGCAAGGCAGCTCTTCATGACGCATGGCGTTAATGATGTCATTGCGCATGAGGTGCGGCAGCCATCTTAAATTGGGCAATATTAATTAAAAATTATAACAGCAGCGCAGAACTGGAAATAATCTATCACCTTCCAGTAACCCAATGTGGCAGTGTGTAAGTGTGAAGACAAAACGCCTGTCAGCTAGACGGCCTCGTCATCGCGCAGGGCGTGAGGCCGCCATCTTAAAGTGGGGCGCTCGTGACGAGCTCAGCTCGTCATGCTGCGCGGTAGCGCTGTGCGCATGACGAGCTGAGCTCGTCACGACCACACCCGCGATCGGAATGTCCAGCACACGAGCGGAATTCCGATCGCGGTCAAGGGGTTAACAAAAGCAATTTTCTCTGCGCATCGGCAGCGCATAACTGAAAAGCATTGTAAACTGTTTTTACAAACTGTTGTAATCCCAGCCATTGCAGAACATTTTCATTTTGAGAAGACCTGCCCCCACCCCCATTTACTCTAAACGGTAAATAAGCGGCGGCCTGATAGGAGCATGGAGCAACTGTAAACATTGAGCTCTGGAGTAAAGTGTGCTTAGACAAAGGAAAAAGTAGTCCCTTTTACAGATGCTATGATGGGAAAAGTGTAAAGGGAGAAGTAATTGGGCCATGCTCCTGTGGGAGGAAATGAGAGACAAAAAGGAGGGTCAAAGGGAAGGATTACTAGCAGGCAAGGATTTTTGAAAGACATTGAAACAGTCAAATCAAAACAGTGGGCCGGCTGGATGCCCACAAAGAAGTATATACTAAAGTATATACCAGAGGTCTCGAAAGCTCGACCTAACAAGAGACAAGAAGAATTTGGCAAAACAGGAACAGTTTGTTTAATTAAACAGTGCGGCCGAGAGAACATTTACAGGCATAGGGTCTAAGGACTGTCTCAATTTACAATCAGTTTAACATGTTTTTTATACAGTTCCTTGAATGTAAGAAAATAGTTCCGGAGAACCTTTTTTGGTAAGGAATGTGGACCTCTGTTTTTGGAGCCATAAATTAATGAACTGGATGAGGAATCCAGATGGGCCTCGACCTTGCATGGACACAATGCGGCCAGTGGTTAATGTGTCCAGATGTCCGGCATGGGGAGCGCATGATCACTGCATGTACTGTGTCCTGATTGACTGTGTGTTCCTAACTTCATGTGGCATCTGACTTTATGGTGTTTTGGGAACCCGCTTGCCCGTCCGGGCATGTGTGCTTTATTGGGGCAAGTCTCCCTGGACCATTGTGATGTCACGGCGCCTATCTCTGGGATTGATCTGGGGTTTCCTGTTCGCTCGTTTGTATGCCTACTATGTGCCACATCATCTGTGATCTGTCAGTCAGTGACCTCGGCATGGGTCTCAGAGCCTGCCTGACTACGTATTTCTGAGTCAGGGTTGACATGGAGTTCACAACGGGCGAATTCTTCAATAAAGATGGAATTTCCTTTCTATATGTAAAAGTATCATTCTTCATATTGTCATCAACTTTTTCAATATTAACAGCAGAATTATGTTAAGCCTATAACGGAATCACAGTGTAGTGAAGTACTGGAATTTCTAAAAATTACTTAAAATTGGCACTCTTGTGAACTCACAGAAAAGCAGAGAGGAGACCACAGAAGTACAATTCACTGCCAAACCAATTCCATCCTTGTGAAAACTACCAGCGGAGAGCACAGTGATTGCGTTGAAGGGATTGAAAGAACACAAAGAGGCGACATGGAGGAGGGCTAAAACATTGTGGTCAAGAACATCACTTAATAAAAGGACAAAGTTAAGGGCAAGAAAGCATCTCAGGTCCCGGAGAGTATAAAACAGTTCATATGACCTGGTTATAGAGCAGAGTAAATGAGAGCACAAACCATGAGGAGGAAGAATTACACAAGTGTTGGCATGATCTAAAACATCATACAAAAGAGAAGGTGTAAGCAATGTCTGTGAGGCCAGAGAAACAGGAAGGCCCCTCTCAGAGACGCTGGTGCAGAACACCGTCATACCTGTGACAATGCAGGGACTACCTGGTGCGGAGTCATCCTCTATGGAATTCCATAACTTTAATCAGAGAGTGAGATTAGGCCACAAAGAAATAGGTCTTCAGCTGTATACAGTAGGTCAACTAATGAGAGAGAAAGTGAAGGACAGAAAGAAGTGAATTCTAGAGAGAAGCGGCCTTGCAAGAGGTGTGTCCACCAAGGTCGTCATGGCTATTATGAAGTATATCCAGAACAGCCATGTCTGAGAATCTGAGAGGCTGTGAAGCAGCATATCATTGCTAGTTTATCCTTAGCGTGCCATTACACCACCACATCACTCGCCTCACTCTTCAACTAACTGCTCAATATGTTACAACATTTACATGAAAAAATCTCACAGATCATTTATTGACATGTAGTAGCTGTAGCACTCCAATGCTCCATTGTTGCTGCTTAGGTGCGTGGGTGATTGCAATAGTGATATCCTCACCCATTCACAATCTATAGCTAAAATCTGCACTGCCTGAGATAAAGGAACATTGGTCGAGCATGTCGCTCAAGTTTCGTTGCGCCCCATCAGTAGCCATGATACAGAAGAGACGACCAGCTCCAGCGTTATCCCTGCTTCTAATTAAGATGAAGCTCATGAACCTGACTGGGACAAGTGAAAGTTGTCAATCATCACAGCTTCTGCATACTCCTACTGACACACTGTTTGCAGGAGCCAGGTAGTCAGGAATCATGGGGTGTGGATGTGCGTAGCAGGGAGCACAATGCAAGAGGCTCCTCACTATGTCCCACGGTAAGTTTTCAGTAGCTTCTTGATTGTTAGTCCTCACGCCTATGTCTTTGTGTAAGTATTTTTTTTTCGGAGTTTTATATAGCGCAAACTTGACCCAAAGGTATCAGAACGCTTTACATGAGCATCAGTTGTGTTACAGCCGGACACATTAATTTTTGTTGGGCACGGGGAGATTAAGTGATTTGTCCAGAATCACAGGATTTTGAGCGTCCCTGCCGAGACTGGAACCCGGTTCCCCAGCTTCAAGGTCGACCGCTCTAGCCGTAAGGCTATATGTGCGCGTCTGTTTGAGAGTATCTCTGTATGATCAAGAGAGTAGTGATATATTTCTCCGGTGTACTACCAACACTATGGAAGTTCATGCCCTGTTTTCTCGACCACAGCCCTTCCTGATGGTCGTGCATTGCGTCATTAAAACTGACAGTCACTAACATTTATTAAACCCTTTGTGAAGACCTATGAAGTGCGCTCCTGTCCCGTCTCTACCAAAACAGCTGCCATCCCTTTAGTGTGCAGTACTAAACAAGCTCAAAGCAAAACATTACACATCCTGCCTCTCCACCTCCAGTGTCGCCTACCTGCCCCCTCCTTATTCCTTCAGGTTCCCTCAATGCACTTTATCTCACCTGCACCTCTCATCTGTTTTGTTCATGAGCACAATGCCTCCTGTTTTTCTCACCTACCCCCACCACCCACTCTCTTCAATGCCCCCTCTGCCTCTTCTTTCCTTCAACTGTCCTTTTACCGCATGTTTCCCTAAATGGTCCCGTTACCTCCTGTTTCCCTCATTTCTCCCACCGTCTTCTGTTTCACTCAATGGTCCGTTTACCTCTTGTTTCCCTCAATTGTCCCGCTAGATCTTTTTTTCCTCCATGTTTCCTCTACTGCCTTTTTCTTTGATGGTCCCTTTGCCTCCGGTTTCTAAACGTTTGTTTGTGTAAAAGTAGATTTATGCAAATTCGTACTGAAGATTTTGATTTGTGCTGCTGAGAAACATAATAGAATTGCTCTGCCTATTTGCAGAGAGAGGTACCGAAATCTAATGTATCATCTCTCTGAAACTGGCATGCGTAGAATTTGCTAAATGTGCAATTTCTTTAAATGCTCCTAATACCTCAGAGACCATATCATGTTTTATTAGGGAGGAGAGTAAAGTAGGTTTTATCACTGTTTCATGGAAGATAGTACTTATAGAGTCTGCTCTGTGCTATTAGGATGTCTATATGTTGTATAAAACAATAAAATACGTAAAGCTATTGATGTAAATTTTTAAGATGATTTTTTTACAAGAAACGTGACATTTTTCAGAGGGTTACAATATAAGGGATAAAGTACCCTCTGCTGTACATTATAAGGATATTGCAAGTCACTGAAGAGTTCCTATCTAAGGTTATAGAACTCCAATGTAACTTGCAGTTTCTTTAGCATGAACAGCAGGGGGTACTCCATCCTGTAGAATGCAAGGTCACACCATTACATTTTCCACAGTCCATTTAAAACATTGGCAAGTGGCTCTTTCATATGAAAGATAGAGATGTTAGCAAACATGAAGAATAAAAAATAAAACTTCTAGTGCAAAATTAAACACATCAGCAAAAAAAATATTTGTTGCAAAAAGAAACAATTCAATACAAGTCAGTTCTTTTTAAAAAAAAGTTTCACTAGATTGGAATGTGTGCAGAAATATTCTACCTTTTCTATAATTATCTAAGGAATACAAAAAAATTATGTTCGTTTTGGTAGTCACTGTAAGTTACAAAAATAGAGCAGAAGAAAGAAAAACAATGTTTCATTTTCCCAGCTGCTCCGTGACCTGCCTTTAACCTTGACTGCTAGTCTGACAGAAGGCATTGTGTCATCAGAATTTGAATGCAATGACTTAATATTGTTGGGTTCTGACGTCTTGTTTTTTTAATAATCGGGGACTGGGTGCCTCACATAGTCATTGATTATAAAGAAATTAGAAATGGGCATTTATACAGGGCTTGCAGAATCCCATGTATTATATAAGGGTATTGGTAGACCCACTCATTTGGCCCCATTTATTATAGGTTAGTAAAAGATAATGTATCAATTGGCACTGTTTTCATAGAATACTTTTCTTTTCATTTCCTTCTTGAAGGTTAGTAGGTCTGTACCAGATAATATGTCAGTGCTAAGATGACTCCTACGTCTTACATCAAACCCTTTGAAATAGCTCCAATGATTTCAACTTCATGCATTTCTGGTGGCTCTTTGTGTCAAGTACAACATTCCAGACGTTACCCCTGACCACTGTTGGTTTGCCATGTATGTTGGATATGTGTGTGACAAAGGCAGAAACTGTCCCTGCTTGACCCTGTAAACAAGTGTGTTGTGAAAATGGTAAGCTGATGTGATCAACGTGCTTTTACTAAAAAGGAACATTTTCTACTTAGAGACAAATATACCATTTTTTCCATGAAAATGATGACAGGTTTCTGCTTGAGGAAATGAACATATAGATTTATATTTCATGACCTGTCTGAGTTTAAGTCAGTTATTGCTGATTTTGGTATTTCGGCACATAGGACATTTTATGCTATAGTTAGTTCATGAATTTGTAGCTCCACTAATTACTCATATTGATAAGCATTATTACTGAGCAGGTAGTATTGGTGTAATTAGTCTGTGGTCTGATCATGCAGTGGCATGCTCCATGGGCATGTAAGGCTTGCCTTGCTCAGCTGTCTATTGCCTGTGATTGTCATATCTGTACAACGTTCGATGTGTTCTCTTTTCCATTTCTATGTTGAATTTCATTCATATCATGTAACCGAGACTCTACTTGGAAGGGGACAGACAGAAAACCAAAGTGATAAAAGAAGATATATATTTTGAAAACTGATAGGCCAGGTGCAGGGTTGGACTGGTGGAACCAATAGCAGTCCTGGCAAAAATGCTGAAACCAGCTCTATCCCTTTCCTCTTTTCACCACCTCTAGTTCCATCCATCTATTGTCCTTTCCTCTTCTCCCTCTTCCCTCCTCTTATCTTTCACCCAATTCCTCTCTTCCCTTCTCCTTCTCTCTCTCTCTTAATGCCCACTGTGCTTCCTGCAGTTAATCTCAGGAAGTTGGGGAAACTGACAGGGGCACCAGTAATGGCCCTGGGCTTTCAATACCAACCTCCAATGTCTGCAGTCCACCGGGGGAAATGCCTGATGTAATAAAAAGCCAGTCCGACCCTGGCCATGTGACCTTTCAGCAAATGATTTTTCTAACTGCTTGTAATAGATATAGATTTTGAGACAACTTTGAGGAGAAATTATTGCAAAACATCCTCTGATTTACCACAGTTTTATCAACGTTTTCTTGCAGTAGGTGAATCCAAACACCTGCTTGTGTGGCAGAGCACAGCAGTATTCGAATATTTGAAGGGAGTCCCTTGAGGAACTCAGGTGTTTTTAGAAATTTGATGTGGAAATTGTGCTTCAAAAAACCACCATTTGGTCTTATATTTTTAACAATGTTTATGGTGTACAATCATTCCATTCTCCCAAACTTCTCGATGGAGTTTAGGCTCACTTGTCTTCTTCGCTTGGTCCATAGGAAGGCTTCTAGATCACATCTCTTTCCTAGTTCACCAGCTTGACTTAGACCATACCTCAGACGCCGATTACAAACAGGGCCGGACTGGCTACCGGGCGTTTTGGCATGCTGCCGAGCTGGGGGCTGATTTCGTTGATGGGGACCTGCGTGTGCTGAACGAAATTCGTTTTGCTTTGTTTATTTCGAAGCACACGCAGGTCTCCATCAACGAAATTAGTCCCCACCGCAGTGACATCAGCCCCCAGCTCGGCAGCATGCCAAAACGCCCGGTAGCCAGTCCGGCCCTGATTACAAAGATATGGCACACCCTTTACATGGGCTGCCTGATTATCTACACAGTGTGATCTAAATTTTATCCTCTTCTCTAAGGAAAGTTAGTGAAGGATAATTAGATTGGAAGACAGATGTCCCATCAAGGTAGGGCCACCATACTTTGCAGTTTGTAAATAAGGATAATGTATTTCGGGAGACACTGCGACAGAGCATTTGCATAATTTAAATGGCAGGAAGTGGCTTTTTGGATCACCAGGGATTTTTGCTCAGGATGATGGAACTGCAGCATTTTGCTAAGGGTTCTTAAGAGAAGGAAACTGATGAAGCTTTTTTCACCTGAGAGACAAAGGAAAGTGAAGCATCAAAACAAGCCCTATGTTCTGGACTTGATGGCAGGAATGATGGTAGGTATAAAACCGCAGGATTCAGTGCAGGGGTCCATAGGAAAGGGGATCTGCCCAAAATTAATAAGCCTGTTTTGACCAAGTGCATTTAAATTTTAATTCAGTCAAAATATACGTTTATTTAGACCGTAGCCTGTAAAACAGCCTTTACATACAACCCAAAGTTGTATTATGTACATTACGATCAGTCATCTAAAAATCTTTAAAATCCCTGTTACAGCGAAAACAATCTTATTATGAAACCGATCCCAACGTTACTTAAACAGTAAAAAAGAATATAAATAAAATCTATTAAAAAGTCCTCCACAGGTAATAAATATCTTACTATTGCACAGGTGACATCCAAATACTTCCTGCTCATTAAATGTTCAGCAGCTTGCCTACGATCTAATATTCCATATTTACTAAGGACTGGTCATAAAACTGCTTTTCGTATAGACTAGAGCCATAAACAATATAGCAGAATATGTAAAGCCACAACTTACATTCAAACCACATGCACATGTTCTTATTATCTAGGAGTGCAGACTTTACAGATTGACCCATTAGCAAAGGAGTCATCCCAGATCTAAACTTTAGCACAGATAATCTTAATGCTGAGAGGCATATTTACAATGAAGTGACGGAGTGCGGCCTTAGCCTTCCTGGCTTAACGCCGCACTCCGCCACTTCAGAAACGCAGGGCTGCACCATATTTACAACAATATTTTCCCCTGCGCTGGCGCTAAACTTAGCAGCCTAGCACTAACCCAGGCACCCTTGCACCATAGTGTCTTTAAATTATGTTTTGTAACTTTTATGTGTGCTGCTTAATGCCATGTACTGTTGTTTTGCGACCGCACTCGCAGTTTACCACCTACTTCAAGTAGGTGGTAAACCACTCGCAAACGGGAAGGGGTCCCCACGTGACCCCTCCCCCTTTGTGAATGGGTGCATAAATATTTTTTAAGAGCAGGCAGTGGTCCCAGGGACCACTGCCGGCCCTTAAAAAATGAAACTGGAAAGTTTCATTTTTCTTTTTTAAATGCATCCCGTTTGCATTAAAAAAAAAAAAACTGCTTTATTTAAAAGCAGTCCCAGACATGGTGGTCTGCTGACCCCAGCAGGCCACCATCCCTGGGAGTGCTAGCCATTCCTAATGGGGTCGCATGCAATTTGCGACCTAATTGGGAATCGCAACCAGTGTCTGAGACACTGTTGTATATTGAGTTTAGCGAGTCGCAAATTGCGAGTCACAATTTTGGGACTCGCTAAACTTAATGGTCGTACATCTGGCCCTAAGTGAGCTATTGCCCAGAGTCACATGATGCTGAGCTGAGCTCCCGCCGGCGATCGAACCGTGAGCCCTGTGCTCTGGAGTCAGCCTCTTTGGCCGCTGTGCCACACCTCTCACTCTCTCTTTTAGTTTGATTTTTCTTTCTCACATCGTGCGATTATGTCATCTTGAAACTTGTGAAGCAGCAAATGTTACTTACATGCTACATTTATAGAGGACTAAACGATCGACTGCTTTTTATTTTAATTTGTGGGATTCAGCTTCAGCTAGCCTGGTGTGATTTCCTATGCTCTTCTATAACGTGACATACGTGTCTGCTACAGTTTCTTTTTCTATTTCAGGAACTATATTGCATCTGTTTTCCAGTAGATAAAATTACCCTCTGCAGGGAAGTGAATGTACAATGGTATTGCCTGTTCTGTACTTGACAAACTGACAGAATTCAGGTCAGACTTTCTAGACATTTTCACAAGATGCCCTTGTAATTCTGGGTCTGTGCTAAGTGGAGGGGGGTTGGAGTGAGAGGGGAGGGGGAAAGAGAGAGATAGAGAGAGAGAGAGAGAGAGAGAGAGAACAGCAAAACAATCAGAGAAAGATATATATATATTCACTGAAAAAACCATAGGTTTCAGGCACGTTATAGTTAGAAATTAGCATTTAAAAAACCTTAGAAATTCAATGAAAAAACCATAGGTTTCAGGGGCATTATAGTTGTTTGGACATTTCACTCGTACAAAACCCGTGAAATTCCCCGTTATAGTTAGTTCAGCTAACTATAACTCGCGCCCCCGCAATGCACTGCTGATGACGTCACATATTACATCACTCATGACATGGTCAGTGACATCACTGATGACATCTCAAATGACATCACTGATGACATCACTGATGACAACATCCAGTGACTGTGTGTTTCTGTAAAGTTTAAATATGTTTAATATATATAGTGAAAGGCGTATTGAAGAATGAGTGGGTGTATAAGTGTCTGAATGGTTGATTTAGTAGGTGCGTGACTGACTCTATAAGTGAGTGATTAAACATATCTTTCTGAATGCATGGGTTAGTGAGTAAACTGTGTGAATGTCTGTATCCATGTGTCTGTTGGTGTGTAAGCGACTGCATGGGTTTGCAAATAGCTACATGAGTGTCTATATGGGTTATTGATTTGTTGTCTGAGTATCTGTATGGGTGCCTGAGTGTTTGTGTGGGTGGGGTGTGTGTGACTCTGAGAATAGATGTGGGAGTGGGTGATTCACTGGGTGCATGGTTTCAAGAGTGCATCTGTGATGGACTGTATGGGTGGGTGAGTGTGTGTATGGGTGTGTTAGTGAGTGAATGTATATCTCAGTGGTACATGTGTGAGTAACTACATATGTGAAAAGTAGTATATATGTGTGTTGGAGTACATAATTGGCTACAAATGAGTGTGTTATTGTGAGAGTGGCTGTATGGATGAGTGTGTGCTTGTATCATTGATTGTATAAGAGCGTAAGAATGTGCTAGTATTTGTATGAGTAATTGAGCTGGTGTGTGTATAACTGTATATCTGAGTAAATGGCAGTGTGATTAATTATTTCCATTTCTGACTAGGTGTGTGAGTACCTCTATGGATGAGTGGTGGTGTGTGAGTGTCTATATAGGTGTAAGAGTGCATATGATAGTCCTGTACTGAGTGACCGTAAGTATGAGTGACTGTACGGGTGAGTGAGTGGATGTGTGTGTAGACCTAAGAATCAGTGAGTGGGTATGTAGTTATTGGTGTTGGAGTGTCTATGGTTTTGAGAATGGTAGTCTGTAATTTAGAGTGGGTGTATCAAAAGTTATATTAGGGTGTGAGAAGATGCATGAAATTTTCACATGGATGATGTCATCAGTGATGCCATTTGAGATGTCATCAGTGATGTCACTGACCATGTCATGAGTGATGTAATATGTGACGTCATCAGCAGTGCATTGCGGGGGCGCGAGTTATAGTTAGCTGAACTAACTATAACGGGGGAATTTCACGGGTTTTGTAGAGTGAAATGTCCAAACAACTATAACGCCCCTGAAACCTATGGTTTTTTCAGTGAATTTCTAAGGTTTTTTAAATGCTAATTTCTAACTATAACATGCCTGAAACCTATGGTTTTTTCACTGAATTTCAAAGGTTTTTTAAATGCTAGTCTCTAACTATGCCTACAGAGGTAGGACATGTGAAGAAAGAAGAAAAAACGCACAGAAAGAAGCAAAAGAAATGCAGAAAGAAGCCAAAGAAATGCAGAAAGAAGCAACAGAAGTCCACAAAGATGAAGAAATGTGCAGGAAGAAGCAAGACATGTGCAGAAAGAACCAACAGAGGAGCAGAAAGAGGCCTTGTTGCAAAATCATCCTGTGCCCACAACTTTTTCAGACGGGTACTGGTGGTAACTGACTCTGACTAACCAGGCCTAGAGCCAGTGCGATGCTAAAAGACACTTAGAATACAGTGAAAACACCTACATACACTAGGGAACACTATGCGTTGGGGAACCCCTGTGATTAGCATGACCTCCTCTGTAAGGCCCTAGTACATAATAGGGCAGGGGGATTAAAACTACCTCTTAAAACGCGCTATGGGGCGCATTTGCACAGTGATGAAGGGAGGGGGGGCCTGAGTTGACATGTGTGCAAACGCGCCCTGTGGCGCGTTTTAAGTTGGGGGATTAAGTCCCCTTGAATCCTAAGGGTCCCTGGGGCCCAACTAGCCCACCAGGTACCTACAGTTAGCACCACAGAGCTGAGTTGCAGAGAGGCGGTCCGAGGCCACGGACCTTTTTTCACCTCTCTGCAACGCAACTCTGTTGTGCTTACTGAAGGTACCTGGTGGGCTAGTTGGCCCCCAGGGTCCCTCAGGATTCAAGGGGAATTAATTCCCCAATTTAAAACGCACCACAAGGCGTGTTTGCACACATGTCACCTGAGGCCCCGCCCCTCCCTTCACCACTGTGCAAACGCGCCCCGTGGCGCGTTTTAGGTTGGGGGATTAGGTCACCTTGAATCCTGAGGGTCCCTGGGGCCCAACTAGCCCACCAGGTACTTCCAGTAAGCACCACAGGCCTGCGTTGCAGAGAGGTGGTCCGAGGCCATGCCCCTTTTACACCTCTCTGCAATGCAGCTCTGTGGCGCTTACTGGAGGTACCTGGTGGGCTAGTTGGACCCCAGGGACCCTCAGGATTCAAGGGGACTTAATACCCCAACTTAAAACACGCCACAGGGCGTGTTTGCACACATGTCACCTCAGGCCCCGCCCCCTCCCTTCACCACTGTGCAAACGCGCCCCGTGGCGCGTTTTAAGTTGGGGGATTAGGTCACCTTGAATCCTGAGGGTCCCTGGGGCCCAACTAGCCCACCAGGTACTTCCAGTAAGCGCCACAGGCCTGCATTGCAGAGAGGTGTAAAAAGGGGTGTGGCCTGGACCACCTCTCTGCAACGCAGCCCTGTGGCGCTTACTGGAGGTACCTGGTGGACTAGTTGGCCCCCAGGGACCCCCAGTATTGAAGGGGAATTCATTTCCCAACTTAAAACGCGCCACAGGGCGCATTTGCAGAGTGTTGCTGGGAGGGGGCGGGGCCTCCGGCACGATCGCGTGTTTTTTTAAATATATTTTTTGGGAAGGGGGGCTGTGTGGCCCCCCTTCTTTTTACTTTTTTTGGGCCCTGGGGACCCCATCCCCCAGGGCCTGACCCATTTTTTAATTAAAATTTAAAAAATGAACGGGAAGGGGGTGGCGTGGGCCCCCCCTCCCGTGGCCAATTCCGGCCCCGGGGACACCATCCCCCGGGGCATGGCCAGTTTTGTTTTTCTTTTTTTATGGCCTCTATTGGCCCCGGGGACCCCATCCCCCGGGGCCGGCCTTTATTTATTTATTATTATTTTTGGGAAGGGGGGCCGCGTGGCCCCCCTCCCGGGCCACTTCCAGCCCCGGGGACCCCATCTCCCGGGGCCTGGCCTCTCGTTGGGGACCATGGGGGGGTCCCCAATGCCCTCACGGTCCCGCCGGCTCCCCGCGTCCTGCGGGAGCCGGCATTGCTTTTCCACATGGGGAGCTGCTAACATGCAGCTCCCCATGTGGAAAAGCAATCTGCTTTGCTTCATTGAAGCGAGAGAAGGTTTCCCTGCTCTCGCTTCAATGAAGCAAAGCAGTTTGCAATGACCCGCCCTGTCATTGCAAACAGCAGTGTCCCGGGGGTGGGCACCCCGGGACACTGCAGGAGCCGGCCCTGGGGGGGTGGCGGTCCCCAGGGCCATCACTGGCTCCAGGAGGGGGGCCGCGCGGCCCCCTCCCTTCAATTCACAGCCCCGGGAAGGTGGTGGTCCCCAGGGCTCGGGGGTCCGTTACGGACCCCCAAATTAAAATTTTTAGTGCCCCGGGGAGGTGGCCGTCCCCGGGGCGTGTGGGGGGGCTCGAGCCCCCCCACACAGGTTTTTTTTAAAAAAAAGAAGCCCCGGGGGTGGTGGTCCCCGGGGCTGCGGGGGGGCCGTGTGCTCCCCGCAAATAATTAATGAAAGCCCCGGGGGGTGGCAGTCCCCGGGGCTTACATTTAAAAATTAGCTTCGGGGGGTGGTGGTCCCCGGGGCTGCGGGGGGGGCTGCGTGCCCCCCGCAACTCATAAATCAAGCCCCGGGGAGGTGGCGGTCCCCGGGGCAGTGTGAGGGGGTTTGGGGCCCCCCCACACATTTTTTCAGTGCCCCTGGGACTTGGCCCACCCGGGGGCTTTTCGAATACGAAGCACGGGAGCCCGCGCTTCATTTTTTTTTTTTTTTTCGGCCGAAATTCGCGCTAGGTGCGCGAATCTCGCCGATTTAAAAAAAAAAATAATAATGCTTTTTTTGGCCCTGGGGGTCCTTGTGGGACCCCCTGAGCAGGCCTAGGGGGTCAGGGTGTTTCTACCCTGCCCCCTTTTCTTGTTTTTCGCGATTGTTTTTCTGTTTTCTTGTGCCTCGGTTCTACCGAGGCACAAGATGGCTGCCAACACTTCCTGGTTTGGAGTGTTGACAGCCAATTAGCATACAGCTCGTGATCGGGAGGGTGCGCGGATCCTCCGCGGCCATAGATATAAATGTGTTTTTACTTTTGATTTTCTCAGCAACTACTGAACGGATTTACACCATTTAACAAAAAGGGTTCTTTCTGAACCAAGAACTACCTCTTTGCCAAATTTGGTGTAATTCCATTCAGCAGTTCGGGCTGTAGCCGTGTCTAAAGTTTCCTATGGAAAATTGCATGGGGAAAACACGTTTTGGGACCCTCCTTTTTTCTCAGCCCCCACTTGCCAAATCACCCCGAAACTTTCAAGATAGGAGCGGACCGGAGCGCCCCACGAGTTTTGAAAATTTCGCAAAGATTCATCAACCGGCGCCAAAGTTATTGGAAATAGAATGTTGTGAATTTCCTATGGAAAATAGGTCCTAACTATAACTATCTACTGGCGACCGCCAGTAGATAATATAATATATATATCCCTTATGAGGCAAGAATACAACTAACAATTAAGTTCATGACTCATAAAGCCTTACATTTCAATACCCAAAGGTACTTGGTAATAAAAGCTAGAATTATCAGGCAGATGCAGATCATTTGTGTAGTACCTGCTCCCTGCTGCTAAAACCACAGATTTTCCACTAAAAGAAAACGTGCAACAGAGCCTTCTTGGGTATCACCCTGAAAAGTTTGACTTCTTTGCCTACAGAAATCCGTCTGAAAAGGAAGTGAAAACACTGATGAACAAATGATTGGCGTAACATCACATCTTGTTTCGCTTGATCTTACCCTTGACTATTTTTCATTCGCTGATCATAACTACTATCCTGCTGATTTCCCATGGAGGTCATATTCCTCAAATTCTTCTTTGACTGTACTTCTCTCGAATTTGCAATTGTACTTGTGTCTTTTACTTGTCCCTTACTCCGCCCACCTGTAAAGATCTCTGATATCCTCACGGGTCATGTTCTCGCTATATAAATCTTTATAAATAAAAATAAAATAAATAAATAAATATTACCTACTGGCAGTTGCCAGTAGGTAGTTATAGTTAGATCCATGTTTCCATAGAAAAAGCATTTATTGACTTGCCTATATCTTTGGTTCTGTTTGATGAATCTTCACAAAATATCCCCAAAAAGTGTTACGGTGATTCTTGTTGTGCATATAAAGTTTTGGGGTCATCTGTCAAGCGGTGGCCGAGAAAAAGGCGGAGTCAAAAAAAGTCCAATGTTATTTCCCATTGGAGCTTTAGACACGACTGCAGCCCGAACCGCTGGACGGAATTACACCAAATTTGCTAGCTTTTGGTACGTAGATTGTGCTTTTTGTTATTTGGTGTAAATCTGTTCAATAGCTGTTGAGAAATTTAAGGGGAAAAAATAAAGATATCTGAGGCTGCGGCTAATTGGCTAAGATTTTGCAATTAATCATGAGTGTGCGTGCCAACAGGAATGTCGTGATTGGCTGGACGCAACCTGAGTAGAGAGTTGCGGTCGCCATTTTACCTTATTGCAACAGACCCTGGGGCTGAAACCATTTTGCATAAAGTGGCATAAGGGGTCACGGTGCATGTGCCCTGACCCCATGAGTGGAATATCGGGGTGTTTGAGGAACCCCTTCTGAGTACAATATGTCATTTTTCCCACTCGCGATATTCGTGAATTTGCCATGACCATCAGCACAGCCCCCGTGTAATGTCGTGATGAATTTGCGCATATCAGTGAAAAATATATATATGTTTATATACACACCCTCAGTTTCACTTAGGCACTCACACACCCAGCTACAGACCCACTCTGAGGCTTACCCACCCACTCATAGACCCACTGAGACACCTTTGCCCTCACTCACTGACCCACTCAGAGACTCACGTACCCAATCACAGACCCACTCAGAGACTCATCTACCCACTCAGAAATCCACTCAGACACTCATGCACCCATTCACACACCCACTCCGAGACTCACGCACCTAACCACAGACACACTCAGATACTCAGACAGTAATGCACCCTCTTACTCACCCAGTCAAATGCTCATGCACCCACTTACAGCCCACTCAGACACCTATGCACCCACTCTCTCACCCACTCGGAGTGTCATGCACCCAGTCACACATCCACTAAGACACTCACTCACCCACTCAAAGGTTTATGTACCGTCTCACAGACCCACTCAGAGACTCATTCTCCCACTTACAGACCCACTCGGACACTCCTGCACCTAATCACAGACCCATTCAGAGACTCCCCCACCCAGTCACAGACCCTCTCAGACACTAATGCATCCACTCACACACCCACTCAGAAACTGATGCACTCACTCACAGACTAACTCAAACACTCATGGAGGCACTTGAAAACCCACTCAGACACTCTTGCACCCACTAAGACACCCACTTAGACACTCACACACTCACTCTCAGACCCACTCAGAGACTCAGGCACCCACTCACAGACTCACTCAGACACTCATACACCCACTCACAGATCCAGCCAGACACTCATGCAGGCATTCACAGACCCACTCAGAGATGCACACGCCCACACACAGACCCAGTTAGAGACTCATGCACCCACTTACAGACCCACTAGAAGACTCATTTACCCACTCGCAGACACACTCAGACACTCATGCACCCACCCAGAGACCCCATTCAGAAACTCATGCACCCACTCACAGGTCCACTCACAGACTGATACAACCACTCACAGACCCACTCAGATACTTACACACCCATCACAGATTTACTCAGACACTCACGCACCCACTCACAGACACTTGGATGCTCACACACCCACTCACAGACCCACTCAGAGACTCACACATCTACTCACAGACCCACTCAGACACTCGCACACCCACTCTAGATCTAGTGAGACACTCATGCATTCACTCACGCACTCACTGTCAAAGTTTAGAGGTCACAACTAGGAAATAAAATAAAAACAACTCTGAAATTCACTGAAAAAAACAAAGGTTACAGGGATGTTATAGTTAGGAAATAACATTCAAAAACCTTGGCAATTCACTGAAAAATCAAAGGTTACAGGTACGTTATAGTTAGGAAATTGAATTAAAAACCCTTAGAAATTAACTGAATAAAACAAAGGTTACAGGGACATTATAATTAGGCTCAGATTTCACTCGTACAAAACCAGTGAAATTCACTAGTTATAGTTTCCTGAGCTAACTATAACTTACGCCCCTGCAATGCACTGCTTATATCCTCACATATTACATCACTCATGACATGGTCAGTGACATCACTGATGACATCACTGTTGGCACCTCAAATGACATCACTGATGACATCATCCACAGAATGATTCATACACCCACTCACATCCCTATATAACTCCCATACCCCCACTCACACATCTACTCATACAACCAGTCACTCACCCATACAGCCACTCACACAGTCACATACTCACCCATATGCTACTCACATACCCACTTATTCATCTATACAGCCACTCTCACACCCACTCACTCACTCATACAAGCTCTCAACACAGCCACTCTCTCACCCATACAGCCACTCTCACACTGTCTCACACACACCCAGACAACCAGTTGCATATTCATTCACACATCCATACATGCACTCACATATCCATTCACTCATCCATACACCATTCACACAGACATTCACTCTCAATACTGCCACTCACACATCAACACATTTAACCAAACACCCACTCAAACACCCACTCACTCACCCATACAGCCACTTACACACCCAGTGACTCACTCATTCAGCCATTCGAACACCTACTCACTCAACATTACAGTCACTCACACACCAAGTCACCCATCCATATAGCCCCCCACACACCCACTCACACACCCATACAGGCACTCAGATGTGTACTCACTCACCCATGCAGCCAATCACATGGAACCTCACTCTCCAATACAGCCAGTCACACAACCAATAAATTAACCAAACACCCACTCAAACAGCCACTTAGTCACCCATACAGCCACTCACATATCCACTCATAGACCCATACAGCCACTCGCACAGTCACTCACTCACCCATACAGCCACTCATACACCTACTCACTCACCAATAGACACTCACATACTCACTCACTCATCCATAGAGCCACTCACACACAGGAAGACACTTTTAAAACCTATTTTTAACGATTTAAATATCCGCTCATGCAGACAGGCTGTGATCTGCTGGATGGAGGGTTCAAATAACATTTTGACTTGTCGAGGTATAAAATTCTTCAAACAAATAAGTAAACTCCTCCAGAAAGCAGATTTAGAAAATTAGAAAACCAACCGTGGGGACAGTTTTATTTTAAAAAGCTTTGGAGGAAGAACTAAATTAGAAATGTGCAACAATGTAGACATATTAGTAAATGGTTTTATTGCACAGCATGTTATTTAATCCATTACATATCGTATGGTTGTAACGAGCCAACAACCAATTCAGAGTGAATCTAAATTGTGTTTCATTACCATCGCACTTGCACTTTATACCACTATATAAGTAACGGTCTTTAGGTGCCATTCTTAATCACATAAAACATACTCGGTTTTAACTTCAAAAATGAAATGTACTGTACTTCTTGTTTTAAAGGTTTAATAACATTGTAACGGTTTTTATTAACCACACAATAAAGTTTGATGAATTTGCACTCACACACCCACTCACTCACCCATACAGCCACTGACAACCACTCAGTCATGCATACAGCTACTCACGCACACTCACTCACCAATGCAGCCAGCCATACAGCCACTCCCACACCCACACAATTACTCACACACACATTCACCCACACAGATACTAACATACCCACATATTCACCCAAGCTGCCACTCACACACCTATACAGCCACTCAGTCATCCACTCACACACGGATGCACACAGTCACCCACCACAATCCCACAAGGGAACAAAGCAAGGATCCCACAGAGGCAGATAAAGATCTCGATAAGATGCAACAAACATAGCCCCACAATTTCCCGCTCGGCTCACAGAGGATCTGATGACGACAGGGGGCAAAGAGATAAGCTCCTACGTAGAAGTGCCTACTGGTTTGTGCCTGGCACAGTAAGGAAGGTCCAACTTGCGTCTGATGGAGCAGACCGGCTGGCAGCGAGGGCGCACCGGTAACCCGTGAGCAGCAGGAGGGAGGTGGAGACGAGACAGGCACACTGAAGGAGCCAGGAGCACAACGCACCGCTCCACAGAGAAGCAGGCACGCCTGGGAGACGCTGTCACACAAGGAGCAGGCACACTGAAGGAGCCAGCAGCATTACGCGCCACTCCACAGAGAGGGTAGCACAGAGCGAGCAGGCACACTGAAGGAGCCTGCCGCACAAGTAACAGGCACGTCTGGGGACTGTGCTGCACAAGGAGGAGGTACGTCTGGGGACTGGGCTGCATGAGGAGCAGGCACACTGAAGGAGTCAGCAGCACAAAGCATCAGAGTAGCACAGAGCGAGCAGGCATGTCTGGGGGAACCTACCGCAGGAGGAGAGGCACGTCTGGAAAACTCTGCCGCACAAGGAGCAGGCACACTGGGACTCTGCCGCATGCGGAGCAGGCACACTGAAGCAGCCAGCAGCACAAACACTACACAGACAGAGTAGCATAGAGCGAGCAGGCGCGTCTGGGGGACACTGCCACACGAGGAGCAGGCACGTCGAAAGCATCCGTCCGGAGGTCTTGCAGCACGTGGAGAGACCTGCACTGCCTGGAACAGGTACCTCTAGGGAATCCAATCAAGGTACCTTGATTGACTGTGACGGTCAGCAATTCTATGTGGCCTCATGACGACTGAGGAGGTTTGAGTCTACAATGCCTGTCTTTACAAAGGAGCCATACCGCGCATTATGGCGACCAACCTCCCTCGACTACTGGAATTTGTGCCCTCTTCTTCCTCTTACACCACTCTATCTTCAGTCCCATCTTTTTTTTTATTTTTTATTCCTCATTTGCCTCAGACCACAGTTGACAAAACAATAGGACATCTGTTACCGTTACTCAGCTATAAGGAGACGTAAGCGTCAAGATGGAACCATGGGACAACACACGCCTACCGGTAAAGACTCTCCCACATATTGTCACTGATCCCACTTATTAATTGGGGTTGATCTTGCTCTCTTCTGGTATCCCATGACCCGAGACTGTTTTTGTTGGCCAGTTAGAGTATTAGGACCTCGGAGGGGGCCCAACACAGTCAGAGAGCATCCGGGAGGCTTAATCATAGGAACCAGGTAGTTGTTATTGAAACAATCAGTGCGACTGGGTCCACTTCACCAAACAATCCCATACTACTCTTTTCTTGCTGCTCTGCAATCTGGTTAAATCCATCTGTGAGATTTTATATAAGGAGGACAGCCATTCTGCGTGTGTAGGCGGTGTAGCCTCTACCCATTTCTTACGGATTTCTCGCCTGGCTAGCAGTATTGCGTAAAAAAGGAACCCCCTGGCAGGCCTTGTTACTGCCCCAACTATACCAAAAATAACCAAAGGGAGAGAGAGATGTTAACGGGAAGCTCCAGAATGTCCGATATAGTTGCACCAATTCTCTCCCAATATTCAATTATCATGGGACAGTCTTTAAACATATGGACATCTGAAGCATCCACCAAACCACACTTCTTACAGTTAACCGGGGGACCCTTTGCTATTTTAGAGAGTCGTGCTGGGGATAAGTAGGCCCTATGGATGGTAAAATAGTAATTCCTTCTTAACCAAGCCGGTTTTACCGTGGCATATAAAGTATTGAAGGAAATTTGCCATAGCTCTTCCAGTTGATCATTTGGTGTGAGAGTTCCCCATTGTTTGTCAGCGAGTTTGAAAGCTCCGTCAATGGCTTCTTCAATGGCCCAATAAATAAAGGAGACCTCCTTCCTCCCCATTGGCTTGGTTACTAATTGCTCCTCCAAGATATTCCCCAGACCAATAGGTTTTTTAAGATTCTGGAACCAACTCTGAAGTTGCAGATATTTAAATCTAGACATACCTCCCTCTAGTCTATCATAGAGAGATGACCAGGATTTTAGGGCGCCATCAGAAGCCAGATCCCTCCACTCTTTAAATCCCGCTGTCCTAAGTGGTGTTGCTAGTTTATCTTTTAAGCAATCAGGAGCTCCTGGAGAATCCCACAGGGGGGCCATGCAAGAAAAAATGTTTAGGCCAGTACATTGTTTAATCCTAGCCCACATACGAGCCATCCCCTGTAAAACCTTCAGTCTGATCTTTTTAAAGAACTTCTGGTCCCCATATTTAAACAAAAATCCGTCCTGTGGGAGATTTCCTCCTTTTAACATGGCAGAAAACATGGCCCCCATCCCTATTTGATCTGGAGTCTTTAGCAACATTCTTGAATGTGTCAACTGGAATGCCCAAGCATAATATTGCAGGTCTGGTAGTGTTAAACCCCCTTCTCCCTCCTGCGCCTGAGCTTCTTCCAAGCTATCCTCGTGGCCCTATATGCCCAAACAAATGAGTTAATTGCCTATTGGAATTTATCAATCTCCCGCTTATCAAAATGTAAAGGTATGGTGTCAAAAAGAAAAGTAATTTTTGGGAGTATGGCCATCTTGATCAAATTAATCCTGCCCAAAATGGTCAATGGGAGATGAGCCCAAGATTTCATGAGCCTCTGGCATTCTTTGGAAACATTAGCCAAATTGGTCCCTGAGATCTTATCAATGTTTTGAACAATCCTGACCCCCAAGTATCTTATTTCATGCTTAACTTGGTACTGACATTCAGGTAGGTTCCACGCCATAATCTCTGTCTTTCCGGCATTAACCTCATATCCAGAAACCCGTCCGAAGTCTCGTGCCAACTTAATTACCAGGGAAAAAGATGTCTCCAGATCAGAGGAGAGGATCAAAACATCATCAGCATAGAGTGCCACCTTCCTCTCCCATTCCCCAAACCTAAAAGGCAAAATACCTGGCTCATCCCTCAAACGCTGAGCAAATGGTTCAATATAAAGATCAAAAAGGAGCGGGGAGAGGGGCAGCCCTGTCTTGTTCCTCTGGTAATTTTAAATGAATCAGTCAATCTACCATTGACTAGGAGCCTAGCCGAGGGATCCTGATAGATGAGTTGAATGACACGACAAAATTTGTCCCCAAAGCCAAACCTATCCATTACTGCCGAAAGATATACCCAGTTAACCATGTCGAACGCTTTAGTAGTGTCGAGTGTCATTGCAGCCAAAGGTAACGAAAAAGTTGAGGCCAGGTCGATAGCGCCAATGAATTCATAAGTGAGATCAGACAAATTCCTGCCCCTCACAAAACCCTTCTGATCAGTATGGAGTAATCCCCCAGCCACTGACCCCAACCTGTTGGCTAGAATGCTTGTAAAGACCTTATAGTCTGTGTTTAAGAGCGAAATGGGTCTATAAGACCCACATTCTGCTGGATTTTTCCCCGATTTCAGGATCAGTGAAATGGTGGCTTCCCCCCATGAAACGGGAAGCTTAACGCCTTCAACTAAGATTGAGTCTACAATGCCTGTCTTTACAAAGGAGCCATACCGCGCATTATGGCGACCAACCTCCCTCGACTACTGGAATTTGTGCCCTCTTCTTCCTCTTACACCACTCTATCTTCAGTCCCATCTTGTTGAATCAGTCCTGTTCTGAAGTAACAACCTGTTCCTAATCTCATCACTTCCCTGTCAACACATCAGTTAGGGTATCTTCACCCGACTTCTGGAATATGTGCCCCCTTCTTCTCCTTATACTTCTCCTCACCACCGCTACCCTAGCAACACCCTTCTCATATCCCCACCACCCCCCTCCTCCTCACTTTCCCAACATGGCCACCACTCGAGTTAAGTCTGGAATTAATTGCTACAAAATCATCTATACTCATAACCTGACCAAAGCGTCAGCAAAACGATTCAAGCATAACACCATTGAATGTTTCCCTGATTCCCTTTTTGTTGATCAATTCTACAATGGTCGGTATGGGAGGCTCATTTCATTTTTTTCACTCACGACATCCCCTCCTGGTCCACCAGCTTATATAATTCCCTTAACGTCACCTCCTCCTCTTCTATCCCTCATGGGAAACAGCTAAAAAATGTCCCCCTCTGCGTGTTTTAACGGATCCCTCACTATCTCACTCTATAACAACGGTACTGTCATGATCCAAGCTAAAGACACCTGTCTCTCTCTCTTTGACCACCTCTTCCCCTCCCTACTCCCCTCCCCTGCGACTGGATTCTCCCTTGACTCTTCAGCTAGCTCCACCCATTACTCCCTATCTCCTCCCCTGACCCCCCTACATAGGCCGCACCCTCGGGAGACACAGGCTGACCCTCTTCCCCTCCCCTCCCCTGTTCCCTCCTCTCCCATTCTTCCCCCTCACAGTGTGTCCCCCCTTCATCACATCAGCCTTACCGCTAGCTAATATGCTCCTCGTCCAATCTGCACCATCCCGGTACTCCAATCTTATCTCCTCCCCCCTATCCCTACCTGCAACTCCCCTATTGTGTTCACCTCTCCTCCAACCTCCTCCCCTTGTCAACTTTCCTTACGTTCCCCCTATTCCCTACTCGTCTCCTCTTTTCTACCCCCTCCTCCCCTCGCTATGTACCCCGAGTTCTTCACAAACCCTTTGCATCTCTCTTCCTCCCCCCACTCCGCCAGTAATGCTGTGCTACCCCCTTGCCCCCCTTGGTAACCCTTTTCCTCCCTCGGACCCAGCAGAACCACTTTCTCTCTTCAACTTCCCTATCTCCCAACCCCCCTCACTCTGCCAGGCGCCCGTTCCCTCACATCCACCTCACCCAGCTTACAGGACCCCTCCAACCCCCTCCCCTCTCTTCCTCCCAAACCTCCTCCCTTCCTATGACTCCACACATTCCCCCCTCCCTTTGCGCCCCACCGCCTCGTTCCTCACCTATCTCTCCCTAATTATGTCCTCAATTCCTATCCTTCTTGCATCGTCAACAAAGACAACTCTCCTTTCACCTCCGATGCACCAACGCCCGCTCTCAACCACCACCTTTCCCCACCCCTGAACCCTGTACCCCAACTCCCCGCCCGTACCCCCACCTCTCCCTGCCCTCCGCCGCCAATTGCACCCCCTTCTGTTTCTATCAAGCCACCCAACATGCCGTGCTCTGCCCTACTCTCTCTGGAAAACAAGCTAGGTTCTCTCATCACCTCCATCTCCCAGCTTGAAGCCACCATTTCACTCTTAAGCTCCAAGATCTCCACCTTTCCATACACCTCAATTCCTCTGGAAAACACTCACCTTCCCACGAGCTGCACCTCGCCCCCACAACCCAAAATAGCCAATCATAACCTGTTGTCTGCAAACATCGCAAACTCACTCAAGTCCTCGAACGCCACCCATCTTCCACTTTCCTCTCCAAGTAACCCTACTATTTACACTATTCCGACCATCTCCTCTGTCAGAACCAATCATCCACCTAAATCCTCCCGAGCACCCTCGTATAAGTACAATATCCCTATCACCCCTCATAGCCCAAGTGCCCCTGTCACCAAAACAGTCTCGACAGAGTTGCGCTGTCTGCTCCACAACTGCAGATCTGCAATAAAACACAAACTTGAAATCTCTGATACCATCACCCTTCACAATATTGACATGCTCTTCCTCACAGAGACCTGGTTCAACGATACCTCTCACTCTATGTTTGATCTCCTATTACCCACAGGCTATTCTATATTTAGAAATGACAGAATAGACAAAGTTGGGGGAGGTGTTGCAGTCATCTTTAGAAATTCCCTTCAACTTAAGGCTTTTCCTAACAGCTCCTTCCGCACTTTTGAATGCCTATCTCTGGAGCTTCAATTGCACCACCGCTCACCCCTTAGATTCTATGCCATTTACCACCAACCTGGTAGCGGCCCTTCGTTTATGGAGGAACTCACTGACTTCATCAGCGACCAATACTCGCAAAGTGACAATCAGATCTTCGTGGGTGACTTCAATCTCCACTGGGGCTCGCTGGAAGACTCTTCTGCGAATATGCTGGCCACCTTTCTCTCTGCAAATGATCTTATCCAACACTGCTCAGAAACAACACACTCTAAGGGCTCAATCCTGGACCTTGTTATTTCTAAAGCAGGCATGCTTACTATCGCTATCCCTATTCATATAGACTGGTCTGACCACCTCCTCATCCCATTCTCTCTTCACCTTTCACACTCTATAACTCTTGGCCAACCTAAGAGGACTACTTCCTGGTTTCGTAACATGAAAAATATTGACCTCAGTACCCTCTGTGACTCGGCGTTGCTATCACTTCCAAGGCTAGACCCGAACCTGGATGTGAATGAACTCACCTCCCAATGCCTCTCAGTCCTTGCAGTCGAAATCAATAACGTCGCTCCTCTTCAAAGCAAAAGGAAAAGGCCTACTCCCTCAGCACCTTGGTTCAACAAATCCCTTTATGAAGAAAGGAAGTACCTAAGAATTCTGGAGAAACAATGGAGACAAGCGCCCTCCACCTATAATTTGACCACGCTTCGCTCAGCAAGGTCCAAGTACCACAAGCACATCTTGCATGAGAAAGCATCGCACTTCAGAACCCTCCTCGACTCAGCCAAAAATAGACCCAAAAAACTATTCGACCTCATCAAGAATCCAAACTGCCCTCCCCCAACCTCCAAGTTGGAGGATTCTACAAAGAAAGCAGCGGAATTCGCTATATTCTTTGACGAAAAGGTGAAATCACTTGTGGATCAGGTCATTCATCCTACCCCTCCAGAGGAGCGCAAATCCTTAGCCATTTGGCAGAACTTTGACTCCATCTCTGAAGATGCCCTCTTCAAATGCATCCTCGAAACAAAGCCCTCCAACTATTCTCTTGACCCCATCCCTAGTGCCATTGCAATAGACTTCTACACCCATTCTCTTTCCTATTGGACCACTCTGGTTAACCTCTCCCTCTGTCAAGGCTCCCTTCCTGTTTCCTTCAAAACTGGGCAGGTTACCCCTCCTCTTAAAAACCCCACCGCTGATGCGAACGACCTCAACAACTTCCGCCCCATCACTAACCTACCTTTTCTTGCGAAAATCACAGAAAGATGTGTAGCGAAACAACTTTCCCGTCATATCAAGGACAATGATCTTCTTGACAACTTCCAGTCTGGCTTCATTCAAAACTGCAGCACTGAAACAGCCCTGCTGCAAGTGATTGATGACGCACTGCGGATACTCGATTCAGGGGAGTCTTGTCTTCTAATTCTCCTTGACCTTTCTGCAGCCTTTGACACTGTCAATCACAACACTCTCCTTAACACTCTTCAACAGAGAATGGGCATGGAAGGCACAGTGCTTAAATGGTTTGCTTCCTTCTCTCTGATAGATCCCAAATGATCAAAATAGCGAACAGTCTTTCATCTCTTTTGGCGGTAGGTCAAGGTGTTCCTCAAGGCTCTATACTTGCACCCACTTTGTTCAACCTCTATTTGGAACCATTGGGAAATCTCCTAAGTAAATCTGGGATCCTCTATCATCTCTCAAATCTACCTCAAGGTGTCCTCCACACACGATCTCTCCATCCTAAACTCTACTCTCGACTCCATTCAAAACTGGATGTTCACTCATCAACTGATTCTGAATCCCTCCAAAACTGAATTCCTCCTCCTCTCCTCCTCACCCTCTCCTCCTCCGGTTCAATCATGGATGGATCAGATGAATCTACTTAACAATAAACCCATCATTGTTGACAGCGCAAAATCCCTTGGTGTCGTACTCGACAAAAACTCAATCTACTCTCCCACATCAATTCCATTGCAAAGTCTGCTCGATACCAACTGCGCTTTCTCTGGGGATTCAACGCTTCTTCCCAGAGCAAGACCGAAAAACCCTGGTCCAATCGCTGGTTCTCTCTAGATTGGACTACTGCAATTCTCTTCTTACTGGCCTCCCCAAATCCCACCTGTCCCCCCTTAAATCTGTTCTCCATTCAGCAGCTCGTTTCATATATGGGACCAAAAGAAGCGACCACATCACACCCATTTTATCTTCCCTCCGTTGGCTTCCCATCGAGGCAAGATCTATCTACAAGACCGCCTGTATCACCCACAAAGCCTTGCACTACTCCTCTCCTTGCTACTTGGCGAATAAACTGAAACTCTCTGGAGGCTCTAGACCATCACGTAATGCGGAAAATTTATTACTTGAACCCCCCACTTTCAAAAAGGAAAGATCGATGGCTCAATCCTTCTCAGGCACGCGGTGAGAATCTGGAACTCACTTCCACCTCAGCTCCGGACCACCACCTCTTCCCGGTCCTTCAAAACTGACCTCAAATTTCTTCTTCTTCAAAGACACTTCCAAATCTAACTCACGCCCTGTCTACTCCCTCAAGGAAGTTCTTCCACTATAGGAAATTCTGGTACTCCATGCCTATAGAAGTGCCTTCCCAGTGTGTTCTGAGTGACTGCCACTTATTGCAGTATTATACCTCTTTTTGTTATTTTGTATTTTATGTATCATTCACACTTGTCACTTTTTCCTCTTGTAACGTATCATTTGCTACCTCTTCTTGTATCTTGTTTGCTCTTGTAATATGCACAATTGTCACTTTTTCCTCATGTAATGTAACGTTTGCTTTTGTAACATGCCCATTTGTAATTTTTTCCTCATGTAATGTTACTATTCCTATTGTGAAGCGCTCTGACACCTTCGGGTAAAGTCTGCGCTATATAAAAACGCATAAAATAAATAAATAAATAAAACTCACATAATATTTGTTAGAAATAATATCACTCATTAGTACTACAGAAATATATAGTAATTTAACTTCTATAGTACCTTATTATATATATTTAACGCTCATAAACTTTTAGAAAACACTCACACTCAATGGATGATGTCATCAGTGATGTCATTTGAGATGTCATCAGTGATGTCACTGACCATGTCATGAGTGATGTTATATGTGAGGTTATAAGCAGTGCATTGCGGGGGCATAAGTTATAGTTAGCTCAAGTAATTATAACTGTTTCATTTTACTGGTTTTGTACAAGTTAAATCTGAGCCTAACTGTAACGTCCCTGCAACTTTCATTTTTTTGGGTGAATATACATATGTAGATACATATATAGTTATAGATATATATATATATATAGATGTGTACATATATTTTTAGATCGATAGATGTTGCATAAAGTCTGCTGAACTGCTCAGTGCTGCAGATCTTACAAGGCTCCATAACACTGTCTCAATTGTGTCCATTTTAGTGCAATGTAGGTAATGATTTCCTTTCATCAAAGTGGCCATAAGGCGAAATGTAGTGCTCGATAAGATGTCTAAGTTTACGCATGCAGTCATGGCTGTCTCCCATTAGTGAACAATGGCATCATTTCAACTTGTTAAGAGTCTACTACAAACTGCTAAAGAACAAATAACATTGAGTAATACAGCAAAGAATCAGATACAAAAAAGCAATCATATATAAGTTAGCGAACATATACATTAATGCTAAAGCATGTTACTATCATGACATTCAATGCTAACATTAGACATAGCACTGATATCCCATAGCCAAGCAAGCAACCCAAATTCACTGACACATTTGCATGAATTGCATTGACATATGCAGACCTAGTAAGATAAGAGGCGTGACACTTTTTTTGATGGAAGGATGTTATATTCAAGGTTTATTAAATAAGGTAATGGGTTAGCTTGGAAGCAATCCAAAAGAAGTCATTGATGGTACAACCTAAACTGGCTACCAGCCTGAGTAACCAACAAGCATCAGGGTAATCTACAGCTCATGCAAAATGCTAAAATGGCTTCAAATGGATTTATCCTACATCTGGAGACCATAGACCAGTGTAACGTAGCTCCCAGCAAAGGCAGAATGAACACAGACCAGCCCTCCATCTGCTCAGGCTTACAACTGCCCTAGGGAATAGAGGGGCGCTGTCATCTTCACTGGGCCCTATAAAATGATTGCAGAGGTATTGTCACAAAGCCCTCTCTTCTGGGTACATTTCATATTATTGCAGAGGTATTGTCATAAAACCCCCTCTCCCAGGCTAATTTCTTGGTTGACTTTGAGTAACAGATCCGTTGGATTGCCCTCTAACTTCACCTGCAGAGCATAAAACTGCACATACAACAAGAACATTACCATTCATAAAGAACATTCACATTAACCATCTCCTCATATGGGTCTACATTCAACAAGAACCTTAAAATTAATAATGTGAATGCACATCAACCATCTCTTCATTTGGGTAAGAAGTAGGGTGGGTTTTCCTGGGACTACAAAAAGTAGGTAAAGCTGGAGTTTAAGCATCCTGGCCCTACACAGGAAGTGACCTAACAGAAGGAGGGGTGCATGATTTCCAATTTGCTCTGTCCCCTCATAGCTCCTCCTCGAGAAATTGGTGGGTTTGAGGTGGGGGGATCAGGCTTGAGCATTCTACGATACTGCACATTAACTGTATCTCCCTGCATGGGACACGGGCAGCCACAAAACAGCCTATTTCATCCTCTGTCTTTCTTCCCTCCCTTCTCTCCCTAATTGAATTGGTGTAACTCTGTCCCTGAAGTGCCAACAGTGCTGGGGGAGACGCCACCATTCAAGAAGGTCCTTGTTCGGGCCTTGACCTTTGTTAACCAGTGAGGTGAGCGCACCAATTTCTCCGGCTGGTAGTACAGGTAGGTGTACCAATGGTGGAATGGAGGGAATCTCTGGGGCCACTCACCAGATTTTGCATTATGTTGTTGAATACAACTCTCGTGAGGCTGTAATAAAATTCCTTACTCTTCACCACTCTCCCACTCTCCCCCAAACATGCTTTTCCTGCATTCTGAAATACTGTGAGACATACCTCCAGATCAGACCGTTCCGTCAGTCTGCAACCCTTATTGGTGTAGGAAATCTAGGGCTTCCATAAGTTGATTAAGGCAGCAGACTTATTGTGTGTCCTACTAATAGTTATGAATAACTGCAAAAAGTCAGAAATAACCTACATGTCAGGTTAAGGAGACTGCTTGAGGAGAAACTTCTATTTTAGTTGTACCGCTGAAAATCCTTGCACTGGAGTGACACATAGATGACTTGGAACACAATTTTTTCAGCCCACAGGGAAGTCACAGCTTCCTTACTGACACCTCTCGTTCTACCTTATTGTATGCAGTTCTGTTATTTGAAGTCTTCCTTCCCTCCCTGCTGTACAGTCGCTTTCTCTCCACAGGCTCTACGTATTGACAAGGTTCCCCGTGTTTCCTTCCCCATAGCGACACCACCATTCCTGTCACTTTGCACCGCATGCGTATGACTCATACCCACCACTGCACTTCAGGCTTCTTTTGAATTGTGTGGGAGCTCTGCCTCATCATGCTTTGTTGTTGTTTGCACCTCGTGGAGAAGATGTCATCATTTAGCTGGAGAAGGCAGTACACACAAACAACAGGGGGGCCTGTATCAGTCTATTTTTTTAAATACTTTGTAAATTATCAATTAAAGGCAGCATATGTAGAAGGACTTGGAGATCTCACCACCAGACACTTTCCTCAGTTAATATTCTGTTAAAGACGAAATCCCTAAATGGGGATTGTTTATCAAATGTGAATTTGTTTTCTGCCTCTCTTTATTTCTCAGCTCTCAGACTTGACAGTCTGATACCCCTCTTTTCTACGTATAAATTGGGTATGGTGCCAGAATATATTGGGCCAAATACTGCCTGACAAAAATATATTGCCCCAGGTATTGTTTATAAAAATTTGCTCCAGGAGTCAATATGAGAAAATCTGGCCTGTGCTGACTGGGGCTGGATGTTGCTAGATAAGGAAAATACTTCATAGCCGCCTCCCTTGGATATTTATAACGTCCAATGATTCCTTGCAGTGAATATGAATTGGACAATTGTGCAATTGAGGCAATGAATAAACCAATAGGGCTACTTTATTACAATCACTCCAAATTCTTCAAATACTGAGGTTCAAAGTATTTTGGACCCGATTCACAAAGCTAAACTGAGACGAAGGTCTAACTTTACGACTTTCGATATTCACAAAGCGCATTTACGAGTAGTAAAGTTAGACTTTTGTCTCAGTTTAACTTAAGTTTTGGTCTTAAGTCTAACTGAGAAAAAACCTAAGTAAATCTGAGACAAAAGTCTAACTTTACTACTAGTAAATGCCCTTTGTGAATACCAAAAATCGTAAAGTTAGACTTTTGTCTCAGTTTACCTTTGTGAATCGGACCCCTTATGTTTATTTACAAATTAAGGGGCCCATTACGATGGCGGGCGGAAGCACTACCGCCGTGCTGGCGGATGCAAAAACCACCAGTTACCGCCGGCACGCAGCAGTCCACACGCCCGCCCAATTACGATGCGAAAAGCAGGCCAAACACCGCCGGCAAGCCAGCAACACCGTCCGCCATCAAAGTGCGCCCGTACACGTAGCGGCGCAGCCCAACTGACACACACCGTCCGACGAAACACGTCCCGCCCGGCGCATAAATTACGATGCCGCAAACAAACGGCTCCCACGGCCAAGAGATACCGTACGTGAAAGAGAGGCGGTAACACGGACGCAGAGCACGGACAACGAAGAAGCGGCACCCCGGGCATGAATCCAGCACTGCAGGCCCTTCCCATGCTTCTGCTGATGCACCACCAAGGACGCAACGTACCGCGGAGACGCAGGTAGGCACACACACAACAAGTGCACGCAAACAGCGCACACAGTGCAAGGGCGGAAAAAGAGGACAACCCCCACCAGCGCGTGTACACAACACATCCACCATCGCAACCACAGATGACACACAGGCCAAATCGTAACATCGCAGAACACATGTGTACACACCACCTGGGACTAGGAACCAACCACCCCGTCACGGCCCCAAAGCGCCGATGACGCCGCCACACATGCGCACAACGCAGAGGCCAACCGCAGCGCCATGCATGCGTCGCACACAGACACAGGGACACAACCAAGCAGCACACACACCAGCCCCACCCCGAACGCACATGACACGTGACAGGCCGGCCACAGACATGTACCCAACGCCCAATTCACGGACAACACCCAACGCCACACAACCGACGCACACATGTCAGTGAAGTCACGCAACAGCAGGACACACCCCAGTGTAACAAACATGGCGAAGCACACAGCGGCGGCAACACCAACTAGGAGA